>CAWUFW010008562.1:90000-690000 GCA_963921515.1 Calotriton arnoldi
TGCCTTCCCCCGTCTCAGCATCGCCGGACCTCACGGAGGTCTGACTGAGCAAACTCGGAGAAAAAGGACCATCGGGAAGAGGCTGAGAGCCAAATGCATACCCGGGCCCCAGGGGACCCCGGCGGGCGGGCCCGGGTGCTGCCTTCCCCCGTCTCAGCATGGCCGGACCTCACGGAGGTCTGACTGAGCAAACTCGGAGAAAAAGGACCATCGGGAAGGGGCTGAGAGGCAGGTGCGTACCCGGGCCCCTGGGGGCCCCGGCGGGCAGGCCCGGGTGCTGCCTTTCCCCGTCTCAGCATCGCCGGACCTCATGGAGGTCTGACTGAGCAAACTCGGAGAAAAAGGACCATCGGGAAGGGGCTGAGAGGGAGGTGCGTACCCAGGCCCCTGGGGGCCCCGGCGGGCAGGCCCTGGTGCTGCCTTCCCCTGTCTCAGTATCGCCGGACCTCACGGAGGTCTGACTGAGCAATGTCGGAGAAAAAGGACCATCGGGAAGTGGCTGAGAGGCAGGTGCGTACCCTGGCCCCTGGGGGCCCCGGCGGGTGGGCCCGGGTGCTGCCTTCCCCTGTTTCAGAATCGCCGGACCTCACGGAGTTCTGATTGACCCTCTCCATAGTAATCCGGAGGAAAATTACCCCCCTTTGTTGTAATCCGTGCACACGAGGTGACAGAGGGGACCCAAGGCGCAAAAGTAACCGACCTCTTGGACCCCTTGCTGGGATCATGGAGGCAAATGAGCCCTCATCGGGACTTCCAGGGAAGCCCGGCCACCTGGTCACCCCATAGGAAAGCATTGCGTGCGACCAGATGGCCGAGGGGATAGGTGCGACCAGATGGCCAAGGGGAAAGGTGCAACCAGATGGCCGGGCACGAAAGGGAAGCCATCTGGTCGCTCTGTGCCCCAACGAAAGAGTGAGCGGGCGCCGGGGCATGGGGGACTGGAGGCCCAGGGCCCCAGCTGGGCCCCAGCCATGGAGGCTGCGAGGGGGACCCGACGGGCCCTCCGACCCGGGGCCACCTTGACAAGCAGGGGAGGCCTGCACGGGACCGACAGACCCCTGTACTGGGCCCTTGGTGGAGCAGCAGGCCGGGGGATGGGGCCCAGGGCAGGAGCACCCAACCCGGGGCCCGACGGGGCCCCTGGACCCAGCAGGGGCTCCCAGGCCCAGAGGCGCAGGGGACTCCTCCCCAGGCCCTGCGGACCCCGTCCTGGTCACCCTGCCACACGGCAGGACCGAGGACAGAGCCCAGGGTGGGGAGGCCACCCTCCCCGGGGCCTCAGGGGCCCCAGCCAGAGCTCCTGAACCCAGCAAAGCAAGGGGAGGCTCCCCGGGCACAACGGAACCCCGCCCTGGGCCTTTGGCAGTGCGGCAGGCTGGGGGACAGGGCCCAGGGCTGGAGCACCAGACCCGGGGCCCAGCGGGGCCCCTGTACCCAGCCGGGGCTCCCAGGCCCAAAGGCGCAGGAGAAGCCTCCCCGGGCCCGCCGGACCCCATCCCGGGCACCCTGCCACGCAGCAGGACAGAGGACAAAGTCTGGGGTGGGGAGGCCACCCTCCCCGGGGCCCTCATGGGCCCCGACCGGAGCTCCGGAACCCAGCCAAGCAAGGGGAGGCTCCCCAGGCACAACGGAACCATGTCCCAGGCCTTTGGCAGAACGGCAGGCCGGGGGACGGGGCCCAGGACCGGCGCACCCGACCTGGGGCCCGGCGGGACCCCTGGACCCAGCCAGGGCTCCCAGGCCTGGAGGCGCAGGGGAAGCCTCCCCAGGCCCGCCGGACACCATCCCAGGCACCCTGCCATGCAGCGGGACTGAGGACGGAGCCCGGGGTGGGGAGGCCACCCTCCCCGGGGCTGCAGGGAGCCCCTGAACCCAGCCGAGCAAGGGGAGGCTCCCCAGGCACGATGGAACCCCGTCCCGGGCCTTTGGCAGGGAAGCAGGCTGGGGGATGGGGCCCAGGGCTGGAATACCCGAGCCGGGGCCGGGCGGGGCTCCCTGGCCCAGAGGCAAAGGGGAAGCCTCCCCGGGCCTGCGGGACCTAGTTCGGGCACCCTGCCATGCAGCAGGACCAAGGACGGAGCCTGGGGTGGGAGGTCACCCTCCCTGGGGCCCCTGGACCCAGCCCAGCAGGGAGAGGCTCCCCGGGCCTGCCGGACCCCATCCAGGGCAGCCTGCCACGTGGCAGGCCTAGGGACAGACCCAGGGCTGGGGCGGCATCCTGGCCCATCCAACTGCCGGACTGCTAGGCCGAGAGGGGTCCCAGAGTACCTTGTCCCTAGTAATCCGGAGGAAGGCTACCCCCCTTTCTGGTAACCTGTGCGCACCGCAAGACTGAGGGGACCCTATGCGCGGACGCGCCCGACCTCCTGGAGCCCTCGCTGGGATCGGGGAGGCAAATGAGCCCTCATCGGGACTTCCAGGGCGGCCCGGCCATCTGGTCGCCCCATTGGAAAGCATTGCATGCGACCAGATGGCCGAGGGGAAAGGTGCGCCCAGATGGCCAGGACCGAAAGCACTCCCATCTGCCCGCCCCAAGCGTTTGCAGTAGGGCTCCCGCCTGCCCACGCAGGACTCGGGGGCTCCGCTTCCCAGGGGCTCAGAGACCCCGGCTGGGCCTCAGGCACGGGGAGGACCACCGGAGCTCTCGGGCCCGGACGCCCGGGGGAGGACAGCCCGGGACCCATGGAGCCCTTCCCGGGCCGGAGGAGGGAGCCCCGGATGCCTGGGAGGTGTTGCCCGGGCATAGCCCATCTGGTCCCCGGCAGAGAACTGCTAGCCCGGGAGGGGTGTTCCGGCATACCCTGCCCTTAGTAATCCGGAGGAAAGCCACCCCTCTTTCTGGGCACCCGTGCGCACCGAGTGATGGAGGGGACCCAAGACGCGGAGGTGCCTGACCTCCTGGAGCCCTGGCTGGGATCTGTGAGGCGAATGGGCCCCCATCGGGACTTCCAGGGCGGCCCAGCCATCTGGTCGCCCCATTGGAAAGCATTGCGTGCGACCAGATGGCCGAGGGGAAAGGTGCGACCAGATGGCTGGGACCGAAAGGACTCCCATCTGCCTGCCCTGAGCCGAGCCTTCCCGGTAGGGCTCCCGCCTGCCCTAGCAGGGCTCGGGGGCTCGGAGACCCCGGCTGGGCCTCAGGCATGGGGAGGCCCGCAGGAGCTCTCGGGGCCCGCACGCCGGGGGGGAGGACTGCCCGGGACCCATGGAGCCTGTCCCAGGCACTTTGCCATGCTGCGTGCCGCCGGAGGGAGCCCCGGACGCCTGGGAGGTGTTGCCCAGGTATAGCCCATCTGGTCCCCGGCAAAGAACCACCAGCCCGGGAGGGGTGTCCCGGCATACCCTGCCCCTACTAATCCGGAGGAAAGCTACCCCTCTTTCTGGGAACCCGTGCGCACCGCGAGACTCAGGGGACCCTGGGCACGAACGTGCCCGACCTCCTGGAGCCCTGGCTGGGATCAGGGAGGCAAATGAGCCCTCATCGGGACTTCCATGGCAGCCCAGTGATCTGGTCGCCCTATTGGAAACCATTGCATGTGACCAGATGGCCGAGGGGAAAGGTGCAACCAGATGGCCGAGGACCACCGGAGCTCTTGGGCCCAGACGCCCTGGGGAGGACTGCCTGGGACCCATGGAGCCCGTCTCGGGCTCTTTGCCACGACGCGGGCCGGAGGAGGGAGCCCCCCCGGACGGAGGGGATGGGTTGTCCAGGCATACGGGACCGAAAGGACTCCCATCTGCCCGCCCGAGCCTTCGCGGTAGGGCTCCAGCCTGCCCACGCAGGGCTCGGGGGCTCCGCGTCCAGGGGGGCTCTGGGACACCCGGCTGGGCCTCAGGCACGGGGAGGACCACCGGAGCTCTCGGGCCCGGATGCCTGGGGTAGGACTACCCGGGACTCATGGAGCCCGTCCCGGGCACTTTGCCACGCCGTGGCCTGGAGGAGGGAGCCCTCCGGACGGAGGGGAGGTGTTGCCCGGGCATAGCCCATTTGGTCCCCGGCAAAGAACCGCCAGCCCAGGAGGGGTGTTCTGGCATACCCTGCCCCTAGTAATCCGGAGGAAGGCTACCCCTCTTTCTGGGAACCTGTGCGCACCGCCAGACTCAGGGGACCCTAGGTGCAGAGGCCCCCGGCCTCCTGGAGCCCTGGCTGGGATCGGGGAGGCAAATGAGCCCTCATCAGGACTTCCAGGCCGGCCCGGCCATCTGGTCGCCCCATTGGAAAGCATTGCGTGCGATCAGATGGCCGAGGGGATTGGTGCGACCAGATGGCCGGGACCGAAAAAACGCCAATCTGCCTGCCCCGAGCCTTGTGGGAGGGTTCACGCCTGCCCTTGAAGGGCTCGGGGGCTGCAGGGCTCGGGGGCTGCAGGGCTCGGGGGCTGCAGGGCTCGGGGGCAGCTCAGAGACCCCATGCTGGGCCTCAGGCATATGGAGGCCTGCAGGCACTCCTGAGGCCCAGACGCCCAGGGGAGGACTGCCCGGGACCCATGGAGCCCGTACCGGGCACTTTGCCACGCAGTGGGCCGGAAAAGGGAGCCCCCGGATGGAGGGGAGGTGTCGTCCGGGCCCAGCCTATCTGGTCCCCGGCTGAGAACCGCCAGCCCGGTAGGGGTGTCCCGGCATACCCTGCCCCTAGTAATCCAGAGGAAGGCTACCCCTCTTTCTGGGAACCCGTGCGCACCAAGAGACTCGGGGGACCCTAGGCCCGGACGTGCCCGACCTCCTGGAGCCCTGGCTGGGATCGGGGAGGCGAATGAGCCCCCATCTGGACTTCCAGGGCGGCCCAGCCATCTGGTCACCCCATTGGAAAGCATTGCGTGCAACCAGATGACCGAGGAGATTGGTGCGACCAGATGGCCGGGACCGAAAGGACTCCCATCTGCCTGCCCTGTGCCGAGCCATTGATGGAGGGCTCCCACCTGCCCTTGCAGGTCTCCGTGGCTCTGCTACACCAGGGACCCTTGTCCCGGGCAGATGGACACTTGGCAGGCCGCAGGACGGGGGCTCCCAAACCCCAGGCCCTGACTGAAACCCAGGCCCCGGGGTCGGTCCCTGCTTCTCAACCCAGCCAGGCCGGGGAGATCGGGGAGCCTGCCCGGGCATGAGGGACCCCTGTCCCGGGCACACGGACCCTCAGGACATGCGCTCGTTTTCCACAAATTTTTTCCAAAATTCTCCGTAGTGGCGCTACGCCAATTTCGCCCAGCCCTAGTTATAGTTAGAAATTAGCATTTAAAAAACCATATAAATTCACTGAAAAAACCATAGGTTTCAGGCACGTTATAGTTAGTTGGACATTTCACTCGTACAAAACCTTAGAAATTCCGGTGTTATAGTGAGTTCAGCTAACTATAACTCGCGCCCCCGCAATGCACTGCTGATGACGTCACATATTACATCATTCATGACATGGCCAGTGAGATCACTGATGACATCACTGATGACATCACTGATGACATCATCCACGTGAAAATCTGATGCACCTCCTCACACCTGAATATAACCTTTGATACACCCACTCTAAAATACAGACTACCATTTTTGAAAAAATAGATACATCAATGCCAGTTACTAAATACGCAATGACTGATTCCTAGGTCTACACAAACATCTACTCATTCACCTATACAGTCACTCATTCATGCAGTCACTCATCAATACAACACTATCATATGCACTCATACACCTATACAGACACTCACACACTGACTAAGTGTGTGAGTAACTCTGGATATGTGGCAGTCATGCAAATAATCAATCATACTTCCATTTACTCACCTATACTGTTATACAGACACCACCTCACTTATTCATACAGATACTAACACATAATTACTCTCACAATTACTGACTCTCACATATAGTTATTTATATACGCCATCACTCACATATACTGCCTTTTACATATGTAGTTACTTGCACATGTACCACTGAGACATCCATTCACTCACAAACACACCCATACACACACTCACCCACCCATACAGCTGTTTCCACATGCACTCTTGAACCCATACACCCAGTGAATCAACCACTCACACATCTATGCACAGAGTCACACACCTCCCACCCACCCACACACTCAGGCAGCCATACAAATACTCAGGCAAGCAATCAATAACCCATATAGACACTCATGCAGCTACTCACCAACCCATGCAGCAGCTTACACAACAACAGAGAGACTGATACAGACTTTCACACAGTTAAGTCACTAACCCATGCATTCAGTAAGACACATTTAATCACTCACTTATACAGTCAATCACGTACCTACTAAATCCTCCATACAGACACTTATACACCCACTCATTCCTCAATACAGCTTGGCATATATATAAAACAAAATTAAACTTTACAGAAACACACAGTCACTGGATGATGTCATCAGTGATGTCATCAGTGATGTCATCAGTGATGTCACTGACCATGTCATGAATGATGTAATATGTGACGTCATCAGCAGTGCATTGCGGGGGCGCGAGTTTTAGTTAGCTGAACTAACTATAACACCGGAATTTCTATTGTTTTGTACAAGTGAAATGTTCAACTAACTATAACGTTCCTGAAACCTATGGTTTTTTCAGTTAATTTCTATGGTTTTTTAAATACAAATTTCTAACTATAACGTGCCTGAAGCCTATGGTTTTTTCAATGAATATTATCTACTGGCGGTCGCCAGTAGATAGTTATAGTTCGGACCTATTTTCCATAGGAAATTCACAACATTCTATTTCCAATAACTTTGGCGCCGGTTGACGAATCTTTCCGAAATTTTCAAAACTTATGGCCCGCTCCAGTCCGCTCCTATCCTGAAAGTCTTGGGGTGATTCGTCAAGTGTGGGCCGAGAAAAAAGGGGGGTCCCAAAACATGTTTTCCCCATGCAATTTTCCATAGGAACCTTTAGTCGCAGCTACAGCCCGAACTGCTGAACGGAATTATACCAAATTTGGCAAAAAGGTAGCCCTTGTTTCAGAGTCATGCCTTTTCGTTAAATGGTGTAAATCCGTTCAGTAGTTCCTGAGAAAATCAAAAGTAAAATCACATATATATCTGGGCGGAGCCTAACCACACATGTCATTGTGAGATCTGATTGACTGTCAGCACTTCATCCTGGAATTGCTGGCAGCCATCTTGAGACCAATATAAATGATAGTACCCTATTGAAATGCATTGTAGTGAATCGAAGATTTTGAGGGTTACCAAAAGGAGAACTATAAAGGGTGATAACAGACTTTAGTTACATTAGAATTCATTTGTTGATGGTACCATACTAATTTCAGGAATTGTGGTGTGTTCTAAGGTGATTTTACCCTGTGAAAAACCTTCTGCTGGGATATCATGAATCATGTTTGAGAGAAAACTATTTTCACACGCTTGTCCCATACAGTTTTGGAAGGTGCTCCAGAAGCTAAAATGAGAGCATATTTTCTGTAAATTCACATTATCTTTCTCAGTCATGTGAGAATGAAGTCTGGCATTCTCAGTAACACATGTACATCCAACAAGGGCAGAGACTGTCAGTTGATTCCTTTGTGTTCTACTGCAGCTTCCCAGAGTGTTCTAAAGAACAACTAGAGCGCTAACAGCCTTACTTATGACAAAATTATGGCACACCTGAAGCCATCTTGATTGGAATAAACTGGTAACACTTACAACATTTAATTTAAAAAGGAACAAAATGAGGGGGTTCATTTTGCCATGGAAATTATGGTTAGTGCTGCAGAAAGAAAATTTAGGGCATGTTTTAAGTGAGATCTCAAATCCTCTTCTATGTCATTAAAAAATTCTGCCATGCAGACTGAAACATGCACTTTCAATACCAGCAGCAGACTTCCCTGGTGAGCAGTAGCTTTACTACACTGATCTAATGAGCAACTAGAGTGCTAACTTTCTGAATTTATGGCAAATGTGTGACACATCTGAATGCCTTCTTGATGGAATCAAAGAAAAAACTGAAAGCATTTCCTACTGAGGAGACTGCAGTAAATGAGGAAATTAGGAAACTTCATAACAAAGAAGTCTTCCAAGATGGCCACCAGAGAAGAAAGAGCCCAAATGTAGCACAAATATCACCCAGATGTAGCCCACATATAGCCCAATGACAAAAGTGTGCAAAACACTTTTTATTTTTTGTTTTTTTGCAGTTTTATGTAATGCAGACTGGTCAGGTATTGGAGCATTGCATCTTAAAACATGACCCCCCTACACTACAAAAACACCACTGCACTACCCTAAACCCTAAAACACTACCCCCAGCACGACCCCCTACACTACACAAGCACCACTGCACTATCCTAAACCCTAAAGCACTACCCCAGCACGACTCCCTATATTACCCAAACACCACTGCACTACACTAAACCCTAAATCTACCCCCAGCATGACCTTGCACACTACACAAACACCACTGCACTACCCTAAACCCTAAAACACTACCCCAGCACGACCCCCTACACCACCCAAACACCACTGCACTACCCTAAACCCTAAAACACTAACCCCAGCATGACCCCCTACACTACCCAAACACCACTGCACTACCCTATACCCTAAAACACAACCCCCTACACTACACAAACACAACTGCACTACCTTAAACCCTAAAACACTACACACAGCATGACCCCCTACACTACACAAACACCACTGCACTACCCTAAACCCTAAAAAACTACCCTCAGCACTACACAAACACCACTGCACTACCCTAAACCCTAAAACACTACCCCCAGCATTACCCCCTACACTACACAAACACCACTGCACTACCCTAAACCCCCTACAGTATACAAACACCACTGCACTACTCTAAACCCTAAAATACTACCCGCAGCACGACCCCCTCACAACACAAACACCACTGCACTATCCTAAACCCTAAATCTACCCCCAGCACGACCCCCTACACTACCCAAACACCACTGCCATACCCTAAACCCTAAAACACTACCCCCAGCATGAACCCCTACACTACCCAAACACCACTGCACTACCCTAAACCCTAAAACACTACCCCCAGCACTACACCCTACACTACACAAACACCACTGCACTACCCTAAACCCTAAAACACTACCCCAGCACTACCCCCTACACTACCCAAACACCACTGCACTACCCTAAACCATAAACCACTACCCCCAGCACGACCCCCTACACTACCCAAACACCACTGCCATACCCTAAACCCTAAAACACTACCCCCAGCATGAACCCCTACACTACCCAAACACCACTGCACTACCCTAAACCCTAAAACACTACCCCCAGCACGACCCCCTACACTACACAAACACCACTGCACTACCGTAAACCCAAAACACTACTCCAGCACTACCCCCTATACTACCCAAACACCACTGCACTAACATAAACCCTAAAACACTACCCCCAGCACAACCCCTACACTACACAAACACCACTGCACTACGCTAAACCCTAAAACACTACCCCAGCACGACTCTGTACACTACCCAAACACCACTGCACTACCCTAAACCCTAAATCTACCCCCAGCATGACCCCCTACACTACCCACACACCACTGCACTACCCTAAACCATAAAACACTACCCCCAGCATGACCCCCTACACTACACAAACACCACTGCACTACCCTAAACCCTAAAACACTACCACCAGCATGACCCCCTACACTACTCAAAAACCACTGCACTACCCTAAACCCTAAAACACTACCCCAGCACAACCCCCTACACCACCCAAACACCACTGCACTACCCTAAACCCAAAAAGACTACCCCCAGCACAACCCCCTACACTACACAAACACCACTGCACGACCCTAAACCCTAAAACAAGACCCCCTACACTACACAAACACCACTGCACTACCCTAAACCCTAAAACACTAGAACCCAGCACGACCCCCTACAGTACACCAACACCACTGCACTACCCTAAACCCTAAAACACTACCCCTATACTACACAAACACCACTGCACTACCCTAAACCCTAAAACACTACCCCCAGCACGACCCCCTACACTACACAAACACCACTGCACTACCGTAAACCCAAAACACTACTCCAGCACTACCCCCTATACTACCCAAACACCACTGCACTACCCTAAACCCTAAAACACTACCCCCAGCATGACCCCCTACACTACACAAACACCACTGCACTGCCCTAAACCCTAAAACACTACCCCCAGCACGACCCCCTACACCACTCAAACACCACTGCACTACCCTAAACCCTAGAAAAGAAACCCCCACCCCATGCCCAATCCCCCTTACCTCTCACTCCTCATGGTTCCTCTCTCCTCGTGGTTCCTGCTTCATGTCGTCTCTGAGGGGCGGTGCATGTCGTTGTGAGGAAACGGAACAGCCTCTGTTTCCTTACAACGACGTGGATCATCTACATGTTTTTTAGAACGCATGGTCATTTACCATACATACCTTTACAACAAAATTTGTTGTAAAGGCATGCGTGGTAAATGACCATGCGTTCTAAAAAAATGTGTAGTAATGTTTTCGCGATGTACAACGCATGCGTGCTAATGCATGCGTTGTAATGGTATCGCGAAGTAAAAAAGTTGTTGTAATGGCTGCTTACCGATCGAAGCTGGCCCCTGTTCTTCAGTGAGACGTTTATTTGATTAATTAGGAGGAAGGAATGTGTTTTTTTTTACCGAAAAGTGCATTCCCGGCTGTTGTATTGTGAAAGTGTCCGCATGGCCTGGTTCCACTTCCGGTGAGAGAGTGAAAGAGTCTGTTTGGATCTAAAGGAGTTCTGTTGTTAGACGGGGCCGGAGCGAAACATGATCAGAAAGCATAGCTAACGGAAAGCGTCCTCCCTGAAGTGTGGAGCAGTGCCATGAGAGGTCAACGAGTGTGCGTCCCACCGCAGTATGACCTTACCGCGTGACCCATGTGCCGCCTCCAGGGTACGGGAGGCAGAAGCGGCATCGCAGGTCCTCTTGAAGACCCTTGTAGCACTAATTCTACATTTTGGTACTAGGGCATTTTAACTTAGTTGTTCCTACCAGATACAAAGAGAAGATCCTGTGTTATTCATTGCCCTCGTTACCTTTTTTGTGGGTTGTGGTGCTTGTCACTTCCCTGCCCGGCGGTGCACTCGACTGGGCACCCCACCTCGTGTGCCATCTGCAGGGCCTCTGCCCTCGGATCACTGGTTTCAGTTTCTGGAGTGGCAACATAAACAGTTGCTCCCAAAGGACTAGCCTGAACACTTAGGTGAATATCCCCTGCACCAGCATTCCACGGAAATTCTTTCCTAGCTCTCCAACATCAACGAGGACGTCATAATAGCACGGCTCCGCTCGCGACACCGTATGACGTCATCGGAGCCATAAGAGGACCTCGTCGGCGTACTGACGTCAGTTCCACCCATTTTGTCCGTGCCACCGAGGTAAACAGGTGGACCGAGACATTTTCACATGTATACATAGTATAATAAATATATATATATTCACTGAAAAACCATAGGTTTGAGGCACGTTATAGTTAGAAATTAGCATTTAAAAAAACCTTAGAAATTCACTGAAAAAACCATAGGTTTCAGGCACGTTATAGTTGAAAACAGTCGAAAACAGAGTGACCTTCAAGCTGCTTACTCACGCCTACACATGCCTCCACAACACCGGACCCCAATACCTCAACAAAACAATCTCCTTATACGCACCTAAGAGAAACCTCTGCTCCGCCGACCTTGCCCTGTTCGAAATCCCATCATCTGCAGAGCCAGAACAGGAGGAATAGCCTTCTCCCACATCGCAGCCAAGACCTGGAACAAACTCCCCCTCAGCATCAGACGAACTCCCACACTAGAAGCATTCAGGAAGAGCCTCAAGACCTGGTTCTTTGGATGAGACGGAGCAGCTCAAATCCCTCCCTCCCAGAACCTTGAGACCCTCACGGTTGAGTGGTGCGCTTCACAAATCCCTGATTGATTTATTGATTACTTGTGGTGGCGAACCTTTCAGACACCTTCTTTAGCTGGTCCTGTAGCAGATGCAACAATGGGATAGATTGGCCCATCCTAATGTCCTCCTTGCTAACTTCAATTGTGAAAATATCTAAATAGTGGAGCATCCATGTCAGGCATTTGACTAGGCCCTATTTCTCCGCATCCATGGCCATAGCTTTCCAAACTGCATCCCATCCTCTTTGAATTACATAGTCATTGATCTGTTTGTACTGCTCAAACAGATGTTGAATATTTAGTCCTAACAGCGGTTCAAGATACTATTTACATAGACATACAATTTTTACAAACAATCAATAATACCGACAAGTTGAATTTGTTAAAAAAGAGAGAAGGAGAAAAAAGATATATAAATATAGAAAAATTGAAAAACCCATATAAAAAGAAATTCGAAAATTATATCAATTTTATTCAATTTATAAATAGTAAAACAATTAAGACAAACGCTCAAAACAATACGCTGGTACGTAAAAAATGTGCTATACAATACAAAACCAGACAGGTGGTAAACAGAAGGGATTACATAGCAAAAAAGGTTCAAAAACTGGAACAACATCAAGCTAGACAATGCATCCTTCATTAGTTACGGCCACATATACGTCAACGGCGTTTCGACCTTTGTCTAATTATATGGTCATCATCAGGGCAAGACTTTTTACTGTTAATTCCGGAAGCTTCCGGAATTAACCACCACGCAAGGGACGATTCGGTAAGGTATAGTCTTCCAGCTCACTCCAATCTTTATAAAATGGGAATATTAGGTTACTATACTAGATGAGCACACTGTGTTCATATGATTTTCTTTCGTTTACTCTATTTGTTGTAAAATAGAAGCATTCAAATATACTGGAGAGCCACATCGGGTTTGGAAGGTTGCTTTTATTAGTTAGTTTTCTCCGTTGATTTACTTAGATACTGTTAGGTTTTGGTGCAGGTTGGCCAACACTTCTCTGCATGTTCTGAGATCAGCACATTTTCTATGCTTGTTCGCCTGTCTGAATAGTGACCTACAGGCGTTCGTGCAAATTCACTCGTTTTTTGGTATTATTAAATCATGGCTTCCGACACAGCAATTTTAAATGTTTTGTTTAGGAATCCCAGTAATTATTTGAGTTTTTCGGATCTTGTGTTTGGTTGGTAACAGTTGAACTCTGACGATTATTTCTTAATGGCCTTACACAGTATTCATAGTACCGGCTCCAGCATTGTGACTAAAAATAATTTTCCTTATCACTTTGAAGTGTGCATGTATCCTTATGTTAGGGGACCATCTTTTTGATAATCGCCTATGGTTTTGTCCCAGTTGTTTATTTTTAATTAATCTTTCAGCCGTACGTGGGAGTGAAGCACACCGGAGATTTTTTCATTCCACCCCTGGCTAGTTCTGTTATACTAAGTATATGCAGGTAAATATGGTTTTCCCTGATATGCCTTTTCTCTTGTGTGCTGACATGAGTTAAGTTTGACAGCACTCATAAAAATTTAAGCGGTATGACAATTTTCATTACAAACATTTCATTTTTTTAGATTGCCTGGGCTATTTGCAATTTCCAGCATCATTACCCTTGAATTTTTGGGCTATGAATAAATGGTCCAAGTTTGACAAATAATTGAGACTACCTTGCATCTATAATCTAAAGTAAGTGGCATACATGCAGTAATTCTTTAGTGTTAGACTTTATATAGGATTGGTCTATTACATTTTTTTCAATTCTAGTTCATCTATTGACTGAACAGAGAAAGCTCCCCTTTGACCTATATTGCTTTACAAAACAGATTGTATCTGGTATGGGTATAATCAAAATCACATAAATACAACTAGACCATGATAGAAGACAAATATGATTATTTATTTTATCATTGATTTGTAACTTATGGTCACTTTTTTTCCATACTCAATATATCATTTAAGATATCATGCAACAATATTTTTTTTAATACATTTTTTTCCTTTTTTATACAAATTATATCTTTATATTTCTTTAAAATAGATATACTTACAAAAAATTGTGAACCACCTGCAACAAGAGCAACACTATACCATTAGCACCCATACTCATTCATTCAACACAAACGTTCACAATCACTCGAAACACGTATACACATCAGGGTGTAAAAGGAAGACACAGATGTAAAAAATCTCCAAAGCAAATTTTAGATGACCATGTACAATAAGGTCGGGTCAGATGAGGTCGACACGTGTTTCGGTGGTTTGGATACACGATGTGAACCACCTTCTTCAGGACCTTTCCCAAATGGCATAGGTTTCCACACAAACTTTGAAAAAAGGGGGTACCTACGGGTCATAAGCAATTTATTTTTAATAACCCATACAAAAGCCGAATATATCAATATACAATTACATTGGACCACCTCATGACAGGAAAAAGAAAGATGAAATTGCAAAGATGAAAGATTTTAGACCACATACCCAGTGATTGTTCTGTTGTATTCTACATATTGAGTTTCAACAGACATTTAAAATCTAAGGTCTACGAGGCCTTTCCTACTCACTGAGAAAGGTTACACGTGATATAGATAAAAAATAGAATAAAATTGTTCATGATCTCAACAACCCAGTGTTAAAATGATAAGAAAAGAAGATAAATAATAAAGTGGTGAAGATATATACAAGTGTCAACGTGTTGTACATACATGCATCCTAAGGTGAGGCCCTACATGCAATGCAATTGAGTACTCAACTTACAAAATAGCTCTTAAAGTTAATCGAATCCAGACACGATGAAGATGCAAATAAGTGGAGCTTGACGCAATAGTACCTATTTTGCTGTGGCCATAGTCCACTAGCGATGCTATTAGGTAAGCGCAAACAAAAAAATATATTATTTGTGAGGGAAATATATCCTAGATGAAGTTAGTCAGGGTATTAGAAAATAGTTTCAACCTTACCCTATGGCACAGAAATGTGTGCTTATATTCAAAGTCTCTTGGAAATATTAGCAAAAGTTAGCGCGGTTTTCCTGTGAAAAAGAAGAAAGAACAGGATCTGCTAAGTATACTGTGATGTTCCTATATGTCTATTGCTATAGGCCAAATGGGGCTTGTACTAACATCATTCCAAATATAAAGAAAGATGTAACTGTATGCTGGAACTTAGAACCAGCGATAAGATGTAATTGGTTATGATGTGGACTATGACGCTCACTCCAGAGATAAGAAAGAGTGTCCCAAAGTTCCCTCAGTAGGTATACCTGTGGGCAATAGGTGTAAGGAGACAAAGGTCATCTGTGAACATCTACAGGTCCTCTACTAACACTAAGGAGAGACTACCAAGGTACCTGGTTTATCACAAAGAGTCAGCTGCTGAATAGGAACGTGCTATGCAGCTGTATGACTATTGAATTTCTAACAATATTAGCTCCTATGTTAGTAACTGATAAATTCGATTGCGCCTACTGGTCAACAAATTAAAGATGAAGGCACCTCTATTTCTGCCAATCATTTGTCCTACTTGAACGGGGCGCATCATTTCGCTTAAATAAAAACGTTCTATACAAGACACCCGCTAATATACACAGTTACATTTTCTAGAGAGTCTAACTACTCTGCAGTATCTTACTAACTGCTGCTAACTCCTGCCAACCATATAAAAAGAAGAAGGCGATAGACATGCTGTTGCTAAAGAATAAAGATATAAGGCAAAATCTAACTATACTTCTACTACTTCTTCCTAGAGCAGATATACGACGGTAGTGATATAGCCTAACGCTAGTCGCTCACCTGAGTTGACGATTGTGTCCTTCTAACCGCTCCGCATCCATGGTACTCACGTAATGATATGCGGTAGCCACGGCCGCCACTAAATACGTGTGTAGACATGTGCAGTCAGTCAGCCCCTCACTAACGCCATAACGCATAATGTAACTACTGGAAAGGGGAGATGTCTATTCATACAGCGCCATATTGGACGAATCGGGGGGATAACAGGCCAGAACAAAGAGATAGGCTAAAATATCAAAAGAAGGATGATATGCCATTTTATAACGTGTCTCTCCGGAGCTACAAATGATGCCGAGCTATCGTGTCTCTATATATGGGATTTCACCAAGCAACCCCGGGACATCTATGTCGGCATATTGCCAGGTGAGTTGCAGGTTATAGTCAATACACAACGGCGTGTGAAGTCACACCTTTGTGAAATAAATTGATAGTGGTGTTTTGCGACAACAGTAGATAGGAGCATGGATGTGCTTGTCCCATAGTGCTACGCCTCGCGCCATCTTAGATAGGTCAAAATAGAAATTTTGTACACTGCTCTGAACAGAGCTCCCTGCTCTGTTGGTGTTCTTGTGCTAAAAGATGATATAAAAGCACAGTTAACAATGCAATAGGGTATGTAGATACTGGATTTAACCAGTAACCTAACCGGTTAAATGTTCTGGTTAAGAAGAATTGACTCAAAAGAAATAATGCTATACTGTAATAATAGCTTAGATGAGATGCATGAGACATGATACATGCATCTGAGGCATGTGAGTAGCAAGGCTTAGATCCCAGTACAAATAAATACATTGTCACCCGATCTGTACAAGGCAGTGAAAGAAATAATAAATACTAGACAATTGTTAACAATAATGAACCTATGTGGAATATCAACAAGTTAAAGTGACAAAGTACAAAGGACTCTGAGATTACATGCGGTAGCACCTAGTACAATCTGTACAAGGTCAGGGCAGGAATTCAAAGATAACCTATTGGTACATTCATCAGAACCAAGTATGTGAACTACTAATACTGATTTGTGACATTCCAAATAATTTCTTTGTTCAAACCCTCCTTAACACTATTGAGAGAAAAAGAAAACCAGAAAGTTTCCCTTCTCTTCCGGGTTATTTCAACAGACAAGCCTGTCTTTGATTTAACCTTCTCAAGAATGCACCATCGCAGCTCGTTTTCCCCATGGTGCTTTTCTAGACAATGTGAGACAATAGGAGCTGCAAGTTTTTTCATGCGAATGGCCGATTTGTGCTCACTATATCTAGTGCGAAATTCTCGACCTGTTTCTCTGATATAAGCAAGCTCGCAAGGACACAGGATGATCTATATTACATTTTGGCTCCTACAATTACTAAGGTCTCAAAGTTTGATGTTTTTCCCTTATATGCCAGGGACCTTGTTACCATAGCTGAATCACAGGCGTGGCGAGAGCCACATCTGTGGTTCCCTAGTATGGGGGGGTAATCCCGTAATTGTAGTCTGGTGAGGGGTGTTGCCAGTTTGTTGTCTTGTATGTACGAGCATGTCGCGGAGATTTTTGTTTCTCCTATAGGCTATTAGAGGGGTTTCAGTTGTTCTTCATCTTCGTGTACGCTCAAGATTTTCCAGTTTTTATTTATGATGTTCTTGATTTTATAATGTAATTGGGAATGATTAATGACACATACAACTTGGTCTCACGAGGCACGAGTATTGCCCTGTAATAATGCATCCCAGTTATAGTATTTGGCCCTTTTAAAGGCTGGTCTGACCAATCGATTGGGGTATCCTCGGGCTAGAAGGTGTTTTTTTAGGGCATCCCCATGAATGTGAAAGTCATTCATGTTTGTACAGTTACGCCGTACACGTAAG
Source organism: Calotriton arnoldi (assembly GCA_963921515.1). Taxonomy (NCBI): domain Eukaryota; kingdom Metazoa; phylum Chordata; class Amphibia; order Caudata; family Salamandridae; genus Calotriton; species Calotriton arnoldi. Next base: position 107,572 of record CAWUFW010008562.1, read on the forward strand.
AATTCCCCAAAAGGGATAGAATCCTTTTGACATGCGGGGTGGAAGCTTTGATGCTGGAGAATGGTGTTCTTCGCTGTAGGTTTTCTAAAAAAACTTACTTGTAACCTATCGTCTTGGCCACGAATCACTATGTCTGAAAATTCAACCTCTACAGGGCTAAATTTAGCCGTAAACTTCAAATTGCTATCACTGGCATTAAACCAGGCGATATATTCCTGCAGGGTATCGCGATCTCCTCTCCAAATGAAGAAAATATCATCGATAAAACGCTTCCATGTGCTTACATTTTTAAAAAATGGGGCTGCTTCATTGAAGATGTTCTTTAATTCCCATTCGCCCATATAGATGTTGGCTATACTAGGTGCACAGGAAGCCCCCATGCTGGTGCCCTTGATTTGTTGATATACCAGCCCATTAAAATCAAAAAAGTTATTCATTGGAACTATCTCCAAACATTCTAGTATGAAGGTATCCGGTCTTTCACCTGGGGTTCTACTAAGAAGCATTGCCACGGACTGTAACGCCTGACATTGAGGGATGTTGGTGTACAATGCCTCAATGTCAATCGTTACCAAAGTTTCATGTGCGTTGTCAAATGGCACACCCTCAATTTTCTCAATAATGTCACCCGTATCCCGGATGTATGAGGCATAGTTCTTTGTAAGGGGACATAAGAAAGTGTCGATGTATTTGGAGAGTGGTTCAGTACTGGATACTATGGTGGAAATTATAGGATGCATGGGGGGGGTCAGAAATGCTTTTGTGAGTCTTGGGCACTCCATATAACGCTGGTACTATGGGACATGACTTGTTCAGAAAAGAGTACTCTTGTTGGCAAATGAGTCCCTGATCTAGGGCCCTCTTTGTCATGTCTTGAATGTGGATAGTCAATCTGCCTAGTTCCCTAGGATGAGATCTTCTATAGTGTTCCTGGACTGACAGCATTTCGAGAATTTTATCATTGTAGTTGGTTTTATTAATAACTACAATACCCCCACCCTTATCACAGGGTTTAACAACAATATCGGTGTTATTTTTTGTACTATTGAGAGCTAGATGGTCTTTGAGTGACAAATTGTGTTGTTTATAGGGAGGATACTTTGTAAGGGGTTGTATCTCTTTAAGGACCGTTTTTTCAAATATGTCTACTTCTGATCCCACCATATCTAAGGTGGGTGTGAAGCTGGAGGGAGGTTTACACTTAGAAAGAATATCTTCACTGTTTTCAGGAGGTCTATGCATAAAAAAGTTCTTTAATCTTACCTTCCTGAAGAAGGAAAACATATCTTGATGGAGTCTGAAAGCATTAAGTCAGGTACTCGGGACAAAAGATAGACCTCTTCCTAATATTCCTATCTCCTCATGAGTGAGAGTAGCTGAGGAGAGTTTAAAAATAGGTAAAGTAGCTATCATATTGTTTTGTTGATGAACAGATCTATCTATGTCCTCCAGTATTGCGGGTTGCGAGTTTTTAAGTATGGTTGTTGATGTTGTGGGGCCATTGGTTGTTGCTGCTCCCCTCTGTCTTGTCCTCAGCGTCTGTTTCTCCCTCTGTATTGGCCTCACTGTAAAAAAGGGGACGGTCCCCGGAAATGTTGTTGGTTCATTTGTCTGCCTCTATTAGGTCTGTAATTATATTGCATCTCATCTGTGCCATAGGAGTTATCTGTCTCAGAGTCTGGTGAATATGTATCTGTGAAATTAATGACTGTCCTCTTGTTATTTCTACCATGATTTTGGTAAGTAGTGCCCTGATTCCAATCTTGATAATAAGATTTGTCTAAATAGGGATAAGCTCTATCTTGTGTGTACCACCTCACATCCTTTTAGTTTTTCCGATTTTCTGTTGGTCAAATAGTCTTCAAAGTCCTTCATATCTGCACTCATCCTTTCCAATCTTGCCTTGGCTTCATCAAGTGCTGTAGCTGCCTTCAATTTATCTTCTAGTTCTATTATTTCCTGGCTCAACACTGACATGACCTCCTTCGCTGTTTCAATTATCAAGATCATCCAGTCCCTGAAGCAGCGGTTCGCAATATGGGACCACCGCTCCAGGAACTTGCGTATCTCGACAAATAATGCTGGTACGTTACAAACCCTTAGGCCTGATGGGATCACTCCTGCACGTAGGTACTCCAGCATATAGTGGGCATGTGACTCCATTCTTTTTAATTTTTTTCTTTGATTTAGTAGATTGTTCCACTCAGAGTCATCTCCACTGTGTGATAAAGTGGGACCTCCACTATGTATGGCCTGTCCTATTAATGCGGAAAAGTCCTCATCAGAGAACCCAAACATTTTGAGTCCTTCCATTAGGAGGTTTGTTAAAGGGAAGGGAAAAAAAGAGAATTGAGGTTGCACAGGAATAACCCAATGTGCTATAGGTGGAATCAAAAGATGTAAACCATCTAAAGAGTATTTGAACGTAGATATGAAAGGTATGTAGTGTGTGAGGTACCCACAACCTCCAAAGTGTCAAGACACATAAAATAATAAAGGTTAGAAACAATATACAAACAAATAACAATATTATCTATAGAAAGTGGTCCAATCAACTTAATATAAATTAATTGTGAAGATTACACAACCCCACAGTTAAACAACGGTGAATGCAACTGCATAAAAAGGGAACCTCCTCTATGAGGTAACTAAGGTCAGGGAGAAAGAGGGGAATAATGAAAACAACTGAACAGAGAAAGCTCCCCTTTGACCTATATTGCTTTACAAAACAGATTGTATCTGGTATGGGTATAATCAAAATCACATAAATACAACTACACCATGATAGAAAACAAATCTGATTATTTATTTTATCATTGATTTGTAACTTATGGTCACTTTTTTTCCATACTCAATATATCATTTAGGACATCATGCAACAATATTTTTTTGAATACATTTTTTTCCTTTTTTATACAAATTATATCTTTATATTTCTTTAAAATAGATATACTTACAAAAAATTGTGAACCCCCTGCAACAAGAGCAACACTATACCATTAGCACCCATACTCATTCATTCAATACAAACGTTCACAATCACTCAAAACACTTATACACATCAGGGTGTAAAAGGAAGACACAGATGTAAAAAATCTCCAAAGCAAATTTTAGATGACCATGTAAAACAAGGTCGGGTCAGATGAGGTCGACGCGCGTTTCGGTGGGTTGGAAACACAATGTGAACCACCTTCTTCAGGACCTTTCCCAAATGGCAAATGTTTCCACACAAACTTTGAAAAAAGGGGGTACCTACGGGGCATAAGCAATTTATTTTTAATAACCCATACAAAAGCCGAATATATCTATATAGAATTACATTGGACCACCTCATGACAGGAAAAAGAAAGAGGAAATTGCAAAGATGAAAGATTTTAGACCACATACCCAGTGATTGTTCTGTTGTATTCTACATATTGAGTTTCAACAGACATTTAAAATCTAAGGTCTACGAGGCCTTTCCTACTCACTGAGAAAGGTTACACGTGATATAGATAAAAAACAGAGTAAAATTGTTCATGATCTCAACAACCCAGTGTTAAAATGATAAGAAAAGAAGATAAATAATAAAGTGGTGAAGATATATACAAGTGTCAACGTGTTGTACATACATGCATCCTAAGGTGAGGCCCTACATGCAATGCAATTGAGTACTCAACTTACAAAATAGCTCTTAAAGTTAATCGAATCCAGACACGATGAAGATGCAAATAAGTGGAGCTTGAGGCAATAGTACCTATTTTGCTGTGGCCATAGTCCACTAGCGATGCTATTAGGTAAGAGCAAACAAAAAAATATATTATTTGTGAGGGAAATATATCCTAGATGAAGTTAGTCAGGGTATTAGAAAATAGTTTCAACCTTACCCTATGGCACAGAAATGTGTGTTTATATTTCAAAGTCTCTTGGAATTATTAGCAAAAGTTAGCCACAGCAAAATAGGTACTATTGCCTCAAGCTCCACTTATTTGCATCTTCATCGTGTCTGGATTCGATTAACTTTAAGAGCTATTTTGTAAGTTGAGTCTCAATTGCATTGCATGTAGGGCCTCACCTTAGGATGCATGTATGTACAACACGTTGACACTTGTATATATCTTCACCACTTTATTATTTATCTTCTTTTCTTATCATTTTAACACTGGGTTGTTGAGATCATGAACAATTTTACTCTGTTTTTTATCTATATCACGTGTAACCTTTCTCAGTGAGTAGGAAAGGCCTCGTAGACCTTAGATTTTAAATGTCTGTTGAAACTCAATATGTAGAATACAACAGAACAATCACTGGGTATGTGGTCTAAAATCTTTCATCTTTGCAATTTCATGTTTCTTTTTCCTGTCATGAGGTGGTCCAATGTAATTGTATATAGATATATTCAGCTTTTGAATGGGTTATTAAAAATACATTGCTAATGCCCGGTAGGTACCCCCTTTTTTCAAAGTTTGTGTGGAAACCTATGCCATTTGGGAAAGGTCCTGAAGAAGGTGGTTCATATTGTGTTTCCAACCCACCGAAACGCGCGTCGACCTTATCTGACCCGACCTTGTTTTACATGGTCATCTAAAATTTGCTTTTGAGATTTTTTACATCTGTGTCTTCCTTTTACACCCTGATGTGTATAAGTGTTTCGAGTGATTGTGAACGTTTGTGTTGAATGAATGAGTATGGGTGCTAATTGTAATTGTAACAGTATTTGTAAAGCGCATCAATCATCCCGGGGGACATCACAGCGCTAGGACGGATTAGAGTGAGATGTAATTAATCATTGGTAAGGTCAGTCTCTAGGGAACAGGTAGGTTTTCAATGTTTTCCTAAACAGTAGATAATCGTCTGTTAAGCGAAGATCAAGTGGTAGGTTGTTCCAGAGGACTGCAGCTGATTTTGAGAAGGACCAGTCGCCCATTCTGGCCTTGAAAGTGCGCATGACAGAGGCGAGAGCAAGATGGCGTGATCTCAGGTTACGCGAAGGGATGTGGAATTGTAATTTATCATGTAGAATTTGTGGGCCCTTTTTATGGAGGGTTTTATGCGCAAAACAGAGGAGCTTGAAACTGGCTCTCTGGCAAACTGGGAGCCAGTGTAGTTCCTTCAGGCAAAGGGATGCTGAACTATATTTTTTTTTATTACATATTAGTTTGGCAGCAGCATTGTGAACTACCTGGAGTCTGGCGAAAAGATAGTCAGCCATGTCTACATAAATGGCGTTGCCATAATCAAGTCTGCTCATGAGCAGAGCCTGGATGACCGTTTGTCTGCATTTTTGTGGGATCCAGGGAAAGAGTCGCCTGAGACGTTTCAGTATGGCGTAGATTTTACCGCACAGTGTGCGTAGTTGGTCCAACATAGATAGGTTATCATCGAAGATAATGCCCAGATTTTTTGCCGTTCGCTTAGGTTCTGGGGCGGTGCCCAGTGTCTGGGGCCACCAGCTACTGTCCCAGATATCCTGGCCACCACCGAAGAGCAGAATTTCCGACTTTCCGGCGTTCAGATTTAGACAGTGTTGGGACATCCAATCTGCGAGTTCAGTGAGACAGTTAGTTAGATTGTTTTTTGTTTCAGAGTTGGTCAGCCTGTCTATCAAGGGAATCACCATGTGTGTATCATCGGCATAGGAACAAATGTCAAATCCCCATTTCCTACTGATATCCGCCAGAGATGACACGTAGGCATTAAAAAGAGTGGGACTTAAGGTAGCTCCATGCGGGACTCCATACTTGATGCTCCTTGCGGTGGAGGTGCAGGATCCCATTTGAATTGTTTGGGTTCGATCTTTCAAAAAAGAGGCGAACCATGATAGGGCTTTGGAGCAGATCCCTTTTTTGTGCAAGATTTGGAGTAGTTTAGTATGGGACACAGTATCGAAGGCCGCAGTGAGATCTAATAAGATCAATGCTACGGCTCTGCCCTGGTCTACTAGAGTTCTAATGTTATCGGACGCAGCTAGCAGAGTTACTTCTGTGCTGTTGTTGGTTCTAAAGCCCGTCTGTGAGGGGACGAATAGGTTGTTAGATTCGAGGAAGGTGGTGAGTTGCTTATTAACTAAGCGCTCCAGAACTTTGGATAAATAAGGTTGTTGTAGGGATTCTGCACATACACAGAGCTATGCACAGGATAATAGGACCTTGGAGTATAGTGGGGAACCAACAATAAACCTTAGTACCCACAATCCCAACCCGACTAGCTTTAGCGTCTCATTAGCAGCGAAACTACCTATGATTAGACAACCCAGAACACGGACTCTCTCTCTCAGGACTCGCGCGAGCAAGAACACCCTTTCATTACTCACTCATACCTGTCCACAACGTGCGTAATCAATCAATCAATCAATCATGTCACTTATAAAGCGCACTACATACCCGCGAGGGTCTCAAGGCGCTGTAGACACTGTATAGTTTAAAATGTTTATTTCAACTATCGTGCTCTAAGGTGCAGTACACGTGCCAGTACTACCAGCATAATGCTTAAGAATAAAACAATCAGCATAGTTACAACCCCATAGAATACAAAAGGGGAAAGCATGTTATAAAACAGTGGATATAGGACTAAATAGTCTTGCCACCCTCCCCGTGCTAATGAACAGTTTATTATAGAAATAGAAGACCTCTGGGCATTGTCAGGCGGACCCTCATACCTCAATATCTAGATGCAAGTTTTACATCATCAGACAAACACAGCTCTTCTCTCTGGAAAGGTTTTTCTCCAAGTGTCGCCAACGGTGAAAACACAATATTAAAAGGCACACATTTTTCCAGTGCAGCTGCATTCAGTGTTATGTCTAAGTGCGAGGGGCTGACCAGATCAGCATGAACAAGGGACATTGTTTTTCGACCTTGTACACGATGTGCAGACAGAACCCAAAGGGGACAGGAGGAAAGGTGAAAGACAGAAAAACAAAGGCACAAAAGAACGTGCGCAAAAAGGCATCATGGCAGCTGGGCCTAAGCTAACGTAGCAAGTCCGGCCATGAGGCCACAAACCACACGACACCCTCCCCTGGTCAGTCCAGTGGCAAAGACATAGGACGAAAACAGAGTTCAAAGGACGGAGCAGAACGCAAACGTCTATGAGGAAAAGAATTTGTATAAAAAGCCAATGTTCCTAATCCAGGACAGTGTATGCGCAGCAAAAAGCTATGCCTTCCAGCAAGGCATCATTGTCGTTGGCGGAAAATAGTGACGACATCCAATTCAGCAATGGAAAACTGCACTCATGTACTCCAATGAGAGGATCTTCAAACAGCATTGCGGGACAACTTGCGTGATAGTCAATAGAACTGCGTTGTAGGAGATTCCTGGCAGCCGCCCAGACATCCCATTGAGCCATAACTCCAAGTGCAGCCACACGCGCCATCAAGCCTGCCCCGGAACATTCCAGTTCATGTGCCACTAAGGGACCAAGTAACTGGTCGAAATCCGGGTCAGAAGGAGACGTATTGGAGAGGCAAACATCCAAAGACCAAGAAAAAGGGCATCGAAGACAAGACACCACAGGTTGCACGCAAGTGAAATACGCAAAGCGAAAGGATAGTCTATAGGACACGCTGAGTGTCGCCAAAGGTAGGACGCCAAAGGTATCGACAATGCGCTCACGAAGCAGCAGGAGATGACCTCGGAGGAGCATGTCCGCAGGAGGTGCCGCCATCGCGCATGAAACAAATCAAAAGCAATATGCCAGCAACTAAAGCGAGGATCAACGGCAAACCTCCAAAAACACTCAAAAAAATAGAATGAATAAAAGCCGGAATTACACCAAAAATTGTCTGGAAGGAGGTCAAAAGGCCGGAGCCCACAACCTTAAAAAAATGCACTAGACCTTCGGTATTAGACGCATTAAAAATGCGGTGAATCAGTTCACCGAAATGCTGTGGGAGGTTTGTGTTCAAAAGGGCCTGTATCTCACTGTGAGTACTCGCCACCTGGAGAACGAAAGTTTCCCGGGCGGATGTAAGCATAACCTCCTGGTTTAACAAAAGCGCTTTTATTCAGCTCAGTTTATTGAAATCTGCCTTCAGAGTTGGTATGGAAGGCCAAATGGAACTATTTACAATGTCGTGCGGGGGAGGAAAAAGCACATTTTTGCAGCAGACAACCTGTGGGAAACCGTTACAATATACAGTATGCCGGCTAGCATGCCACAACAGTCCTGATTATTCAGAAGGAGATAGCTACCATTTGCAAGCACAGTGAAAGTAGGAATAATAGCAGGAGCAGGAATGCCCTTTAAAACACATGCAAGATTCGGAGCCGAAACGTTACAAGCTCCGTGCAATTTAATATGTTTGCAAATAAGCGAATGACCCACAGGAGAGTCGCAAGACTCCTCAGTGAGAAATACTTCCCTCCCGTCCCTAAGACATTTATACATAAAAGGCAGGGACCAAAGTTCATGCAGGAAAGCACTGCCCAGGGGCTGAAAACGACCCACAGGATAGTGTTTCATGCACAAACTAAACTCAAATGAAGAAAAAGGTAAGGCTATAACCCCGTGAACCAGCCACACCGCCGAATCCAATTCAGCCACAGAGAAAGGTAATGGCTCTATTTTCTCGATATGTAACAGAGTGTATGCTGCATCTTTCATGGACATGAACTGTTGTTTCTCAGTTAAATTTAAAGGCGAGAATAAGGCAGAGGTGTTCAAAAAGTGCCAAGGAACTCTACCCAGTTTAAGTGTTTGCAAAGTCCATGCAAACTGCATCACTGAACGTAATTGATTCTGACCATGATACAACACAGAAACATCATCCTGTACAATATCAACAATAGATGACACAATATTCTCTAACGTGTAAATGCGGGAAGACAGGGTATTAATACTATTGTCAACAACAGCAAGCACCTTTTCTAAATTTGCTTGATCAATTTGCCTAAGGCGGGAGGCAGCCTCAATTTGCGAAATCTTCCATAGTTCATTGTAGGTTTCATAAATGAATCTCTTTGGTCGAGGACCATGAGGCCCCAGAATATAGTCAGACAGATCAATGTTGCCTGATAGGAGTGACAAATGTTGTTTGACAGAGTCTAAGGAAGAGTGCTGCAACCACTGTTTACACAATTGACCAACAGAATATGTCGTAACAGTACGAGAGTCAGAAAACCTGGGATCAGGTCGGTCCTGTTTATAGCCAGGAACCGTATCATGAAAACGCAGTTGGCAGGCATTTGATGAAATGGGCAATGCCAACCAGGGTGACTGAACAAACGTAGATACATTAAACAAATTGTTTTGAAACAAAGCCTGTAAACCGATAAGGGACACATTGAAACGCAAGCTTTCATTAGGATGGGATGACAATGCAGGAATTGAAGGGGCATTCAATTGCTTGGAGGTAGCCAAACCCCAACAGGTCGTTTGAAAGACAGTGTGATTTAAAAACAGAATCTGGGCGGGGATTAGACAAGCACGATGCAAGGCTTCTGTGCCTTGCACCTGCCATGATTTGGAGCCCCAAATAGATTTTAGGTCTATGGTGTCTTTCCAGTACTCGTAACCACCCACTGTCAGGGCTTTCAAAAAAGAACCTGAATACAGTAATTTGGTATGGGTCAACATGATTTTCCTAGTGGAGGAAGAATTTAACTTAAAATAATAGGATCCAGGATTCGACCTATCAAAATCTGTAAAATAAGTAAACTTATGTCTAAGATTCTGGGAGCTACCTGGCACAGGTGTTGGACAATGTTCCCATTGTGTGTAATTAAAATGTCCCCGAAGGGTACTGGGCTTATGGAGAAAATGGTTACCCCAGTGCTGGTAACAATACAAATCGGCATAATTTGCAGAATTCATGTACAAATCTTCAGCATTAAAAGCAGCATAGTATTTCAAATCGGCAAACAACGATTCGACTGCATGTACATCCCAATCATCAGAATGAATATTACTTTTGACGACATCACCCATTGAAACACGGAGGACATTTGGTACATTAATTATCTCGGTTGGTCCAATGAATTTGGAAATTTACTGCATCCCATACGATGCCATCAGCGATTGGAAAAGCTGAAATGTTCACAAATGTGTGGTCACGCTTCATGATGTGTGAAGAAGAATGCAGATTTAAAGTTCCAGTGACACAGTTCACAGCAGAGCGTTCCGGTAAATAGTGACCATTAATTAGTAGGAAAAATACTATCACAAAGCCAATGGACATGAACAAAAAAAACAGGAATAGTACCAACCAGATGTAGGTCCAGGGGGGTATTAAAAAACTGTCTCTGAACCAGAATACAAAAACACTGAATTTGGACGGGACAAGGGCGGAGGTGGAATCCGAGTCAAAGGAATAACGCGTTGGGCTCAGTGGTGTTGTTGGTAAATGAGCCACGGACTCGGTTGCGGGGTAAGTATACTCTGTTTCCTCGTTGCAGGGGGAATCTGAGTAGTCGAGCAGACGATCAGGCAAATCTACCATCTCAATGACAACATCGTTGACCGTTCGGGCCGGGAGACCACGAACATTTGTCCTGTAGATGACTGGACAAGAGACCGCTGGTGTTACACTATTCATGATCGGCCAGACGTTGTAGCTTGACATTCTCCACTGAGATGAATCTGTTCTCCTTTCGACCAGGAAGCGGTGGTAAGATGACTGTACGAGTACCCTTCAAGCCAAGGACTGGAACTGGTGCACGAAAAGAGGGTCCAAATTCTTTTTTGTTCTCCACTTTTTCTCGGACCAGGTCTCCAACTTTCGGAAGGCAGCCGGCAACCGGAGTCTGCAGCGCAGTATCTGTGGCTGAAGGTAAATGTTCAAGTGCAAGTTTGTCTCTGGCTTCTTGTAAGTCCTGTAACATAGTACAATGGTTATCTACATCAAATTTGGCGGATTGCGCTGCCATGTCTAGACCATCAAGGTCTGGCACATTCGTATGCCAAAGAGCATTTCGTAAGGGGTCCGCCCACCCAGAGGTCTTCTAGGGAGATTATTAAGTGCACATTGTACAGTATACAAGTGGGCCAGCCAGTTTCTGCCAGTACCTAAGACTCTAGATGTCAAGGATTGCTTTAAGTCATGGTTCATTCGTTCAACAATCGAGTTGCCCTCAGGCCGATACGGAGACGAAAATTTCACCCGCACCCCCATTGCGTCCTTGTAAGCCTTAGAGGCGAACGCTGGACCTTGATCAGAATGGAAGGTGCCGCATGCAAAAATTCCCACAAAGACACGCAAATCCCTGATGACATTTCGAGCGTCAGCACTCCGTTGTGGCCAGACCCATATGAAACTTGTGCACGAATCCACTGCAACTAAGATGTACTTATACGCAGTGTCAGAAGAAAAGGGACCGCAGTGAGCCAGGTAAACACACCCAAAAGGTCTGTTTGCAATGCAGAGCGGCGTCTGTGGTGGCCTTGTCACCGTGGAAGGTTTAATTTGATGACAAACGTCACAAGAAAGTACATAGGTACGGGTCTGTTTATATAACCCACGCCACCAGTAACGCTGCTGCAAGATGGAAACCGTCGCAGACACGCCAGCATGGGCCGAAGCCAAGCCTTCGTGTGCGGCAGTTATCAAGGAAAGTCTGCGGTCCGCGTTGGGGAGCAGCCGATCACCAACGCCTGGAATGCTTACATAAGGAGCCTGTTCGGGACCTAAGTGATAAGAATATTTGGAGGGGAAACCCCATGGGTAATTAACGCCCTCCTTGGTCGCAGCAATAGCTGCCAAAATATCATTATCTATTTTAGTCATGGATCTTATAACTGCTGCTACTGTGCACGTGGCTACTGCTGATTTGGCAGCTTCATCCGCCAAACCGTTACCGACAGCGTGTGCGCCCACACGCTGGTGGCCAAGAGTGTGAATCACCTGCGTGAGCGGCAGACATTGTTTAAGCTCTGCCACTCGAACCCAAAGCATTTTATGCTTAATTGTGCTGACCTTGGCATCTCCATAGTCGTTTTGCGACCAAAAGAATAGATTGTCATTGAATGATTGAACACAGTAGTAAGAATCGCATACAATAAGAGTGGTCACATCAGGATTAGTGAACTCAAGTGCGAGCACCAAAGCGCGCAGCTCGGCCAATTGTGCAGTACTGTCTCCCAGTGCCTGAGTGTGCACCACGGTCTGTCTGAACTCACCGTTCACCATAGTACCTGCAACAATGGGGCAAGCTGCTGAATAAGCATGCTAGGAACTCGTGGCCGGTTGTGCCGAGCCATCGGTATAGATTATACATTTGTATTCCTCAAGCGGTAGCAAGGACAGAGGAGCAGGATGATCGAATTCATACTGTAAAGACTCCTGTGTCTGAAGCGAAGAATCAAAGATAAACGTGACATCCGGATATGTCAGAGAGGTAGGCCATTGTATCAAACGGGGGTGCAAAGCCTTGGAGTTCGGTACACTTGCTTTCGTCACTGCCTCTAGGGCAGGATATGGTGTTACCACCAAAATGCGCTTTCCCTGTGTCAGTGCGCGTTCTTTTAGAATCGCCATTTGCACTGCAGTCAAAACTTTCTCCACAGAGGAAAAGCGCAATTCCGCAGAAGTGTAAAGATGTGACTTGTATGCAATCGGTACTGTGTCACCTTCATTAAAGGTCAAGTATGTGAAACCCACTGCCCCTGGAATTATTCTGATGACCAGGTTTGTGTGGTTGTCACAAGTCAACAAGAACTTGGATTCAAGCTAATCTGACTGCAAAGAGTGCAGTAGAGAGGAATGCTCAGGAAGCCAACAAGACTTCGCAAAGTTAGGTTGTATCAAAGCATAAAGAGGCTTGATACGCTGGGCATATTCAGGAATGTAAGTACGCCCGAAGTTCAGAAAACCCAGTAAAGACTGAAGTTTTTTCAGAGTTGTTGGAGGGCACAAGCGTGCACATTTCTCCAGAAAATGGGGGGCTAAACCCTTACCTTCATTATTGAGCTCATAGCCCAAGAACAAAACGGTAAACTCAGCAATGTGGGATTTGGCAAAATTAAATTTGTAACCCAGAACCGCAAATTCAAGAATAATGCGGTCTACTCGGTCAAGATGCGGAAACAACTCATCGTCCATCAGATAGATGTCATCGACGTACGAACACGCATCTCGGTCTATGTTGTCTAACAACGAGACAACACGGGCGGCAAACACACCCGGACTATTCTTGTAGCCCATAGGTAACCGCCGGAATTTGAATTGTTTACCACCGGAAGTGAAAGCGGACCATTGGCTGCACTCCGGGTCTAAGTTGTGCGTGTAAAATCCATTGGATGAGTCGAGTGTCGTTTTATATTTTTTACGAACAAGACTGTCAATTAATGCAGAACTATGTGTGTTTTGTACCGCAAAGGTCCGACAATGGGAATTTAAATGTCGGTAATCCAGAACTAGGCGGTACGATCCGTCGGGTTTAGAAACCGCGAACAAGGGATTGTTCATGGGTGATACCCATGTTTCAATTACGCCTTGATATTCCAACTGTGTCAGAATATTGGCAACGGGACCTTTAGCATCCCGTTTGATGGGATATTGGGGCTGTGGCTGCGGCAGCGACCGCAAAGGAATATCATGGGGAGGTGAGTCTTCATCCCAGCCCACGTGGTTGCGGTATAACGCTGGAGCCAGGGACACCGCCCATTCAGCTGCAAGAGCCTCCGCTTTGTCCTTTGGGACATGTCGAGAAAAGCTCAGAAGGATGACCTCCTCCCCGTTACTCGCAGCAAGTACGAATGGGGGCGGCCAATCCGCCTCTGCCAACAAAATGTCGTACGAAGAGGTCAGATTTTCCCAAAAAATCCCTTTAATTATACGGGGCATATCACCTTCAATTTGTAAAACTATGTTATATAGTCTGTCAGGGGGTGCCACTCTGGTGTCAGCTGTCTCGACAGTGATGAATGTATCAGTTGCTGTCGCCTCCACATGAGGACGCAGTGTCTCGCGCACTATGGTAACTTCCGCGGCGCTGTCTAGGAGCGACACTGCCCAAGTCCAATTCAGGAGTCTCGTTCTCACCGTCTGTGGCATATCTCGCTGTGACAGCGGCAACTTTCTTCTTCTGAAATTGTGGGCGAGAACGTTGAAATTCTTCTGTTGTCCCTCGCACTTGTTGTCGAGGTTGGTCTCGTCCCTGGGGGGCCTCTCGCCCCCTACCTCTATCCTGGCGATCTCTTCCACCTGTCTGTGTTGTCGACGGTGCCTGTGAAGAACGAGGAGAACGCGGATCAGGGACCTGAAATCTCTCTGGAGATTTAATTCTCGCTCTATCGCGCAAATCATATGTGCGTTCAGAAGAGACTGAAACTGGGGAAGCGCCTCGCGACCCCGGCTTCTTCTGTTGCTTACCCTGTTTTTTCACTCTCCAGCTCTTTTTAGTAAAGAACGGTTTCTCATCTTTCTCAGATTGAGGTTTTTGTTGTGGTTGTGATTGTGTTTGCGCTTTAGCAAAGGGCTTGACTCCCAGGCTATTACGGCCAATGGTTTGGTAAGCCTGTGCTATGATTTTCGGTAATTCGCGCGGCTTATCCAGTTCAGGGACTAGAGCCAAAGCATTTGCTACTTGGAAGTTAACGGCATCGCCCTTGACATTTGCAAGGTTCAAATCAGCCACTACATCGAACACTCCCACCAGTCTCATCCCTAATTCCACAGCCGCCTCAGGGCCATGCTCATCTTGTACACGTTTAATTACAGAGGGGAGAACCGTCATGGAAGGGGTGCCGAAACACTTCGCATACACTGCCGCGAATATCTTACCCCAGTTGTTGCAATCTGCCAACTCGGGGACCAAGTCTTTTGGCAAACTAATCGTCAGAATCCTGTGTTTGTCGACAGGAGAAGTATTTGGAAAAACAGCTTCCAGCTGGTCAAATTTTTCTGCAAGCCAATAAGGGAAATCATCCTTACTCTGTGGGCGCTTGCCCATCACCGAATTAACCATGACGGGTTATGGTTACACCGCCCGGTCCAGCTGGAATCGCTGCAACTCCAGGTGGGGCTCCCTGGATGTTTCCTGTGACATACTGTACTAAAGCTCTATGCACACGTATCAAAGACGAGTGCAAATTACGCAGGTCAGCGACCGCAAGCGTCATGTAACGCGGATGTGGGGTGTACCCGGCCAAAACAGGCCAAGTGGCCCCTTCAATTGATAAGGGGCCTAAGCGAACCGCGGTCACTGGTTGGGGTAGGGCGCCATCAAACCAAACACGGTGTTGCCACGCTGTGAGCGGTACTTCAATATTCCTGTAAGGTCTATAGACACCAGGAACTACGGTGGCATTGTATTCATGGAACAAATGGTCAGTTCCATCCACCGCCGGAAAGGTGACCCAAGAGTAAAACACCTCAAAGTGGTAAGCTGGATCGGCTTGTACCACAAAGATCAGTTCGACACCCGCGTCAGGCACTCCGTATGCAGTCAAATGAAGCCGGAGCACTGCGCGGCTATGTGCCGCAATCTGGACAGCCATTTAAGGCTAACAAGTTTTGACAACCTAAAACGAGGCAGCACAATAATGGGTTATGTTTAAGAAACCTTTTACTAACTTCAAGCTTGAAAGAACCTATAATAACGTCAATATAGGAGGTACCACCCTCACACACGCTTCCGGAAGCGTCCGCGAAGGAAGTTGTGGACACGCACAAGCACTACTCAAGTGTCTCGCAAATAAGCAGCCCACTTCATTGGTGGCGCCATGTTGTAGGGATTCTGCACATACACAGAGCTATGCACGTGATAATAGGACCTCGGAGTATAGTGGTGAACCAACAATAAACCTTAGTACCCACAATCCCAACCCGACTAGCTTTAGCGTCTCATTAGCAGCGAAACTACCAATGATTAGACAACCCAGAACACGGACTCTCTCTCTCAGGACTCACGGGAGCAAGAACAGCCTTTCATTACTCACTCATACCTGTCCACAACGTGCGTAATCAGAGACACTGTATAGTTTAAAATGTTTATTTCAACTATCGTGCTCTAAGGTGCAGTACACGTGCCAGTACTACCAGCATAATGCTTAAGAATAAAACAATCAGCATAGTTACAACCCCATAGAATACAAAAGGGGAAAGCATGTTATAAAGCAGTGGATATAGGACTAAATAGTCTTGCCACCCTCCCCGTGCTAATGAACAGTTTATTATAGAAATAGAAGACCTCTGGGCATTGTCAGGCAGACCCTCATAACTCAATATCTAGATGCAAGTTTTACATCATCAGACAAACACAGCTCTTCTCTCTGGAAAGGTTTTTCTCCAAGTGTCGCCAACGGCGAAAATACAAATTAAAAGGCACACATTTTTCCAGTGCAGCTGCATTCAGTGTTATGTCTAAGTGAGGGGGCTGACCAGATCAGCATGAACAAGGGACATTGTTTTTCGACCTTGTACACGATGTGCAGACAGAACCCAAAGGGGACAGGAGGAAAGGTGAAAGACAGAAAATCAAAGGCACAAAAGAACGTGCGCAAAAAGGCATCATGGCAGCTGGGCCTAAGCTAACGTAGCAAGTCCGGCCATGAGGCCACAAACCACACGACAAGGTAGTTGAGAGATGGGGCGATAATTAGCTTGGTCATATATTCCAAGTCCTGCTTTTTTTAAGAGTGGGAATACTCCTGTTTTCTTCCAAATATCTGGGAATGACGCTTGTTCCAAAGATTGGTTGAATATTTTAGTGACATAGGGGGATAGGATTGGCGCTAGTTTGGAGAAAATAAAATGCGGACAAGGGTCGAGTGGGGATCCCGCCTTGACCTCAATCATGGCTTTAGTCACTTCCTCCTCTGAAAAGGGAATCATAGTGTCTAGGTGAGTTTGTGCAGAGGGGTGAGGAGCCAGATTTTCCCAGTCAACATTATCACCTTATGGGGCATTATCGAAGGATGCATACATTTTTGTCACTTTGTCAGTGAAGAAATTATTTATTAATTTGCAGTTCTCTACCATAGGGGCCATGGTTTGTGATAGGCTGGTGGGTTTACACAGTTCACAAACCACTTTATAGAGTTCCTTGGACGAGCTGCCGTTATCTTCTATTTTTCTTGTGTAGTACTTTGTTTTGGCATTTTTTAGAGCATGGTGGTAGATTTTCAATTCAGCTAGATAGTTCTGTCTATCTACGTTGTCCTTTGTCAGTCTCCATTTATGCTCCAAAGTGCGACATTTTAGTTTATTTATTTTTAGTTCAGGAGTGTACCACTTTTCTGATCTCGGGTTGGTAGTTGTTTTTTTTTTAGTTTGGGGGCGCATTTGTCAAGCGACTTCTCTATTTCTTGTTGTAGTAGGGTGGCTGAGGTGCTAGCACAGTGAGAGTGAAATGTGTCCTGGTCTAGGTGAGTGAAGTGTAAAGGAAATGTTTCCTGAGTAATTAGGTTCCAAGATCTTATCCCTAATTGCTGTGTAGCTGCAGTCTTAGATGACTTAGTTGGAATAGCTAGGGAAAAGGAGATTAAGGAGTGATCTGTCCATGTAAGTGGTTTAATTTCGTGAATAGTAATGGTTGTTATATTTGAGAACATTAGGTCCAGTGTATGTCCAGCCACATGTGTTGGATCCGATATCCTCTGAATTAATTGCATTATGGCCATATCTTTTTCCAGGTGTTTAACACCTGGATTGGCAGCGTTTTCATAATGGAGATTAAAATCACCTATGACCAGGAATTGATTCTGTTTTAGGCAGAGAGGAAAACGTTGAGCAAGTAAATTAGAGCTTAGTCCGGGGTATTGGCCAGTAGGGTTGTAAATGACTGCTCCTCCCAGTGATATATGAGCACCGTTCATAACTGTAAAGGCTAGAATCTCATGGGAGCCTACTTGAGTAGTTGTATTGGGAATGCAGGAGAGATGATCTGTAAAGAGAATGGCAATACCCCCGCCTCTCTTACCTTTCCTGTCTTGTTTTAATATTTTGTAACCAAGTGGAAGGGCTGAAACAATATCAGGTGAGTTATTGTCGTCAAGCCAAGTTTCAGTGGCAAAGGCCAGATCTGGGCTTAAATCATCAAGTGTGTCCCAAATCTCCATGCTATGTTTGGGAAATGATCTGGGGTTAAAATAGATGCATTTTAGTGTCAGGCTACTAAGGTGATGAGTTAAGTTTGCTGGTAAGGGTAGGGTGAGGGCATCTTGGCATCCCCATTTACAGTTGAGGCAGGAAAAAGGTCCTTCCACCTCTGTTGGAGCAGCTTTTGTGCAGCATATACCTGAGTTTTGTTTGTCAGCCAGGTTCATAAGCTCGTCACGTGAGTATATGGGGTGGGGACGGCCTTTTGAGGTGTGGGGGGCAGTATTTCTGGCCCCTGGGCCCGGGCGGGCGCGGACGGGCGTGGACGGGCTTGCCTTAGGCGCGCCTTTGGCACGCCAGTGGCGCGCCCGCTGGGCGCGTCCGCTGCGCGTCGAGGCAGGCATCTGTATTTACGCAGCCGGTTGGGCAGCTAGACTGCTAACCGCCGCTGTGCCTTGTGCCAAAAGAACAACACTTCCGGTGTGCGTCACAATTCCCTCCACACAAACGGAAAAATCCGTAGTGGACCAGGGAAGACGACGAGCTGACCGAGTGCGCAGTACGATGTGCAAAGATTGCTTCAGGTAAGTTTTAAAATGTTTAAAATTTAAAACGAGGCAAGTTTAAAAACGAATTTCACAAATAGACTTCACAAATGAATTTACAATGTTTAGTCAGAGTGTGTTAGTAACAATGCATAGAAAATTGCTGGGAGCCATTTGCCAGGCACTCCGTTCACTAACTAAGATGCAATGACTAGTATCCTCTAGCGCGTCCGCTGCGCGTCAAGGCAGGCATCCGTATTTATGCAGCCGGTTGGGCAGCTAGACTGCTAACCGCCGCTGTGCCTTGTGCCAAAAGAACAACACTTCCGGTCTGCGTCACAATTCCCTCCACACAAACGGAACAATCCGTGGTGTACCAAAGAAGACTCCGAGTTGACCGAGTGCGGAGTACGATGTGCAAAGATTGCTTCAAGTAAGTTTTAAAATGTTTAAAATTTAAAACGAGGCAAGTTTAAAAACGAATTTCACAAATAGACTTCACAAATTAATTTACAATGTTTAGTCAGAGTGTGTTAGTAACAATGCATAGAAAATTGCTGGGAGCCATTTGCCAGGCACTCCGTTCACTAACTAAGATGCAATGACTAGTATCCTCTAGCGGTATAGTGTTGCTCTTGTTGCAGGGGGTTCACAATTTTTTGTAAGTATATCTTTTTAAAGAAATATAAAGATATAATTTTTATAAAATAGGAAAAAAATGTATTCAAAAAAAATATTGTTGCATGATGTCTTAAATGATATATTGAGTATGGAAAAAAGTGACCATAAGTTACAAAACAATGATAAAATAAATAATCAGATTTGTTTTCTATCATGGTGTAGTTGTATTTATGTGATTTTGATTATACCCATCCCAGTTACAATCTGTTTTGTAAAGCAATATAGGTCAAAGGGGAGCTTTCTCTGTTCAGTTGTTTTCATTATTCCCCTCTTTCTCCCTGACCTTAGTTACCTCACAGAGGAGATTCCCTTTTTATGCAGTTGAATTCACGGTTGTTTAACTGTGGGATTGTGTAATCTTCACAATTAATTTATATTAAGTTGATTGGTCTACTTTCTATAGATAATATTGTTATTTGTTTGTATATTGTTTCTAACCTTTATTATTTTACGTGTTGTAGGAAGGTGGAATCTGACTACATGGTTGCCCCCACTTTTTTCCTGCTGTTTTGTTGGTTTTTGACTCAGTTTGGCTGGGAACCTGCTATTCAGGTCCCCAGCCTATCTGCTTTCTCTTTAAACGACTTGGAGTGCACTTTAGGTGCACTAGTGATTGGATACTGTGGTACCTTATGAGTCCCTAGTATATGGTACCTTAGGTACTAAGGGCATAGGTACGTCACAGGCTACCAGGGGCTGAAGCATGTATTATGCCACCCCTGGGAAGCAGACTAAATCTGACACCCCAGGCCTGCTACTGCAGCCTGGGTGAGGAAGTGCTAGCACTCCTCACTGAGATATAGGTTCCCTATATCTATCACACACACACATTTGAACCTATCAGTCACCCCTAAGGCAGGCCCTATCAATCCTGAGGGCAGGGTGCTTAGTTTCTATGTGAGGGGGTGCCTCTGCAGCTCTCAGAGTCTATTCTCTGGGGTTGTTTGTGAATGCGGTCAAACCATATACTCTTAAGTGCATTATAACCTCGCGGTTAATGCTAACTTTGGAATGGCTGCATCAAAACATGTCGTGTTTGGTGTCAAACACTTTGGAATCATACCCCCACACCAGTAACTGGTATGGGAGTATGATCCCACCCTTCTAGAGGGATAGACATGTACCTACTGTGGAAACGCGGTAGAATCCTGAAAAGCCCTGGCATCACAAAATGGATGCCACCAGTCACAGACACTGGGCTGCCCTCCTGCTGATGACCGAAACTCGCAGTGGAGGAAGCCCAACAATAGATATCCTGTCGCAGGGAGGTGTGACCACCTCCCAGACAGGGTTTAGTGTATTGGGGCTGGGTGGGTGCACTCCTAGAGTGCTTTGAAGTCCTGCACTGGGGGAGCAAGAGGCTCCTCTGTGCATACACCAGTTCAAACCGGCTCAGAGGCTACCTGCCCCTGCTCTGGCGCGAAACTGGACAAAGGGAAGTGGGTGTAACCACCCACTCCCCTGACCCTGCCATAGGTGGGGTCATAGAGCTAGTCTCTCCCTTACCTTTAGTATAAGATAGGGAACCCTGCTTCTGGCAAACTAGATTATCCCTGGACAACGCTCTGAAGACGAATCCCGGACCTTCGACGTTCCACTACGTCTGGAAGACTGAAGAATCGCCCTTGGAGTCAAGGAGTGACTCCCCTGCTTGGCAGGCACCAAAAACTACAACGATGGTGGCAAACTATGCTGCTCCTGCCGGAGCCAGAAGTCCCTGCAGCCCAGGACAAAGATTTCCTGACTTCTCAAAGGCCATCGTGAGTCCCCAGTGAAGCTGAGGCCAGTGGACCCCATGAGTGACGAGGAACCACAGTACCTAGGTACCGTGCACTATTGTCGAGTGCAACCCCTTCACGACGTTCTACGAACTTGTGCTTTAGACCACGTGTGGTCCCAGCCTCTAGCAGAGATTCCTCTGAAGATCAGCGGCTTACCCCGTCCTGAGTGACCGTGAGCCCCTGTTGAGTGAATCCTCCCGAGGCGTCTTTGCGATCCCTTGCCAGCCAGCTTGTGGGTCCCCTGAAGACTTTTCTAAGAAACCAAAGGGCTCCCCTGGTTGTGCCTGGCCTGCCCTGACCTACCCTTGCTGGGTAAGTCCCCCAGACCTTGCTGGTCTGCACCGTTGACTCTTTGCTGTTTACACAAGACTTTCTGTTACCAAGGCTTGGTGGCTCTGATCGAGTCGCTGACACACCAGTAAGCTGCAGACTTTGTGGGACACACCGAATCCAGCTCCTGGCCGACATCGATGCCTCCTGGACCTCGTGGTCAAAGAGTCAACACACCCGCAAACGACCTGAACCTGTTGACGACGGTGGGCATCCATCTTCCTTGCCCCGGGTCACTACCAAGTGACTTTGAACACTGTCCCCTCTGCTTTCAGGTCTTCCTTCTTCCGAATCCAGGCTTGGATTCCAGCGGACACTTCTCCTGTCGCCGCAATCAGCAAGTCTTCACTGGCTCCCATTGAAAACGACGCAGCGACCCGACACCAAAGCACACCTATGCACCCGGCTTCCCTGGGTGAGGTAACTCCAGCACTACGGTGCTCCTGTGGGTGTTGGCCCTAGAACTACTTACCCTGTAAGTGACTTGCTTGTAGCTACTCCCGAAGTGCCCTTAAACACTTAATTTCCAACCGGGACTTGCCCAATTGAAGTAAACGGCGATCCGCGCCTGTGTTCACACACTGCACGCGTCCCCTGTGGGTCCTCTACTTACCTACCTTGGGTGGTTTCGTGAGGCCCCAGCACTTCTGAAGGCCCTAGGCCTTGTTTCTTTGAAAGTCGTTGTCCCTAAGTCTCTTTCTTAGTATATGATCTGGTACGCCCCTAGGGCCCCATCCATATTTGTGCTTAACTTACTGTGAAACGTTGATTTGTGCATATGTTCCTGACTTCTAATCTCATAAAGAGATTAGTAGAGAGTTGTTAATAATATATATATATATATTTGATATATATACCTGTGTGGTGTTTTTTCATTTGGTGATTCAAGAGATTGTGTGGTAAAACAAGCTACTTTACATTCCTTCAAGACTTAGCCTGAAGGCTGCTCTCCACAGCTACCACTAGGATAGCTTTCTTTAAAGGTTGTCTTAAACCTACCTACCATAAGAGTCGAATTGTACTGGTGCAAGGTGTCCACTTTAACTAGTGAACAGCATATACCAGGCCAACTTCTCACACGTGTCTTAACACTTTGGAGGTTGTGGGTACCTCACACACTACATACCTTTCATATCTACGTTCAAATACTCTTTAGATGGTTTACATCTTTTGATTCCACCAATAGCACACTGGCTTATTCCTGTGCAACCTCAATTCTCTTTTTTTCCCTTCCCTTTAACAAACATCCTAATGGAAGGACTCAAAACGTTTGGGTTCTCTGATGAGGACGTTTCCGCATTAATAGGACAGGCCATACCTAGTGGAGGTCCCACTTTATCACACAGTGGAGATGACTCTGAGTGGAACAATCTACTAAATCTAAGAAAAAAATTAAAAAGAATGGAGTCACATGCCCACTATATGCTGGAGTACCTACGAGCAGGAGTGATCCCATCAGGCCTAAGGGTTTGTAACGTACCAGCATTATTTGTCGAGATACGCAAGTTCCTGAAGCGGTGGTCCCATATTGCGAACCGCTGCTTCAGGGACTGGATGATCTTGATAATTGAAACAGCGAAGGAGGTCATGTCAGTGTTGAGCCAGGAAATAATAGAACTAGAAGATAAATTGAAGGCAGCTACAGCACTTGATGAAGCCAAGGCAAGATTGGAAAGGATGAGTGCAGATATGAAGGACTTTGAAGACTATTTGACCAACAGAAAATCGGAAAAACTAAAAGGATGTGAGGTGGTACACACAAGATAGAGCTTATCCCTGTTTAGACAAATCTTATTATCAAGATTGGAATCAGGGCACTACTTACCAAAATCATGGTAGAAATAACAAGAGGACAGTCATTAATTTCACAGATACATATTCATCAGACTCTGAGACAGATAACTCCTATGGCACAGATGAGATGCAATATAATTACAGACCTAATAGAGGCAGACAAATGAACCAACAACATTTCCGGGGACCATCCCCTTTTTTACAGTGAGGCCAATACAGAGGGAGAAACAGACGCTGAGGACAAGACAGAGCGGAGCAGCAACAACCAATGGCCCCACAACATCAACAACCATACTTAAAAACTCGCAACCCGCAATACTGGAGGACATAGATAGATCTGTTCATCAACAAAACAATATGATAGCTACTTTACCTATTTTTAAACTCTCCTCAGCTACTCTCACTCATGAGATAGGAATATTAGGAAGAGGTCTATCTTTTGTCCCGAGTACCTGACTTAATACTTTCAGACTCCATCAAGATATGTTCTCCTTCTTCAGGAAGGTAAGATTAAAGAACTTTTTTATGCATAGACCTCCTGAAAACAGTGAAGATATTCTTTCTAAGTGTAAACCTCCCTCCAGCTTCACACCCACCTTAGATATGGTGGGATCAGAAGTAGACATATTTGAAAATGGTCCTTAAAGAGATACAACGCCTTACAAAGTATCCTCCCTATAAACAACACAATTTGTCACTCAAAGACCATCTAGCTCTCAATAGTACAAAAAATAACACCGATATTGTTGTTAAACCCTGTGATAAGGGTGGGGGTATTGTAGTTATTAATAAAACCAACTACAATGATAAAATTCTCGAAATGCTGTCAGTCCAGGAACACTATAGAAGATCTCATCCTAGGGAACTAGGCAGATTGACTATCCACATTCAAGACATGACAAAGAGGGCCCTAGATCAGGGACTCATTTGCCAACAAGAGTACTCTTTTCTGAACAAGTCATGTCCCATAGTACCAGCGTTATATGGAGTGCCCAAGACTCACAAAAGCATTTCTGACCCCCCCCATGCATCCTATAATTTCCACCATAGGATCCAGTACTGAACCACTCTCCAAATGCATCGACACTTTCTTATGTCCCCTTACAAAGAACTATGCCTCATACATCCGGGATACGGGTGACATTATTGAGAAAATTGAGGGTATGCCATTTGACAACGCACAAGAAACTTTGGTAACGCTTGACATTGAGGCATTGTACACCAACATCCCTCAATGTCAGGCGTTACAGTCCGTGGCAATGCTTCTTAGTAGAACCCCAGGTGAAAGACCGGATACCTTCATACTAGAATGTTTGGAGATAGTTCCAATGAATAACTTTTTGATTTTAATGGGCTGGTATATCAACAAATCAAGGGCACCAGCATGGGGGCTTCCTGTGCGCCTAGTATAGCCAACATCTATATGGGCGAATGGGAATTAAAGAACATCTTCAATGAAGCAGCCCCATTTTTTAAAAATGTAAGCACATGAAAGCGTTTTATCGATGATATTTTCTTCATTTGGAGAGGAGATCGCGATACCCTGCAGGAATATATCACCTGGCTTAATGCCAGTGATAGCAATTTGAAGTTTACGGCTAAATTTAGCCCTGTAGAGGTTGAATTTTCAGACATAGTGATTCGTGGCCAAGACGATAGGTTACAAGTAAGTTTTTAGAAAACCTACAGCGAAGAACACCATTCTCCAGCATCAAAGCTTCCACCCCGCATGTCAAAAGGATTCTATCCCTTTTGGGGAATTCTTACGTGTACGGCGTAACTGTATAAACATGAATGACTTTCACATTCATGGGGATGCCCTAAAAAAACACCTTCTAGCCCGAGGATACCCCAATCGATTGGTCAGACCAGCCTTTAAAAGGGCCAAATACTATAACTGGGATGCATTATTACAGGGCAATACTCGTGCCTCGTGAGACCAAGTTGTATGTGTCATTAATCATTCCCAATTACATTATAAAATCAAGAACATCATAAATAAAAACTGGAAAATCTTGAGCGTACACGAAGATGAAGAACAACTGAAACCCCTCTAATAGCCTATAGGAGAAACAAAAATCTCCGCGACATGCTCGTACATACAAGACAACAAACTGGCAACACCCCTCACCAGACTACAATTACGGGATTACCCCCCCATTCTAGGGAACCACAGATGTGGCTCTCGCCACGCCTGTGATTCAGCTATGGTAACAAGGTCCCTGGCATATAAGGGAAAAAACATCAAACTTTGAGACCTTAGTAATTGTAGGAGCCAAAATGTAATATAGATCATCCTGTGTCCTTGCGAGCTTGCTTATATCAGAGAAACAGGTCGAGAATTTCGCACTAGATATAGTGAGCACAAATCGGCCATTCGCATGAAAAAACTTGCAGCTCCTATTGTCTCACATTGTCTAGAAAAGCACCATGGGGAAAACGAGCTGCGATGGTGCATTCTTGAGAAGGTTAAATCAAAGACAGGCTTGTCTGTTGAAATAACCCGGAAGAGAAGGGAAACTTTCTGGTTTTCTTTTTCTCTCAATAGTGTTAAGGAGGGTTTGAACAAAGAAATGATTTGGAATGTCACAAATCAGTATTAGTAGTTCACATACTTGGTTCTGATGAATGTACCAATAGGTTATCTTTGAATTCCTGCCCTGACCTTGTACAGATCGTACTAGGTGCTACCGCATGTAATCTCAGAGTCCTTTGTACTTTGTCACTTTAACTTGTTGATATTCCACATAGGTTCATTATTGTTAACAATATGTCTAGTATTTATTATTTCTTTCACTGCCTTGTACAGATCGGGTGACAATGTATTTATTTGTACTGGGATCTAAGCCTTGCTACTCACATGCCTCAGATGCATGTATCATGTCTCATGCATCTCATCTAAGCTATTATTACAGTATAGCATTATTTCTTTTGAGTCAATTCTTCTTAACCAGAACATTTAACTGGTTAGGTTACTGGTTAAATCCAGTATCTACATACCCTATTGTATTGTTAACTGTGCTTTTATATCATCTTTTAGCACAAGAACACCAACAGAGCAGGGAGCTCTGTTCAGAGCAGTGTACAAAATTTCTATTTTGACCTATCTAAGATGGCGCGAGGCGTAGCACTATGGGACAAGCACATCCATGCTCCTATCTACTGTTGTCGCAAAACACCACTATCAATTTATTTCACAAAGGTGTGACTTCACACGCCGTTGTGTATTGACTATAACCTGCAACTCACCTGGCAATATGCCGACATAGATGTCCCGGGGTTGCTTGGTGAAATCCCATATATAGAGACACGATAGCTCGGCATCATTTGTAGCTCCGGAGAGACACGTTATAAAATGGCATATCATCCTTCTTTTGATATTTTAGCCTATCTCTTTGTTCTGGCCTGTTATCCCCCCGATTCGCCCATTTGGCGCTGTATGAATAGACATCTCCCCTTTCCAGTAGTTACGTTATGCGTTATGGCGTTAGTGAGGGGCTGACTGACTGCACATGTCTACACACGTATTTAGTGGCGGCCGTGGCTACCGCATATCATTACGTGAGTACCATGGATGCGGAGCGGTTAGAAGGACACAATCGTCAACTCAGGTGAGCGACTAGCGTTAGGCTATATCACTACCGTCGTATATCTGCTCTAGGAAGCAGTAGTAGAAGTATAGTGAGATTTTGCCTTATATCTTTATTCTTTAGCAACAGCATGTCTATCGCCTTCTTCTTTTTATATGGTTGGCAGGAGTTAGCAGCAGTTAGTAAGATACTGCAGAGTAGTTAGACTCTCTAGAAAATGTAACTGTGTATATTAGCGGGTGTCTTGGAACGTTTTTATTTAAGCGAAATGATGCGCCCCGTTCAAGTAGGATAAATGATTGGCAGAAATAGAGGTGCCTTCATCTTTAATTTGTTGACCAGTAGGCGCAATCGAATTTATCAGTTACTAACATAGGAGCTAATATTGTTAGAAATTCAATAATCATACAGCTGCATAGCAATCAATCAATCAATCATGTCACTTATAAAGCGCACTACATACCCGCGAGGGTCTCAAGGCGCTGGGGGAAGAGGGGGGTGGTGCTGCTACTGATCGAAGAGCCAGGTCTTGAGGAGTCTTCTGAAGGCCAGTAGGTCTTGGGTCTGTCGGAGGTTGGTGGGGAGGGTGTTCCAGGTCTTGGCGGCGAGGTGGGAGAAGGATCTGCCGCCGGCGGTCGTTCTCCGGATGCGGGGGACTGTGGCGAGGGCGAGGCTGGTGGAGCGGAGCTGGCGGGTGGGGGTGTAGAAGCTGAGTCGTCTGTTGAGGTAGGCTGGTCCGGAGTTGTGGAGTGCTTTGTGTGCGTGGGTGAGGAGCTTGAAGGTTATCCTCTTGTTGACAGGGAGCCAGTGCAGGTCTCTCAGGTGGGGTGTGATGTGGCTGCGTCGGGGGATGTCGAGGGATAAGACGTGCAGAGGCGTTCTGGATGCGTTGCAGCCGTCTCAGGAGCTTAGCCGTCGTTCCTGCGTAGAGGGCGTTTCCGTAGTCCAGCCTGCTGGTGACGAGGGACTGGGTGACTGTTTTTCTTGTTTCTGTGGGGATCCACTTGAAGATCCTGCGGAGCATTCGGAGGGTGTTGAAGCAGGATGAGGAAACGGCGTTGACCTGCTTAGTCATGGAGAGGGTGGGCTCGAGGATGACCCCTAGGTTGCGCGCGTGGTCGGTGGGTGTCGGGGCTGTTCCCAGTGATGTCAGCCACCAGGAGTTGTCCCATGCTGAAGGGTTGGAACCAAGGATGAGGACCTCCGTCTTGTCCGAGTTCAGCTTCAGGCGGCTGGTCCTCATCCATTCGGTGACGGCCTTCATTCCTTCGTGGAGGTGGGCTTTGGCGGTGTGAGGGTCTTTGGTGAGGGAGAGGATCAGCTGGGTGTCGTCGGCGTAGGAGATGATGTTGAGGTTGTGCTGTCGGGCGACGTGGGCGAGGGGTGCCATGTAGATGTTGAACAGCGTTGGGCTGAGGGAGGAGCCTTGGGGTACGCCGCAGATGATCTTGGTGGCTTTGGATCGGAAGGGGGTGAGGCGGACGCTTTGTGTTCTGCCGGAGAGGAAGGATGTGGTCCAGTCCAGGGCCTTCTCTTGGATCCCGGCGTCATGAAGGCGTGTTCGTAGTGTGTGGTGGCAGACCGTGTCGAAGGCGGCTTGTAGGTCCAGGAGGATGAGGGCTGCTGTTTCTCCGTTGTCTAGCAGGGTCCTGATGTCATCGGTGGCGGCGATGAGGGCGGTTTCGGTGCTGTGGTTGCTGCGGAAGCCGGACTGGGAAGGGTCCAGGATGTTGTTCTCCTAGAGGTAGCTGGTCAGTTGTTTGTTGACGATTTTCTCGGTGACCTTCACGGGGAACGGGAGCAGAGAGATGGGTCCGAAGTTCTTGAGGTCCTTGGGGTCTGCCTTGGGTTTCTTGAGTAAGGCGGTGATCTCGGCGTGCTTCCAGCTTTCCGGGAAGGTTGCTGTCTCGAAGGAGATGTTGATTATTTTCCGGAGATGGGGCGCGATGGCTGTACTGGCTTTGTTGAAGACGTGGTGAGGGCACGGGTCTAGCGGTGAGCCAGAGTGGATGGTGTTCATGATCTCGCTGGTGTCCTCGTCGTTGATGTTGGTCCAGGAGAGCAGGTGGTTGGTGGTTGTGGGGGCAGTGGTCTCGGTGGTTGCCGGGGCGGTCGTGGTGTTGAAGCTGTCGTGGATGTTGGCGATTTTGCGGTGGAAGAAGGTGGCCAGTGAGTCGCACAGGTCTCGCGATGGCGGGATGTCGTTGGTGTTGAAGCTGGGGTTGGAGAGTTCCTTCACGATGTTGAAGAGCTCTTTGCTGTTGTGTGCGTTGTTGTCTAGGCGGTCTTTGAGTGAGGCCCTTTTGGCGGATCTGATGAGGTGATGGTGACTGCGGGTGGCGCTCTTGTGGGCGCCGTAGCTGTCCGCAGTCCGTTCGTGGAGCCAGATCTTCTCCAGTTTTCGGCAGGTTCGTTTGGAGGCCTGGAGGTCTTCGGTGAACCAGGTGGCTTTCTTGCTGGTGTGGCTGTTGGGCGGATTCTTGAGTGGGGCGAGGGTGTTGGCGCAGTCGTCGATCCACTGTCTGAGGTTGCGGGCGGCGGTGTCGGGGTCGGAGGGTTCGGCGGGTGGGCTCAGGGCGAGGGTTGTGGTTAGCTGGTCTTCGGTGACTCTGCTCCAGCAGCGGCGAGGCATTTGTTCGGTGCGGTGGTGCGTGGTGGGCTTCCTGTAGGTGAAGTGGATGCAGTGGTGGTCAGTCCAGTGGGGTTCGGAGGTGTGGTTGAAGGAGACGTGTGGGCTTGCGGAAAAGATGGAGTCTAGCGTGTGGCCGGCGGCGTGGGTGGGTGTAGCCATGAGCTGTCTGAGTCCGAGGGTGGCGAGGTTGTCGATCAGGGTGGTGGAGTTGGTGTCCTTGTTGTTCTCGAGGTGGAAGTTCAGGTCCCCGAGGAGGATGTAGTCCGTGGAGGCGATGGCGTGTGTGCTGACGGAGTCAGCGATAGAATCGCTGAACTGTGGTCGGGGTCCGGGGGGTCTGTAGATGAGGGTTCCTCTGAGGGTGATGTTGGGATCGGTGTGGATCTGGAAGTGCATGTGTTCGGCGGTGCTGAGGGTGTCGTCGGTGTTGGTTGAGACTCTGAGGGTGTTCCTGTGGATGATGGCGATGCCTCCTCCGACTCCGTTGGTGCGGTCCCTGCGGGTGATCTTGTAGCCGTCCGGGATGGCAATGGCGATGTCGGGGGCTGAAGCGGGATTCAGCCAGGTCTCCGTCAGGAATGCGACGTCTGGGGAGGTTGAGTCGAGAAGGTCCCAGAGTTCGATGGCGTGTTTGCGGGAGGAGCGGGTGTTGAGGAGGATGCATCTGAGGTAGTTGGGTTCTTTCCTGGGCGGTGGTTTGGCGGGGCGGGTGCTGGCGAAGCTGCAGTTCCGGCAGGTGAAGGGCCCTTAGGTGCGCTTCGGGGTGGCCCGGTAGCAGGCGTGATCTTTTCCGGGGTTGAGTGCGTGGAGGGTGCTGGCGTCGTATCGGCGTCTGTTGATGTGGCGGGTGTGGGAGATGCCCGGACCAGGGGTTCTGGCGCTGGGCGTGGTCCCCGCGCAGACGGGCACAGACGGGCTTGCCTTAGGCGCGCCTTCGGCGCTCCAGCGGCGCGCCCGCTGCGCGCGGCCGCCATAAATGGGGAGGTGGGAGGGAGGAGCAGGGAATGGGGCAGCGAATGGGCAGTGAGGGGGCGGGGCAGCAGGGGCGCAGCGGCGGAAAACAGGCACGGAAAGGAAAAACTAGCACAATCAGGGCAGCAAGGGGGCACAGAAAGGAAAAAAACTAGCACAATCAGGGCAGCAAGGGGGCACAGAAAGGAAAAAACGAGCACAATCAGGGCAGCAAGGGGGCACAGAAAGGAAAAACGAGCACAATCAGGGTAGCAAGGGGGCACAGAAAGGAAAAAACTAGCACAATCAGGGCAGCAAGGGGGCACAGAAAGGAAAAACAAGCACAATTAGGGCAGCAAGGGGGCACAGAAAGGAAAAAAACGAGCACAATCAGGGCAGCAAGGGGGCACAGAAAGGAAAAAACGAGCACAATCAGGGCAGCAAGGGGGCACAGAAAGGAAAAAACGAGCACAATCAGGGCAGCAAGGGGGCACAGAAAGGAAAAAAACGAGCACAATCAGGGCAGCAAGGGGGCACAGAAAGGAAAAACGAGCACAATCAGGGCAGCAAGGGGGCACAGAAAGGAAAAAACGAGCACAATCAGGGCAGCAAGGGGGCACAGAAAGGAAAAAAAAAAAAAAACGAGCACAATCAGGGCAGCAAGGGGGCACAGAAAGGAAACAAGCATTGGCATAGCCAATAGGTCTCGCCTTTGGGACCTTATAAGTGTTTAGCCATGCAACAGTTGCATAACTAAATACTTATAAGGTCCCAAAAGCGAGACCTATTGGCTCCACCATTATAATCGCGGCACCCGCGCTTTAGTTTTAACATTAAAAGTAAAGCGCTTTAACATTAAAAGTAAAGCGCGGGTGCCGCGATTATAGCAAAAGTAAAGAATAGATTATTTTTCTATTTCTTTACTTTTGCTACAATCGCGGGTGCCGCGATTATAGCAAAATTACAGCATATCATTACAAAACAAGCAATGCATGTGTTGCTGTGTGAGTGTCAAATAAGAAATGTAAACACACAATATATATGAAATCAGCAACCATGTCAGCAAAATGGAGTGGAGGCCTGAGGACTTTTATACATCCCAGCATTTACCTTTTAATTTTAATAGATTCATATTAAAAGGCACAATTCATTCAAACAAGAAAATAACTTCCATGCCGATTTCCAATATAGTTTGAAAAGTCACTGGATTTTGGACGCCTTCCCACTTTTGACCAACCTTCACCAAGTTTGTCACACTGAAAGGTTAGATTGTGAAGGTTGCCCCCTCTAGTTTGGTTCACATTGGTCAATAGGGGTTTTAAGTTATTAAAGGTAAAGTGTCACCTTTCACTAGAGGTAAGACTGTGCCTCTGTATGGCTGTGTATGTAAGAACAGAATTGTCCAGTAATTGAATTGTGAGAGGGGGCATTGTAGGTGAAGCTCTCGGGCTGAAGGCAACAGCAAACAAGTCTAGTTACATTAATTGGAAGCAGCATTAACAAACAAATGCCGGCCCTGCACTCCTTTCAAGAGGGGGCTTGGTGAGACTGCTGTGCACCCTGCCCTGTGTAACTGGCTGCCAAGCGACAAATCAAAGGAAGCAGTGTACTCGTAGCACCAATGAAAGAGGACTCAAAGTGCAGACGTCACGCGGCCGGGTGACGAGAATGCCCTCACGAGCCGGATGCCTCCATTTTAGATCCGTTTATGTGCAAGTAGGGAATGGAGCAGACATAGTCAGAATGTTAATGTATGGATAGCCAGCGGCAGTGACTCGTGTCTCTCTCTCAAACAGGGCCTCTTTCAACCTCACATTTCTTCCTGAAGACAGGTCTGCGTTGTTGAGAATAAAAAGAGCTTTTTATTCTTCTTCCCTCAAATCCAAGACTGTAAACTATCGGCCTCTCTGTGTAGGATTACTGGGTGTTAATAGATAGGAGGCTTCTGGCGTGTTCAAAGGTAGTTTAGGCTTTGAATGGGCCACTGCTGCCTAGTCTGTGTATATGTAGACGGGTGCAGAGACCGACAGCCAAAATGCCTATTTCTCCTTAGTAAGGAAAACGCTTGTCCGAAAAAGTGCGAGACTATTTGTTACTCTGAAGGCACAG
Source organism: Calotriton arnoldi (assembly GCA_963921515.1). Taxonomy (NCBI): domain Eukaryota; kingdom Metazoa; phylum Chordata; class Amphibia; order Caudata; family Salamandridae; genus Calotriton; species Calotriton arnoldi. The sequence continues at coordinate 139,944 of CAWUFW010008562.1, forward strand.
GGTAGATGATTACTTTAATAGCTGGGTGTTTACTTCAACCAACGCGTTCGACAAAAAGGCTGCACGAGATGAAAAGGGGTTCCGTCTAGGAAGGATGGGGAGGAACCCGTGAAGGGGGAATTGTGACAGGACAGGAGGGTGCACTGGAGCAGTTTCACGTGTATCAATATTGTATGTAACGCCAACATGCCGTTTGTCAGGCGCTTCCTGCGATATACAGACAGAACAAGCATTGGCCGCGCGGCCGAGAAACTGACACGGCCGCGCGGCCGTGAAAGTGAAAGTAGTGAGGAAGCGGGTTTTGGAAGTGCAAACAGTGCCTTTTGCTGGCGACCAGCTTGCGTTCACGCGAGCGTCCAGATGGCGAGGGAAGCCATTTGGCGCCTGATCGCGCGTGCACGCTCGCGTGAACGCAGGATAATCCGCAGCAAAAGCCACTGTTTGCACTTCCAAAACCCGCTTACTAAAAGTCTCGCCAGGGCAGCGCATGCGCGCTGGCTCAGGCGAGACCTAAAAACGAGCACAATCAGGGCAGCAAGGGGGCACAGAAAGGAAAAAACGAGCACAATCAGGCAGCAAGGGGGCACAGAAAGGAAAAAAAACGAGCACAATCAGGGCAGCAAGGGGGCACAGAAAGGAAAAACAAGCACAATCAGGGCAGCAAGGGGGCACAGAAAGGAAAAAAACTAGCGCAATCAGGGCAGCAAGGGGGCACAGAAAGGAAAAAAACTAGCGCAATCAGGGCAGCAAGGGGGCACAGAAAGGAAAAACGAGCACAATCAGGGCAGCAAGGGGGCACAGAAAGGAAAAAACGAGCACAATCAGGGCAGCAAGGGGGCACAGAAGGAAAAAAACGAGCACAATCAGGGGCAGCAGCAGGGCACACAGACGGAGCTGTGTGGTGGGGAGCGACCTACCAGTCAAGGTCAGGGGTCGCTCTCTTCACCACGCAGCGGCCGCCATAAATGGGGAGGTGGGAGGGAGGAGCAGGGAATGGGGCAGCGAATGGGCAGTGAGGGGCGGGGCCGCAGGGGCGCAGCGGCGGGAAAAAGGCACAGAAGGGAAAACGAGCACAATCAGGGGCAGCAAGGGGGCATAGAAAGGAAAAAACGATCACAATCAGGGGCAGCAAGGGGGGCACAGAAAGGAAAAAACGAGCACAATCAGGGGCAGCAAGGGGGCACAGAAAGGAAAAAAACTAGCACAATCAGGGCAGCAAGGGGGCACAGAAAGGAAAAACGAGCACAATCAGGGCAGCAAGGGGGCACAGAAAGGAAAAAAACTAGCACAATCAGGGCAGCAAGGGGGCACAGAAAGGAAAAACGAGCACAATCAGGGCAGCAAGGGGGCACAGAAAGGAAAAAACGAGCACAATCAGGGCAGCAAGGGGGCACAGAAGGAAAAAAACGAGCACAATCGGGCAGCAGCAGGGCACACAGACGGAGCTGTGTGGTGGGGGAGCGACCTACCAGTCAAGGTCAGGGGTCGCTCTCTTCACCACGCAGCGGCCGCCATAAATGGGGAGGTGGGAGGGAGGAGCAGGGAATGGGGCAGCGAATGGGCAGTGAGGGGCGGGGCCGCAGGCGCAGCGGCGGGAAAAAGGCACAGAAGGGAAAACGAGCACAATCAGGGGCAGCAAGGGGGCATAGAAAGGAAAAAACGATCACAATCAGGGGCAGCAAGGGGGCACAGAAAGGAAAAAAACTAGCGCAATCAGGGCAGCAAGGGGGCACAGAAAGGAAAAACGAGCATAATCAGGGCAGCAAGGGGGCACAGGAAGGAAAAACGAGCACAATCAGGGCAGCAAGGGGCACAGAAAGGAAAAAAACGAGCACAATCAGGGCAGCAAGGGAGCACAGAAAGGAAAAACGAGCACAATCAGGGCAGCAAGGGGGCACAGAAAGGAAAAACGAGCACAATCAGGGCAGCAAGGGGGCACAGAAAGGAAAAAACTAGCACAATCAGGGCAGCAAGGGGGCACAGAAAGGAAAAAAACGAGCACAATCAGGGCAGCAAGGGGGCACAGAAAGGGAAAAACGAGCACAATCAGGGCAGCAAGGGGGCACAGAAAGGAAAAAAACGAGCACAATCAGGGCAGCAAGGTGGCACAGAAAGGAAAAAACGAGCACAATCAGGGCAGCAAGGGGGCACAGAAAGGAAAAAACGAGCACAATCAGGGCAGCAAGGGGGCACAGAAAGGAAAAAAACGAGCACAATCAGGGCAGCAAGGGGGCACAGAAAGGAAAAACGAGCACAATCAGGGCAGCAAGGGGGCACAGAAAGGAAAAAACGAGCACAATCAGGGCAGCAAGGGGGCACAGAAAGGAAAAACGAGCATAATCAGGGCAGCAAGGGGGCACAGGAAGGAAAAACGAGCACAATCAGGGCAGCAAGGGGGCACAGAAAGGAAAAACGAGCACAATCAGGGCAGCAAGGGGGCACAGAAAGGAAAAAACGAGCACAATCAGGGCAGCACGGGGGCACAGAAGGAAAAAACGAGCACAATCAGGGGCAGCAAGGGGGCACAGAAAGGAAAAACGAGCACAATCAGGGCAGCAAGGGGGCACAGAAAGGAAAAAACGAGCACAATCAGGGCAGCAAGGGGGAACAGAAAGGAAAAAACGAGCACAATCAGGGGCAGCAAGGGGGCACAGAAGGAAAAAAACGAGCACAATCAGGGGCAGCAAGGGGGCACAGAAAGGAAAAAACGAGCACAATCAGGGCAGCAAGGGGGCACAGAAAGGAAAAAACGAGCACAATCAGGGGCAGCAAGGGGGCACAGAAAGGAAAAAACGAGCACAATCAGGGCAGCAAGGGGGCACAAAAAGGAAAAAACGAGCACAATCAGGGCAGCAAGGGGGCACAGAAAGGAAAAAACGAGCACAATCAGGGCAGCAAGGGGGCACAGAAAGGAAAAACGAGCACAATCAGGGGCAGCAAGGGGGCACAGAAAGGAAAAACGAGCACAATCAGGGGCAGCAAGGGGGCACAGAAAGGAAAAAACGAGCACAATCAGGGGCAGCAAGGGGGCACAGAAGGAAAAAAACGAGCACAATCAGGGGCAGCAGCAGGGCACACAGACGGAGCTGTGTGGTGGGGAGCGACCTACCAGTCAAGGTCAGGGGTCGCTCTCTTCACCTAGCAGCGGCCGCCATAAATGGGGAGGTGGGAGGGAGGAGCAGGGAATGGGGCAGCGAATGGGCAGTGAGGGGGCGGGGCCGCAGGGGCGCAGCGGCGGGAAACAGGCATGGAAAGGAAAAACGAGCACAATCAGGGGCAGCAGCAGGGCACACAGACGGAGCTGTGTGGTGGGGGAGCGACCTACCAGTCAAGGTCAGGGGTAGCACGTTCCTATTCAGCAGCAGCTGACTATGTGTGATAAACCAGGTACCTTGGTAGTCTCTCCTTAGTGTTAGTAGAGGACCTGTAGATGTTCACAGATGACCTTTGTCTCCTTACACCTATTGCCCACAGGTATACCTACTGAGGGAACTTTGGGACACTCTTTCTTATCTCTGGAGTGAGCGTCATAGTCCACATCATAACCAATTACATCTTATCGCTGGTTCTAAGTTCCAGCATACAGTTACATCTTTCTTTATATTTGGATTGATGTTAGTACAAGCCCCATTTGGCCTATAGCAATAGACATATAGGAACATCACAGTATACTTAGCAGATCCTGTTCTTTCTTCTTTTTCACAGGAAAACCGCGCTAACTTTTGCTAATATTTCCAAGAGACTTTGAAATATAAACACACATTTCTGTGCCATAGGGTAAGGTTGAAACTATTTTCTAATACCCTGACTAACTTCATCTAGGATATATTTCCCTCACAAATAATATATTTTTTTGTTTGCGCTTACCTAATAGCATCGCTAGTGGACTATGGCCACAGCAAAATAGGTACTATTGCGTCAAGCTCCACTTATTTGCATCTTCATCGTGTCTGGATTCGATTAACTTTAAGAGCTATTTTGTAAGTTGAGTACTCAATTGCATTGCATGTAGGGCCTCACCTTAGGATGCATGTATGTACAACACGTTGACACTTGTATATATCTTCACCACTTTATTATTTATCTTCTTTTCTTATCATTTTAACACTGGGTTGTTGAGATCATGAACAATTTTACTCTGTTTTTTATCTATATCACGTGTAACCTTTCTCAGTGAGTAGGAAAGGCCTCATAGACCTTAGATTTTAAATGTCTGTTGAAACTCAATATGTAGAATACAACAGAACAATCACTGGGTATGTGGTCTAAAATCTTTCATCTTTGCAATTTCCTCTTTCTTTTTCCTGTCATGAGGTGGTCCAATGTAATTGTATATTGATATATTCGGCTTTTGTATGGGTTATTAAAAATAAATTGCTTATGCCCCGTAGGTACCCCCTTTTTTCAAAGTTTGTGTGGAAACCTATGCCATTTGGGAAAGGTCCTGAAGAAGGTGGTTCACATCGTGTTTCCAAACCACCGAAACGCGCGTCGACCTCATCTGACCCGACCTTGTTTTACAAGGTCATCTAAAATTTGCTTTGGAGATTTTTTACATCTGTGTCTTCCTTTTACACCCTGATGTGTATAAGTGTTTTGAGTGATTGTGAACGTTTGTATTGAATGAATGAGTATGGGTGCTAATGGTATAGTGTTGCTCTTGTTGCAGGGGGTTCACAATTTTTTGTAAGTATATCTATTTTAAAGAAATATAAAGATATAATTTGTATAAAAAAGGAAAAAAATGTATTCAAAAAATATTGTTGCATGATGTCCTAAATGACATATTGAGTATGGAAAAAAGTGACCATAAGTTACAAAACAATGATAAAATAAATAATCAGATTTGTTTTCTATCATGGTGTAGTTGTATTTATGTGATTTTGATTATACCCATACCAGATACAATCTGTTTTGTAAAGCAATATAGGTCAAAGGGGAGCTTTCTCTGTTCAGTTGTTTTCATTATTCCCCTCGTTCTCCCTGACCTTAGTTACCTCATAGGGGGGGTTCCCTTTTTATGCAGTTCATCTTTTGACGCCTTACAAAACATTTGGATACAACCGCATAACCTGTGAATTAATTCGGGGTTGGATAATCTTCAGAAATAGGTGAAATTGTTTTGATTCCCTCCCCTTTTTTAGTTTTTTGGTGATGGCACATTTTTTGGCATATTTCTTTCATTATTATTTCATTTTTTATCTCCACCTTTGGTGTGATGATGCAATTTTTACTTATACCCAAATGAATGTAATTTTGTATTTTATAGATATTTTTGGACGCTCAGTAAAAAGTCTTGTCCTGATGATAACCATGTAATTATACAAAGGTCGAAACGCCGTCCACGCATATGTGGCCGTAACTAATGAAGGACGCATCGTCTAGCTTGATGTTTTTTCAGTTTTATCCTGAACCTTTTTTGCTATGTAATCCCTTCTGTTTACCACCTGTCTGGTTTTGTATTGTATAGCACATTTTTTACGTACCAGTGTATTGTTTTGAGTGTTTGTCTTAATTGTTTTACTATTTATAAATTGATTTAAATTGATATAATTTTATAATTCCTTTTTATATGGGTTTTTCAATTTTTCTATCTTTCTATATCTTTTTTCTCCTTCTCTCTTTTTTAACAAATTCAACTTGTCGGTAATATTGATTGTTTGGAAAAATTGTATGTCTATGTAGATAGTATCTTGAACCGCTGTTAGGACTAAATATTGATTGCCCCTGGTTTGGGTGTGCAGGGCTGCCCCTGTGGTTGATAATCAAACAGATGTTGTAGCATGTAATAGGTCGAGTTCTAACCCTTGGTCAGTGATCAACTCTTCCCCCGCAGCTCCGCTTGTCAGCGCTCTGCCCACGGTCCCCACAGGCAGGGTCGAGACCTCCCCCTGCTGGGTCCCGCTTTTCATCTTTTTATTTTATTTTTATTTTTATTAGCTCCTCTCCTTCTTGGCTCCTTTGCTGAGTGTTGCCCGCTACCCGTAACGCTACCACTGCGTTTCCTTTTCCTGCCGTAACTCGCCCCGCTCCCGCCTCCCAGCCACATGCCCCTCCCCCTCCCCTACTTAAATGCCGACCGCTGCAGGGAGCGCGAGCTAGACCCCTGACCCTTGGTCAATGATCAGCTCTTCCCCCGCAGCTCCGCTCATCAGCCCTCTGCCCACGGTCCCCACAGGCAGGGTTCGAGACCTCCCCCTGCTGGGTCCCGCTTTTTCATCTTGTTATTTTATTTATATTAGCTCCTCTCCTTTCTGGCTCCTTGGCTGAGTTTTGCCCACTACCTGTAACGCTACCACTGCGTTTCCTTTTCCCGCCGTAACCTGCCCCGCTCCCGCCTCCCAGCCACACGCCCCTCACCACCCCCTATTTAAATGCCAACCGCTGCGCGGTCGCGCAGCGGACGCCCCTAAGGCAAGCCCGTCTGCGCCTGTCCGCGCCTGTACTGCACCCAGCGCCAGACCCCCTGACCCCCCGCGAGCACCACAACACCCGACGCCGCTACGATGCCAACACCCTCCATGCACTCAACGCCGGCCAATGGTCCACCTGCTTCCAGGCCACCCCGAAGCTCACCCACGGACCTTTCACCTGCCGAAACTGCAGCTACACCTGCCAGCGCACACCTGCACGTCCTGCCCACCCCACCAAAGCAGACCACAACCATCTCAGATGCAAACTACTCAACACCCGCTCAGTCCACAAGCACACCGTCGAACTCTGGGACCTGTTCGATTCATCCTCCCCGGACGTTGCCTTCCTGATTGAGACCTGGATGAACGCCTCCTCTGCGCCCGACATAGCCATAGCCATCCCGGATGGCTACAAGATCACCCGCAGGGACCAAAACAACAAACCAGGAGGAGGAATCGCCATCATCCACAGGAACACCATCAGAATCTCAACGAACACCGAAGACTACCTCAGCATGGCCAAACACCTACACTTCCAGATCCACGTCAATCACAACACCACCCTCAGAGGAACCCTCGTCTACAGACCTCCGGGACCCCAACCGCAGTTCAGCGACTCCATCACCGACCTCAACAGCACGCACGCCCCCGCCTCCACAGACTACATTCTCCTCGGAGACCTGAACTTCCACCTCGAGAACGCAAACGACAGCAACTCCTCAACCTTGATCGACAACCTCGCCAACCTCGGACTCAAACAGCTCATCAGGAACAAAGTCACCGAAGACCCACTTATCACCACCCTCGCCCGAGGCCCTCCATCCGAGCCCTCAGACACCAACGCAGTGGCCCACAAATTCAGACAATGGATCGACGACTGCACCAACACCCTCGCCCCAATAAGGAAACCCTCAAACAGGCGCACCGACACGAGAGCCATCTGGTTCAACGCCGACCTCCAGACTTCAAACCTGCCGAAGACTCGAGAAGCAGTGGTGCCACGACCAGACACCCTCGCAGCCCTCAAGAACGCCAGACGCAAGCACTACCAAATAATCTGATCCACCAAAAGGACCTCCTTCAAGGAGCGCATCGACAACAACGCACACAACAACAAAGAGCCCTTCAACATAGTGAAAGAACTCACCACTCCCAGCTCCATCTCCAATGACATCCCGCCGTCGCAAGAACTCTGCGACTCCCTGGCCACCTTCTTCCACCGCAAGATCACAGACATCCACGACAGCTTCAACACCCAAACACCGATGACAGATGCCGACACCCCCAACTCAACGCCCACCAAACACACCAACCCCCTGCTCTCCTGGAACAACGTCAACGATGAAGACACCATCAAAATCATGAACACCATCCACTCCGGCTCACCTTCAGGCCCCTGCCCCCACCACATCTTCAACAAAGCAAGCTCCATCATCGCACCCCAACTCCGGAAGATCATCAATAGCTCCTTCGAGACCAGTACCTTCTGGAGAGCTGGAAACACGCCAAGATCAACGCCCTACTCAAGAAACCCAAGGCGGATCCAAAGGACCTCAAGAACTTTCGACCCATCTCCCTGCTCCCGGTGAAAGTCATTGAGAAGACCGCCAACAGAAAACTGACCCACTTCCTTGAGGAGAACAACATCCTGGACTCCTCCCAATCTGGCTTCCGAAGCAATCACATCACCGAAACCACCCTCATCTCCGCCACCGACGACATAAGGGTCTTGCTGGTCAATGGCGAAACCGTGGCCCTCATCCTCCTGGACCTCTCGGCCGCCTTCGACATCGTCTGTCACCACACCCTACGCACATGCCTCCACGTCGCAGGGATCCGCGACAAAACCCTGAACTGGATCACCTCCTTCCTCACCGGCAGAACCCAGAGAGTCCACCTCCCCCATTCCGATCCAAAGCCACCAAGATCACCTGCGGCGTACCCCAAGGATCATCCCTCAGCCCGACCCTTTTCAACACCTAAGTGGCACCTCTCGCCAACATTGTCCGAGCGCACCACCTCAACATCATCTCATACGTCGACGACACCCAGCTGATCCTCTCCCTCACCAAGGACCCGACCACCGCCAAATCCAACCTCCACAAGGGAATGAAGGCCGTCGCAGAGTGGATGAAGACCAGCCGCCTGAAACTGAACTCGGACAAGACGGAGGTCTTCATCCTCGGCTCTACCCCCTCCGCATGGGACAACTCCTGGTGGCCGGCCATGCTGGGAACGGCCCCGACACCCTCCAACCACGCTCACAACCTGGGGTTCATCCTGGACTCAACGCTCTCTATGACCCAGCAAGTCAACGCGGTCTCCTCCTCCTGCTTCAACACCCTCCGCATGCTTCGCAAGATCTACAGATGGATCCCCACCGAAACCAGAAGGACAGTCACCCAAGCCCTTGTCAGCAGCAGGCTGGACTACGGCAACGCCCTCTACGCAGGAACCATGGCCAAACTCCAGAAAAGACTTCAACGCATACAAAACGCCTCCGCACGCCTCATCCTTGGAATCCCTCACCACAGCCACATCACTGCCCACCTGAGAGACCTGCACTGGCTCTCGGTCAACAAGAGGATCACCTTCAAGCTCCTCACCCACGCTCAAAAAGCACTCCACAGCGCCGGACCAGCATACCTCAACAAACGACTTACCTTCTACACCCCGAACTGCCAGCTTCGCTCCACGGACCTCGCCCTCGCTGCCGTCCCATGCACCCACCGAATGACCACCAGTGGCAGATCATTCTCCCACCTCGCCGCCAAGACATGGAACACCCTCCCCACCCACCTGCGACAAACCCAGGACCTGCTGACCTTCAGGAAACTTCTCAAGACCTGGCTGTTCGATCAGTAGCTGCTTCTCCCCCCCCCCCTAGCACCTTGAGACCCTCACGGGTGAGTAGCGCGCTTTACAAATGATTGATTGATTGATTAACGTGATGGCACCTCCTGTTTCAGGGCTTTAACTGGTACTCTATTAGCACGCTGAATAATCCGCAACTACTTCCAAGGTTTAAAAGAATGGCTGAAATTATTGCAGATTCTTCTGCAGGTGGTCAGTATGTTGCTGAGTATGTCTTCTTTTTTGAGGAAGTCTTATACCGGGTTGCTGTAATGTGCCAAACATAAGACCCTGAAATAGCCTCCATCTGCCATGGCCTTGACTATGTTACTGCCATTGTCCGTGGCAACAAATCCAATTCTAAGACCTCTGGGTTGCAGCCATTTATACGCCTTGCTGTTAAATTCCTCCAAGATGTTTACAGCTGTATGTGATTTCACCATGGGGAACATGGCCACTGTTGCATGCTGCCGAACATTCTTAAAACTTTCTTCAGGGCCAAGACCTGTAGATATCTTTTGCTTTACCCCCATAAAAGAGACCCAGGGGCATATTTACAAGGAAATGTCAGAGCATGAAGCTGTGCCAAATTTGGCAGCACCGTGCTCTTACATTTCCAAAATGCATGGATGTGTTGTATTGCACGAATAGTGCAAGGGTGCCTGCGTTGCCGGGAACAATTGTTTATGTGCAGGAAGGTGCAATAGCAGATGTTAGAATGGCACAATGAGGAGAAATACTTTGATTTCTCCTTGTTTTTGCTTTTTCTGTGTGTGCTGCTTTCTGCAGCACACATAGAAAGAGCAAAACGCCATTAATGATTGTTTATGTGCAGGAGGGTGTCCCTTCCTGCACATATGCAGTATCTAGTAGTGACTCAGCACCCTCTCACGTTCATCCTAGCTCTCCAAGCACCCCGCAGGCACCCCAATTAGTGGCACTGCACTTCCTACCCACATTAAGCTATCCACGCTTAGCCCCACCTCACACCACCATAGCGATCAGCTCACACAATACCTACTCTTCTGTACCCCTTGAGGGGGCGGAGTCACCCCCACATAGCCTCCAAACCAATCGCGCCCACATGTCACTGCTATAACAAGGATCACAGAGATACACAGCAATGAAAATAACTCTACCACCCGACTATTCCCTCGATCTCAGATTACACCCCCTTAGATACTCTTATCTTGACTATGATCCATTTAACACAAGTATCTCTTCCCAAAATGTTCCCTCTAATCCTTCACACCACAAGCCAAAATCCATTTTCATCCAACCTCCCTCCTCCAACTCTCTCAGACCAGCACCATCCCAACAACACTACACAGACCACCCCCCTCCTCCCGGCCCTCTGTCACAAACTAGGACCACCTACTCCCATGCCTCAATAGAATCCAGACTATATGAAATTGTACAAGACTTACATCAATTCAAGTCTGACATACAGACCCTTATAAATATCACATCTGAGTTGGCCTATACCAGATGCCCCAAAAGGACCCCAGGAAGTAATAGACACATCCCCCCACAACCCACCAAACACCACCCATGACTGCCATCAATCACTCCTTACAACAGGATAGCTACAATCTCGCCACCCCCTCGCACAAGATGGCGATCTATACCTTACCATACCGCCCCCACGAGGCCCGTCAGAATAATGGATGCATTTTCAGACAGTGACACTCACTCCCTTCTCCTCACATATAATCAGGTACAACGTGACAATCCAGACAATCTGGCTCATATCCAAACAATCTCCTTGAACCCACACAGAGAACCTAGGCATAATGCTAGAGATATAAATAAGTCCAACCTTATGCTAGTTCCCATCACACAGACCTGAAAAGCATGCTTTTCAACTGCAGATCGGCTATGAATGATGTGGCGGACATCGCTGATCTCACTCTTGCACATGAGCTTTACCTATTATTCCTAACAGAAATATGGCTAAATAACTCCGCTACTCCTATCCTTCACATACTAGTCCCACCCAGCTATGACATTATAAGATCAGATAGGCCAATCAGACCGGGTGGAGGCATTGCCTGCATATGCCACAGTAACCTCGTGGTGAATCAGTCACTAACCCACAAGCTATCCTTTTGTGAATAACTATGCCTAAATATTACATATAACAACGGACCACTATGCAAACTGCACCTGATATACCACCCACTAGGTGACAACCTATCATTCATTGAACAAATTATAGAAATCATTATTAACAACGTAGGGCATCACTGCACCCAGATCTTCTTTGGAGATTTCAACTTACATTGGAACCACCCGAATGACCCCTCAGTTAGCCTAAAAACCTTCCTAGCAGACCTCAACCTGAACCATATCTGTGACAGTCCTACGCACAACCTCGGTGCGACCTTGGATCTAGTCATTGCTAGCGTAAACTCCATTCAACTTGAATCTATCGTCCCGTGCAACTGGACAGACTATCACCGCATCACCTTCCTCATCACTGAATCAGTGAGGACGCATAAACCTCACCTTGAGAAACCCACGCACTGGAAAAGGAAAACTCGTGACATACACCTCAATGATCTGACATCCCTCAGCAATAACATTTTGCCTTCCCCGGGCAACATGTCAGATGTCCATGACCTTACAAACAACTCCGTGACAACCATTGCACAATTGCACCCTTACAGCTAAAAGACCCTGCAGTAAAAACTCCAAACCATGGTACAATGGGAGCCTAAATGAAGAAAGACACAATGTGAGACTAGCCAAACGAGTGTGGAGATCCTTACCGTCCCTAGAGCACCTTAAGCACCTAAGATCACTGAGAAGCACTTACTACAGACGTGATGGAGCAAGGACTCGCAAGAAAGAGACTTGCTCAGAAGTAATCCTCTTGTTTAACTCGTTAACGAATTACTAACCATATCTTGTAAATAATAACACGCACCACAGAAACACACGGGTTGGTGAAGCTTGCTTCTGTGTGTACTAATGTAGATAACAATGAAAACGGACTAATACAGCTTTAAACGGGGAAAACTGTTGTGCGCATGCGTCAACTGCACCTACGCAGTATGACGAAATTAATGCTTGGAGGGAAAATTCTAGTGCATGTGCAGAAGGCATTGAAATGGAGTCTTGAAGACTCACGTGCATGGCATCTGATTAGCCGAAATGAAAACAAGCTATTTTTCTAATGCTAATGCGGGGAAAGTATTAATAAGTAAAGGGGGTTAGAGTAGAGATGGGTGGTATACAGTGAGACCATATATTTGTGAAAGTAACATTTGTCTTTCTGACTTTATTATTAGTGCGCATTTGGGCCTCTCGTGAATGACCAAAGTAAGCTGAGTCATGTGATACCTGCGCATGCCCACAAGAAAGTTAACCTGGAAGGATGACCGAGGTTTTGAATGCAGTCGAAGGACGACAATGATGTGCCCTGAGAACGGAGGGTGAAAAGTTCAACCAAGGGGGGAGTGGCTGAGCCGCGAAGCGCGATGGCCGCAGCTTAGCGGAGCTCGCAACTCCCTATCATCCCCTTCTATTGGTTCCATTAATCCGCAGATCAAACATGCATTCTGCCGATGGGAAGGTGTCCAGTGCACGAAACTGAAGTGGAGGCCCCTAAATATCGCCCGAGGGAGGAGAGGCATACGCGTTTGCGGTGAGGCCTGGATGCAGTGATAAAGCCTGGGCCTCACGTGGTGATCGAGGTGGACGGCGAGCTTCTCCCCTGGGGCCACGCTGCGGAGAGTTTTTGAGCAGCGGACGTCCGGTGTGCAACCCGGCAACGTTTGATCCAGAGCACCGGTCTGAGGCCCGGAGCGGACACTTCATAGACTGGGGCCGGGACGGGGTATGGACGCCGGGGCTTCGGGTAATGATGCAGAAGACATAAGGCCCTAGATGCCCCGGCGATCCGACCCGCGACTGAAGCCGTGATACTAGAGACCCGCCGCCTGGGGACTGACCGGGGCTTCTCCCCCCCCTTCATCAGATTGAGCGCGACTGGGGGGTTTGGTGGACCCGTGTGGGCGACGAGATCTGGCGGAGGCCTGCGGGAGCTACGGCCGCTGGTATTACACACAGTGACAGGGGCAAGGTGAGAGCGTCACCACCCGATCTCGATCTCGTGGCGGCTGCGTTGGTTGTGCCGCCTAGTCAGAAGCCTTCTCTGCCTGGGACCGTAGCCTCGAGGAGACCCGAGGACACAGAGAGGTTGGGGCCCCATTTGCACCTCAGTGGTATCAACAGCGCCTGCTGCCCCTTGGATACACAAAAGGAGCTAACATTGCGCCCAGCCACCAGAAGCACAGCCGCTCACTTGCAACGCCTTCTGCAGTGCACCGGGACACACGCTGCTCCCGTAGGTGCGCGCCTGCCACCTTACCGCTTAAACGAAGATGCCGAATCAATGATTGGACTATACCCCCCCAGGAGACACCACCGGAGTAACCTGTCACCAAGTGTGCGCCGTTGACCCTACAAGGGGCATGGCTCAGCGTTGCCTCCATGCTCTTGGACCCCCCGAGTTGGGGCGTGGGTGTATCTGGCCATTGAACAAACGATCACACGAACTGCACGCAAACTCCCCCGGAGCCTACCCGCTTTCCCGCTGACTGCGGAGCTAGCCCACCGGGGATCATTGACGGGCCCGGGTGGAGCGGCAAGGTAGACACTACTGTCAGACGTGAATTGCCATTGATATCCTCGTCGTGACCCGTCACTGTTATCACACCCGCGCCAAGGTGTGACGGAAACATGTCATCAACTAGAGGCAGCAATCCGGTGCAACAGAATAAATTGGACAGGTACACGCTCCCCAAAACGACACCTGACCCCTCCCCTCTGGTTAGGAGTGGGGGAACACCGGGAGAAATAGATCTGGAACCCACACTCAAGGACGTCCTAGAAGCAATCGCTGGGATCACGACCTCACTAGAACATAAAATGGACACCATTACTGTGGAGGTCAATTTGCTCAGGGCAGACATGAACAAAAATAGTGAGCGGGTCAAGCAAGTTGAGCTCACTACCGCGAGCCTAGTGGAAGATACCTCCCAACTGCAATCAGATGTCAAAGACCTGCAGATGTTCCGGAAACTCGCAGAAAATAAGCTGGATGACTATGAAGGACGCCTGCGACGCAACAATGTGCGAATTCTAGGTGTCCCGGAAAAATCAGAGGGGCAGGCCATGGATCTGTTCGTGGAAGATTTCATTCTTAAACACTTGCAACACAAGGGGTTCGGGAAATTCTTCGTCATAGAGAGGGCCCATAGAGTCCCCGGGGGCCGGCCGAAGCCTGGGGCCCCCCCTCGTCCGATCCTAGCCAGGGTCCTCAATTTCCGAGACCGAGATGTGAAACTCCAGCATGCCAGGGCGGGGCCACCTTTGAAATACGAGAACGCGGATATAACCTTCTTTCCGGACTTCACCCAGATGGTCCAGAGGCAGAGACGCTCATTTCTGGGGATCAAAAAGGCGCTGAGAGACAAAGGCTACAAATATGCCATGCTGTTCCCAGCCAGGCTTCGAGTGGAGGCGGACGGCAGGGCTTGGTTTTTCGAAAACACAGAATCGGCGGCGGAATGGCTGGAGAGTCGATGATCGGTGATACAAAGGACGCTGGGATTAAACAGATGAGGGGATGCGGGTGGGCTCCGGAGGTGTGGGGGTGTCGGATTGGGCCTATGTGCGAATTAGATTAAGACGGAGAGCTGGAATTAGCGGTGGGACTCACCAACAGACATATTTGTAAGTTACGAACCTTTCTCACATATGCCTTAGAGTGACATTTTGATTCGCGTGTAAGGGATTGCACAATTGTGTATTGTATGATGTTCTTGGGGGATGGGGGAGGGACAACACGCACCCCACTTTTCTACCTTTAGTTCTCTTGTGGGGCGACAGGCACTCTGCAAGTTGGCTCATGGGCAGTTTGAAGCCCAGAGTGCAGGGACGCAGGGAGGGGGGCGGTTGGTAGGGAATGTTGATGTTGTTGAGTGTTGAAATTTATGCAGGATTCTTTCAATCGAATACATCAAGATGTAATGCAGTGCAGGAGCGATTTAACTGCACAAGTATAGATGGGTGCACAGTGGGACGTAGGGGTTAGAGTCCTCAGCTGGAACGTCAATGGACTTGGCGATAAGATTAAGCGTAATATGGTACATCAATATATAAAAAAACAGGCCCCAGATGTCGTCCTTTTACAGGAAACACACCTGATGGGAAACTCATGCCAGGCAATGAATAAGGGAGAATGCAAATTAGTAGGACACGCGGGCTTCACAACTGGTTCACGAGGAGTGGGCATCTTAAACAAAAATTCATTCACCTTCACTGCCCAATCCACATGGTCTGATAATCGGGGTAGATATGTAGGAGTTTCGGGACTGTGGGAAGGTAAGACTGTCACATTTGTGTCGGTATATGTTCCCCATGGCCTCCAGAGTGATGCGTTTAAGGACCTGGGCACAGTACTCTTGTCATTCCTGGAGGGCCTCCTCATGATAGGAGGCGATTTTAACACAGTGGTATCCGGGGCTCAGGACCGTCACCCCCCACTAGACATTAGACCCACACAGCGGTGGCTCCCAGATTTCCTTGAGGCCATGGGATTAGTAGATGGATGGAGGACACATAACCCAGACAGAGCCCAATATACATTCTTGTCCGGTGCCCATCGTAGTCTGTCCCGTATCAACTACATCATGGTCCCAGCGACGCAGGCGCTCGATATTCAGGAGATCTGCCACTTGGGCAGAGGTATCTCGGACCACTCGCCGATCTGGATGCATGTGGTCCTAGGCCACATGAGTGCTGGGATGATTGCCTCCATCAATCCGTGGTATTTACGTGTCCCTGATATTCGAAAGAAAATAAATCAAGCCACAGACCAATATTTCCAAGAAAATGAGGGTACTGTAGAATCGACTCAAATGCTATGGGAAGCCTATAAAACTGTTATCCATGGGGAAGCCATATCCCTAATTGCGGGGAAAAAGAAGGACAAACAAAAAGATATGGTACGGGTGGAAGATGAGGTGCTTAAATTAGAAGAAGAATTAGAGCTTGCAGTGACCCCTGAGAAGCTACACCTCTTGCAGTTAAAACAAGACGAGTTCAAAAGCATAGCAACGGTAGAGCCAGGGCGCAGGGGAGGGAAACACAGAGCAGAATCTATGAACAAGGAGATAAGGCAGGGAAGTTGATCGCATGGCTAGATAGGAGGGAATGGGCTGCCCGTCTAGTACCTGAACTGAATGAAGAGGGCACAGAAGCAGTCACCGACCCTCAACAAATAGCAGATCGGTTTGCAGACTATTATCAGACTATATACAGTATGAAAGGGCATTATACGGAGGAAGACAATAGTGCCCTACTCCGTGATATTGCACTCCCCACCCTCACAGACGGGAAGAGGGAGTATCTTGACTCTTCCTTCTCGGATGACGAGGTGGCTCAGACGATACAGGCAATACATTCCGGGAAAGCATCAGGGCCCAATGGCATACCGATCGAGCTATACAACCTACGCCCGGATAAGATAGCCCCATACCTCCGCTTAATGTTTATGGATAGCAGGGAAAAAGGGTCACTCCCTACAGATCAAAGAATAGCCAACATTGCGGTCATACACAAAGAGGGTAAACCCAAAACTTGTTGCGCATCTTATAGACCAATAACGCTGCTCAATGCAGAACCTAAGATCCTAGCAAAATTATTGGCACTATGTCTAGTAAAAGTGATTGACAGCCTAGTACATTCCGACCAATCAGGCTTCATGTCACACCGCAACACAGCCTTAAATCTACATAGACTACACGGAGTGCTAGGCAGAGCCAAGGCCATCCAAGAACCGGCGATACTAGTATCATTAGATGCCACCATGGCGTTTGATATGGTGGAATGGCCGTATCTCTTTGCGGTACTAGATAAAATGGGATTCGTACCCCAGTTTGTAAACTGGGTCCGGCTACTGTACTCAAAACCCATGGCTCAAGTTGTGGTGAACAACCGCAGGTCCATGGCGTTTCAGCTGAGCCGAGGTACGTGCCAGGGGTGTCCTCTATCACCGCTCCTTTTTGCTTTGGCTCTGGAGCCCCTGGCGGCGTGGATCCGCAGAGATCCAGTAATCCACGGTATGCGTTGGTCCTTGGACTGGGAAGATAAGATATCACTATATGCAGACAACATTCTGCTATACCTCACCTCCCGAGAGCCTCTTTATTACGCCTACTAGACATTCTCGGGGTATTTGGCGGATACTCCGGGTTTACCATAAACTGGTCCAAATCCGTGATTTATGTCTTGCAGGGAGAACCGCCTATTCTCCTGAGGGGACACCCAATCCAGATAGCACCAGATGGCTTCCGCTACCTTGGCATATTTATTACATTAAGCCCCACGCTCCGCTTCACCTACAATCTCCTGCCGTCGATCCAGAGATTGAAAAGAGATATCAAAAACTGGAAATCCTTGCCCCTCTCGTTATTGGGTAGGGCTGTCCTTTTCAAAATGATGGCCCTGCCCTGATTCCTATATGCTCTACAGAACTCAATGGATCCAGTTCCCCAATCATATTTTAAGGAGATAGAGAATCTTCAGAGAGATCTCTTGTGGGATGGTAAACCCCGGATCGCCTTAGCTAAACTCACCCTCAACTGGTACGACGGTGGCCTCAGTCTCCCGGATGTCAAAAAATACTATTGGGCTGCCCATCTAGCTGCCATAAATCAGGGGATGTACAGTCGTCCAGATGACCCTGGGTATGCTATGGATAGATGGCTCCTCCCAGGAGGGGACTACAGTAGAGCGCTCTATTCCAAACCCCGTAAATATCCCCTCACAGGTCTGACCGCCCATTCAGTACATGTATGGCATGTAGTGAATAAACACTTGGGATGGGACCGCAGGCTTACCCTGGCAACTCCCCTTTGGAATTCCGAAAAATTGGGCAACCTGTGGCAAACTAAGGGATTCGATAAATGGGACCTTATTGGAATTTCCCAGATTAAAGACCTCTGGATTAAAGAGGAAATCCTCTCCTTTGCCTCCCTGCAACAGCAATATAACCTGTCAGACACTGGACATTATAGATATCTTCAAATTCGACATGTCCTTCATACGCACCTCACTAATAAGTCCCCCCTCCCAGACGCCTCCCCCCTGGAAGATAGAATACTCAATGGCCACCTTCCCGAAAAAACAATCTCCCTGATTTTCAAAAAACTAATTAACAATATGGAAGACCCACTTCAGTCCCTCAATGAGAAATGGATGAGAGACGGCCTTGAACTGGATGAGGAAGACTGGCGAGAAGCGGTCTCCTCGGCGCGGGAGGTAGCGATACAGGCCAGGCTACATTTAGTACAAATTAAAATCTTACATAGGATCTACGTCACTGGACCAAGGTTGGTCCACATGGGCAGGACAGATAGGGGGAGTGCAGACGTGGGTGTGGGGATATTGGCACTTTTATCCACATTATATGGGAATGTGAACACATACAAACTTACTGGCATGCCCTACACGCACTCTTCGTGAAGTACTCACAATCGATTTGCAGCCGGAGGCACGCAGATGCCTTCTAAATATCTGGGAACCAACGGACCTTACCTCTTCCACTAAGCAATGGGCAACTCTGGCGCTAATGATCGCTAAAAGGAACATAGCACAAAACTGGCGGGCCCACCAACCGCCCACACTAGGAAAATGGAAGGAAGATTTAGACTGGTGCATGTTCGGGGAAAAGTCAGTCTATGTTGCCAGAGGATGTCCCAAGAAATGGAACAAGGTGTGGGGGCCCTGGAACTCATATAGAAGGGATATCTGCACCCCACTGGCATCCCTAAATGAAGACAAGGCTCTTGTAGACCCCTAATGACCATATATTGTTCATTGTAACTTGCTATTCTGTGACCCATATTGAAGGCTTGTCAGATGTATAGTCTCCTGCTTATGTGTTGATGCGCGTTGTAAAGTTGATGATGTTTAATAAAAAGATTTAAAAAAAAAAAAAAAAAGTTCAGCCAAAAAGACTCTTATTCATGATTTTGAAATAAATATTGCAAATAAAGTTTGGACATGTATGGGAACGAAAAGAAATGAATAAAGTTTAAGGGGATGGTTTTGCGAACAATAGTTCAATGAAATAAAGTATTATGTAAGCATGGTGTGATGATCATCCCCCTTGCCTGACCAATTAGATTTCGTATTTTTACGATATTGAAACTTCAGTGGGTGGTACATGATGAACGAAAGGTATAATTGAGGTAGCCTTTAGTTAGTTAGTTAGACGTCAATGCTGTTAGTTCAAGAGCTTGGGATGCTGTCGGTGCTGAGGGAGGTGCTGATGCTGTGAGATGCTGATGAAGAAGCCGAATGCAGAACTTTCTATCCTAATTTAATTGGGTTAGATAAGAAGATCCCGGAAGAATCTCAAGGAGGAAGAGAGTGTCAGAGAAGGGTGCTAAGCAATCGTCGGTATTTAGAGAGGTCAAGTATCCTGTCCTGATTCCTGTCCTGAAGTCTTTGTCTCCTGACCTATCCCGGGGGACCCTTACCAGCCCTTTGGCCAGGGGGTTTGGTCTTCACACTATCCTTGGTAATTATATTTTCATGTTATTTGTAGATATTCTTCTCTCTCTGTCCTCTCCTTTCTAAGCATAATTATTGTATGAGTCCGCAGTATTTTACTTGATGTTTAATCAATTGAATTTACACTCTTACGAATGAGCGTGTTTGTACTGAAATTTTGAGATGGTTCACATGCATTTAACTTAGATAAAGATTTTAAAACTTCCCGAGTCTGTGGTGATTTACTTTAAAGAACAGTTAAGAGTTATATTGATTATCACCATCAATTAGTTCAACTAATGGTCCATCGACCAGAGGAAATAACCTTTTGATCAGTGAAAGGTTAGTTAAAAATAAGAAATAACTAATCCTGAAATATGAAATCATAAACTAAACCCAGCGGTCTACTCAGTTTTGTGTAAGTGTTCATGGTCCCAGGTGAGTATATGGTAGTAGAGTATCTGTTGTTGGTATACCGCTGGATCAGACGCATCAGAAACTCAAAAGCAAATTTCTTTAGAACTCAACTAGACAAGGTCAGAAATTGCCCAAAAATACTAACCCCCTCACAATTGGTTCTAATCCGCATCCAAACTGCAATGAATTTGCCTCCTTCTCCCTTGAAAAGACAAAAAAGATTGAAAGTGATCTCCAGACAGCAATAGAGCACCTCCGGATGATACTTCCAAATTGCCCCCGCCCGCCTCTGATTGCTCAGACCACAGACCTCACAGGACTCACCCTCAAAATCAACACGTCATGGAACACATTTAAAACCTTTGATGAAAATACCATTCTTAATATCTTAACAACACTCAAACATTCAAACCACTTTGACAACCCACTACCATTTAACTACTTCAAGGAGATTAAAACGTCTTTACTCCCACTATGGACCAAGATAGTGAATGCTTCACTACTTTAAGGGGCTATACCAGAATGCCTAAAATCAGGGCAAGTAACCCCCATTCTAAAAAAACCCTCAGCAGATCACTTGAACCAAATATAACTTCCAGCCAATCTCCACCATTCCTTCTCTGGCAAAGCTCCTGGAGAAACGCGTCCATACCCAACTATGCAGTCACATAAATCAGTTCCACCGTATTGACCAATACCAATCTGGCTTCCTTCAGGGTCACTGCAAGGAAACAGTCCTGACACTGATAGTTGATGACACACCTAAAATGCTAGATCAGAACAAATCTTGCCTCCTTATCCTCCTGGACCACTCCTCAGCCTTCAATACGTTCTAACATGACAGCCTATTTGACTTACTTGAACGCAGAATGGGGTATAAGGGGTCGTTCTAAACTGGTTTGCCTTGTTTCTATACAATAGAACTCAAAGAATCAAGGTTAACCAGTCCCTGTCCAATACCACTGCGGTCACTTTAGGAGTCCCACAGGGGTCCCCCTATCACCTACTCTCTTCAACCTGTTCATGGAGCCTTTAACCAAAATTCTCCAACGTCAAATACCACATGTATGCAGATGACACCCAACTGAATCTAAAAATCTTCTCCCCTGAAGATATCCGTCTACGCAACACAACTTTGTAAAACATCCAAAACTGGCTGACCAGAAGCCACCTCAAACTCAACTCGCTCAAAACTGAATTCCTCTTAACTGCCCCACCAAAACGATCCTTCGACATCAAAGATTGGATGAAACATTTAACAGCCTTCAATTGCCTTCCACACATTATAGCTTCCACAAGATCACTGGGAATTACACTTGACAAGAATCTCAACATGCAGGAACAAATCAGCACAGCCACCAAAGGAGCCAACCTTCAAATGAACATACTAAAACAAAGAAAAACCCTTCCTCCCTTTCGATGACCTCAAAACAGCTGTGCAAGCTCTAGTCATCCCCAGGTTAGACTATGGGAGTGCTACCTTATGTGGTCTGCCGAGATCCAAGCTATCTCCACTAAGGGCATCCCTTAACTCTGATGCAAGGCTCATCACTGGATCCATGAGAAACAACCACATCACTCCCTATCTGAAGGCACTAAACTGGCTCCCATATGAGGTAAGGATACAGCTGAAAATTGCTTGCTTGACACATAAAGTCCTACACTTCAACACACCAAAGTACCTAGCTGATAAACTGGAGCTGTCTTGCAGCTGCTGATCCTCTAGAAGCACCAGCAACTTATTGTTAAAACCTCAAAAATTTCAGAAAAAGAAAACCTACAACCGAGCTTTATCCGGAATGGCCTTAGTACTTGGAACTTCCTACACCCTGAAATCAGACTGAACCTGTCAATCACATCATTCAAAAAAGAAGTCAAACTGCTTTTGATGAACAAAACTCTGCCCTAGATCTCACTGACTCATTATATGGATAATTATTTGACATAGTGTCTCAACCTGGCCTTTCACTCGCTGTCGACATCTTGATTTATAACTCACTGACCTTCTCCCGATTTGCAACAGGTATTGACAGCTTTTATGTTTCTTGGTTGTCATGTTTTCTTCTTGCCTAACCATTGGTACAGCACTCTGATACCCTACTGGGGTCAAGTTTGCGCTATATAAAATGTTATAAATAAAAATAAATAAACAACCAATAATGGCAATTTGCTACTTCTATGTGTGCTATATTCTGCAACACCCATAGAAGTAGCAAATCGCCATTATTTGATGATTGTTATGTGCAGGAATTGTTCTTTCTATGTGTGCTGCAAAATGCAGCACACATAGAAAAAGCAAAAACAAGGAGAAATAAAAGAATGTCTCCTTGTTGCCCCATTCTAACGCCTACTATTGCATGGTGTTCGTTTTTGGCACTGCCTCAGATTTATACATCCTTGTAAATCTGGGGCAGTGTCAAAATGCATTGGCTGTTGCAGTGGAAACCCACAGCAACACCCAGTGCACGCCCCTTTCACGCAAGCCTATATGTATAAATAGGCCGTATTTCCAAGGTGGCGTTAAGCCACTCAAAGTAGCTTAACGCTGCTTTGTAAATATGGAAAAGGGCATAGCACCAACAGAACGTCACTAAAAGTGATGTTCTGGTGGTGCTATCCCCTTGTAAATATACCCACCAATGTGGAGTGATGCACACATAATAAGCCGCTTGACATCTGCTCAACATGTCTGTCGTCAGGTAGATATGTGAAAAACACTTTGCTGCCAAACTTGTCCAACCAATTGCAGCACATTGTGATGCAGCGCTGGAACAGCAACTCTGGCAAAATAAGTCGGACTTGGAACATTCCATTTCGGGCAGATGGATGCCATACATTCTAAAAATCCCACTCCTTCCACAAAAGAAAAGGGAAGAAGGTCTACGCTAACATTTTTGCCAGCTTCCCATTGTGCAAATGTGCCATTGGGTGGTTGCGGTCATAGCGCTACTCTTGCCTAAACATGCTCATAATAGTAGCTTGTATTTTATCTTCTTTTCTGGGGCCACTGATGCAGGCGACCTTTGAGAAGCATGTTGTAGTAGACTCAGTGCACGTTGTGGTGGGGCAGTGACTGTATGCTGTGGTGTCACCATCTGTCTTCAAGTCATGTGCCATTGTGAAGTCACTGAGGTGGGTGATTCTGCTGGCCCACAGCTGAGGAAAGGGCTGCTTTGCATGAGGATTTCACTCTCTTCTTCCTCATCATCACCTCCATCCATGATTTGACTTGTAGCTAATGTTCCCCGGCTCTCCTCACCTTCACAACCACGTTCAGCTTTTTTTTAAGGTGATACTCCCACCGGATTGCATGGTATTTTTTTATATGGGTCATTTGGCCTCCAGTACCATCATTTGTACCAGGTGTACCTGTGGGAAATAGAGCATAATGCAATTTGCTCCCCCTCTTTGCTAACCATAAAATAGTCCCAAACTAGGGAGGAGTACTTTTTTACTGTGCCACTGCCAAAGCCTGAAGAACTGGAGGTAGGTAGGAGTGCCGTTGATTGCCTCTCTGAAGTGCATACTTTGACTGAGGTAGTGATTGTGCAGGTCTTAGCTGTGGTTTTGCAAGTAAGGAAGCTGGCGGTGCTACCTGTGCCACATCCCTCGGAGCAGGTTGAATAATAATGTCGGACTCCTCTGTGTCACCTTCCAAAATGACTAGCTTGTCATCGTCATTCTCCTCATCATCCACTTCCATTATTTTAAGGCTTTCAGGAACTTTTCAGTTCCCTTGCCTCTCCTGGTGTCTCCCGGAATCTGCCGAGGTCCACTCCATGTCCCTATCATCATCATCGGAAGTGGTGCTAGGAGAAGATGGTGGAGTAGTACCCTTCCTTCTACTTCCTGGAGATCTGGGATGATTCTAAAAGAGGAAGTTCTTGCTTGGCAGGAAGCTCAACCTCCTGTTCTGGTCCAACATCAGTAAGATGTAGCATTGCTGTCTGTGATTGCTGTCCACTTTGCTCTGTTTCCTGAAATTATTGAGTGCTACATTTGCGAAAGAGACTAATCCAATTCAGCATGGCTGCTTTTTGGCGTCACCATGATTGTAGTGGTCTCCTCACTGACAGACATGGTCTTGGGCTTATGTTGAGGGGGTGCTGTTGATACAGGAGCGCTACTCTCAGCTTGCTCCCTGGAGGCCACTGTTGCAGGCACATGATGTGGTCCAAAAAAGGTCTGGGCCGACACGCCACTGGTGGAAGGTTGCTTCTTCTCACTGACCACTCTCTTGGAAGTAAGATTCTTTGGGGCCATCTTAAAGCTCCCAGTTAGCAGCTGCACGAAGCTGCACACGCGGAAAAGATTGGAGGACTGACTTGTGATGTCTCTTCTCTTGTGCACCTAAAAGTAAGCAAGGAAGAAAGAACATTTAATGAAACATGACATTGTTGCAGTTTGAATTGGTACAGACAAAATAAATATTAGTGTGGTTATTTCACTTTAAAGTCAAACCACAACACCGTACCATAACATTTAATTCCCCATCAGGATAACGCACAATATACAGATAGAGCTCTTTCCTTTGTGTCCGTATATTCTAAAGGAGAAACCTGTGGAACTTAGGGACTGCATAGGTAAATGGTATAATAATCTTTTAAAAAATGCAGGAATGTTTCTTCGAATAAGGTATGTTTCTGCACGTATGGCAGGCAATGTGATCAAGGGGGAAATGGAATAATCATTAAAAAAATGGAGGATGCTTTTGTGTCTGCAGTGCACCACAGCCAGGGTGTCCAGGAAGAAGTGGAATTATACCTAAAAATAATTGAATGCTATTGCGCAGCTGTGTGCCTATGGTGGATGGATGGGTAAATGCATCGACTGAGGTAAAATGAAAAATAACAAATTTACAAAATAAAAAACAATTAAATTAAAAAAACTAATATAAATTGCCAAAATGTGTATGGGAGGATGAGAAGAAACCTGTTATGAGGCAAAGAGGTGCAAAGAGGTGCAAAATGTAAAAAAATGCATTAAAATGCATGCAATATATAAGGACTTTTCATCAAAATCATATTCTAAATATACATACTACATTGATCCTCAAACATATTATTAAACTTATATCACATCCATCCATGTGAGCCTATGGCAAAGGCACACTGGCTGGATGCACAAAATGGCTGCCAGCCAGTGACACATGGTTGAACAACAAAAGCAAGTAAGGTGGCATGGGGAACAAAGAACACATGCAAGAAGCCTATGGCAAAAGCACACTGGCTGGATGCACAACATGGCTGCCAGCCAGTGCCACATGGTCAAATAACCACACTGAACAAGGAGGTATGGGAACAAAGAACGCATGCAAGCCTACATCGAAAGTGCACTGGCTGGATGCACTAAATGGCTGCCATCTAGTGCTTCCTGGCCAAACAACAACACTGAGCAAGGAGGCATTCAGAACAAACAACACCTGCAAGCCTACCACAAAAGCACACTGGCTGGATGCACAAAATCGCTGCCAGTCAGTGCCACATGGTTAAACAACAACACTAAGCAAAGAGGCATGGTGAACAAATAACATATGCAAGCCTATGTCAAAAACATACCGGCTGAATGCTCAAAATAACATAACATAATTTGAAAAGCACAAGTTCACCCGTAGGCATCTTGACGCTGAATAACATATATTTATTGTTACCCAACTCAATGGTTCTCGTTTTATCGACCTCAGAAGGATGAAAGGCTGAGTGGTCTGCTGGCATTTGAACCTGTGACCATAAGGTCAAACATAGGCCTCTATAGCGGACATATTAGTCCACTTGGCCACCAGACCTGGCCAGCCAGTGCCACATCGTCAAACAACAACAGCAAGCAAGGATGCATGGGGAACAAGGAACACATGCAAGCCTATGGCAAAGGCATACTGGCTGGATGCACAAAATGGTTGCCAGCCACATGACAGGGAGGAATAGGGGGACAAAAAAACCAAATTCAGGCCTATGAACACAGACTCCACAAAATGACCCTCTGCCGCAAGGCATGGAGAACAAAGACAAATCAATGGTGTCCTATGGCAAATGCACACACACACTAGACAGACAGAGGAAGCATGATAACACTGAAGAAAACACTACCATTAATTCAGTAATGCCAACAACGAAAATTAAATGAGCTATAAATATTAAACATTACCCCACATATGCACTTTTTGTACCCAAAAAAAATGAAATACAAAACAAATCACATTTTTAATTTCTTCCAATGCCACCCCAGCCCTAAATGACGTTTGAAAACTACATATATCACAGAAACAGTTGTTTCATGCACCCATGACTAGCAATGACCTGGGTCTACTGGATGGCCCCTTAGCAGACTAGGCTACATACCAAAATAAATAAATATTGCAAATTTAACATACATGAAGAAAATGTACTGAACTGTGCAACATTGCTCCTTTACAAAATAGGAAAAAATAAATGCAAAAATATAACTAGGCCCTTACTGAAAAAAATGCAGGCCACCCACTACTATAACTTCGAAAAATCAAATAAAAGTTCAAACAAGTACTGGTGCATGCCCTCTATAAAACCAACACTACCCTTATACAAGAGTGTTTTAACTTACTTGTGAAATCTCAAATCCAAAGTCCTTAAATCCAATGTTATATTGCAGCAGACAAGGAGAGTGATCCTTCCAGCTCTAAATCCATATGAAAAGTGACCAGGAGATGCACAACACACTGGGAGGAGCCTGCTGGACAGGAACAGGAATTTGGAGTCCCTGGAGCACTTCATTCCTTTTGGAAAAAACGTTTTTAAAAAAGGCTTCTAGCACAAAAAACAACTCCAACGGTCTGTTGGAGATGAAAACCACTGGAAAAGCCTCTTTAGCTGCTTTTGAGCACAAAAGCTACTTGAGTGGTGCATTTGTGACTGCAATTGGCACCACATTGGTGTGAGAGTGGCAGGATGCCATGCAAGAGAGCACAAAGTCTTGCACATAATCACTTGCAGTGCGAGCAAGCGCAAAGACTTGCACATGCTCTCTAGCGGCCCAAGAGTATTGTGGAGCAAGTGAGCACCAAAACAAATCTTGGGCACGCAAACGGAAAAAAACTCCGCTTTGTGCCCGGAAGGCAGAATTCAGGAGCTCTACACTCCTTCACAGAGTGTGGATTGCCTGAATTCTGCAAACACAATGAGCGGAGCAGAGTTTATTGTCCGGGCCTAATTCTCACTTACACAGACAGGCAGGCACTTGAGAGAGCAACAAAGGCACTTACAGATACATTCACCTATCCACACAGCAGTTATGTATTTAGTAGTAACAAAGCCAGTTACACATACAGTTACATACCCCAAAATTCACTAACGCAGCCAGTAAGCAATCCATAAAGCTACTTACAAACACATTTACATACCCATAGAGTTACTAAGAGAGCCAGTCATACAGTGACTTAGTTACTTACAAATCCAGTGACACACCAACGGAGGATCTGATAGAGTCACTCAGATATGTACTCAAGTACTGGCACCTCTAGTTACCCATCCAGACAAGTAGCCCTTTAAACATGTCTAAGACACGCTACTGCAGAGCCTATATGTGCAGATTTAGTGACAAATTGACTTGGCATTTAAAACCCCTTGCCAAGTTTAAACTCCCCTTCTAGTACATATAAATCACCCCTAAGGCAGGCCGTAGGTAGGCCATAGGGCAGGGTGCTATGTTCTTAAACAATGAGACAAGTACTTTGAAGTTTTCAGTGAGTTACATGTTCACTTAGAGACATGAATGCCCAGTTATGCATCCAGCCTCCCACCCATATTTTGACTCGCATACCTATGTACAAAAGCATAGTGTCACTAACACACCCAGTCAGACAGCGACAGAGGCAATTACATATTGACTCACAAATCCACATAGCAGTTATGTATCCAGCAGTAACAGAGCCAGTTACACACAGAGTTACATACCCCAAAATTCACTAACACAGCCAGTAAGCAATCCATAAAGCTACTTACAAACACATTTACAGACCCGTAGAGTTACTAAGAGAGCCAGTCATATAGTGACTTAGTTACTCACAAATCCAGTGACACACAAACAGAGGATCTGATAGAGTCACTCAGATATGTACTAAAGTACTGATGCTCCTAGTCACCCATCCAGACAAGTAGCCCTTTAAACATGTCTCAGGCATGCTACTGCAGAGCCCGTGTGTGCACTTTTACTGACATATTGACCTGGCATTTAAAACCCCTTGCCAAGTTTAA
The DNA here is from genome assembly GCA_963921515.1 of Calotriton arnoldi. Classification (NCBI taxonomy): domain Eukaryota; kingdom Metazoa; phylum Chordata; class Amphibia; order Caudata; family Salamandridae; genus Calotriton; species Calotriton arnoldi. Next base: position 168,421 of record CAWUFW010008562.1, read on the forward strand.
ACTCCCCTTCTAGTACATATAAATCACCCCTAAGGCAGGCCTTAGGTAGGTCATAGGGCAGGGTGCTATGTTCTTAAATGGTGAGACATGTACTTTGAAGTTTCAGTGAGTTACATGTGCACTTAGAGACACGTATGCCCAGTTATGCATCCAGCCTCCCACCCATACTGTGACTCACATACCTATGCACAAAAGCATAGTGTCACTAACACACCCAGTCAGACAGCAACAGACAATTGCATATTCTCTCACAAATCCACATAGCAGTTATGTATCCAGCAGTAACAGAGCCAGTTGCACACAGAGTTACATACCCCAACACTCACTAAGAAAGCCAGTAAGCAATCCTTACAGCCACGTACAAACACATTTAGAGACCCATAAAGTTACTAAGATAGTCAGTCATATGCTGACATAGTTACATATCCAATAACGCACCCACAGAAGGACTGATACACTCATTCAGATATGGACTCAAGAACTGACACTCCTTGTCGCCCATCTAGATAAGTAGCTCTTTAAACATGTCTTTGGCCTGCTACTGCAGAGACTGTGTGTGCAATTTTACTGCCAGGCCAACTTGGTATTTAAAACTCCTTTGCAATGTTTAAACTTTTGTTTACATGTCACCCCTAAGGTACGTCCTATGTAGCCCAATGGGCAGGGTGGTGTAGTTAAAAGGTAGGAAATGTACTTTTAAGTTTCAGTCACTTATAAACACACCCAGATCCATGCACCCAGTTATATAGCCAGTCACACACCTATAGGACCACAAATATACCTATTTAGAAAACCATACAGCCACTGTCACATCCAGAAAGATAATGGCATAATCATTCACACATCCACTCCCACAGTACACCACTACTGATAGAGCTACTTGCACACACAGTTACACAGCCAAACACTGACTAACACAGCCAGTTACTAATCCATACATCTGCTTATATGCCCATTTAGGCATCCATACAGTCACTAACACACCCAGTCACATACTGAGTCAACCAGTTCGCCTCAGAAATTTGAGCATTTTACCACTGCTAGAAAGTGGTAAAGTCTATGTGATTCTCCTCTAAACATGGTTTGATTTCCTTAAACACAATTAGTATATTTAATTTATCTTTACGTGTTTAGTAGAGTGCACTACGTGTGCCAAGGACCTGGAAATGAAATGCTAGTAGTGGTCCATGCCACTGGAGTCAAGCTAGCCTGGCTGATGAGGGGTGAAACCCCAAAACCGGTCCCAGGATGCTTGTTTCAGGTCCAGAGAGGACCTGGCCTGGCAGTTCGGGCTGGACTGTTCCCATGGGGAGCAGGGTCAAGACTGATTTGCATATGGCTGGGTTTAAATTGGAATGGCATGCGGAGCAAAAAAAAATGGGCCTCATTTATGAAAAGTGTTGCATCACTGCGTGAAAGCAGCGATGCAACACTTTTGAGTGTGCCCTCCTCGTGACACGATGGATGCGTCGTATTTATTGTACGGCACACCATGTTTCAAGGATGACAGATGCGTCAGGCATCCTGACTTATCTGCCAGCGCAAAATCCACGCATTGCTGGAGTTGGGCCATAAGCATGACTCAACTCCAGCAATGCATGAGGGAGGCCTATTCCCATTGCACTGCATCACCCTTACGCCTGCTGTGAGGCAGGTGTAAGGTTGTGAAGCTGTAGCGTCCTAGAAGTGGGACAGTGAAATATGATAGATTTCACTACGCCACTTCTACGAGGCTTTTTCACTTGGGAATGCCCACCCTGCATACATTATACCAGACGCAGGTATAATGTAGAGCATGCATTTGCAAAGTGATGCATCTGCTTAGATGTGTCACTTTGTAAATATGGCACAATGTGGTGCATTATTTACTCCGCCGCTGTGTCACAAAAAGTGACACATCAGTGGCATAAAAGTGTTGCAAGCCTTAATAAATAAGGCCTTGTGGATTTAGGCCCATATCTCTGTACTGGGGTGAATGTTTCCATCAATTGTTCTTTTTGCAGTGGTCCTGCAGCACTAATAGTTTTATACTTTTTTCCAATGTTTTTTAGGAAGAAATTAAACAAGGTATTAAAAGGGGTAATGGAAGGCAACTGAAAAGAAGCAACTGGCCTCAGTCTGTGAAAAACATGAGGGTTCAACGGGGAGCAAAAAATATTAACAACAGTGATTCTTCACTGTATCCAGAGTATGCAGCCATGGATGACATCTTTAGAGCCAAGGGCATCTGGCATTTGCTTCAGTAAGTTACTATCTCCAATAACTTATTGACGACAGCTGGAACAGTTATGAAAGCCAATGAGAATGATTCCCCTGAACTGAGGCTTTGGGGGCCGAGAGTGCTGGTTTTAAATCTCTGACCTTGCATGCTCCTTTTGCTCACCTGTTCTGCTAGGTCTACCACCAGTATTGCTGCCCCGCCATAGCCCGCAACAGGATCACTATTACCTTTGCATGGGGAGAGCCGTTGCAGGTTTCGCTGCTGCCGCTGGGCACTGCAACTCCGCCAATCCACTGGGCGATCATCAGCTGGGCTCATTGATTACTACTAAAGGCATGCTGCTGCCCCTTGGTGCGGGACGCATGAGGGCCATACCCGGGTGAAGCCCAGGCCAAGGGTGGGCCTGTCCATGCCTATCAGAGCCCGGAGGCTGGTCCACCTCCGTAACTTTTAACTTATTAAGATACTGTTCTTTGTCATTTTAGAGTTTCTTGCATGCACTCTTCATTAGTCAAACACATTTTATAACTTGACTCTGAGGATCTGATTGTCAAATTGTCTGCATTGCACTACTCCTATTACAGCTGCTTGACAATTTTTAATGACATTTGTGTTTTCCCATCAGTAGTTGAATATGGGAAACTGGAAGGCCATTGAGGGGGATAAAAGGGGTGTTAAAAACAAAAAATCTAAGAAAACTCATAAAACAGTGGGGGATAATTTTGAACTCTACAAGATCGATAACCTATTAGTAGAGTGTGAACAGATCTTAGTCCCGGACCCCGCTGTATCTAATTTCAGTACCCCAAGTCCTTCTACCCATCATTTAGTAAAAAACAATAGGCGAATACCTCGGATGTTTTTAAGATCAAGGGAGCAGAGATGCGACGTGACCACTGATGCTCAGGTTGTTCCACGTCCGCCTACTCCCACTGCTCCACCAGCATCCCCTTCTCCAGATACATCAGTTGTAGACCCATACGTGGAGGCCTTTTCTTGCAGAAACTGTTTTGCCCCTTTGTGCAAGTCACAGGTTGAGCAGAGAACTGCCAGCAATCCTGTCAACATGGACAATAACCCACTGACCTAATGTTGCTGGGGCGCTCTCTCACCAATGAGGCCTTCCTGACCTCCTTTGTAAACACTGTAGTCTGTCTATTGCATACTAGCTCTGCACCAAAGAAGCAGAGATGACCTGGTCCTCTGAGCTACAACCATCAGGGCGAGATGGCAAGCCCCGGACATGAAGGCAGAGGCCGCCTAGATAGAGGAAGTGCGTGGGAACGGTGAATTGGACAAGTGGTTGCTGCACCATCAGCAGTTTCTGCTGCGCAACACAGAAAGCAGACTTTTACCTCCTGGTACTTGCAGAGACCAGCTGTTGGCTTCCTCCATGGTGTGGACCAACCATGTCTTCATGGGCTGCCGGTGAGTACAGAGAGTGAGTTGTGTATGTAAGGAATGGATTCTAAGAGGGTGGGAACAACACAGAGAGCAGCCTTCTGCCTCCTGGTACTTGCAGAGACCGGCTGTTGGCTTCCTCCATGGTGTGGACCAACCATGTCTTCATGGGCTGCCGGTGAGTACAGAGAGTGAGTTGTGTATGTAAGGAATGGATTCTAAGAGGGTGGGAACAACACAAGGAGCGCATAATGATCGCAGGTAAGGCCTGCCTTAGTTGCGCGACTTGCAGATTAGAGACTGGTGCTTTGTTTCTCATTTCCACTTCGGTATATAATCTACTATTTTTACTTGATTACGTAACAAGTTTGGACCTTTAACGTAATTATAAAGTTCGGCTACTTCGGATAGACAGGAGCATACCTTGGACAACGATTTCTGTACACCCCTACTCTGCGGTCCGCCTGAATTTTTGATTTTGACCCAGTCTGTCATGATTGGATATCCCATTTAAGTGTTTATTGCTTCTAAGCAGGTTTTTGCATAAAAAAATTATATCTCAACTTCTACTTCATGGATTGTTGTTGTTTTGGTCTTGTTTTATTTACAAAACCATAATCTATTGTTCTACCCCGGTGTGGAGTCTTTTTGTGGAGGGTTCACTGTGTTAATGTTTGTGTGTTGCACACATACTTTACACATTGCCTCTTAAGTTAAGCCTGACTGCTCTGTGGCAAGCTACCAGAGTGTGAGCACAGGGTAATTTAGGGTGTTTTGTGACTTACCCTGACTAGGATTGTGGTTCCTGCTTCGACAGGGTGCATACCTGCCAACCAGAAACCCATTTTCTAACACTATCTCACTCTCCCATGCCTACAAGGCATTGCACAAGACAGGCTCTGTTTTACTCATCAGCAACCTACCTACCTATCAGCTAAGACCTGGACCACCTTTCCCCAGGACATCAGAGCAGCCACCACGATCATGAATTTCTGCAAAAGACTGAAGACCTGGCAGTTCAAATAACTCTTTATCTGCCCGCACCTACTTAATGCCTGGATACCCTCGCAGGTGATTCGTTTTCGCTTTACAAGTCTGCATTACATTACATTACATTGCAGACAGAACCTTTACCTGCATGTGCCCTGTGTTCCACATCATTTCATCCATCTTCAGCTTCATCTGCTCCCCATCATGAGCATTGGAGTCAAAGGTCCCCACTTCTACCAGCCTGTCGATGCCATCGGGAAAGATCTGGAGGTTCACAAAATCAAACACAGCTGGTACGTCTCCATTCTCATCAAAGAAGACTTCCTCTCCACCACTGGTGTTAAAGCGCACACTCTTCACATAGGGCAGCATCTGGAATTAGAAGACACAGGACGTCAGGAAGGTATCATGTGAACTCATGGATGGACTGATGTAGCCAGAGATTGTATTTCTGAACTTCCAGGGTCAGACTAGCGTATAGGGTAATCTGACACTGTGAGAAGGACTGGTCTGACAGACCACTGTGCTGTCCACTTTATTTGCTGTCTGTGGGGATGTCTTATGTTGTGGGTGGCTTACCTTTTACCATTGGTGTCCCTAATATTACCACGGATATTTCCTGCAGCAAGCAGAAATGCATTATCTTGCATCCCTTGCAAAACACCTGTAGAAATAGATTTTAAATTCAAAACTACCTCGATTTGCATGTATTGGGCAATTTTTGCCTATCTTTATTCCCTAATGCAGGCACTTTTATTTTCAATTATTCAAACAGGATTTGGAAAATACTACTAATCCCCTGCGAGGATATCCAGAAGCTGAGGGCTGCGGCTACGAACTTCCGCTATGAGGTTCATTTTGTGTGCCCGGGTCCCAGCCTGACCTATGAACTTCACCATTAATGTGAGTGAAGGTTTTCATGGTAACCAACAGCTCAAAGAAATCCTCTTGGTGGCCCAAGTGGTAGTCAAAGCATACTCCCACAAAAGCTGCTCCACAGTTTGTTCCTCAAGTGCGGGGAGATTTTTCTTTCAGCTTAAAACAGTGTAAAATAATGTATTCTACGCTAGTACTGGATTATATAGGGGACTTTTAAAATCCTTTGCCCTCTATGCGATATTTTGGTAGAGACTCAAAAGTGAATTATGTGCCATATTAGTATAAATATTAACATTGAGATTGAACTTTGTAAAACAGATCTGTTAAGAGTAAAACAGTTCTGTTAAAGGACAAAATGGGCTAAAGTACAGAGGAGGACATAAAATAATGGACATCACTGTATCCAATCTTAAGGCTTTTTATAGAGATATTAGGAATTTGTAATGACATTTTTGGAACAAATGTAAATCACAGTATTGACTCTTCCATAATGAGGTTATACTTCATATGGGGAATGTTAATTGTGCTATGTGGACTAAAGTTGTGCTAAGAAGTTTTTAAATATGCATTGTTGTTTAATGTGCATGCATGTCTTATGTTTTGTTTTTTTAAACTGTATTAGTGTTTAATGTTTGTCATAAGTGCATATTTGAGTTGAAAACATTTTTTTTGTATTTCTTTTTTTGTTTGGATTGAGAATCTAACTTTAATGTTTGTCTAAAGTATACATTTATGTTTTTATGACAGCCTGAGGAAGTCCTTATATAACAGGACAAAACACGTTGGCCGTGTCTTTGGCTGTGTCTTTGGCCGTGTCTTTGGCCGTGTCTTTGGCCGTGTCTTTGGCCGTGTCTTTGGCCGTGTCTTTGGCCGTGTCTTTGGCCGTGTCCTTGGCTGTGTTCGTGCTACTATTTCTGTGTATAAGGAAAGAAGGAATAAAAGATTACATTTTATATAACAATATAAACTTTATGATGTTCTTTACAGTTATTGTGCTGTTGTAACCTCCTTGTGTTGCCCTTCTTTGTGAAAGTATTATATATTGTACATACAATATCAAGTGTATCTGTTTGTGCTCCCCCTGTCTGTGTGTGTAATTTATTATATTGGAGCTTTGTGAACGATTGGCTCTAGGAGAGAGCACTTTAATATTTAAGGGAACAACATTGAATGCGGTGTAACTTTTTCACAATCGTTCAACTACTATTTTAAATACTAAAGACCCCCACACCCTTGGAGCATCCACCAGGGTTTGGGGGTCATTATAGATCTTTTCTGCCTTTCACCAACAGCTTTTTCCTGCCATTTACAGGCATGAAAAGAAGGGAGCCCGTTTTCAGAGGAGGAGAGGGACAGGACTCAAAGCCCCAGAGTCACCTGCGGCAGAGCCGTAGCCCATGACACACTTTCGTGCTCGGAGGCACTTATTTCAGCCGCTTCGGCTCCCGCTGTGTGGTAGCCCATTTTCAGAGGAGGAAAGGGGCAGGACTCAAAGCCCCAGAGTCACCTGCGGCAGAGCCGCCGCCCACGCCGCACCTTCGTGCTTGTTGACGCTTATTTCAGCCACTTGGGACTCCGCTGCATGGGTCGTGCCCGGGCCAAGGGAGACATCCTTTACATCTCACGCAATACATCGCATGCCATTACAACGCAGTCGTTACATCCCAAACCATTGCAAAGCAAGTCGTTACAATGACTTGTTGTAGGGGGCAGAAAGTGTTGGATTTCCTACTGTTGCACAGACTGGAGTTGGAATAGTAAATTATACTTTTCCAACATCCAGAGCCCCCCTACAGCAAGTTGTTGTAACGACTTGCGTTGTAATGGTATGAGATGTAACAACGCGGTCGTTGTAACGACTGTGTAACATCGCATATTCCCGGGCCAAGAGAGGGCTCTTCTTCGCCCATCATCGCCTGGAGGAGGCTGGACTGGACCCCCCTTCGTTCAGCTGAGAGTGCCAGAAGTGGTAGGTCCCATAACATTTTAAAATATTTTCTAAACGCTATACCCTTTATACCGTACATTTTGTTCTTTGAGCAAGTTGGCCTCAGTGACCAGGTATGGTTTTCTGGCTACAAGGCCAAATTAAATTTACAAATAGCACCACTTTGGATTCTTTTTTGGTTCGAGCTGCAGGGGTTAGCACCACTGAAACTGACTTGGCCGAACGTAGATTATCGTTGGAGGTGGGGGGGCGCCTGGCTCTATATTAGGGGATGTCGCTTCACAGGACCAACAGTCAGCCCCCCAAAGTTGTCCAGTGGCCCAGACAAGACAGTCTAAACAAAGCCTTTCCAATGTCTCCCCAGTGGTTCAACCCCTTGATAATCCTGGTTTGGAAACCTTAAACAATAGTATATGCTCACCATTGCTCAAAAGGAAGTGGCAAACCAAACAAATAGCAAAAGCTAAGGGCTCTAAAGGGTCTTCTAACACATCAAGATCCCAGCCCAGTTCTAACTGTTTGGCCGCAGTGAGCCCAACGAACATGGATTGGTCCGATGTGCTCGGTAAACTTAAGGACGCTATTCAGCAAAATATTGCCCCTTTGATTGATAGACTGATTGATCCGCCTTGGACTTAGCTTTAATGAAACTGACTGAAGGAATCAAACCAATAAAAGAATCCAAAAACTCATTCTGTCCTATGAGCGCAAGACCCCTGGAACTGGATCCGAATTATATACAAGGGAGTGACATTCGGTCTCGAGATCAAGCTGCGGAAGGATCAGTTACTTGTGTCTCTACCCACTCCAGCTGCATTCCCAGCCCTTGGAACCTCTGGCATTGCTTGCAGCAAGGATCTTATCAGAAGAAGAGAGGAACTTAAATAACCAGACTAAACAATCTGAGCCAGGGGCAGGGGTGGGTAGGAGGGTTTGGCGGGATGCGGGCCCCCATGTCTAAATTTACTCCCGGATTGTTGTCCTATGTAGCATTTCTGTCAGGGGTACCAAGTATCAACTCAAATATCACAGAAACCACAGGCCAACTCAAAAACAAAGGCTGCCATTGGTTAGCAAACAATGCCACTTTAACTGTAAGGACTATGATGATATGTTTTTTGTTAGAAGGGTTGGGGGGTCGGTCCTATGCCAAAATCCCTAGAGGGAGATTGTGTAGTGATCAATTGCAGGTCTCCTGCTCTGGCCAAGCGATTACTTCAAAGTTTTGCTCCAATGTCCATCAAGGAAGCATGTATTAACATCCTACCACTTGTTTTTTTTTTGCTGCTCAGAGCCCTATCTTCCAACAAAGGTCTGTACGAATCACCGTACTCCTATGCATCCAGGTATTCCCACTGAACAAATAACTATCCCGGTCAGAAAAAGATTTGATGCCTTGTCTGCTTTGGATGAAAACGATTGACTTCAGGATGTTTTTTCCCGCCCACCCAGCCATAGCTCCCCTAGCTCGGCCTATGGTTATCCAAGTATGCCACCTATAGAGTCCACATCCTCCAGTACCCCAGGGGGTATATTCACAAGAACGTGTGAAAACTACCACAAGAATAGCGTAACGCAACTTTCAGTAGCGCAGCCTATCACGGGAAAATAACCCCGTGTCAACGTGGAATTCACAACAAGGCGGTAGCATGCGATAGTCACCAGATAACGCGTCAAATGCCAGCGTGAAAATCAACACCACGCCCAAAAAATGCGAAACGCGAGAAATCATGCGATGAGGCCAATCGCGGTACAAAAAGCAGCGAAAAGCAGCTTCAGGCCTGCAACTCCCACGCGTCTGGCGGGCAATTGCACCATAAAAACCACAGGCACAACACACCAGAAACAAGTCAAAGCACGTAGCAACATCCATGCACCCTGACCCAGCGCAGAGGACAACGTGAACACCACAACCCCCACAGACCACCAGCAAGGAACAAGTGGGTCGGGGAAGGCCAAGAAGAAAATGGAGAGGAAGACATGGTGCAGACTGCAGGAAAACAAGGCCAAGGCCACGGAGGCGACAGAACACTACCAGCAAATGACCCACAAGCAGACCCCCTGGAATGCAGTCGCAGAGCCCAGGAGGCCAATCCAGGAGTCCAAGAGGCACCGGCAGGACCTGACAACCTAAACCAGGTACAAACCCGCTGCCAACAGGAAGGCAGCAACGGCGACAGGAGGTGGCAGTCCAGCGACACAGGAGGAGCAGGAGGAAACCCAGGCCACATCATCAGTGTGGAGAGGGTGCAAGGAGTAGGGAGTATGGACACAGCCCGACAGGACCTGACACAACAACAACAGGGTGAGGATCCAACAGGGACTGGGGGGACGGGGGGTGATGGGCACAATGCCACACATGCACAATGAGGTGAACACACTGCACACCAACAATTACCCAGGGACATGTCCCCCATCCCCGTGGCACACTGCAGAACACACACATAGCAATCACAGCACATACCATGACAATGTGGCACAAAGTGCAACACCCACACTGCAGGCCAGGGGACACAACTGGGTCCAACCTGGCACAGTAAAAGAACAATCACATCGGACAGAGCAGGGAACTGTGAGATGCACATCTACCCCTACAACCCCACATCAGCCATGTAGGCCAAATGTACACTGTCCCAACTCAAATAGCCACCACCGCCCAAACACTCATAATGTACATCGTCACACAGTCTGCATTTCAACAAGAACAAGGCGCCAACACAATGCCAACATGCACCTCCCCTTCACAATGCAGAGGGACAAACAACACCTCCAGCAGGTCAGAACAGACAACCCATCAGTGATGACCGAGATGAACAACACAGCCCAGACACCGACGCCCTACAACAGCCCATGGACATCCCACACAACCCACCACCAGGACCAGGGCAGACAAGCCACTCAGAGGAGAACCCAGCCCCTGCAACAGACCACACAGCATGAATCACCCACAATCACGGCTGGCTCACAACACTTCACCCACCCACACATGGCATCCCAATGCCAGGTGGCAGAACACCAAAAGGAGGTGGCCCAACAGGTGAGGGTGTTGCCGAACCCATGGAATGCGAACTAGAACACATACGTGGGTGTCCAGTACCCTTCAGGGACCCCCCACACTCCACAAAGGACACCCACACCTCCACAGAGACACATGCACATATCATGTTGAACTGGCCACGGGCACGTGCGCCCGGCCCCTTTATTGGCAGGGCTACATGTACAGTGACGCCTGTGCTGAATGTGTGTGGGGTGAGTATAAGCCAGCCCGCACGGAGTGCTTGGTGCTGCCAACAACCTGAACAGTGGACACCAGTGCAATGGAAACAGAAAACACCAGCATAACAGAGTCAAATGCAGAGCAACATGGAGGGATCCGGAGTAAGGACAGAGGTCACCCAATATTCAGTCTGGACGTTCCTTGAGTTGCAGTGAACTGAGGCAGGGGCACACGAGAGAGAGCGCACTCATGTGAAGAAACTGCCAGGATTGTGTCCCTTCGGGTTAGCCCTGATGCAGATGCAGTGGGGTGTGTTACACCTGCATCAACTTCCACATCAACGTCCCAGGTCTCCCACACTGCCTGAGGGACAGTTGCGTCCACAATCCACAGCGCAATACCCAGCAACAGATCCGGGTGTGTAGCTTGACTACCACCACCAGTCTGCATTCCTGCCTTGGGGCTGTTGCCTCCTGCCCTCCTATTGTCTGTGCCCTCTCCCTTCTGCACACTTGACACATCTTCCTCATCATAGTCCCAGGTCTTCCCCACTGCATGAGGTGAAATTGCCGCGCAACCTCACAACAGCACAAAACACAATCAGTAACGGAGAATGGCTTGCGGTGCACTGAGTCACTGGCACCTGGAGTGCTGAGCAGGGTATCAGGCCGATGATGGCATCCACGACAGGTCTGAGCAACTCCTTAGGTCTGTCAGGACCACCGTTTCGACTCTGGCAGATGGCGGTTGAAGGTGGTCCTTGCGGTGGTGGCGTGTGCCCCCTGCGGTGATGCAACGTCCGGGCCGGTCAAGACTGGATGCTATGTGTGGGCCCTGGTAGACCGCAGTTGGGGCTGGAGGAGGCGGACAGCGCAGGGCCACAGACACATGGCGTTGATGACCCCAAGACCATCGCTACAGAGGCCATTCAATGTTTCAGAAGAAGGGGTCCCAGGCCTGAGCAGCACAGAGTTAGTGGCCCCGGATGCACTGTGGCCGGCACAGGCACCCAGCCACGGGACGGTGACTTGCGCTGCAGTCAGATGGGCCATGCGACCTGAGCGGGTCCCCATCAATGTCCGAGGTGTATGTTGCGGAGGGTTTCGGGGGACAGTGGAAGGTGTCCTCCAGGGCATGATGCAGAAGGTCTGATGTCATCTGGAGGCAGCAAATGGAGGAGTGGAAAGCGCAACCCTCGTTTGCAACAACAATTCGGGATCAGCTACATGAGGATGAAAACTAGACCCTAGTCCATAGACTCAAACGCCACCAATGTACGACCAGTGAGTGTCAATGAATGTCAGGGAACAGACTTAGCGGCACAGGTGGTGTGAGGGCATGCAGTCTGCGATGATGCCGGTACACAGATGTGAACTCCGACATTGCCAAATCAAGGCTCTGTGACCTACTGGACCACAGTGTAGGCCGGAGGCAGCGGTCAGCATGGGCCCACAGCCACCTGTCGTTGGCTCGCGGGGCACAGTGTTAGTGACACAGTGGCAGTTGTCGGTAGTGTTCAATCACCTCCGTAATGATGATCCTGTTCCTTCCGGACTGCAACGCGTCATCCTCTTACGCCTCTCCGTGCGTGTGATGAAATGTATTCTGTCCTTTCAATTACCGATGTTCAGTTCCAAATCTTTGACCCCACTCGTGCGCAGCGTAGGCCGAGGGCAGTAGTCCGCGTAGGCCCACAGACAAGTGTGGTTGTGATGCCATGCACAGACTTGTTGCCACCACATCGAAGTGTGTATTGGGAATTGTTCTCTGCCTTAAATAATGTTCACTGCCATGGTGTAATCAAGACTCAGTTCCAAATGTGTGACCTACCTGACCGTGGTGTAGGCCTGAGGTAGCGGTCAGTACGGCCCATTCATCTTGTGTCGCTGGCATAGTATGGATGGCCCCACTGGCCTGCGTTGTTCAGGTTCAGTGGCACCACGTGTAGCCGGCTGGCGTTGAACAGGGTTAGTGGCACCACGTGTAGCCGGCTGGCGTTGAACAGGGTTAGTGGCACCACGTGTAGCCTGCTGGCGTTGAACAGGGTTAGTGGCACCACGTAGAGCCGGCTGGCATTGAACAGGGTTAGTGGCACCACGTGTCGCAAGAAGCCCATATGGAACTATGCCTCACTGATCAGGGGGGCGTCTGGTGCTGTGGCCGCTGGCCGGGATATGGGGTCACTGCCATTCATGACTGAAGACACAGTTCCACATGTGGGACCTACTGGTCCGAAGAGTAGGCCGGGGGCGGCAGTGGAGTATGTCAACGAAAAAGGAATTAAGTGGGCCGGTGTTGTGGCGGCCGTGATGGTCTGAGGTGGCTGCCAAGGTCTCGGGCCTCGGGCCCGGCACGTGGTGGGCCCTCCTTGACACACGCCGGTGTCGGAAGGTGATCAGTGTGGCCTGGCTGCGCAGAGGCTGGCCTGACGGGTTCGTGGTCCAGCGTGCCGGGGTCCAGCAGGCGCATGGCATCTCAGGCAACTCCGCTCACGAGGTTGGCATCGGCCTCGTGGCGAGGTGGGAGGCGCCACCCTGGCAGAGACGTGGCTCTTTCCGGAAGTGGACCACGCCCAGGCCTACGTGGTTTTTATTCACACCCCTACGCTGGCATGGCGTACGCTGGGCCATCCCACTCCGCTGACGCGTAACAGGCAACATTTCCGCTAGGTCCCCCACTGGCTGTGGTGACATGGTGGCGTCCACTGTCCACTACACTCCATATGCAAGCGGTGTATGTCGCCATGGATATGGATGTGTTCTGCATACTGCGAGGTGTCCAGCAGCACATCTCCGGCACTGTTGGCATTGTGTACTTTCCCAATCATGGTTCTACTGCATCCTTCACACATGCCTGGTTGCCACCTCTCCCCACATTCGGCTAGTATGTGGCTGAGGTGCCATTCCGTTGCTGGCTCATTTTCAGGGCTTGCCCATGTGGACATTGTAAGCTGTTCTGTCGTGTCTGGTGGGTGGGCATATTGTTGTGCCTGTTGTATGTGATTTTGTGACGTGTGCATTGCCAGAGTTGTGAGTTGCATGTTTGTGGTGTTTAGGTGTGTGGGATGTTCATTTGCATATTGCCAAGGGGCTGTACATTTCCCTTGTTGCCATCCTGGGAACTCTGGTTGATGATGGACTGTCAGAGGATGAAGGTATCATGCACACTGGCTGTGTATTTGAAGGCGACATTGTTGGGTGTTCCACGGTGTTCTGTTGTTGCCTGCACATTGGTGAGAGACGTGTGCTTCCTGTTGCGGTGATTGTGTGCTGTGTCACCAGTGGGCACAGGTGGTACATGTGTGCTGTGTGTTGCCCCCAACACGTGCGTGCATCCTGCTATGGCATATGGTCCTTGCTTGGTCTCCAGTGGATCCTGTGCATTGTGTTGTACGTATGGGGACTGGGGTACCAGGGTGATGGTGATGTCCAGGACAGGTGTGGGGGACTTGGATGTGGCTGGCTGTGGGACTCCTCCAACTCTGGCGGGTGTTGGATGGGGGTCTCAGGGGCCAACAGGTGCAGCCACGCCATCAGCTTTGTGTGGGGTGGGATGTTGGTTGTCTGCTGTGTTGTTGCCGTAGGCCTGTTAGGCAATGATGGTCAGGATGCGTAGGTTGGTTGTCCCTTTCAGCCTGGAGTGGAAGGTGACATTGTCAGATGTTGGGTCTGTGCGGCTGGTACGTTTCCTGGGGTTCTGCTGTCTTTGTCTGCGCTGCGTCTGTGTTGGTCCGGGGGTGTGTTCTGGGTGTGGGATGGGGTCCTGGGGTGGTGGGGGTGGGTATTGTGGCCCTCTTGGGTGTCCGGGCTGCATGATGTGTGGCTCCATGGCATCTGTTGCCCTTCGGTTGTAGCCCTGGGCTGTGCTCCCTTTTGTGGTGCTGGCTGCTGTCTGACTTTACACCAGGTCAGAGCAGGTGTAGATTTCCTGGTGCTAACGTGCCTTATCGCCTGTTCTGTGTTTTTATCGCGGAGGTGGCTGGTTGTTGTGAATGTTGAGGTGTGCTGTTGTCTCGGCTTTTGTCACGGGAACGCCTACTCTGCATCTCATTAGCGATATTTGGGAGGGTCCTCTGTGGCGATGTTTTTTGCGGCTGCTATCGCGGGTATACTGGTGCTGTGGGCTGTTAACACCGGCTTGTGAATGGGGGGGTAAATTTATCACGACTTTGGCTGCGATAAAGTGCCGTTAATTCGGCGATGGCTCCTTGTGAATATTCTCCCAGGTTGTTTGCTCAGAATTTTAAGCTGGAATATAGTGGGTATAAGGGATAAGTTGATGGACCCTGAATGGCTTAATTTTATTTCCGATTTTGATGTTATTTTGCTGCAGGAGACCTCGGCCCTAGAATCAGTTGGTTGGGATGGATATGAAAGTTTTAATTGTGGCAGCAACTCCTTCCCCTGATTTTAGGTCACGAGGGGGGTTAACCACCCTGGTCTGATTCTCAAATAACCTATGGGTATTCCCAATTCCCCTGAGGCATAATGGAATCCAATTATTATGTGTGAATATTTCTACAGATTTCCATTTTTCCTAGTGAATTTCTATAACGCTATCAGTGACCCTGGGTGCCAGATTGAGGTGCTTTTTGAAGTAGTGTAACTCTTAGAGACCAGATCATATGCTTATTTTAAATGTTTTAACATAATAGTAGGTGGGGATTTTAAAGCTAAGCTAGGACATAATTCTAATGATGGTAACCCTTTTGTGGTTGAAGATTCTTTGTCTAGTGACTTTGGGACTGACCAGAGGGGCCGCAAGCTACTGGAGGCACTTGGGCAGGCGGGCTTGAGTAATGTGATGTCTGTGAGCTCTTGTTTGTCAAGGGAATTGCCTACCTTTGTGTACTTCTAAGTCACTTGATGGGTTTGTTAGTCCAGGGGTGGTACATGAAACCAACTTTAGTGACCAATAGCCAATAGAAATTAGGTTAAGGGTTAAAGCTAATCTGGGCGTGAATCCTGATCCAGGCCTGATCGGCTTAACCATGAGAGATGGGGGCCTTAGGGCAAAGTGGCGTACCCTCGCAATCCTAAAAGGACTAAACTTGTAGGCAGACTAAATGTTGATATCATCAGGGAGCCCTTATTAGCATTTGAAACATCACCTGTTTCAATCGTGGTAGCATTTGACCAGCTAAATAACTCTACTATTGCTATTATGAGGGACATGGCCAGTAAACTAGGGGGATAAAACTGGGTTGGTTCAATAAAGCATGCAGGTTGGCAGGCAATCACCTACGTGAGGCCCTTAATTCTAAATCCCTTAATCAGGTTATTTTTAAAGATGCAAGAAGGGCGTACAGATTAGCTTTAGGGAAGCGGAAAGCTGAGCTCAAAGAAGACTCTTGGAATCCGTTGGAGATTCTAGGGGATTTTGGGCTATGGTTAACGAGAGCCAGCCCAATGTGGCCGCCCAAGATGACATAGGTTCCTCCATCTCTCCAGCCCTCTGGGTCGCCCACTATCATAAGGTCTATGCATTGGACAAAGATTTGCCCATAAACCAGGTTAATGGTGACAACCTGTACCCACTCAAGATTAGGTTTGATTACCAGGAGGTTTATGAAGCAATTATGGGGAGTCCGTCGAATAAAGCTCCTGGCCCTGATGGGATACCTATGGATCTATACAAGGCAGAACCACACCTCTGGGCCTCAGTCCTGACCAACGCTCTTAATGCTGTGACCCAGTTAGGTCTACCCCCGTCTTGGAAATCTGCTACCATAGTCGCAGTGCTTAAGAAGGGGAATCAGCAGGACCCCACCTGTTATAGACCAATTTCCCTGTTAAATTCAGTTGTAAAGGTGGAAGCTTGGACCCAGGCTAACAATATTATTTGCCCTGTCCAATATGGATTCAGGGAGGAGATGGGCACGCTGGAACAGTGCTTGAACCTTAACCTTATAATAGGGAAATATGTAACAGGTCTGAGCTCTGGGTTATCCTTGGGGTATTGTGGCTACCAGCTCAGCTCATTGATTTTCTTAGAGCCCTTCATACGGACGTAAACGCTTGTGTCAGATACGGTATGGAGAGGGAGACAACCAAATCATTTAGCCTCCCATGGGGCTGATATGCCTAAGGTAAAGTCAGTCACTGTGCCTGCCCTGCTTTATGCCGACTACGCCGTATTGATGGCCAGAACGACAAATGGGTTAAAGCTTCTGGTTGATAGGTTTGTCAATTTGATGGATGATCTGGATCCAGATACAAATATCTTAAAGACCCATTATATGGTCTGTGGGAGGAAGGCTGCAAAAACAAGACCCATTGATATCAAGGGGCAAAAAATTACCAGGGTTCCCACCTTTCCCTACTTGGGTGTATTATTTGATCAACAGAACAACTGTCTTTCCTGTATTTCCAATCGTTGTTCTAAATTCACCCAAGCGTGTTGTGCCCTGTTTAGATTCTCTCTCTCGGTTGGTAACAAGCCTATTTTGCCCCCGTTGCAAATCTACAGAGTGAAATGTTTCCTAGTCCTGACATAGGGTGCAGCCATTTGGGGGTACCATAAGCGCAGGGTGATACAGCAAGAAGAGGACCGATTCTGCTGAAAAATATTGGGGCTGGGTCCCAACAGTGCCTTTTTTATCCACGAGGAGCTGGGCTTAGATTATGTGGAGGATCAGGTTAAACTGGCTCCACTGTTACTTTGGATTTCAATTTGGGTTGATGAGAGACTGTGGTTCAACAGGAGCGTGATCGAGGACTGTTTGGAGTGTACCTATGGTCAAAAGATACCGTGGATGTATTATATTAAAACCACTGCCCATTCCCTAGATTGTATAGATATATTCAACAGGCCACATATTCCTAATAAGGGTGACCAGTGCCTTTTTAAGAAGCAGATTTTAAACAAATTTAAAGATGAGAGGGAAACTTGGGCGCTGGAGAAACACGCTTACAGATCCTACCTGCTCCTGAAGTACGTCATTGGCACTGAACTGTATCTTACAGTAGTTAAACATCCCACGGGCAGATCACTGCTAACAAAATTTCATTCAGGTTCTATCCGGACAATGATCTGTTTCCCTCTGTGTCAGTTTGATCCCCAAGCCTTTTTAATTTGTCCTTGTCATGATTGTTCTCCCCAAACCTTAGTACACCTGGTTTTATTCTGTAAATTTGATGAATTCTTGCGCAAAAGAAAGTGGCTTTATGCAATCATTTACAGGTGTTACCTGATCAGGTGGTGATGTTGGCGATTACCGGGTACTTAAAAGGAGCCTTACATTGGATTAAAATAATGTGTGAATAAGATATAATATTGTGAATGATAAGCTGGTTCGTTAATTTTTTTAATTGTATTTAAACATACACAGATTGTGTAACTTGATTGAAATCTACTTGATTGCGTATAACAAGGTTTTAAAAGATTTTATGTGGCTTTTATGTTTTTATCTTTTATTATTATGATTCATAATCGAATAAAGATTGAATTGATTGATGATGAAAAGAAGGATTTTCTCCACCCAACATAAATAGGGCACACAGAGGAACGTTCTTCCCCTGATGGCCGCAACTGGCGATAGTCCCTTTGGAGGAAGACTCCCATCTATTCAGCCAACAGGGACTCTATCAATGGATTACTCAAGGTCTACCTGTCTCTAAATGATGTGAGCGGCCAAGGGTTAGTGTGAGAAGTTGGCCTGGTATATGCTGTTCACTAATTAAAGTGGACACCTTGCACCAGTACAATTCGACTCTTATGGTAGATAGGTTTAAGACAACCTTTAAAGAAAGCTATCCTAGTGGTAGCTGTGGAGAGCAGCCTTCAGGCTAAGTCTTGAAGGAATGTAAAGCAGCTTGTTTTACCATGTAATCTCTTGAGTGATCAAATGAAAAGACACCACACAGGTATATATATCAAATATATATGTATTTATTACTAACAACTCTCTACTAATCTCTTTATGAGATTAGAAGACAAGGACATATGCACAAATCAACGTTTCACAATAAATTAAGCACAAATATGGCTGGGGCCCTAGGGGCGTACCAGACCATATACTAAAAAAGAGACTTAGAAACAACGACTTGCAGGGAGACAAGGCCTAGGGCCTTCAGAAGTGCTGGGGCCTCACGAAACTACCCAAGGCAGGTAAGTAAAGGACCCACGGGGGACGCGTGCAGTGTGGATACACAGGCGCGAATCGCCGTTGACTTCAATGGGGCAAGTCGCGGTTGGAAATTAAGAGTTTTAGAATACTTCGGGAGAGCCTACAAGCAAGTCACTTACAGGGTAAGTAGTTCAAGGGCCAACACCCACAGGAGCACCGTAGTGCTGGAGTTACCTCACCCAGGGAAGCCGGGTGCATAGGTGTCCTTTGGTGTCGGGTCGCGGCGTCGTTTTCAATGGAGGACAATGAAGACTTGCTGCTTGTGAAGTCCGAAGAAGTGTCCGGAGGAATCCAAGCCTGGATTCAGAAGATGGAAGACCTGAAAGCAGAGGGGACAGTGTTAAAAGTCACTTGGCAGTGACTCGGGGCAAGGAAGATGGATGCCCACCGTCGTCGCAAGATTCAGGTCATTCGCGGGTGCCTTGACTCTGCAGCCATGAGGTCCAGGAGGCGTCGACGACAACCAGGAGCTGGATTCGGCCTGTCCCACAATGTCTTCAGCTTACTGCAGTGTTGGCGACTCGATAGGAGCCAACAAGCCTTGGTAACAGCAAGTCTTGGGGAAAGTGTAAAGAGGCAATGGCGCAGACCAGAAAGATCTGAGGGACTCACCCAGCAAGGGTAAGTCAGGGCAGGCCTGGAGCAACCAGGAGAGCCCTATGGTTCTGTAGGAAAACCTTCAGGGGACCCACAAGCTGGCTGGCAAGGGATTGCAAAGATGCCTCAGGAGGATTCACTCAACAGAGGCCCACGGTCACTCGGGACGTGGTAGGCCTCTGATCTTCAGAGGGATTTCTGCTGGAGGCTAGGATCATACGTGGTCCAAAGCAAAAGTTCATAGAACGTTGTGAAGGGGTTGCACTTGACAATAGTGCACGGTACCCAGGGGTCGCGGTTCCTCGTCACTCTTGGGGTCCACTGGCCTCAGCTTCGCTGGGGACTCACGATGGCCTTTGTGAAGTCAGGAAATCTACTTCTTGGGCTGCAGGGACTTCGGACTCCGGCGGGAGCGGCGTAGTTTGCGACTGTCGTTTGTAGTTTTTGGTGCCTGCCAAGCAGGGGAGTCACTCCTTTACTCCAAGGGAGATTCTTCAGTCTCCCAAAGGTAGTGGAACGTCGAAGGTCCAGGATTCTTCTTCAGAGCATCGTCCAGGGAGATCTGGGGTGCAATGCACAGGTTCCCCCTCTTATACTAAAAGAAAGGGAGGGACTAGCTCTATGACCCCACCTATGGGAGGGTCAGGGGAGTGGGTGGCTACACCCACTTCCCTTTGTCCAGTTTCGCGCCAGAGCAGGGGCAGGTAGCACCTGAGCTGGTTTGAACTGGCATATGCACAGAGGAGCCTTCTGCTCCCCCAGTGTAGGGCTTCAAAGCACTCTAAGAGTGCACCCACCCAGCCCCAATACACTAAACCCTGTCTGGGAGGTGGTTACACCTCCCTGTGACAGGATGCCTATTGTTGGGCTTCCTCCACTGCGAGTTTTGGTCATCAGCAGGAGGGCAGCCCAGTGTCTGTGACTGGTGGCATCCATTTTGTGATGCCAGGGCTCTGCAGGATTCTACCGCGTTTCCACAGTAGGTACATGTCTATCCCTCTAGAAGGGTGGAATGCTACCCCCGCTGCCAGGACTGGTGGGGGGGTAGTATTCCAAGGTGTTTGACACCAAACACGACATGTTTTGATGCAGCCATTCCAAAGTTAGCATTTTACTGTGAGGATATAATGCACTTAAGAGTATATGGTTTTACCGCATCCACAAACAGCCCCAGAGAATGGACTCTGAGAGCTGCAGAGGGGCCCTGCTCAGGCAGAGGCACCCTCTCACATAGGAACCAAGCACCCTCCCCTCAGGATTGATAGGGCCTGCCTTAGGGGTGACTGATAGGTTTAAATGTGTGTGCAGGAGAGATATAGGAAACCTATATCTCAGTGAGGGGTGCTAGCACCTCCTCACCCAGGCTGCAGTAGCAGGCCTGTGGTGTCAGATTTAGTCTGCTTCCCAGGGGTGGCATAATACATGCTTCAGCCCCTGGTAGGCCTGTGAGGTACCTATACCCTTGGTACCTAAGGTACCATATACTAGGGACTCATAAGGTACCACAGTATCCAATCACTAGTGCACCTAGAGTGCACTCCAAGTCGTTTAGAGAGAACAGAGAGGCTGGGGACCTGAATAGCAGGTTCCCAGCCAAACTAAGTCAAAAACCAACAAAACACCAGGAAAAAAGTGGGGGCAACCATGTAGTCAGATTCCACCTTCCTACAGTTAGGCAGACTGGCTGCACTGTTGTGTTCACGACAGAGTATCCTGTCCGCCAAACTCTAAATCAGGACCCTTGATGTTACTGTTTCAGCATGCAATGTTTTACTATGATTTTCTCCTTCAGGAATTTCATGGGTTTCATTAACAATTTACGTGCTTCATATGCCATGAATGTAAAACCATCTTAGGCATCTTGTTGTTTCAGCTCCAGTGCTAGGAGCATGCTCCCCTATTCTTCTTGCTCTCCATTTTTATTGCATGCATTTCCTTAAGGCAGTATTTGTTTCTTTTAAGCAGTCCTTCTCAAAATATTTCTCTTCTCAATTGTGTTTCTTTTGTGTTGGCTTGATTTGTATCTCAGTTTGGGTTTAGTGTATATAATGTCTGGCCAAAGGTTCAAGCTCTTCCTCGACTATAACTTGCTACAATGTGATCCTTTTTCTCTTATCTGATTCATCATTCGATTAAAATTCTCAAATATATTCTTTTCATTGAAGCCCAGAGAGTTACATGTTCAGATTTCATTGTATCAGCTGTGGGCTGTCTGTGTAAACCTTATTAGTAATAGTGTTGGTTTAGACACTACTCAGGTGTGGTCAAATTCCACTTAGCTACGATTATTCCAACCTGTAACTTGTATAGTCAACTTGATACCCTTGCAGTCTAGTGTGGAGCACCTACATAAGCTGCAAATATTTACAACCCAACTCATGCTGTTGAATATCTGTCATCATATTTATATTTCTAAGGCTGGCACTGAAATTTGTTTATTTTGGCAACCATATCTGTAGTGTATATTTATATTATCCCCGTTTTGGTTCTAGAGTTTCTGTAATCAACTGACCAGATTCTCCTAGATATGGTTTTCCCCTAGGAGGGTAGATGGTTGTACCCTGGGAGGAGAGATGGTTGTCCTCTGGGAGGAGAGATGGATATCCCCTTGGAGGAGAGATGGTTATCCCCCTGGAGGAGAGAAGTTTGTCCCCTGGGAGCAGTGATGGTTGCCCTCTGGCAGGAGAGATGGTTGTCCTCTGAGAGAAGAGATGGCTGTCCTCTGGGAGGAGAGATGGTTGTCCTCTGGGAGGAGAGATGGTTGTACTCAGGGATGAGAGATTGTTGTCCTTTCGGAGGAGAAATGGTTGTCTCCTGGGCGGAGATATGGTTGTCCCCTGGGATGAGATATGGCTGTCACCTTGGAAGAGAGATGCTTTTCAACTGAGAGGAGAGATGGTTGTCCCCTGAGAGCAGAGATGGTTGTCCCCTGGGAGGAGAGATGGTTGTCCTCTGGGAGGAGAGATGGTTGTCCCCTGGGAACAGAGATTGTTGTCCCCTTGGAGCAGAGATGGTTTTCCCCTGGGAGGAGAGATGGCTGTCACCTTGAAAGAGAGATGGTTGTCCTCTGAGAGGACAGACGGCTATCCTCTGGGAGAAGAGATGGTTTTCCTCTGGTAGGAAAGATTGTTGTCCTCTGGGAGGAGTGATGCTTGTCCTCTGGGAGGAGGGATGGTTGACCCCTGGGAGGACAGATGGTTGTCTCAATGGAGGAGAGATGGTTGTCCCCTTGGAAGAGAGATAGTTGTCACCTGGGAGACAAGATGGCAGCAGTAAAACATCATTCTTCACTTCATGCCTAATAAAACTTGTTTACCATCTTGGTGGAGAACACCTTTACTTTGGAGAGAAACGCATCATGCTGTTGCAGGCATATCCTCAACTGATATCCAACATCACTACTCTGTTGAGAATGACAGAAGTCACTGGTTTGTGTTGAGGTCAAGGCATCTTGTGAAGAGGCTGTTGGGTGTGCCATCTGATTTGACCTTGATTTAACCTGTGCCTTCCCAGTTTCAGCACTTGTGCAGGCCTTACAGAGCATGGTAAACAGACAGAGGAGTAGCCAGAAAATTAAAATACCCCCCACTTCCAACCAAAGCTTTTATTGCACAAAGCAAATTAAACAGGTCATTGCGACCCTCACATGAAGTGCTCTCTTGCATCCAAGCATCCATCCATTAATCTTGTCATCCTTCCATCTACCTACTGATATCCACAATTTCACCTTTACATTCTGTCAACCATTCATTCTTTCATGGATGGGTTTGTGAGTAAAAGGGTGGATGAGTATATGGATGGATGGATGAATGAGTGAAATGATGGATATAAGGATAGATGAATGAAAGAATGGATGTATTAGTGAAAGGAAGGGTGGATGGTTGGATAAGTGTAATAATGGTAGTCAAAATGGCACGTAACTAGATTTTGAGTATCGGAGGGAGGTACCCATGCCAGTCAATACTACCATGAATCAGGTAACCTGCTCTAAACCCAGTCTAGCAGAAGGGAAGGTGACAAACATGGCCCCTTCTGAAGGCAGCGCGGGGAGAAAATTTGGGCTTTCTACATGGAACGTGAATGGGCTTACCAATAAAATAGGTAACCCAGACTGGATTAACTTTATTTCTGAATATGACATTCTATGTATTCAGGAAACCTGGTGTACCAAACCGATACATGTGGAAGGTACTCATCATATTTTTCTGAAGCATTACCAACAAAGGCTGGGCAGGCAAAAGGAGGGCTCTTGACCCTTATCTCCAACAAAATCTCAATAACTGTTAAAAAAAACTCCTATCCGGATCTATTTTTTCATATACTATGGCTGAAGAGCAAGGGTAAGAGCGATGTGGTCTTAGTACATTTTTACAATAATATTTTTGACGGTACACGTAGTAGTGTGGTATCGGCGCTCGATCGCTGCCTGGAGTCTTTTTTAATAGCTTAGATTCTAATTTTATACTGCTATGGGCAGGAGACTTTAATTTACAGGCCTGTGCACTTTCTGATACCCTGGTCTGTGGATGTTTTGACCAAGAAGGGACCCAGAGTGATCTTTTCTGCCACAATGAGTATGGTGAAGCCCTGAACCACATTATTGCTAAATATGATTTACAGCTTTTAAGATGTGGCAGTGGTATTAACGGAGAACAAAGCCCAACCTTTACAGGGAGGAATTCAACTATTGTTATTGATCACATATTGATATCTGCGCACCTCATGCCGCATGTGGCGTACCACTCATCAGCACGGCGACCCTAAGTGACCATAACCTGATATCATTATCACTAGATTTTTGGGGCAAGTGGCATGACTCATTTGATACAGTTAATAATATCATTGCTAGTAGGCCCAATGGAGTAAGAATCAAGTGGGAAGGAACTGATCCTACTATTATGCAAAAGAAAATTGTTCAGGAGAATTATAAGAGAATTGAATATTGTCTTCAGGAGAGCATTTTACCAAACTCATTAGTAAACAAATTTAATGAAATTTCTAGCTCTATAAAATTGCTTTTGACCCGTCATTCTACTAGAGCAGGGGCCACTAACGGGATGGTTCCACTCTGCCTGCACCAAAGCACATCAAGCTCTTAAATATGCCGCAAATATTTCCCCACGGGATAGCATGATTATTAAAACACTGCATCTTCAATATAAACAGGCTCTGGCTGCAATGAAAAAAACACTACAGGATAATGCCTGGGTTAACCTTGCCCTTGCGGCAGAGAGAAAGAACAACAAGCAGTTTTGGAACACAGTGAATGCACCCTTTTTAAACAACGAAGACATACCAGTGTTCAGCTGTAATGTCACCTGTGATAGATGGGTAGCCCATTTCTCTAACATCTTTAGAAAGAACAATGAGGACCCGACTGGTCTGGAAGCTGATTTGGGGGTAGCTAAGCGCAAAAATCTCTTTGAAAGAAGTTATGCTAGCTTTACAGCCTAGCGCCGGGGGGGAGGGCCCCGGGACCAGATGGAGTTCCAGTGGATGTATACAAATCTGCCCCAGATCTCTGGGGGCCCATTTTAGTTAGGGTTTTTAAAACCGCAACTACTGATTGTATCCCATCCTCCTGGGAGACATCTATTATTATCCCAATATACAAAAAAGGGGATAGAGCTGACCCTAAAAACTACCGCCCAATCTCACTCTTAGGGGCATATTACCAAGGATGTGCGATAATTATCGCAAAGTGCACTTAGCGCTGTTTTTTTTATCGCCGGCTATCGCTGGATTACATCGCGGAGATAACGCGTTATTATCAACGCTTATCTCCAAGGCGATAGAAAATCCAGCGATTGCGGCGAAACCCAGCAATAGCGCACGAAATCCAGCGATAAATTCCACGCGCTAATGAAAAGCTTGCTAATAGGCAGGTGAGGACTTAACCTACAATCCACCTCCCATTGACTAGAATGGTTAAGTCAAGTTTTAAAGAGGTGTTAGATTCCAGCGATAATCGCGGTTAGCGCGACTTATTTTATCACTTCGCGGGCATTGGTAATAGGGGGAAGTTGTGTTTGTGACTGTTTTCAGTCGCTTTTAGTTGGGAACGCCTATGTTAGACCTGGCACCATTGGCGTGGGTCTCCCTTCCATTTTTCGCTGTTGTCTCCTCCGTTTAGCTGGTGTTAGATGCTCTGGGCGCTGTGCCACTGCCCTTCAGTGCCACAGCGCGGATGCTCCCTGTGTAAATATGACATGTGAATTGGTATATCCCTGATTGGCTTATTTGGTTTACCTGTTAGTCCCTAGTAGCATGGCCTGTGAGTGCCCAGGGCTGGTAAACCGAATGCTGCCGGTGGGCCTGCAGCGCTGGTTTGCGCCACCCACAGAAGCAGCTTGTAAAGTGTGTCTCAGACCTGCCACTGCAGAGTCTGTGTGCAGTCCAGAACTGCCATCTTGGCTGTGAAGTGCACCCACTTCCCAGCCCCTGAACCTTCCCTTGGCATCATGTAAGTCACCCCTATGGCAGGGTGCTTTGTATGTGTAAGGTAGGACATGCCTTGGTGTGTATAGCATGTCCTGGTAGTGAATTACACCCAATTACGTTTTTCACTACTGTAAGGCTACCTGTTCCCCATAGGCCAGGATGGGCAGTGTGGCTATTACATTCTATAGTCCTAACTGACCCCAGGAACATGGTAGAAAAACGAATTTAGTATGCCTGAGCTCAGAATATTAAAATACATCTTTTAGTAAAGTTTATTTTTATATTCTGTGTTTGAAAATACCACTTTTAGAAAGTAGGTATTTTCTTGCCTAAGCCTTCCAGTGTGCTCTGCTGTAATGTGTATTGGCTGTCTGGTTTTGGAGGGACAGGGCAGGCTGAGCCAGACCTGGGTTGAATAGAGAGATCTGCGTTTGGAGTATGGGGAGGGGTAGCTCCTTGACTTGAATAGGGCTGTGCCTGGCAAGGTGAATGCTGGCTCCACCTCCCACTGTGCGTCTGATAGCAGACCCCCTCTTCCTGAAAGGAAGGATGTAGCCTGGTAAGCAAAGTGCTCCAGGACTGAACAGAACTGGTTCTGGCTAGGCTCAGTGACTTGTAGCTTTTGAGAACAAAGACTTTTGGGGTATAAATATCTGTGCTGAAACCCCTACAAGGTGGGTTGCTCCTGGACGACAAGACGAACCTCTGTCCGTGTAACTGAAGGAATCTGCAGGAGGTGACTATCCTTGTGCTTGTGTGCTGTTTCTTGGATTGGCCTGCAGTGGTTACCATTGGACTTGGAAGAAGAGGGAAAAGGACTTTGAGAGAACTTTTATTAATCTTGCTAAAGCAATTACCCAAGGGCTAGGAGAGAGCTAGCCTCCTGTTGAAGTCTCAGGCACATCAGACTTCACCACCAGCCTCCTGATTCCTCCCAGCGAGGATTTCTCTCTGCAGGTGAGGCTCCTGTGAGTCCCAGGGCCTCTAGTTCTACTACAGGGAAGCGAGTGCTGAAATAGTCGCTAACGCACGTTTGCGAGCCGCCGCAGCCGAAAGCGCCCGGAAAATCATTGCGCTGCTGCCGCCGAGTGCTCGCAACCAAAGATCGACTCATCGCATCGAGATCATCGCTTCATGACATCGCGGCGCGGACGCCGGGCGTCCGCCATTTTCATCGCATCGCATCAGGATCGTCGCTCCCTCACGGAGCGCCATTTCTTCGCAACCCGATCGCACACGCAACAGGATCGTCACCTCGCCTCCTCCCTCACGGCAAGGAGTCATCGCACCAATGGTCTAGCGTGCAGAAGTTTGTCGCATCGTCATTGCGACAATTTGTTGACTTTGCTACGAAATCCAGGTACTTTGTAAGTAAAAGGGTCACAGAGACCACTGCTTTGAACTGAACTCCTCTTGGTACACTTTGAACTATTTTTGCAGCATTCCAAGAGTGATCCTATTTGACATTATTGTGGCTTTTTATCGTTATTGGTCTTGTGCTAAGTCTATATATAAAGATACTTATTTTTTATAACTACTTGTGTGGTGTCCCTTTGTAGTGTTCCTCACTGTGTTACTGTGTATGGTCATAGATGCTTCACACACTGCCTCTGAGATAGGCCTAACTGCTCATGCTATGTTACCACAGGGTTGAGCAGGGGTTATCAAAGGGTGTGGCCCTCTTACCCTGACTTAGGAAGAAGGGTCCCTACTTGGACAGTGGCCAGCCACTGCCAACGAGAGACCCCCATTTCTAACAGCCTACTTTGCATGTCATTAGCGATAATTATCGCTGACATGCAAAGCTGTAAGAAAACGGCCGCTTTCGCCATAAAGCTGTCGCTAACAGCTGTTAGCGACAGCTTGTTAATAGGGCGATAAAAATATTGCCGCTTTAGCGGCAAAAAGTGCCGCAAAAGTGGCGATACTGCCCTTGATATTATGCCCCTTAGACTCCTCAATTAAGCTAATGAGTAGAGTCATGCTATCGAGGTTAGAGAACTGGGCAAAGGAACAATCGATCCTAAACCCGGTGCAATATGGTTTTTGGGAACAAATGGGGACTGTAGAACAGTGTATCAATCTTGAGCTCCTAATAGGGAAATATACCAGGGCTAAACCAGGAGCTCTTTATCTATGCTTTTCAGATCTGAGCAGCGCCTTTGACCTGGTAGATCATAATCTATTATGGGCAACTTTGATCTCATTAGGTGCACCTAGACCCATTGTGGGGTTTCTATCGAGACTCTATGAGAAACTAACTAGCCAAGTGCGTTTTAACCCACAGGCGGAATGTACACCGAAATTATAAAGTGGGGCGTGGTATCCGACTGGGCTGCATCTTTGCACCCCTGTTGTTCTCACTATTTATCAATGGGGTGGACAGTCATTTTTCTAATTCTGTTCACACAATAGCTGAACACTTACAACAAGAGATTGAGAAAACACTTGATCAGTGTGCCCCCTAAATCAATAGTAAATCCACTAATAAAACTCAATCCGAAAAGTGGTACTCATTAGAACTAAAACTAATGAAAAGAAAGTGCCTAACGAGGAGCATAAGTGAAGACTGTCAAAAGACAGTAAAGACAGACAAAAATATCTAGTTGAATTAAAAAATTATCACTGCTCCCTAAGATAACGCTAAAACAAATTACTACACAAAAAGGATTGAAGATAATGGTAGCTCATCTAAAGAACTCTACAAAGTAATCTGTGAATTTTAGCAAGCCCAACAGTCTGCCCAAACTATGGCACCCATGACAGAGAACTGCAAGCTACTTAATAATTTCTTTACAGACAAAGTGACCAAAATTTACACATCCTTCAACAATCTCCCTCAGGAGGACGATATAGACTGGGAAAATATGGCACCCCATCCCCTAGCTCAGGTCCATCTGGCCACTCTGACCCCTTCTCTGAAGAACAAGTAGCTAAAGCTATGACTGAGGTCAAAGCAGGATCGCCACTCGATCCCTGTCCACATTTCCTCTTTTCCCGACTAGTGCCAGCTCTATGCCCCATGGCACCAAAGTTTTTAATCAATCCCTAGAGCTAGCCTCCTTTCCAGACATATGAAAGGAAACAGTGGTCTTTCCTCTACTAAAGAAATCAGGCCTCGAAATCTACGATCCAGCAAACTATCGACCAATCTCCCAACTACCTTATTTGTAGGGCTGGGCGGAATTGGCGTAGCACCACTACGCAGAATTTTGGAAAAAATTTGTGGAAAACGAGCGCACGTCCTGAGGGTCCGTGTGCCCGGGACAGGGGTCCCTCGTGTCCGGGCAGGCTCCCCGATCTCCCCGGCCAGGCTGGGTTGAGAAGCAGGGACCGGCCCCGGGGCCTGGGTTTCAGTCAGGGCCTGGGGTTTGGGAGCCCCCGTCCTGCGGCCTGCCAAGTGTCCATCTGCCCAAGACAAGGGTCCCTGGTGCAGAGCCCCGGAGACATGCAAGGGCAGGCGGGAGCCCTACAGCTGTGGCTCGGCTCGGGGCAGGCAGATGGGAGTCCTTTCGGTCCCGGCCATCTGGTCGCACCAATCCCCTTGGCCTTCTGGTCGCACGCAATGCTTTCCAATGGGGCGACCAGATGGCCGGGCCGCCCCGGAAGTCCCGATGGGGGCTCATTCGCCTCCCCGATCACAGCCAGGGCTCCAGGAGGTCGGGCATGTCTGGGCCTAGGGTCCCCCGAGTCTCTCGGTGTGCACGGGTTCCCAGAAAGAGGGGTAGCCTTCCTCCGGATTACTAGGGGCAGGGTATGCCGGGACACCCCTCCCGGGCTGGCGGTTCTCAGCCGGGTACCAGATGGGCTGGGCCCGGACGACACCTCCCCTCCGTCCGGGGGCTCTCTCCTCCGTCCCATGGCATGGCAAAGTGTCCGGTACGGGCTCCATGGGTCCCGGGCAGTCATCCCCAGGGTGTATCGGCCCCAGGAGCGCCTGCAGGCCTCCCCAAGCCTGAGGCCCAGCGTGGGGTCTCCGAGCCCCCCCCCCGAGCCCTGCAGCCCCGAGCCCTGCAGCCCCAGAGCCCTGCAGCCCCGGAGCCCTGCAGCCCCGGAGCCCTTCAGCCCGGGAGCCCTGCAGCCCCCGAGCCCTGCAGCCCCCGAGCCCTGCAGCCCCCGAGCCCTGCAGTCCCTGAGCCCTGCAGCCCCTGAGCCCTGCAGCCCCGAGCCCTGCAAGGGTAGGCGGGAGCCCTCCTGCGAAGGCTCGGGGCAGGCAGATTGGCGTTATTTCAGTCCCGGTCATCTGGTCGCACCAATACCCTCGGCCATCTGATCGCACGCAATGCTTTCCAATGGGGCGACCAGATGGCCGGGCCGGCCTAGAAGTCCCGATGAGGGCTCATTCACCTCCCCGATCCCAGCCAGGGCTCCAGGAGGTCAGGGGCTTCCGCGCCTAGGGTCCCCTGAGTCTGGCGGTGCACACAGGATCCCAGAAAGAGGGGTAGCCTTCCTCCAGATTACTAGGGGCAGGGTCTGCCGGAACACCCCTCCTGGGCTGGCGGTTCTTTGCCGGGGACCAGATGGGCTATGTCCGGACAACACCTCCCCTCCGTCCAGAGGGCTCCCTCCTCTGGCCCACGGTGTGGCAAAGTGCCTGGGACGGGCTCCATGGGTCCCGGGCAGTCCTACCCAGGGCGTCCGGGCCTGAGAGCTCCGGTCGTCCTCCCCGTGCCTGAGGCCCAGCTGGGTGTCCCCGAGCCCCCCTGGACGCGGAGCCCCCGAGCCCTGCGTGGGCAGGTGGGAGCCCTACCGCGAAGGCTCGGGCGGGCATATGGGAGTCCTTTTGGTCCCGTATGCCCAGACAACATGTCCCCTCTGTCCGGGGAAGCTCCCTCCTCCGGCTCGCGGCGTGGCAAAGAGCCCCGGACGGGCTCCATGGGTCCCAGGCAGTCCTCCCCAGGGCGTCCGGGCCCGAGAGCTCCGGTGGTCCTCCCCGTGCCTGAGGCCCAGCCGGGGTCCCCGAGCCCCCGGGAAGCGGAGCCCCCGAGCCCTGCGTGGGCAGGCGGGAGCCCCACTGCGAAGGCTCGGGCGGGCAGATGGGAGTTCTTTCGGTCCCGGCCATCTGGTCGCACCTTTCCCCTCGGCCATCTGGTCGCACGCAATACTTTCCCATGGGGCGACCAGATGGCCGGGCTGCCCTAGAAGTCCCGATGAGGGCTCATTTGCCTCCCCGATCCCAGCCGGGGCTCCAGGAGGTCGGGTGCGTCTGGGCCTAGGGTCCCCTGAGTCTCTCGGTGTGCACGGGTTCCCAGAAAGAGGGGTGGCTTTCCTCCAGATTAGTAGGGGCAGGGTTTGCCAGAACACCACCCCCTGGGCTGGCGGTTCTTTGCCGGGGACCAGATGGTCTATGCCCAGACAACACCTCCCCTCCATCCGGGGGCTCCCTCCTCCAGCACGCGGCGTGGCAAAGTGCTGCGAACGGGCTCCATGGGTCCCGGGCAGTCCTCCCCAGGGCGTCCGGGCCCGAGAGCTCCGGTGGTCCTCCCCATGCCTGAGGCCCAGCCGGGGTCCCTGAGCCCCCGGGAAGCGGAGCCCCAGAGCCCTGCGTGGGCAGGCGGGAACCCCACCGCGAAGGCTGGGGGAGGGCAGTTGGGAGTCCTTTCGGTCCCGGCCATCTGGTCGCCCCTTTCCCCTCGGCCAACTGGTCGCACGCAAAGCTTTCCAATGGGGCGACCAGTTGTCCAGGCTGCCCTGGAAGTCCCGATGAGGGCTCATTTGCCTCCCCGATCCCAGCCAGGGCTCCAGGAGGTTGGGCACGTTCGCGCCCAGTGTCCCCTGAGTCTTGCGGTGCGCACGGGTTCCCAGAAAGAGGGGTAGCTTTCCTCCGGATTCGTAGGGGCAGGGTATGCCAGGACACCCCTCCCGGGCTGGCGGTTCTTTGCCAGGGACCAGATGGGCTATGCCTGGTCAACACCTCCCAGGCGTCCGGGGCTCCCTTCTCCGGCGGCCCGTGGCATGGCAAAGTGCCCAGGACGGGCTCCATGGGTCCCGGGCAGTCCTCCCCCCGGTGTGCGGGCCCCGAGAGCTCCTGCGGGCCTCCCCGTGCCTGAGGCCCAGCCGGGGTCTCCGAGCCCCCGAGCCCTGCTTGAGCAGGCAGGAGCCCTACCGGGAAGGCTTGGCTCGGGGCAGGCAGATGGGAGTCCTTTCGGTCCCGGCCATCTGGTCGCACGCAATGCTTTCCAATGGGGCGACCAGATGACCGGGCCGCCCTGGAAGTCCCGATGGGGGCCCATTCGCCTCCCCGATCCCAGCCAGGGCTCTAGGAGGTCGGTCCCCTCCACGCCCTGGGTCCCCTCCGTCACTCGGTGCGAACGGGTGCCCAGAAAGAGGGGTGGCTTTCCTCCGGATTACTAAGGGCAGGGTATGCCAGAACACCCCTCCCTGGCTGGCAGTTCTCTGCCGGGGACCAGATGGGCTATGCCCGGGCAACACCTCCCAGGCATCCGGGGCTCCCTCCACCGGCCCGCGGCATGGCAAAGTGCCCGGGACGGGCTCCATGGGTCCCGGGCAGTCCTCCCCCGGGCGCCCAGGCCCGAGAGCTCCAGTGGTCCTCCCCGTGCCAGAGGCCCAGCCGGGGTCTCCGAGCCCCTGGGAAGCAGAGCCCCCGAGCCCTGCGTGGGCAGGCAGGAGCCCTACCACGAAGGCTCGGGGCGGGCAGATGGGAGTCCTTTCCCCTCGGCCATCCGGTCGCACGCAATGCTTTCCAATGGGGCGACCAGATGGCCGGGCCACCCTGGAAGTCCCGATGGGGGCCCATTCACCTCCCGATCCCAGCCAGGGCTCCAGGAGGTTGGGCACCTCCGCGCCCTGGGTTCCCTCCGTGACTCGGTGCGCACGGGTTACCAGAAAGTGGGGTAGCCTTCCTCCGGATTACTAGGGGCAGGGTATGCCGGGACACCCCTCCCGTGCTGGAGGTTCTCAGCCGGGGACCAGATGGACTGGGCCCGGACAACACCTCCTCAGCATCCGGGGCTCCCTCCTCCAGCCCGCGGCGTGGCAAAGTGCCTGGGACGGGCTCCACGGGTACTGGGCAGTCCTCCCCCGGGCATCCGGGCCCGAGAGCTCCGGCGGTCCTCCCTGTGCCCTAGGCCTGGCCGGGGTCCCCGAGCCCCCGGGGAGCAAAGCCCCCGAGCCCTGCAAGGGCAGGCGGGAGCCCTACCGCGGGCAGATGGGCGTCCTTTCGGTCCCGGCCATCTGGTTGAACCTATCCCCTCGGCCATCTGGTCGCACGCAATGCTTTCCAATGGGGCGACCAGATGGCCGGGCCGGCCTGGAAGTCCCGATGAGGGCTCATTTGCCTCCCCGATCCCAGCCAGGGCTCCAGGAGGTCGGGAGCGTCTGTGCCTAGGGTCCCCTCAGTCTCGCGGTGCGCACGGGTTACCAAAAAGGGGGGTAGCCTTCCTCCAGATTACTAGGGACAGGGTACTCCGGAACCCCTCTCGGCCTAGCGGTCCTCAGCCGTCAGCTGGACGGGCCAGGATGCTGCCCCAGCCTGGGGTCCGTCCCCGGGCCAGCCGTGTGGCAGGATGCCCGTGACAGGGTCCCGCGGGCCCGGGGAGCCTCCCCCTGCTCGGCTGGGTTCAGGGGCTCTCAGGGGCCCTGGGGAGGGCGGCCTCCCCACCCTGGGCTCCGTCCTCGGTCCTGCCGTGTGGCAGGGTGACCGGGACGGGGTATTGCGGGCCCAGGGAGGCTGCTCTTTTGCTCCGGGAGCCCCGGCTGGGTCCAGGGGCCCCGCCGGGCCCCGGGTCAGGTGCTCCAGCCCTGAGCCCCGTCCCCCAGCCTGCCGCCCCGCCAAAGGCCTGGGACAGGGTTCTGTCATGCCCAGGGAGCCTCCCCCTGCTCAGCTGGTTTCAGGGGCTCCCAGGGGCCCCGGGGAGGGCGGCCTCCCCACCCCGGGCTCCGTCCTCGGTCCTGCCATGTGGCAGGGTGCCCGGGACGGGGTCTTGCGGACCCGGGGAGGCTTCCCCATCGCCTCCAGGCCCAGGAGCCCCGGCTGGGTGCAGGGGCCCCACCTGGCCCCGGGTCGGGTGCTCCAGCCCTGGTCCCCATCCCCCAGCTTGCTGCCCCGCCAAAGGCCCAGGACGGGGTTCCGTCGTGCCCAGGGAGCCTCCCCCTGCTCAGCTGGGTTCAGGGGCTCCCAGGGGCCCCGGGGAGGGCGGCCTCTCCACCCCGGGCTCCGTCCTCGGTCCTGCCATGTGGCAGGGTGCCCGGGACGGGGTCTCGCGGACCCGGGGAGGCTTCCCCATCGCCTCCGGGCCCAGGAGCCCCGGCTGGGTCCAGGGGCCCCACCTGGCCCCGGGTCGGGTGCTCCAGCCCTGGTCCCCATCCCCCAGCTTGCCGCCCCGCCAAAGGCCCAGGACGGGGTTCCGTCATGCCCAGGGAGCCTCCCGCTGCTTGGCTGGGTTCAGGGACTCCCAGGGGCCACGCAGAGGGCAGCCTCCCCATCCCAGGCTCCGTCCTCGGTCCTGCCGCGTGGCAGGGTGCCAGGGACGGGGTCCCGGGGAGGCTTCCCCAGCGCCTCTGGGCCCGGGAGCCCGGGCTGGGTCCAGGGGCCCCTCCGGGCCCCGGGTCGGGTGCTCCAGCCCTGGACCCCGTCCCCTGGCCTGCCGCTATGCCAAAGTCCGAGACGGGGTTCTGTTGTGCCCAGGGAGCCCCCCTCGCTTGGCTGGGTTCAGGAGCTCCGTCCGGGGCCCCTGAGGGCCCCGGGGAGGGTGGCCTCCCCCCCGGGCTCCGTCCTCGGTCCTGCCGCATGACAGGGTGCCTGGGACGGGGTCCCGCGGGCCCGGGATGCTTCCCCTGCGCCTCTTGGCCCGGGAGCCCCGGCTGGGTCCAGGGGCCCTTCCGGGCCCCGGGTCAGGTGCTCCAGCCCTGGGCCTGCCTCTATGCCAAGGGCCCGGGACGGGGGTCCGTCGGTCCCGTGCAGACCTCCCTCGCTTCGCCTGCTTGTCGAGGTGTCTGTGGGCCCCGGGTCAGAGGGCCCATCGGCTCCCCCCCTCTCAGCCACATGGCTGAGGCCCAGCTGGGGTCCCGGGCCTCTGGCTCCCCACGCCCCGGCACCTCTCACCCTCTTTCGTTAAGGCACAGAACGACCAGATGGCCGCCCTTTCGAGCCCGGCCATCTGGTCGCACCTTTCCCCTCGGCCATCTGGTCGCACCGATCCCCTCGGCCATCTGGTCGCACTCAATGGTTTCCAATGTGGGTGACCAGATGGCTGGGCTTCCCTGGAAGTCCCAATGAGGGCTCATTTGCCTCCCCGATCCCAGCGAGGGCTCCAGGAGGTCGGGTACATTTGCGCCTTGGGTCCCCTCTGTCACCCTGTGCGCACAGATTACAAGAAAGGGGGGTGTTTTTCCTCCGGATTACTAGGGAGAGGGTCAGTCAGACCTCCGTGAGGTCCGGCGATTCTGAAACAGGGGAAGGCAGCACCCGGGCCCGCCCGCCGGGGCCCCCAGGGGCCCGGGTACGCACCTGCCTCTCAGCCCCTTCCTGATGGTCCTTTTTCTCCGAGTTTGCTCAGTCAGACCTCCGTGAGGTCCAGCGATGCTGAGACGGGGGAAGGCAGTACCCGGGCTCACCCGCCGGGGCCCCCAGGGGCCCGGGTACGCACCTGCCTCTCAGCCCCTTCCTGATGGTCCTTTTTCTCAGAGTTTGCTCAGTCAGACCTCCGTGAGGTCCGGCGACCCCACGTGCCTCTTTCTGCACCCCTCTTCCCTCTTTTTGCACCCCTTTTGCCTCTTTCTGCAACTTTGTTCCTTCTGTCTGCACTTCTTTTCTTTCTTTCTGCACCTCTCGCTTCTTTCTACACCCCTTTTGCCTCTTTCTGCACCCATCTTGCCTCTTTCTGCACCTTTGTTCCTTCTTTCTGCAGCTCTCTTGCATCTTTCTGCACCCCCTTGCCCCTTTTTTTCTACCTCTTCCCTATTTCTTCACCCCTGTTGCCTCTTTCTGCACCTCTGTTCCTTCTTTCTGCATTTCATTATTTTCTTGCTGCACATCTCTTGCTTCTTTCCTGCACCCCTTTTGCTTCTTTCTGCACCCCTCGTGCCTCTTTCTGCACCCCTCTTCCCTCTTTCTACACCCCTCTTGCCTCTTTCTGCACCTCTTTTGCTTCTTTCTGCACCCCTCTTGCCTCTTTCTGTACCTCTGTTCCTTCTTTCTGCATTCCTCTTGCTTCTTTCTGCACTCCTCGTGCCTCTTTCACACTGCTCTTCACTCTTCGTGCACCCCTCTCGCCTCTTTCTGCATCTTTGTTCCTTCTTTCTGCACTTATTTTCTTTCTTTCTGCACATCTCGCTTCTTTCTGCACCCCTCTTGACTCTTTCTGCACCTCTGTTCCTTCTTTCTGCACTTCTTCTGTTTCTTTCTGCAGCTCTCTTGCTTCTATCTGCACCCCCTTGCCTCTTTCCCCACCCATCCTACCTTTTTATGCACCCCTGTTGCCTCTTTCTGCACCTCTGTTCTTTCTTTCTGCACTTCTTTTGTTTCTTGTTGCATATCTCTTGCTTCTTTCTGCACCCCTCATGCCTCTTTCTGCACTCCTCTTCCCTCTTTTTGCACCCCTCTTGTCTCTTTCTGCACCTCTGTTGCTTCTTACTGCACCTCTGTTGCTTCTTTCTGCACCTCTCTTGCTTCTTTCTGAACCACTTGTGCTTCTTTCTGCACCCCTCTTCCCTCTTTCTGCATTGCCTCATCCCTCTTTCTACACCTCTGTTGCATCTTTCTGCACTTCTCTTGCTTCTTTATGCACCTCTGTCCCTTCTTTCTGCAACCTTTGTGCCTCTTTCTGCACTTCTCTTCCCTCTTTCTGTGCCCCTCTTGCCTCTTTCTGCATCTCTGTTCCTTCTTTCTGCACTTCTTTTGTTTCTTTCTGCACATCTCTTGCTTCTTTCTGCACCACACGGGCCTCTTTCTGCACCCCTCTTGCCTCTTTTTGCACCTCTGTTCCTTCATTCTGAACTTCTTTTTTCTTTCTGCAATACTCTTGCTTCTTTCTGCACATCTCTTGCTTCTTTCTGTACCCCACATGCCTCTTTCTGCAACCTTTGTCCCTCTTTTTGTACCCCTTTTGCTTCTTTCTGCACCTCTGTTGCTTCTATATGCACTCCTTTTGGTTCTTTCTGCACTCCTCGTGCCTCTTTCACACTCCTCTTCCCCTCTTTCTGCACCCCTCTTGTCTCTTTCTGCACCTTTTTTGCTTTTTTCTGCATTTCTCTTGCCTCTTTCTGCACACCCCTTGCCTCTTTCTCTATCTCTGTTCGTTCTTTCTGTACCTATCTTGCCTCTGTGTGCATCCCTGTTCCCTCTTTGTGCACCTCTTATGACTGTTTCTGCAACTCTCTTGCATCTTTCTGCACTTTTCTTGCCTCTTTTTGCACCTCTGTTGCTTCTTTCTGCACCTCTCTTGCCTCTTTCTGCACCCCTCTTGCCTCTTTCTGCACCCCTCGTGCCTCTTACTGCACTCCTCTTCCCTCTTTTTGCACTCCTCTTGCCTCTTTCTGCACCTCTGTTGCTTCTTTCTGCACTACTCTTGCTTCTTTCTGCACCTCTCTTGTTTCTTTCTGAACCACTTGTGCTTCTTTCTGCCCCCTCTTTCTGCATCCCTCATCCCTCTTTCTACACCTCTGTTGCATATTTCTGCTCTTCTCTTGCTTCTTTCTGCACCTCTGTCCCTTCTTTCTGCAACCTTTGTACCTCTTTCTGCACCCCTCTTCCCTCTTTCTGCACCCCTCTTGCCTCTTTCTGCATCTTTGTTCCTTCATTCTGCACTTCTTTTGTTTCTTTCTGCACACCCCTTGCCTCTTTCTCTATCTCTGTTCGTTCTTTCTGTACCTATCTTGCCTCTGTGTGCATCCCTGTTCCCTCTTTGTGCACCTCTTATGACTGTTTCTGCAACTCTCTTGCATCTTTCTGCACTTTTCTTGCCTCTTTTTGCACCTCTGTTGCTTCTTTCTGCACCTCTCTTGCCTCTTTCTGCACCCCTCTTGCCTCTTTCTGCACCTCTGTTGCTACTTTCTGCACTTCTCTTGCTTCTTTCTATACCTCTCTAGCTTCTTTGTCCACCCCTCTTCCCTCTTTCTTCACCCCTGTTGCCTTTTTCTGCACCTCTGTTCCTTCTTTCTGCACTCCTCTTCCCTGTTTTTGCCCCCTCTTGCCTCTTGCTGCACCTCTGTTGTTTCTTTCTGCACTACTCTTGCTTCTTTCTGCACATCTCTTGCTTCTTTCTGAACCACTTGTGCTTTTTTCTGCACCCCACTTCCCTCTTTCCGAACCCCTTATCCCTCTTTCTACACCTCTGTTCCTTCTTTTTGCACTTCTCTTGCTTCTTTTTGCACCTCTATCCCTTCTTTCTGCAACCTTTGTGCCTCTTCCTGCACCCCTCTTTTTGCATCCCACGTGCCTCTTTCTTCATCTCTGTTCCTTCTTTCTGCACTTCTTTTGTTTCTTTCTGCACATCTCTTGCTTCTTTCTGCACCCCACGGGCCTCTTTCTGCACCCCTCTTGCCTCTTTTTGCACCTCTGTTCCTTCATTCTGAACTTGTTTTTTTCTTTCTGCAATACTCTTGCTTCTTTCTGCACACCTCTTGCTTCTTTCTGAACCCCACGTGCCTCTTTCTGCAACCCTCGTCCCTCTTTTTGTACCCCTTTTGCCTCTTTCTGCACCTCTGTTGCTTCTGTATGCACTCCTCTTGGTTCTTTCTGCACTCCTCGTGCCTCTTTCACATTCCTCTTCCCTCTTTCTGCACCCCTCTTGTCTCTTTCTGCACCTTTTTTGCTTTTTTCTGCATTTCTCTTGCCTCTTTCTGCACACCTCTTGCCTCTTTCTCTATCTCTGTTCGTTCTTTCTGTACCTATCTTGCCTCTGTGTGCACCCCTGTTCCCTCTTTGTGCACCTCTTATGACTGTTTCTGCAATTCTCTTGCATCTTTCTGCACTTTTCTTGCCTCTTTTTGCACCTCTGTTGCTTCTTTCTGCACTTCTCTTGCCTCTTTCTGCACCCCTCTTGCCTCTTTCTGCACCTCTGTTGCTACTTTCTGCACTTCTCTTGCTTCTTTCTATACGTCTCTAGCTTCTTTGTCCACCCCTCTTCCCTCTTTCTTCACCCCTGTTGCCTTTTTCTGCACCTCTGTTCCTTCTTTCTGCACTCCTCTTCCCTGTTTTTGCCCCCTCTTGCCTCTTTCTGCACCTCTGTTGTTTCTTTCTGCACTACTCTTGCTTCTTTCTGCACATCTCTTGCTTCTTTCTGAACCACTTGTGCTTTTTTCTGCACCCCACTTCCCTCTTTCCGAACCCCTTATACCTCTTTCTACAACTCTGTTCCTTCTTTCTGCACTTCTCTTGCTTCTTTTTGCACCTCTATCCCTTCTTTCTGCAACCTTTGTGCCTCTTCTTGCACCCCTCATTTTGCATCCCACGTGCCTCTTTCTTCATCTCTGTTCCTTCTTTCTGCTCTTCTTTTGTTTCTTTCTGCACATTTCTTGCTTCTTTCTGCACCCCACGTGCCTCTTTCTGCACCCCTCTTGCCTCTTTCTGCACCTCTGTTCCTTTTTTCTGAACTTCTTTTGTTTCTTTCTGCAACTCTCTTGCTTCTTTCTGCACGCCTCTTGCTTCTTTCTATACCCCTTGTGTCTCTTTCACACCCCTCTTTCTGCACCCCTCTTGCCTCTTTCTGCACCTCTGTTCCTTCTTCCTGCACTTCTTTTGTTTCTTTATGCACATCTATTGCTTCTTTCTGCACCCCCTTGCCTCTTTCTCCACCCCTCTTCCCTCTTTCTTTACGCCTCTTGCCTCTTTCTCCACCTCTTTTACTTCTTTCTGCACTACTCTTGCTTCTTTCTGCACCTCTCTTGCTTCTTTCTGCACCACTCATGCTTCTTTCTGCACCGTTCTTCCCTCTCTCTGCACCCCTCTTGCCACTTTCTCCACCCCCGTTCATCCTATTTGCATCTCTGTTGCTCCTTTCTGCACTTCTCTTGCCTCTTTTTCCACCCCTCATCCCTCTTTCTGCACCTCTGTTGCTTGTTTCTGCACTTCTATTGTTTCTTTCTACAGCTCTGTCCCTTCTTTGTACAACCCTTGTGCCTCTATCTGCACCCACTCTTCCCTCTTTCTGCACCCCTCTTG
The DNA here is from genome assembly GCA_963921515.1 of Calotriton arnoldi. Lineage (NCBI taxonomy): Eukaryota > Metazoa > Chordata > Amphibia > Caudata > Salamandridae > Calotriton > Calotriton arnoldi. Next base: position 208,365 of record CAWUFW010008562.1, read on the forward strand.
CCTCTCTCTGCACCTCTGTTCCTTCTTTCGGCACTTCTTTTGTTTCTTGCTGCACATCTCTTGCTTCTTTCTGCACCCCTCGTGCCTCTTACTGCACTCCTCTTCCCTCTTTTTGCACTCCTCTTGCCTCTTTCTGCACCTCTGTTGCTTCTTTCTGCACTACTCTTGCTTCTTTCTGCACCTCTCTTGTTTCTTTCTGAACCACTTGTGCTTCTTTCTGCCCCCCTCTTTCTGCATCCCTCATCCCTCTTTCTACACCTCTGTTGCATATTTCTGCTCTTCTCTTGCTTCTTTCTGCACCTCTGTCCCTTCTTTCTGCAACCTTTGTACCTCTTTCTGCACCCCTCTTCCCTCTTTCTGCACCCCTCTTGCCTCTTTCTGCATCTTTGTTCCTTCATTCTGCACTTCTTTTGTTTCTTTCTGCACATCTCTTGCTTTTTTCTGCACCCACATGCCTCTTTCTGCACCCCTCTTGCCTCTTTCTGCACCTCTGTTCCTTTTTTCTGCCCTTCTTTTGTTTTTTTCTGCAACTCTCTTGCTTCTTTCTGCAGGTCTCTTGCTTCTTTCTGTACCCCTTGTGTCTCTTCACACCCATCTTCCCTCTTTCTCCATCCCTCTTGCCTCTTTCTGCACCTCTGTTCCTTCTTTCTGCACTTCTTTTGTTTCTTTCTGCAACTCTCTTGCTTCTTTCTGCACGCCTCTTGCTTCTTCCTCTACCCCTCGTGTCTCTTTCGCACGCCTCTTCCCTCTTTTTGCTCCTCTCTTGCTTCTTTCTATAACTTTGTTCCTTCTTTCTGCACTTCTTTTTTTCTTACTGCACTTCTCTTGCTTCTTTCTGCACACCACATGCCTCTTTCTGCACCCCTGTTGCCGCTTTTCAGACCTATGTTCCTTCTTTCTGCACTTATTTTGTTTTTTTCTGGAATTCTCTTGCTTCTTTCTGCACACCTCTTGCTTCCTTCTATACCCCATATGCCTCTTTCTGCACCCCTCTTCCCTCTTTTTGTATCCCTCTTGCCTCTTTCTGCACCTCTGTTGCTTCTTTCTGCACTCCTCCTGCCTCTTTCACACCCCTCTTCCCTCTTTTTGTATCCCTCTTGCCTCTTTCTGCACCTCTGTTGCTTCTTTCTGCACTCCTCCTGCCTCTTTCACACCCCTCTTACCTCTTTCTGCACCCCTCTTGCCTCTTTCTGCACCTCTTTTGCTTTTTTCTGCATTTCTTTTGCCTCTTTCTGCACACCTCTTGCCTCTTTCTCTACCTCAGTTGGTTCTTTCTCCACTGCTCTTGCTTCTATCTGCTACTATCTTACACATTTCTTCACCCCTCTTGCCTCTTTTTGCACCGTGGTTGGTTCTTTCTGTACCTCTCTTGCCTCTGTGTGCACCCCTGTTCTCTCTTTGTGCATCTCTTTTGCCTGTTTCTGCAACTCTCTTGCCTCTTTCTGCACTTTTCTTGCTTCTTTTTGCACCTCTGTTGCTTCCTTCTGCACTTCTCTTACCTTCTTTCTGCACCCCTCTTGCCTCTTTCTGCACCTCTGTTGCTTCTTTCTGTGCTTCTCTTGCTTCTTTCTACACCTCTCTTGCTTCTTTCTGTACCCCTCGTGCCTCTGTCTGCACCCTTCTACCCTTTTCCTGCATGTCTCTTGGTTCTTTCTGCACTGCTCTTGCCTCTTTCTGCACCCCTCTTGCCTCTTTATGTACCTCTCTTGCTTCTTTCTGCACTTCTCTTGCCTCTTTATGCACCCCTCTTTCTGCACCTCTGTTGGTTCTTTCTGCACTGTGCTTGCTTCTTTCTGCAGCTCTCTTGTTTCTTTCTGTACTTCTCTTGCTTCTTTCTGCAGCTCTGTTGTTTCTTTCTGCACGGCTCTTGCTTCTTTCTGCACCTCTCTTGCTTCTTTCCGTACCTCTCTTGCTTCTTTCTGCACCCCACTTGCCTCTTTCTATACCCTTCTTCCCTCCTTGTGCACCTCTCTTGCTTCTTTCTGCACCTCTATTGCCTATTTCTGCACCCCTCTAGCCTCTTTCCGCATCTCTTTTGCTTGTTTCTGCTCTTCTTTTGCCTCTTTCTGTACCCTTCTTCCCTCTTTCTGCACCTCTCTTGCAAATTTCTGTACCCTCCTGCCTCTTTTGGCACCCCTCTTTACTCTTTCTGCATCCCTGTTCCCTCTTTCTGCACCTCTTCTGCCTGTTTCTGCACCTCTGCTGACTCTTTCTGAACTTCTCTTGCCTCTTTCTGCACCTCTGTTGCTTCTTCCTGCCCTTCTCTTGCTTCTTTCTGTACCTCTCTTGCCTCTTTCTGCTCCTCTCTTGCCTCTTTCTGCACACACAGGGCTACTTTTAAACTGACCTCAGGCCCAGCAGTACACACATGCAAGTGCAGAAAAGGGCTGCTGGCTTCTAAACTGCCATGCCCTATTATATGCTAGGGACTTAGAGGTAGTTTTAATCCCCCTGCCCTATTATATAGTAGGGCCTTACAGCGGAGGTCCTGCCAATCACAGGGGTACCCCAACCCATAGTGTACGCTAGTGTATGTAGGTGTTTTTACTGTATTCTAAGTGTCTTTCAGCATAGCACTGGCTTCAGGCCTAGTTAGGCAGAGCCCTGGGTCAGTCAGAGTCAGTTACCACCAGTACCAGTCAGCAAAAAGTTGGGGGGTGCCCAGGTCACAGGATGACTTTGCAACAAGGCCTCTTTCTGCACCTCTGTTGGTTTTTTCTACATATCTCTTGCTTCTTTCTGCACCTGTCTTCCTCTTTCTGGACTTCTGTTGCCTCTTTCTGCATTTCTCTTGCTTCTTTCTGCGCCTTTATTCCTCTTTGTGCACATGTCCTACCTCTGTAGGCATAGTTAGAAATTAGCATTTAATAAACCTTAGAAATTCACTGAAAAAATCATAGGTTTCAGGGACGTTATAGTTAGAAATTAGCATTTAAAAAACCTTTGAAATTCACTGAAAAAAAACATAGGTTTCAGGGACGTTATAGTTAGAAATTAGCATTTAAAAAAACCTTAGAAATTCACTGAAAAAAACACAGATTTCAGGGACATTATAGTTAGTTGGACATTTCACTCGTACAAAACCAGAGAAATTTGGCCATTATAGTTAGTTGAGCTAACTTTTTAGTTGAGCGCACTATAACTCGCGCCCCAGCAATGCACTGCTGATGACGTCACATATATCATCACTCATGACATGGTCAGTGACATCACTGATGACATCACTGATGACATCTCAAATGACATCACTGATGACATCATCCACGTGATCATCTGATGTACCTCCTCACACCCTAATATAACCTTTGATACACCCAGCCTAAAATACAGACTACCATTCTTGAAACCATCGACATACTAATACCAGTTAGTACATACCCAGCCACTGATTCCTTGGTCTACACACATCCACTCACTCACCCATACAGTCCCTCATACACGCAGTCACTCATCAATACACCCTCTGATATATGCACTCATACACCCATAGAGTTGCTCACACACCTAGTCAGTCATGCAAAGAATCAATCACACTCCCATTTACTCACCTACACAGTTATACACACACCACCTCACTTATTCATACAGAAACTAACACATACTTACTCTCTTATACAGTCACTGACACAAGCACACACTCATCCATACAGCCACTCTCACAATCAGTCACTCTCACATATAGTCAGTTATATACTCCAATACTCACATATACTGCCTTTCACATATGTAGTTACTCATACATCTCAGACATTGATTCACTCATCAACACAGCCATACGCACACTCACTCACCCATACAGCCCCTCGCAGATGCACTCATGAACCCATGCACCCACTGAATCACCCACTCACACATCCATGTGGGGAATTACACCCTCCACCCACCCATACAGACACTCAGGCACCCATACAGGTACTCAGACAACCAATCATTAACCCATAAAGACACTCATGTAGCTACTCACCAACTCATGCAGCGACTTACACAGCAACTGATAGACTGATTCAGACATTCACACAGATTAGTCATTCACCCATGCATTCTCTAAGACACGTTTAATCACTCACTTATACAGCCAGTCATGCACCCACTAAATCATCCATTCAGACACTCATACACCCACTCATTCTTCAATACATCTTGGCATATATATATAAAACACACTTAAACTTTTCAGAAACACACAGTCACTGGATGATGTCATCAGTGATGTCATCAGTGATGTCATTTGAGATGTCACTGACCATGTCATGGGTGATTTAATATGTGACTTTATCAGCAGTGCATTACGGGGGCGTGAGTTATAGTTAGCTCAACTAACTATAAAGGCCGAATTTCTCTGGTTTTGTATGAGTGAAATGTCCAACTAACTATAACGTCCCTGAAACCTGTGTTTTTTTCAGTGAATTTCTAAGGTTTTTTAAATGCTAATTTCTAACTATAACGTCCCTGAATCCTATGTTTTTTCCAGTGAAAATATATATATATATTATCACTGCAAAGTTATAATTGCTGAATTATTAATCTTTTTCAACATTCTTGTAATAGTTGTAACAATGCTTTGTTTCCATATGCTAACAATTGCACCTCATGTGTTTAACACAATAATCCAATTGGTTCGATAAATGTTAAAACTGTCAATTCGTGTATTTTTCATATCCCTTTGGGCTTCCCTAAAATGACAACGAAAGGGTAGATCTGTTTCCACAATGTCCTTGGGGTGATTAGAGTGGTCATGTTCTGAGGTAGCAGACACCATCAGGTCCCCTGTCAGGTGCAGTGGTCGAGATGGCACACTGTGAGTTAGCCAGGAATTGGGCAGGCATATTCTGATTGTATAAGAGGACTCAGTCCTCATATTTTGACAAATATGTTGTCCAAACGTACAAGCCTACTTAATTAGTAGGAACCGTACAACAGTAGCCATTGCTATCATGTGTCTCAGGGACAGGCTGGGTGAAGAATGTATGTTCAATAGCGACTGTGGGCTATTTTTCAAAATTATTTGTAGCATAATTCATGAGAGGAGTTCCGACTGCAAATGTTTTGAGACTGGTAAATAAGGTTTTTGTGAATGAGAGTTTTCCAGATGGGTTAGTTGCAGACAATCAGACACAATTGTGTCCATAAGGAATAAAAAAATATTTTAGAGATTGTAACAGCAAACACATGAAGACAGTAGAATACAACCCAACAGCTAAAAGACTTGTTGAGAAAATAAATATAATTTATCATTAATCTTCAAGGCTAGTATTCAGATGGCAGTGTCCTCTATAAAGCCATTTGTGAGTTTGTGAACCAAATGGTGCAGTCTTACAGAACCACATTTCATGAAGTTACCAAAGAAACACACTGATGTTGAGGGATGTGAATCTGAGAAGTAAGGTGGATATAAGAAATACTGAAATCAACATTTAAAAAAAGCAGAGGAAATACAATTAGTGGTATAGCAAGAAAAGAGTTGTATAATGTGTAAACATTTTGGTGGGTCAATTAGTTAAGGAAATAATTTCAATGGAATGTTTGCAGAGGGCGATCCAGATTTTTTAAGTGCCTGAAAGTGCTAAAAAGGTGGAGATTGGTACTGTGTGAAAAAATAATAGAGTTGTGGTGTGTCAATATGATCAGTGCAAATAGATCTAGGGAAAGAAGAAAGGAGAAAAGATGGTGACAGCATGAGTGCTGTTAGAGTTTTTAGATTAAGACTAATGAAGAAGCTGGCAATGGAAGAAAAAAAAGGTTAAGGGCATATGGTGTATTCAGGGATTATTGAATGGGTAATTGACCATACCTTGAGTGGTTGACATGCTAGTATGTGCAGTATGTATATTGTTACATTATGAACATTCCATGTTGTACAGAATTGTGCAATGACAGATGAATATGTTAGTGTCTCCTTGTTATGCATTCTCTTTGGAATGTATAGAATATTATGCTTTAACCCCTTGCATGCTCACAACGGCCCCTAGCCGCCACGCGTTACAGTGGGCGTGTGCGCACGACGGCTGGGGGCCGTCGAAAACCCGCCCACGCGTTAATTCTCCCGCACAGCGGGAGAATTTACAGCGCACGGAAGGGGTTAACATTTGTTAGTTGGATAGGCTGCCTGCATTCTAGTATTACTTGCTTTACCACTTGGTGGAATAGGATTCATTTCATAGTGAATCACACTGAATATTTGAAATATGTATTAAATAATTTGTATTTAATGCTAGTTTAGACAAATTAAAGAATTGATAAACATTGAGGGATAAGCAAGTCATGTCATCTTACCTGCCATAGTTTCAGATGATTCAATTCAGCACAGCTGCTGTTCTGGAATGGTCCTCTCCCAGGTATGCATGAGATCAGGTCCTGGAGAGCTTGAGCCAGGGCATACACTGCCAGGTATATGTGGTAAGTAAGGCTCATATCATGCAGTACAAACATTGAATTTACGTCTTCCACCAACTCTAATCCCGTACACCTCAACTTGTCATCGCCAGCTTCCTCTAAAACGGCTATTAAAGAACTGTCGTTGACTGGCCACTTGCAGTCAAATGCTACTTCCCAGAAGGTTTTTATAAATATATCTTCAGGGTACCTTGCGGGATGAAGGCTTTCTAGAAAATTCTTGAATCCAGATATTTCAGGGGCATGTAGTACTAACACCAGGGAACCATTTAGTAATCTCCAGGACTGCACTGGGAAATAGGTCGCACTAATTGTAAAACCAGTTGAGAAAATCCAGATTTTATCAGTTAATTTCATATTGCTCAGATGGTGCAGCAGGGCATTTAAGTCCTTGTTGTAACAATCACAAATGATTACCTGAGCAGATGAGCTCCTTATTGTTTCAGCAATAGCTCCTAACCTTTCCTTGCTGTATTTATCAGAAATGTTCTCCCAAAAAGACACACAGATTCCCATCCTCTCTGCTTCTTCCTTCACCCCCTTTATCATCATGTAGCAGACATCATTGTCTGAAGCCAGGAGCCCTATCCATGTCCAATTAAAATGTTTTACTAACTGGGCAATGACCAACGACTGAGGACTTTGACTTGGGACAGTGCGTAGAAAGGATGTAAACTGGCTTTTGTCACTCAGCATACTATGCTGTGAGGCATAACTGATCTGAAAAGAGAAGGGCATGAAGATATTGGCATGTTTCTTCAAGATAGAGCAGGTGGTGCTATTAGGCAATTTGAAGATATGATGAGCTGTCACATACAATCTCACGTATGTATAATCTTCATCTAGTTATAATATTATAAGGATACATTGTGAAGATAAGATTTGAGTAGCCTAAAATACGTTTGTTCAATGCATGTAAAATATTCTACGTGATGAGAGAGAAAGTTGCGATCCTATTGAAGACACATATATAAGGGTGTGGCTGTATGTTTATTTACTACAATTTGCAGTAGCCACCTCACTACAAACAAAAAACACATTTTCCAGAACTCTAAACATCTCACGTTAAGAAAATTGATTATTTTTAGGGAGGGGGGACTGCCCACCTCAATGAATAATAACACTTCATGTCAGGCTCAACCATGAAAGTCAAGACATTAACCTGAGATTAACACCCTGGTAGCTATGGTACAGAGCAGACAGGCTTATGTCAGGCAGTTCCTAGAAATCTATATATGATCTGTGCGTTTAAACAATATAAACTAAGGGATTGGTGTCCAGACAGATTCTGGACACATTAACTTAGGGCAATGTGTGAAGCATATTTGCAGCACAAAAACAGTAATAAAGTCAGCACACCAAGCAATGAAAATCCCAAATCAAATTAATAAGCTAAAGTAACATTTAATCAGCAAAATGTCACCAAAACAATAAAAATCAATAAGTGGAACTGGAAATAATAGTTTTTAAAGATTCTATTAAAAATTGTGTCAAAAAGCACTAAGTGCAGATGACAATCTTTACTTTACTACCCTTCACCCAACAATCCTGTGCCTTGACAGGTCTAAAAATACTTTCATGACTGGAGTGTCGGTTTCTGGCTGTTCCCGAATTTCAGTAGGAATTTCTCTGGGGTTAGACCAAGATTGCACAGGAGGGCCTCCTTCATGCAGGCATACTTAACTGGCCAGCTTCATCTAGGGCCAACAGTGCACCCTTCTGAAAAATGACCATGTGCTTCCACAGGCTACCCATCGCCTACCCAATCCTCTTCTATGACTCTATGCTTGTGCAAGGCCACTTCATAAGCTGCCAACCATTTACCAATGTAATCTGCCGTCACATAACTGGCACCAGGTCTCACAAGATGTGGTCCCTGTGTTTACCTCTCATGGGCACTTCTGAATTGCTTCCATCATCATCACTGGAGTCAGATGCCCTTCACGGTGTCAAGTCCATATTGCACTGGCTCCTCTTCTATGCCAGTGGGGTCATCTTCTCTTCTAAGACCAACCTTATCTCCTCTGGTGCAAGGATTGTGACTGACGTTGTTTCCACTCAGGAGCCAAGGCTGTAGCTGTCTTCTGCTCTTCAGCAGCCAAGGTCACCATCTTCTCCTCAGGGGCAAGGGTGGTCAGATTAAATTTTAAACACCTCTCCAACTGCCTGTCCTCCAGCTCTGATGGGGACAAACTGTGAGAGGAAACACTGCTCTCTTTCCTGGCCAATGCAGATGCTACTGCTCCTTAGAGAGAACCACCCTCTGGCACAGGGGCTTCCTCAATCTTTGTGAGAAGTTGGCCTGGCATATGCTGTCCACTAATTATAGTGGGCACCTTGCACCAGTCCAAACAACCCCTTATTGGAGATAGGTTAAAGACAACCTTATTGAAAGCTATCCTAGTGGTAGCTATGGAGAGCAGCCTTCAGGCTAAGTCTTGAAGGAATGTAAAGCAGCTTGTTTTACCAGTCTATAATCTCTTGAGTGACCAAATGAAAGAGCACCACACCAGGTATATATTCAAAATATATGTATTTATTGCTAAACACACCCCTCTAGTCTCTTTATGAGGCTAGAGTTCGAAGTACATAAGTTAGAAGTTATTAAATCACAGTAATAGCACAAATACACGTTTGGGCCCTAGGGGCGTACCAAACCATATACCAATAAAGTGGTATGCGAACCACGACTGAACTAGACACTAGGCCTAGAGCCTCTAGAAGTGCTTGGACCACAAGGAACCACCCAAGGTAGTGACACAGGGGACCCACGGGAGACGCGTGCAGTGTAAATACGCAACCGCGATACGCCATTGACTTCTATGGAGAAAGTCGGGATCGGGAAATTAGAGAAAAGGGACACTTAAAAGAGGACTAGGACAAAACCCTTTGAGATCTAGGACTTTGAAGAGTCTCTACCCACGGGAGCACCGGAGTACTCGTGTTACCTCACCCAGGGAAGCTGGGTGCATAGGTGCCTTTCGGGGTCGGGTTTCGTCGTCGATTCGAATGGCGATCTGCTGCAAAGTGCTGCTGGCGGCCAAGAGAAAAGTGTCCGGGTGGATCCAAGAGTGGATCGGAGTTCTGAAGAACCTGAAAGCAGAGGGGACAGAGTCTGGGTCACTAGCCAGTGACCAGGAAGGCGATGGACAGATGCCCACCGATGTCGAGTACTTCAGGTGCGTTGATGGTCGTCTTGACTCTTCAGCCACGAGGTCCAGGAGGCGTTGTCGGCGACCAGGAGCAGGATTCGGGCTGGAACACGATGTCTGTCGAGTGCTGAGGTGTCGGCGACCGGATTGGACCCAACAAGCCTTGGCAACGGCAAGTCTCGGTGAAGATGTAGATCGTCGATAGTGCAGACCAGCAAGGTCTGTGGAACTCACCCAGCAAGGGTAAGTGAGGGCAGGCCTGGAGCAACCAGGATGCCAAGTTAGAAAAGGATTGGCCTTCGTTAAGGGCTACTAGCCAATGGGCTAGCGACCGCGAAGGAGCCTCGTGACGATGCACGTGGATCTGGCTTACAGGACACTCGTGGAGTGGGGGCCAGTGATCTTCGGTGCAGATGGTGCTGGAGGCTGGGGCTACTCGGAGCCCAAAGCACGACTTCTTGGGAGACCCAGAAGAGGATGCACTTGCAAATGTGCTTGGTGTCCAGGGGTCACGGTCTCAAGTCACCCACGATAGCCACGGGCCTCAGCTTTGCTGGGGACTCAGGGTAGCCTCAGGGAAGTCTGAGAATCTACCTCTGGTGATGCGATGACTTCGGCGTCCGACGGGAGCTTCAGAAATGCGAACCGGACAGATGCTTCTTTGGTGCCTGCCAAGCAGGGGAGTCACTCCTTGACCCCAAGGGAGATTCTTCTGTCCTCTAATCGTGAGTAGAGCGTCGAAGGTCCAGGATTCAGTTTCAGAGTTTCGTCCAGGGATAATCTAAAGTCCTAAGGACTGGGTTCCTACCTTTATACTAAAGATAGGGATTGGACTACTCTGTGGCCCCACCTATGGGTGGGTCAGGGCAGAGGGGTGGCTACACCCCTTTCCCTTTGCCCAGTTCGCGCCAAAGCAGGGGCTGCAAGCCCCTGATCCGGTTTGAATTGGGGTATGCACAGGGACACCAAATGTGCCCCCAGTGCAGGACTTCAAAGCACCCGAAAGTGCTCCCGCCCAGCCCCAATACACATTATCCTGTCTGGGGAGGTGGTCACACCTCCCTGGGACAGGAAACCTATTGTCAAGGCCTCCCCTGCCGGAGTTTCATCCAGCAGCAGGAGGTCAGACTCGTGTCTGTGGCAGCAGCATCCATTTTGTGATGCCAGGGCTCTGGAAAGAAGTTACCGGACTAGTCAGAGTTACCATGTCTTTCCCTCTAGAAGGGTGGAATGCTACCCCTGCCGCCAGGATTGGCGGGGGGGGGTAGTATTCCAAGATGTTTGACACCAAACACGACATGTTTGGGTGCAGCCATTCCAAAGTTAGCATTTTACCGCGAGGATATAATGCGCTTAAGAGTATATGGTCAGGCTGCACTACAAACAGCATCAGAGATGGTCTCCGAACGCTGCAGAGGGGCCCTGCTCATGCAGGGGCACCCTCTCACATAGGAACCATGCACTCTACCTTTAGGATTGATAAGGCCTGCCTTAGGAGTGACTTATAGGTTTATATGTGTGTATGCATTTAGTGATATAGGTAACCTATATCACAGTAAGGGGTGCATGCACCACCTTACCCAGGCTGCAGTAGCAGACCTGTGGTGTCAGTTTGGATGGCCTTCCAGGGGTGGCATAATACATGCTGCAGCCCCTGGCAGGCCTCTGAAGTACCTATGCCCTTGGTACATAGTATACCATATACTAGGGACTTATAAGGGCACTCCAGATCCCAATCAGTGATGTGCCTAAGGCACATGGAAACCTTTTACAGAGAAAGCAGATAGACTGGGGCCCTGAATAGCAGGATCCCAGTCCAACTAAGTCATAAACCAGCAAAACACCATAAAAAAGTGGGGGCAACCATATAGTCAGATTCCACCTTCCTACATAACCCCCCCCAAACGAAAGGAGATAAGGCTAACCTTGGCCAGTTGAGCCTTCATTGACTAAGTGGTCATATAAGGAAGCACCTGCACTAGCATGGTTGCCCTCTGTCTTATGGTCCACTAAGCAATCCCTCACCCTAAGCGTATGAGAGGGTCTCCACCATGGGGAATCACTACCTGTGGTGTGCTTAGGTAAAGTACAAGGCTGGTGACGTGTCTGAGTAGGGAAGTGAGGCCCTAGGAAGGTTGGCCTCAGCTTCCTCAGATCACTGGTCACCATGTATGCCTGTCTTTCCATGACTGAGTTGCACTTTGCTCTAAGGGTCAACCTTTGGCTGCCTACAGCTGGGGGTTGGGTCCCTTTGGATGGACTACTGGAGGGACATGGCAGGTTTGGAACCTTCTGGTCCCAGGTTTGCCCTTGCCTACCAGAGTCCTTCTGGGGGAGGTCCCTACATAAAGGTATGGGGGATCCCTCAGTGTGTAGAGGAATTTTCACCTGGCTAGGGCTACTAGACTGGGTGCCCCTAATCTGCTGATGGGGGCTTCCTCTGGACAGGGGGGCCTGGGGGTCCACTGACCTCCCTGACCTCTGCAGCCCTGGGCTGACTGAGGCAGGGTAGAGAGGGGCAGGTTACCTGCTCCAGACTGGGTACCACCTTGGAAGGGTCCTCTGCCATCAGGGGTGTGGCCAGGCCAGGCCTGACTACCTCTGTGGCAGTTCCTTCACTAGGGGTAGGGTCAGTTCCCTGAGGAGGCTGACCCTTACCTACTGTCTGGGGGAAGAAGACTTTTCTTCAACCCTTGTGCTCTCTTTTGGGGGAGAGTGGGCCATTCTTTCAGGCTCCATCTCTCCAAATTCTTGGGCTGGGGCTGTGGCCATCACAGCCCCACTAACCTTTACAGGGACGCCCAACATCCTAAGATGGGTTTGGTGTTCAACTTCAGCCCAGGCTGAAATTTCCAAATCATTGCCCATCAGGCAATCTACAGGTAAAGTGGGGGACACTGCCACTCTCTTTGGGCCTGTGACCCCCTCCCAGCTGAGATTGACTATGGCCATGGGGTGATCTGTTCTGACACCATCAATGTTGGTCACCTGGTACTTAAACTCAGGTAAAAACTGGTGAGGGGGGACTAGTTTCCCTGCCACCATGGTGACACTAGCCCCTGTGTCCCTAAATGCCACAGCTTTCTGACCATTAATTATTGGCTCCAATCTGTACCTGCCCAACGCTGTGGGACCCATGGTAAAGGTGGCAAATCCTATACCACATAGAGTCAGAGGAGTCTGTTGAGGGGTCCCTGTCTAAACTAGGGCTCACCTCTGTTCCACTTGCAAAAGCACCCAACTTTTTAGGTGCACTACTCCCAACTGGAGGATTACTACTGGTAGTACCAGGAGGGGTGGTAGTAGTTGTGGGAGGAACATTTTCTTTATTGCCAATCCTGGGGCAACTGGGATCAGTTTTCCAGTGCCCAGGCTTTTTACAGACATGGCAATATGGTTTCTTTTCAGGAGAGGAAGGAGTTTGGGACCCACCCCCAGAAGAGGAATTTTGGGGCCCTGTAGGGGACTTATCCTTAGCTTTATCCCCACCTTTCTCTTGGGACTTAGTAGAATCTTTCTTCTGGTCACCACCCTGATTTCTAGTTTTTACTCTGGTTCTGACCCATTTGTCTGCCTTCTTTCCCAATTCTTGGGGAGAGGTCAGATCAGAGTCCACCAGATACTGGTGCAAAAGCTGGTTTTGACAATTATTAAGGATCTGCTCCCTCATAATCAAATTGTACAATCCTAAAAAGTCATGCACTTTGTTGCCATGTATCCAACCTTCCAGAGCCTTTGTAGCACAATCTACAAAATCAACTCAGTCTTGAGTCTGAGCTTTTTGGGTGTCTCTGAACTTCAACCTATACTGTTCAGTGGTTAGGCCAAACCCATCTATCAGAGCACTCTTCAAGACTGTGTAATTGTCAGCATCCTCTTCTCTTACAGTGAGGAGCTTGTCTCTACCTTCGTCTGCAAAGGAGAGCCACAAGATTGCTGCCCACTGCCTCTGGGGGACCTTCTGAACTTTACAGGCCCTCTCCAGTGCAGTTATCCATTTGTGGATGTCATCCCCACTCTGGTAGGGAGCGACAATCTTGCTCAGGTTCCTATGGTCATAGGACCTTTCCCTGTCTCTAGGGACATGGCTGCCACCATGGGACTCTAGTCCCAACTTTCTTCTCTCTCTAAGGAGATCTAGGGATTCCCTATCTAAAGCCAATTGCTTTTTTCTGATTTCCAGCTGAGTTTCCTCATACTGGACCAGTCTGTCTCTTCTCTCATGAGAGGATTCCTTCCTGTGAGAGGAGATAGAGCTCCCTATGGAGGTGCCAGAGTGGTTAGACTCCTGAGAAGGAGAACTAGACTTTCTGGGCACACTCTTAATCCTTCCTGGGGGGGACAAAGTGGGGATCATTCTGATCATCCTCATCATCTTCCACAGGAGGGATTGGGTTATCCAGGTCAGGGTCATTGTCACCCTCCTGGCCAGTTTCAGAGGGGGCTGGGGGTATTGGTACCCCTGGCCTCCTCCTCTTCCTCTGCCCCACCCTCAGCTCCTACCCCTTCAGTCCCCAAGGGCTTACTAAGGTCATAAGCCACCAACAACTCCTTGAGGTGTTGGGTGGTGGGGCTTTGGCCTGTCCTTAGTTTTCTCAAGTTGCATAAAGCTCTCAATTCCAAGAATGGGAGTGTATCATACTTGGAGGGTGGAAGCTCAATGGCTTCCTGCAAGGATTCTTTAGATCCTACCCTTAAAGACATTACTAGTGTGGTGTGGTGTATGCACTACCTACTCTAGTGTGGCCTACTAAACTCTCTTGAGTTGTAGAAAGGGTTGTGCTATCCCTTAACACACAACTCTAAGTTCAGTAGAACTTACTGTATTCTAAGCTTAAATTATATGTACCTTAGGTACCTTTAGTGGTTTTCAGTTGATCAATTCAATTGAGATTATCTGGTAAAACAATAGCAAGCTGGAATCCCACACGCTGCACACCAATGTGAGAAGTTGGCCTGGCATATGCTGTCCACTAATTATAGTGGGCACCTTGCACCAGTCCAAACAACCCCTTATTGGAGATAGGTTAAAGACAACCTTATTGAAAGCTATCCTAGTGGTAGCTATGGAGAGCAGCCTTCAGGCTAAGTCTTGAAGGAATGTAAAGCAGCTTGTTTTACCAGTCTATAATCTCTTGAGTGATCAAATGAAAGAGCACCACACCAGGTATATATTCAAAATATGTGTATTTATTGCTAAACACACCCCTCTAGTCTCTTTATGAGGCTAGAGTTCGAAGTACATAAGTTAGAAGTTATTAAATCACAGTAATAGCACAAATACACGTTTGGGCCCTAGGGGCGTACTCAAACCATATACCAATAAAGTGGTATGCGAACCACGACTGAACTAGACACTAGGCCTAGAGCCTCTAGAAGTGCTTGGACCACAAGGAACCACCCAAGGTAGTGACACAGGAGACCCACGGGAGACGCGTGCAGTGTAAATACACAACCGCGATACGCCGTTGACTTCCATGGAGAAAGTCGGGATCGGGAAATTAGAGAAAAGGGACACTTAAAAGAGGACTAGGACAAAACCCTTTGAGATCTAGGACTTTGAAGAGTCTCTACCCACGGGAGCACTGGAGTACTCGTGTTACCTCACCCAGGGAAGCCGGGTGCATAGGTGCCTTTCGGGGTCGGGTTTCGTCGTCGATTCGAATGGCGATCTGCAGCAAAGTGCTGCTGGCGGCCAAGAGAAAAGTGTCCGGGTGGATCCAAGAGTGGATCGGAGTTCTGAAGAACCTGAAAGCAGAGTGGACAGAGTCTGGGTCACTAGCCAGTGACCAGGAAGGCGATGGACATATGCCCACCGATGTCGAGTGCTTCAGGTGCATTGACGGTCGTCTTGACTCTTCAGCCACGAGGTCCAGGAGGCGTTGTCGGTGACCAGGAGCAGGATTCGGGCTGGTACACAATGTCTGTCGAGTGCTGAGGTGTCGGCGACCGGATTGGACCCAACAAGCCTTGGCAACGGCAAGTCTTGGAGAAGATGTAGATTGTCGATGGTGCAGACCAGTAAGGTCTGTGGAACTCACCCAGCGAGGGTAAGTGAGGGCAGGCCTGGAGCAACCAGGATGCCAAGGTAGAAAAGGATTGGCCTTCGTTAAGGGCTACTAGCCAATGGGCTAGCGACCGTGAAGGAGCCTCATGACGCCGCACGTGGATCTGGCTTACAGGACACTCGTGGAGTGGGGGCCAGTGATCTTCGGTGCAGCTGGTGCTGGAGGCTGGGGCTACTCGGAGCCCAAAGCACGACTTCTTGGGAGACCCAGAAGAGGATGCACTTGCAAATGTGCTCGGTGTCCAGGGGTCACAGTCTCAAGTCACCCACGATAGCCACGGGCCTCAGCTTTGCTGGGGACTCAGGATAGCCTCGAGGAAGTCTGAGAATCCACCTCTGGTGATGCGATGACTTCGGCGTCCGACGGGAGCTTCAGAAATGCGAACCGGACAGATGCTTCTTTGGTGCCTGCCAAGCAGGGGAGTCACTCCTTGACCCCAAGGGAGATTCTTCTGTCCTCTAATCGTGAGTAGAGCGTCGAAGGTCCAGGATTCAGTTTCAGAGTTTCGTCCAGGGATAATCTAAAGTCCTAAGGACTGGGTTCCTACCTTTATACTAAAGATAAGGGTTGGACTACTCTGTGGCCCCACCTATGGGTGGGTCAGGGCAGAGGGGTGGCTACACCCCTTTCCCTTTGTCCAGTTCGTGCCAAAGCAGGGGCTGCAAGCCCCTGATCCGGTTTGAACTGGGGTATGCACAGGGACACCAAATGTGCCCCCAGTGCAGGACTTCAAAGCACCCGAAAGTGCTCCCGCCCAGCCCCAATACACATTATCCTGTCTGGGGAGGTGGTCACACCTCCCTGGGACAGGAAACCTATTGTCCAGGCCTCCCCTGCCGGAGTTTCGTCCAGCAGCAGGAGGCCAGACTCGTGTCTGTGGCAGCAGCATCCATTTTGTGATGCCAGGGCTCTGGAAAGAAGTTACCGGACTAGTCAGAGTTACCATGTCTTTCCCTCTAGAAGGGTGGAATGCTACCCCCGCCGCCAGGATTGGCGGGGGGTAGTATTCCAAGATGTTTGACACCAAACACGACATGTTTAGGTGCAGCCATTCCAAAGTTAGCATTTTACCGCGAGGATATAATGCGCTTAAGAGTATATGGTCAGGCTGCACTACAAACAGCATCAGAGATGGTCTCCGAACGCTGCAGAGGGGCCCTGCTCATGCAGGGGCACCCTCTCACATAGGAACCATGCACTCTGCCTTTAGGATTGATAAGGCCTGCCTTAGGAGTGACTTATAGGTTTATATGTGTGTATGCATTTAGTGATATAGGTAACCTATATCACAGTAAGGGGTGCATGCACCACCTTACCCAGGCTGCAGTAGCAGACCTGTGGTGTCAGTTTGGATGGCCTTCCAGGGGTGGCATAATACATGCTGCAGCCCCTGGCAGGCCTCTGAGGTACCTATGCCCTTGGTACATAGTATACCATATACTAGGGACTTATAAGGGCACTCCAGATCCCAATCAGTGATGTGCCTAAGGCACATGGAAACCTTTTTACAGAGAAAGCAGATAGACTGGGGCCCTGAATAGCAGGATCCCAGTCCAACTAAGTCATAAACCAGCAAAACACCATAAAAAAGTGGGGGCAACCATATAGTCAGATTCCACCTTCCTACAATCTTATCCTCCTTATTGCCTTCAACTTCATCCTTCTTCTCCTATGATGTGGGCTGTTGCTGACAGACCTTCTCCCAGGGTCTGAGGGCAGTGTGGTAATCCTTTTACTTAGATCCCTGTTTAGCTTCACCCCTCGCTACTTGCACATGCTGATCAGTTCTGCCATGCTAAGGCTGTCCACGTTAGCTATATCCGGAAACAACCTTTATATCGCGGATTTTACACCGCAATGCAATCACAACGCGGTCATTACAACGACCGCGTTGTTACAATGCAGTGCCATTACTACACAAGTCATTACATCGACTTGCAGTAGATGGCGCTCTAACATAAGGAATAGTATAGTTTACTATTCCAACACCTTCCCTACTGTTACATAGGCTGGAATTGGAATAGTAAATTATACATTCCTAATGTGAGGGTGCCATCTACTGCAAGTCGATGTAATGACTTGCGTAGTAATGAAATTGCATGGTAACAATGCGGTTGTTGTAACAACAGCGTTGTGAAATACCGCGTAGAAAAAGCACGCATTGTAAAGTGCTATATTCACCATATACATCTCCATGTTCCCCAAAGCAACTTTAACCATGTTAAAGGGGGAGCAGAGCCACTTTACTCTTAATTAACAGGGGCAAAGTGCACAAAGTTCTATGCCAAGCAAAAATAGAGTCCAGAAAAAGGCAAAAAATCTGCCATACAGAAAATGTGAATTTCCTTCACTATCCTTCTGGTTTATCCATCTGATTGTAGTTATTGCACCGTTGGAAGCTTTGCGGGAGCCTGCAGTCGAGTGGTGAGCAGCAGTGGGCTTGAAGGGGTACCAACTAGCCCCAGCTCATCCCCATAACCTTCTATTTGAGGTCATTGGCACTTTTGAGTTCTTCTGGTGCCTTGTCATCACGGGGAAAGATAGAGATTGTTTCACTTTTCTTCAGCAGCTAGTCCAATAACCCTAGAGCTAAAAGGTTATCGTTTTTATTATTAGTGTCAGCTGAAGTAGTAACAATAAATGCATTAGCAAAGATTCTAAAATACATCACAAAAAGAAAATACCAATTCGTTTAAAACAAGCTTCTATTAATAAAACATTTCAGTAAAAGGAGCTAAAAAGACTAGCAGTATAAATATACACTCATACTCAAAAAGAAAGACAAATATTCAAATGTTCTAAATCTAAACTCAGGACTAAGAAGCCCTCATTTATAGGATTTTGACGTAGGGCAGTGCAGCAAGTCTTCTTGCTGGGCTTTCCCTATGCCAAAGTGAAAGTGCAAGAATGCACTATATTTATGCAACACAGTGCATTCCTGCCTTTTCTGCCTGTGCTGGTGCCATTTCGGCAGGCTAGCGTAAATGTAGGCTCTGGATTGCATGCAGGATTGTTTTTGCGCAGGAAGGAGCACCTTCCTGCACAAAAACAATACTAAGAGAGTTTTCCTCTTTCTATGTGTGATGCAGAATGCAGAAAGAGGAAAAAATGAGGAGAAATAAAATATTTCTCCTCATTACGCCTCACCTAGGGAGCCGTAAGGATTTGCTGCTTCCCAAGGTTTACATGATTTTGTAAATGTGGGGCAGCATCAAAATCCATGACTGTTGTGTGGGAAAACCCACCACAACGCCCATGGAACGCCTACCAGGCGCAGAGTAAGTTGACGCAGTGATTTGCGCTGCGTTGCCTTATTCAAGAATTATGAGGCCACTCACACCACGTGGCTTCATAAATCTGATTCAGAGCCCTGCGTCACACATGTACCAAAGTGCAAAAGTGGCACAGGGCTCTCATAAATAAGCCACCAAATGTTTTTATCTTTCCATTAAATGGAAGGGTGGGAAAAAATGCATTACTTCTGTTTACGTTTACCAGTCGCTGCCTAAGCCTATCAAATATAGGAGGACACTGCTTGACAGCTCATTACTCGATCTGTAACACAAGCCAGTGCATCAGGAGACTTTTTTTTACAGGATGGCTCTTGAAGAGTGGGTCAAGACATTTATTGTGAATAAATATCATTATGGTATTAAAGAACCCAAAGTGCAAGGTAGTTTTCCTGCACCAGGGCTGCAAATGCAATAGTCATATCAGAATGCTGTGTTTTCCTTTTGGCCATATTGGATTTCATTAGTAAAATGCTGAGTCTAAATTTAATATGAAAAGGGCAGTCCTTCAGGACAGATCCTATCTAAGTACCTTTCTATACCAGGGTTATGTGTTAGTGAGATATCTATAAACCTAAGAATCAATCAATTTTAGCACCCTGATATGCTTCCCATGTTTTATGGTGTTAACACAGCTATTTGACTGCCCTAAACATGTCTGTATTAATGAGGGCTGGATAATCCCACCCTAAGAGTAGTTTTAACCTGGGACAGTCACTAATTTGTGGCAACTTCCCTATGGGATGCCATCTCTAGCCGATATCTCAGGCAGAATCCAGCAACAAGTTTAATGCCCAATTACCAGGTGGGGTGCAAGAACCCAAACACAAGAGATATCTCAAAAAGTCCTGATTTTCTATCGCACCATAAGATTTATATGGCCACCAAATTGTGCACCAATAATATATGCTGCATCTGCTTTCCGTCTGTACAGGTGCCATATTGCCCTTAGCTGTAGAAAGCCATCTTCAGCTTACACCTTAATCTGTAGTGATAGTTTGCCCCAGAGTGGAGGCTGCTTTCTCTCCAGGCTGGACCCATGTTTGCTTGGTGTCAGAGAGCATGCATGAAGAGTCAAAGTTACCCACTCACTCCAGCAACTGAATATTATGAAAAAATGAGTTTTTATGTAGATGATGGTTTTATAATCATGACCTTTGATAATGCGTAGACAATTCATTGAAATAATATAGAACACATCACCAGCTAACAACAGTATTAGAATTTTCAAGTTAAAAATTCTGAAAATATTGATTTTAATCCTTTCCAGATAGGTGCCAATATCATTCAGAAAAAGAGAAAATAGCGAAGAGGCAGGATCACACCTTTCAGAATTATGAATTTATCTGTAAACTCCCTACACAGACCCCATTACTGAGGAACCAGAGAGTCTTTGAACTGGAGAGTGTGGTAGTTGATATATGGATTGCAGACTAGATGGAATTGTCACGGTTGATTGAGTTTGTGATTTCTGGGTTGTACGCTTTAAGAATTTGCCATGTACCAGGACATGTACTGTTTAATTTGTAAAGAGATAGTGATCATATACAAGGAGCTGCTCTGATTTTAAGAGTACAATTGCAGGCTTTCATGTTACACCTTGTATTGATGTTTTGTTCTCCTGAACATCCAAAGATGGCACTGAAGGAAGCCATCACACTGTGGGGCATATTATCAAGGGCAGTATCACCACTTTAGCAGCACTTTTTGCCGATAAAGCGGCGATATTTTTATCGCCCTATTAGCAAGCTGGCGCTAACAGCTGTTAGCGACAGCTTAATGGCGATAGCGGCCGTCTTGTTGCCGCTTTGCATGTCAGCGATATTTATCGCTAATGACATGCAAAGTAGGCGTTCCCAACCAAAAGTCAACAGGAACAGCCGCTAACACAACTACCCCCTATTAGCAATGCCCGCGAAGCGATAAAAAAAGTCGCGCTAACCGCGATTATCGCTGGAATTTAACACCGGATAAAAACTTGACTTAACCATCTTGTCAATGGGAGGTGGATTGTAAGGTTAAGTCCTCACCTGCCTATTAGCAAGCTTTCCATTAGCGCAGTGAATTTATCGCTGGATTTCTCGCACTATTGCTGGGTTTCGCCGCTATTGCTGGATTTTTTATCGCCTTGGAGATAAGCGTTGATAATAATGCGTTATCTCCGCGATGAAATCCAGCGATAGCCGGCGATAAAAAAAACAGCGCTAAGCGCGCTTTGCGATAATTATCGCAAATCCTTGGTAATATGCCCCTGTGTCCTATGATTATTTTCAGAAGAGACTGTCCCGGCACCACGCTGATATTGCCCAACACTGCAGGAGCGAAGATATTCCCAATCCGCTACCCCTGCCCTGGCAGCCACCACTGATTTATATACAAGGAGATGGCTGCCACAGACACCGGGAGAAGGTGGGGGCAAACAAGGAAAACACAAGGGGATATCGTTCTAGCATGGCTCTCCTCTCTGGCTGTTAATGGCGGGGAAAAGGACCATCTAACCTGAGAGAAACAAAAGGCAGAAATACAGATTAGCACCAAATGCTAATTACTCATTCACATACATGATCAGGCACAACTTAGAGCAGGCATGAACTGGCTCTTACCCCGTATTGAGAGCAAAGGATGTTTTCTTTTTAAATGATCTTGATGTCCGCGAAGCTTGTATATCATGAGAGTTAGCAAGTTCCTGAAATCCTAACTCCAGCGTGTTTATCCTTATTCCCCGTGAGCAACACCTTCATAAAAAAAAGTATTTTTATCCAAGGGGGAAAAAAAGTCTGGCACAGACATAAAAAAAAACCCACACAACAAAAACAGGATACCAATAACAAAAGGAGAGTTTGTATCCGTATTATAAGAACACGTCGTGAAAAACACCCTAAAGGTGTTCTATAACGACCTCGATAGGTCGCAATAGTCCAGGAAGTGAAAAAGGGAAAAAACGGGCATGCAGCCGCGTACTTGCTCCCATAATCCCAAACAAAGGCAAATACACAAGTTACAAAAAATGCTGAAGTCAAGCAGGAAAGGAAGGAAGATGGACTGGAACAAAATCCCAGGACAGCACAACCCGTAATCCAGAAGCGGGAACCCCATACGGAGGAGCAAAAAGAGGACGACTTCACTGAGCTGGAGACTGTCGGCGAAGTCCTTCCGGATACCAGGACTGGAAGCGAAACCAAGCATTGAATCCCTGCAGGCGGCCGCTTTATATACTTCCGCCTATGCGCCAAAATGCTCACGCCAGTATACCCGATCATGCATGCAGAGAAAAAAAGGTAGGAAAGACAGAACACACTCCTCATTTCCTAACAGTACCCCCCCAAACACCTCCCCACCGGGCGTGGCTTAGTAGGATGACGGACATGAAACAAATGCACCAACCGGGGAGCATGGACATCACCAGCCAGTTCCCAGGTGCGATCTTCAGGAGTGTATCCCTTCCAATTAATAAGATAATATAATCTCCCTCTCCTCCTTCTAGAATCCAGGATAGCATTCACCTCAAATTCTTCATGATCACCCACTATAACAGGAGGCGGAGGAGGCAATGCCTGAGTCGTCCTAATATAGGGTTTCAATAAAGGCGTATGGAACACAGAATGGATACGATACTCCTCTGGCAAGGCTAATTTCATGGCTATGGGGTTCACTACTCTGAGAATGCTAAAGGGTCCCACAAACCTAGGCTGCAATTTCCTGGAACCACCCAACCTCAAATTTTTTGTAGCCAGCCAAACCTTATCACCCACTGCATATGAAGGAGCAGGATCTCTATGTCTATCAGCCTGCTTCTTCATGCTAAGTTTGGTAGCCTGTAACTGTTCCTGAGTCTTCTCCCAAATCTGTACCAAGGAGTGACTTAGGGTGTCCAAAGCAGGAACACACCCATTGGGTTGGATAGGAATGGCCTTAGGATGGAACCCCATGGAACAAAAAGCATTGGCATAGCCAATAGGTCTTGCCTTTGGGACCTTATAAGTGTTTAGTTATCCAGCACAATATCCTTGGTGCAACAACATCAAGTGTTGCATGGCTAAACACTTATAAGGTCCCAAAGGCGAGACCTATTGGCTATGCCAATGCTTGTTTTGAGTGAGTGGCTCGTGCAGGTATGCCACTGTGAGGTAGAGATGCTGCAAGTGCTTTTACAGGAGCCCCTGTGACATTGCGCTCTTCAAAATGTATCTTGGGTCTGGTGTAATACTTCTAGCCCCTATTCCCGTCTTCTCGCACCCAATGCATCCTTAAATGTCCCATGTACAGCCAGGGCTGACACTCCTATTACCCCTGCCCTCCAGTGACACTTTACCTGTCACGGGTGGTGGAGGTGGTGGTGGACGTGGTGGTGGTGGTGGACGTGGTGGACGTGGTGGTGGTGGACGTGTTGGTGGTGGACGTGTTGGTGGTGGACGTGGTGGATGTGGTGGTGGTGGCGGACGTGGTGGTGGTGGACGTGGTTGACGTGGTGGTGGTGGACGTGGTGGTGGTGGACGTGGTGGTGGTGGACGTGGTGTGGTGGACGTGGTGGTGGTGGACGTGGTGGTGGTGGTGGACGTGGTGGTGGATGTGGTGGTGGTGGTGGACGTGGTGGTGGTGGATGTGGTGGTGGTGGTGGACGTGGTGGTGGTGGTGGACATTGAGTTGTGCATTCTTCTAAAGCAACTATGTGGAAACGTGTGGCAAATGCTACCTTTTTAGACACATTTTACTAACAACTATTGATAATAACTGCATGTTTTAAAAGCAGTTCTGAGGGAACTGAAACAAACTGACATGTCAGTCATTACCTTGGAGTCCATTACATCGGGTATCATTACATCTCGATCTTTACATCGAAGTGCCATTAGATTGCATGTCTGCACGTCAGGAGAGCCTTTACATCATAGGCCTTTACATCTCTAGTACCTTTACTTAGCAGGTAGGTAGGCAAGTATTATTTTTAAGAACTTATAATTTTATTTATATATATTAATTTTTAATTCTATACAGAATGTAGGCAGGTGTTATTTTTAAGAACTCATAATTGCATTTATATATATATTAATTGTAATTCTATACAGAATGTAGGCAGGTTTTATTTTTAACAACTTTTAATTTTATTTCTATGTATTAATTTTAATTCTATACAGAAAGTATAGAATTAAAATTAATAGATACAAATAAAATTATAAATTGTTGAAAATAATACCTGCCTGCCTACATTCCTGGCCGTGCTCCCTAAAACATCTGTCCTGGCTACGGGCCTGACTGTTTCATAGTATACCCAGGGCCACTGGAATTATGCGATTGTGCCGCCTAATTATAGATTTGCCACATTTGCCACATAATCCGTCATCTGCTGCATAATCTGCATATTTATAAAAAAAACATTTTGTTTCTAGCTCAATCGGTTCAAAAGTCAAGTAAAATGCAGCAGCACGTTAGCGGGCAGTGAAAGGCATGTTGCAATAGTTGACTGGTCACCTTTCTGTTGCTTATATTTGAGTGCTTAACTGGTACTAATGACAGAAAGTGTTAACAAGTGTAAAAAGTACAAAATAATGAAGTAACTCTATTAAAAGAAATGTGCCGCATTACGCTGCATAATTTGACTTTTCTTGCCGCATAATTTACTCGCCCCTGCCGCATAATTTCAGCGGCCCTGAGTACAGCGCAGCAACACTTCTGGCTAAAACCCTGCTTCTTTAAGTAATCGCGGATGGAGAATAAGACAGATGGAAATTACACTTCCCTGACACCGTCACAGCACGTTCTGAAGGCGGACAACCAGTGGCAGTAGTCTAAGTAGTCAGAGAGAGAGAGCCGGTGGTTGGTTGGACGGGATCTTAACCTGTCTCTAGGAAGCCGAACGGCTGCTGAAGTGCGCACAACTGTGAAAATAAGACATGACTGTCAATTTAGTGGGGCAGCAGCAGCTGGAGCACTTATCCTTGTCGTTAAGGCAGTGGGCATTCCTTCCAAAACGGTGGAACAAATATCAATGAACACAGTGGAAAACTTCCGTCCAGGACAGCCTGTTGTGACAAGTTTGATCAAAATGCATCGAGCAATGTTTGTACTAGTTTGGTCAAGTTTAGCTTTTTCAGACTTTTATTCATGCACCTTGGGACAAACAAGAATTGTACTTTATCCGAAAATAAAAAATGTATTACCTCTGTCCTTTACAGGTATTTTGTTGCGCCTATATTAGAGTTTACTCGTAGTTTTATGGTGCGCTACATGTAACCTTTGAGTTACCTCAGAGCGCGAGATGACCTATGCAGCCTACTTCAAACTAAAAATTGATATTTCCTATTTTTTTCCAAATGTAACATTTTGTTGCCTGCTAAGTGGCCCCAGGCCATGTGCACCACTTTTACCATGTCCTCCGGTACTTTTTTTAATGTGGGACATTCCACTTAAAAAAAACATTCTCACTATTTTTATTACATTCCAAATAGGCCTTGAAATGTTGCACTTTGATGTAAGGTCCTATATTTTTACCTTTTTTTTTACATGCCGTTAATTATGGCAGAGTGGCGGCAGCATGTAATCCTCCGTCCTTAAAATCGAATTTCTTTGGTTAAGTGAGTTCTATCTGTCCTCTGAGTTCAGGCCAAGGAAACTGCTAGTTTCATGATCACCATGCTGCCCAGGAACAACTCGTCCACATGAGCGTCAGTGCTCAGCCCTCCTTATTTTCTCCTTTTTTCTGGTGTACCTATCATGAATAATCCACTATTATTCTCGATTAATATAGTAGAAAAAAGGCTGACTGGACCAAGCAGCAGATTTACGCAGGCAGAGATATTTGCGTGATGACAGTTACAGGCAAATAAAGACATTGGCACCTGCCATCAAACAGTTTGTCTAGGCTCGTGAAGTCCCCTGCCAGGGCCAAAAAGCGTGCCATGCATTCGTTCCTCCAAATTTAACATACACTGTAGCGTCAGTCATAAATGTTGCCCAGGGAGCTTTAGGCTTCATCCCAGTAGTGTCTGGGGATAACCACCAATCAGCCTGTCCCTCTACCTCTTTCCACTTAATTTGATGAGTTAGGAAAGGATGGAGTGAAAAATCTGAACCCTGCACATGCATCAGCATGGACCCTGTGCTGTCAGGTCAATGGTGATGCCCTCTGTAGCCGTCAGCTCTCTGCTTCGTGTTTGAGGGCTTGAGGTGGTAACTACAAGTGGCAGCAAGGAGCTGAAGCGGAACTAGCTCGGAAAGCTGCGTGTAAATAAAAAATACTCTTACATTAAATGTGTGCATGCATGGGGAGTGAGTAAGTGTGGGTGTGTGTGGGGTGAAGGTGAAAGTGAGAATGGGTGCAAGAGTAAGTATAACAAGCGCGCCTCGCGCTCAAAGTAAAAAAAAAAAAAGTTTGACGAGAGGCAGCAGGGGGAGGGGAGAGAGGAGGGGGCCTGCTCCTGTTTCCCTTGCGGGAGAGAGCAGGAACCATCTGTTAATTACAAACAGATGGTCTGAAAGCTCGCTCCCGCAAGGGAATCGCCAAACGTGCACGTGTTGCCATTCAAAGCAATGCAATGCGTGCACGTTTTTGACTGCAAAACTGAATCGATTTCAAAAGGTCTTTTTCCTATGGAGCGCATGCGTGCTGCGTAGGCGAGACCTAAAAAGGAGTCATCCCTAAGGCCGAGTGCACACTGTTATTATACGCGAATTCAGCCAAAGGGAGCGCCATAACCCAATTACAAGTTAAAGAGGTCAATAGACACCGGAGATACTGCTCCATTGTTTGGTTAGTTCGTTCCGTTTGCCCATCCGTCTGAGGGTGGTAAGCGGAGGACAAACGCAACTCCATCTTCAAGAAAGAGCACAATTCTGTCCAAAAATGGGACACAAACTGCGCCCCTCTTTCGGACACAATGGCAGTAGGCAACCCATGTAACCTCACTACGTGATTCACGAACACAACCGCCAATTCACGAGTGGTAGGCACCTTCGGTAACGGAACAAAATGGGCCACCTTTGTGAACAAGTCCACTACCACCAGTATGGCCGTATATCCGGCTTCCAAAGGAAGATCCGTAACAAAATCCATACTGATGGTATGCCAAGGAGCAGGGGGCACAGGCAACGGATGCAACAACCCAGAAGGACGTGTGTGAGTAGGTTTACTAATGGCACAAACAGGACAAGATGCCACAAACACCTGGACATCATGCCCTACTGTCTCCCACCAAAACCATCGCAAACAAAACTCCTTGGTCTTATTTATTCCAAGATGACCCCCTAAGGATGAGGAGTGGCACCACGCAAGAACTTGCTCCCTCAATTCAGGTGGTACAAACAGTCTTCCATCATGATACAACAGACCATCCTGAACAGAAAATAGTGGGTTAGTCAACCATGGGGCCAGATCCAAATTCCCCACTTCCCCCTTCACGGACAACAAAAACTCCTCTGCTGAAACACAAGCCACAATTCTCTCCACAGGAATCACAGTTCTAATATCAGTACCCTGCAAGTCCCCCAGCTGACCCACATGTTTTCGAGACAGCGCATCCGACTTCAACTGCTGTGCAGCAGGCCTATACATAATGATGAAATCATATTCATTAAAGAATAATACCCACAGCATCTGTCTCGGGGTCAATGCTCTTGCTGAGCGTAAAAACTCTAGGTTCTTATGGTTAGTATAAATTGTGATGGGATGCCGGGCCCCCCATAAGTGATGCCTCCACTCTTCAAAGGACAACGTAATCGCAAGCAGCGCCCTTTCCGCCACCGTGTAATTACGCTCAGCAGGCAACAATATTTTAGAAAAGAACGCAATGGGGTGCATAAAACCTGTTTCAACATCCCTTTGCGAGAGAACACCGCCCACTGCACACAGGGAAGCATCAGCCTCCACAAAGAAGGGCAAAGCGGGATCTGGATGCACAAGGACAGGGGCAGAGGTGTATTTAGCAACCAACAATTCTAAAGCAGCCAGGGCGGCTGGAGACCAGATGAAAGGTACATCCTTTCTCAACAAGGCAGTCATAGGTGTTACAATATCCGAGAAGTGGGAAATAAACCGCCTATAAAAATTAGCGAATCCTAGAAGGACCTGCACGTCCTTCACACAGTTAGGAGACGGCCAGTTGACAATAGCCTCGATCTTATGAGGGTCCATCTTAATACCGCCAGCAGAAACAAGAAACCCCAAAAACTCCACACAGGATGTATTAAACTTACATTTCTCCAGCTTCACAAATAAATGATGGTCTTGTAACTTCTGTAACACCTGAGATACATGAAGCTCATGATCCACAGTGTCTTTAGAAAAAATCAAAACGTCATCGATGTAAACTATCATGCTCACATTCAAATACTCCCGTAAAACCTCGTTGATAAAAAACTGAAAAGCCGCTGGGGCGTTACACAAACCAAAAGGCATAACGCAGTACTCAAACAAACCAAACTTTGTACGGAACGCGGTTTTCCATTCGTTCCCTTCACGGACACGAGTGAGATGGTAAGCGCCCCTCAAATCGAGTTTTGTAAAAATAGTAGAGTGCTTCAATTGGTCTAACAAAACCGGGATTAAAGGGAGAGGATATTTTTTCTTAACCGTCACTTTGTTGAGTGCTCTGTAGTCCACACATGCTCGAAGACTACCCTCCTTCTTGGGGATGAAAAAGATTGCCGATGACACTGGCGAGGAAGAGGGACGTATAAATCCAGACGCCAGCATCTCATCCAAATACTCCCGCAGATGTTGTTCCTCTGGTTCTGACAATGCATATATGCGACTACAGGGCAATGTAGCACCAGGCAACAAATCTATGCGACAGTCAAAAGACCTATGAGGTGGTAGAACGTTGGCTTGAGCCTTGTCAAAAACCTCACGAAAACCCACATAGGGAGCTGGAATACCACTAGACTCTCCACAATCACCCACTGCACAAGTTAATGGCATCACCCAATCCGTGGCAACATGATAACAACTTTGTAAACAGTGTACAGAATCCAACGTCACCGTTCGCCTTACCCAGTCAATCCTAGCGTTGTGTATCTGCAACCACGGTACGCCGAGTATAATACCAAAAGAGGGAGCATCTATGAGATCAAAACTTATAGGGGCATATTAGCAAGGACGTTATCGCCGCTTTAGCGGCACTTTTTGCCACTAAAGCGGCGATATTTCTACCGTCCTATTAGCAAGCTGTCGCTAACGACAGCTTTATGGCGAAAGCGACCGTTTTGGTGCCGCTTTGCATGTCAGCGATATATATCGCTAATGACATGCAAAGTAGACGTTCCCAACTAAAAGCAACTGAAAACAGTCGCAAACACAACTTCCCCCTATTAGCAATGCCCGCGAAGCGATAAAGAAAGTCGCGCTAACCGCGATTAGCGCTGGAATTTAACATCTGCTAAAAACTTGACTTAACCATCTTGTCAATGGGAGGTGGATTGTAAGGTTAAGTCCTCACCTGCCTATTAGCAAGCTTTTCATTAACGCAGTGAATTTATCGCTGGATTTCTTGCGCTATTGCTGGGTTTCGCTGCTATCACTGGATTTTTTATCGCCTTGGAGATAAGTGTTGATAATAACACGTTATCTCCGCAATGAAATCCAGCGATAGCCGGCGATAAAAAAAACAGCGCTAAGCGCGCTTTGCGATAATTATCGCAAATCCTTGGTTATATGCCCCATAGTCTCTGAGTGCCCATTGTCACAAAGTAACAACAAGGGTTCAGTTTGACGGGTTATGGACCCTGAGGACAGTTCAGTCCTGTCGATAGCTCTCACAGGTTCCGGCTGTTCTTTATACACACACTGAACGTTTAGCCTTTCAGCAAGTTGGATATCCATAAAATCCCCTGTGGCTCCAGAATCAAGCAGCACAGACATGGTAGATCTGCTGCTGTTAGACAACACCAAACAGACAGAAATGGTAAAATGTCGTGGAATTCTCTGAACTGTCCCAGGTATCACATAAGAATCGCTAAAAGCAATTTCTCCCTGGGAGCTTGCTCCTGTTTTCCTACCTACAAATGCCACTGTCTTTCTTGTGGGAAGACTAGATGGTTTCACGGGACATTCGCGGGAAAAATGTCCCCCCTTCCCACAATACAAACATAAGTTCTGAGCACGCCATCTTCCTTTTTCCTCACTTGATAAAGGACCCTTCACCACATCTATTTCCATAGGTTCAGGCCCCTGCTTCGACTCCACAAGCCCTTTAGACTCACTTCTCACAACCACAACACGAGATGCCTGAAACCGATTCCTCTCCCCTCGTCTTTCAGACAACCGGTGATTCAACTTGACCACCAAGTCAATAAAGGCCGAACAATCCTCTGGAGGATCCACCACCCGAGATACAATGTCTTTTAACTCCTCACTCAGTCCCTGATAGAACAAAGAAGTTATTTTCGCCATGGGCCAGTGTGTCTCCGAAACAAGACGGTTAAAAGAGGAGACATAAGATAACAAATCCTGTTTCCCCTGCCTTAGTTTCAATAACTCAGCATCGCTAGCTTGCATAAAAGCATGCTTTGTAAACAGACAACGCATCTGCTCCTTAAAAGCCGGATAATTGTACAGCACAGGATCATCACTATCCACCAAAGGAACAGCCCACGTAGCTGCCGTGCCAGCTAAGTAAGATATAACAAAGGCCACCTTTGCGGAATCATCCAGAAAAGCAGTGGGACGACACATAAAGTGTAAATGACACTGATTCATGAATACCCCGAATTTGTTACAATCACCTGTAAATCTTTCAGGTACAGCCAAAGGGATAGGAGTAGGCGTGATAACTGTAACTGCTATAGGTGTACTACCACTAGCCCCTTGACTAAATGTTCTATTGAACTGAAAAGAGGCGGGTTGTACTATGGGTCCCTGCCCCTTTGGTAAAGGGCCCCTACCAGAACCCCATGACTGATCCCGAGCCCTGAAGGTGTTCAATTCCTTACGTAATCCATGATTTTCCTGCCTTAAATCTTGTACCTCAGTCTGAAGGGAAGTAATGGCGGTCATTAAATCCTGCATGGTAGGAACCCCATCCTTCCCCGTTCTATTCCCACCCTCGAGATCCATCTTCGCTCAGGCAGTGTATCAATTCGTGGGCTTGGTTTTCTGTCCCGGCACCACACTGATATTGCCCAACACTGCAGGAGCGAAGATATTCCCAATCCCCTACCCCTGCCCTGGCAGCCACCACCGATTTATATACAAGGAGATGGCTGCCACAGACACCGGGAGAAGGTGGGGGCAAACAAGGAAAACACAAGGGGATATCACTCTAGCACGGCTCTCCTCTCTGGCTGTTAATGGCGGGGAAAAGGACCATCTAACCTGAGAGAAACAAAAGGCAGAAATACAGATTAGCACCAAATGCTAATTACTCATTCACATACATGATCAGGCACAACTTAGCGCAGGCATGAACTGGCTCTTACCCCGTATTGAGAGCAAAGGATGTTTTCTTTTTAAATGCTCTTGATGTCCGCGAAGCTTGTATATCATGGGAGTTAGCAAGTTCCTGAAATCCTAACTCCAGGGTGTTTATCCTTATTCCCCGTGAGCAACACCTTCATAAAAAAAAGGATTTTTATCCAAGGGGGAAAAAAAAGTCTGGCACAGACATAAAAAAAAACCCACACAACAAAAACAGGATACCAATAAGAAAAGGAGAGTTTGTATCCGTATTATAAGAACTCGTCATGAAAAACACCCTAAAGGTGTTCTATAACCACCTCGATAGGTCACAATAGTCCAGGAAGTGAAAAAGGGAAAAAACGGGCATGCAGCCGCGTACTTGCTCCCGTAATCCCAAACAAAGGCAAATACGCAAGTTACAAAAAATGCTGAAGTCAAGCAGGAAAGGAAGGAAGATGCACTAGAACAAAGTCCCAGGACACCACAACCCGTAATCCAGAAGCGAGAATCCCATACGGAGGAGCAAAAACAGGACGACTTCAATGAGCTGGAGACCGTCGGCGAAGTCCTTCCGGATACCAGGACCGGAAGCGAAACCAAGCATTGAATCCCTGCAGGCGGCCGCTTTATATACTTCCGCCTACGCGCCGAAATGCTCACGCCAGTATACCCGATCATGCATGCAGAGAAAAAAAGGTAGGAAATACAGAACACACGCCTCATTTCCTAACAGATACCTGATTATTTGCCATGGTTCTATGATCAAGGCTTCGCACGAGGGCCGAACAGTGCCACGAGGTGTCAACACAGCTCTTTCGGGAGGTCTTCTGAGTGAGCGCTGTCATCTGTCAGTTTCTTGATTTCTATTAGTATGAGTGACTCCTCCAGCCCAGCACGACACACTCATAGGGTCGCAAGGTGAAAAGAAGCTGGATGATATATATTCACTCAAAAGAAACAAAGGTTAAAGTAATGTTATAGTTAGAAGAGAATGTCAGTGATGTTACATTTTAAACTAAAATAACACTGAAATTCCCCAGTTATAGTTATCTTAAGTAACTATAACTTGTGCCCTATGGTAACTGTAACTCACGCTCCCGCCGTGCACAGTCTTCTCATCAATGATCCTATTTCAAATATTGCAGTGATATTATCATGATGTCATAAAAGAGGTCTTGAGTGATGTAATATTTGTTTTTTGTGTTTAAAACATTATGTTATCACTGAAATTGTCACCTAACTACAACATTACATTAGGGTTTTCCGAACGTAAATTAATATTTCATTACCACATGTAAAGCTAACCACCTGCACGATGCATGGCCTTTGGCTGTGCACAGTGGAGGTGTTGGCCACAGGGCCTGGACTGTGTCCACGCTCTTCATTCAACCACCCACTCGCAGCCAACCCAACGCCGCACATGGCCTGGTCTGTGAACAGACCCTGCGTCCAGTCCCCATAGGCAGCCACCGCCACAATTGGCCACAGGGCCTGTATTCACCTCATTAGAGCAGCCCCCTTCCCTAAACCACTTTTGATCCCAGGGTACCCACCCCCAGAGCCTTTTTTTTTAAATGTGAGGCGGGCCTGCTGTCACCTCCAAAGCCACTTTGGGTATCAGGGTTCCCATCCATTGGTATCTTTAACTGGGGGAGGAAGGCACACATCCTCTCTCCCCAAGCCAATAGCAGTCCCGAAGACCCCATCCCCTGGCTCTCTCCCCAACTAATAGTGTCCCCAAAAACCTCGGCCCTGAGGCCAAAATATATATGTTAACGGGAGGGGGCATGTTGCTATCTTTCCCAAGCCTATTGTGGCCCCAGGGACTCCATTACCCTAGTCCCGTCTTTTTTTTAGGTGGGTGCCCCTGTGCCTAACCGAGGCACCCATGAAACAGCTAGTTGGGGGCCACATCAAGAGCCCCAGGGCCCCTGCAGCCCAGTCTGCTCTCCGAATGCTGAGGAAGCCAGCATTGCTCGGGCAGTGAACATGGGCAGGGAAACAAAAGTCTACTCCCACACAGCGAGAGCATTTTTGAAGCTTCCGTTCAGTGATAGTAGACATGCTTTCCTTGGCGCATTCTTGCGAGTTGGGAAGGCATGTCTGCCCCCACCAGGCAGGAGCATTTAAAAATGCTCCCGCCAGGTGAGAGTAAATATATATGGGCATAGTGCTGGTAGAGAATCTACTGTGTTCCAGGAGATGAGCTCCCTGGGACACAGTGATTGAGAACAGCCCTGATGAATGGTATTGGACCCCAGGAGGATGGGATCCCTGGGGCCTATTAATGCATGGCACGGGAGCATGACCCCCTCCCCTTAATAATAAAATTCAGCCCCAGGGGATGGAGTCCTCAATGCCTAATAAGGCTTGGGGAGTGGGAATCAAGCAACACTTCTCAATAACCATGATGGCTACGCTCACAAGCCCCTCTCCCCAAAACCAATGTTTTGCATCGGTGAAGGGATGTTTTTAATTGTAATGCAAGAGCCCGTGCTTCTCTTTTTATTTTATTTTTTTAATTTTGCTGTAGATTTGCTGAACCTCTGAGGATTTTTGACACAATTAAAGAAAAATGTTTTTGGCCTCAGGCAGAGCCCCAGCACCACACCTGGGGGGTACTCAGGACTAAGCACGGAGTCCTAAGATAGCTGCTGCCTTATCCTTGTTAATGCAGTGGCCCAGCGGATCCTCTGAGGCATGAAATATACATTGTTTTTAGTCATTCATTGCTCAAAAACTACTAAAAGGATTTACACCAAATCACAAATAGCACTCTTTTTATACCACAACATAGCTTTCTGCCAATTGTGGTATAAATGCATTCAGCCAATTGGGGCTGTAGCTGTATCTAAAGTTCCTGTTGAAAAATGAATGGTGATTGTTTGTAAATCTTTTTAAATTTAGCTAGGGATGGGATAACTCTTCTTCCATGCCCAAAATGAGTTGCTGTACTGCTCACAGCTGTGATTGTTCCATCTAACATGCTTGTGGGTTTTACAATTTTCAGGAAGGATGACACTTTCAGAGGTACATGTTTATCCATTCCCAACACCTCTCTCTCGTCGCCCCCTCTAGCAGAAAGTAAATCTTCTATGTCATGTTCTCAGCTCTCTACTTCTCTGCCCTCCAAGTACTGCACAGATTTGATTCTAATTCATATCTTTTGGTCACTCCCCTAGCTTGATGTACATTTGACAGAGCAAAAAAAAAGCAGTGAATGTATTGTGGTCAGTTTCGAGATGCTGTACTATTCCTCTGTCAAGGACAGGTGTTCAAGCTTCTATGTTAATCATAATGTGGGGGCTTATTACGATGCCAGTCTGATCGACCGTCTGAACACCATGGCCGTGGTTCTTTTGGACAGATGAGTCTGTGGTTTCTCCACCTGCCGTATTATGATGTATGCAAGCTGAATCTCTGACCGCGGCAGTCGGAGTTCACTTTGCATGGATCACGGTGGTGGAAAAGGAGGCCAATAGGAATTCCAACACCGACATGACTGTGGTCCCAATGGCGAGCAGATTATGATACATCCGATACCTTGGTGATTCCATGTCGGTCCTTACATCTCATTATATGTGTACGATAAATAACACAGCTGATGTCAATTGTCAAAATGGACACACCAACTATTCAAACTATAAAACACACCCAGTCCCAGTCCATGATCCTTTACCACCACCCTTCAACATAGCAGAACTGACTGTGTCTTTTGTTCCACATCAGACAGCCGTTCCACAGATTCACACATCTTCATCACACAATTTACTGCTCATAATATTTGTACTTTTTTTTCCTGTAAACTACTTTAATTTCTCTATCACTCTCCCTCGCTCTAAATCACACAGTGTCACACAAAAAACAACCAGTTTTTCGGACACTGAGTTGTCAGTGCGTGAGGAAGAAATCATTAGAGTGGAATCACAGATTTGTGGAGCCCAAGTCCAACAAACTCGTCGTATTACAAAGAATCAGATATCGGACAGAATAGTCAACAAAGTGAATGCTGTGGGTACCACCCTGCGCACAAAGGAGGGCATTAGGAAAAGGTGACCCTTCCTGAAAGCCAGGTTCAAGAGCCTGCCCAACAGGCACCACCTGGCCACCCAGAAGACTGGAGGTGGGCCTCTCAGACCATAATTACAACTCACATCTGGGGAGAAGAAGGTGAATGCCTCCGTCATTGGGAGGGCTTGAGAGGAAAACCTAGGGGAATGTAGTCTGGTAAGTAGCATCACAACAACCTGTAATAAAATATCAATGTTCCCCTAGCATACATCACAGTTTCTGCCAAAGTGTTGTAAATCTATTGGTTCAATATGCAGTAGCCAAAGTATCAGAGATGTGTGATTAATAGTGACAATCAGTAGACCTGCACATAAGATCACAAGTATCAATAGCAATTGCATTTTCACGTGTGTAAATGTTGGGTGTAAGTGCATTACCATGAAATCATCATCCTGGGAACAATAATATGTGCTAATTTCCAATAGTATGGCCCATCACAACTGCATTTAGCTAACTGGTGTGTAGCACAAACCAGTTTGTCATATGTTGAAAAATGTCAAATTAAAAGGACTACAGCTATCATCAGGCCCTCCACCTCGAACTTTGAACCAGAGGCATCTGTGTTGCTTCTCCACACTCACTTGTCAGCCATGTCACTATTGACATTTAGCTCACAGGCAGTTAACCATTGGTCAATTGGGGGAGGAGGAGTGTTTGAAATGACTAAAACTACCATCAGATCCTCTACTTCTAACTCTGAGCATGAGGCCCCAGTGCTGTTTCTCTATAATCACTTGTCAGCTATATCACTACAGAGGGTAAGATCACATGGACTGAGCACTGTACACGCAATGCTCTGCTCAGACATATGTCTGCCTACCTAGCCTGACCTTCCCCTGGTCTCCAGAACAGGAAATAATGACCCCTTCAGTAATAAACATACCAAGTGTGTACATTAAATATCACTAACACATGTAGGCAACCCCGCTAATTCAATTTGCCTGGTGATACATTGACACTGCACATCACACATGAATAGCAATGATAAACCTATGACCAAGTTGTGTGTATGTATGAACTGGACACAAATCGGACATGGACTCGACTAATTCTCATTTAACTTCCACAGTGTATTCGATGCTAGTCACTGGGGTTTGGCTTGTCCATCCCTCATTGCAAAATGAACCAAATCAGCACAGCTATTGAGCAGGCCCATACCACTTTTGTGTAATTGAGGAATAATAATGTCAAGAAACTGAGTCAAACATAACGGGGACAGTTGCCAGTGTTAACCTCAACACCTTTTCCTCTCCCAGGCATTAACTCAGTGTGACCCAAATGATGTGGATGTACATACATACCAAACTTACAAAAATTACAATGTAATCTCTGTCCCATCAGGTCAATCTGGCACAACATCCAGCCAGAGTGAGGACACTCCCCTGGCTCAGACTCCACCCCAGAATCAAGCAAACTACGATGCAGACTCTCCTGGAAACTTGGACGCAGAGAAGGAACAGGGCCATCTGGTCAGCCTTGGCAGACAGCACCTGTGAGTCCAGCTGGGTCCTCAGCTATATCTCCCACCACAGCTTCAACATCACAGCTGACCCCTACCCCAACAACCACGGCCACAACATCTCCTTCCCACTCCTCCCAAATCCTGTGGTGAGGATCCACAACCCACTCACTGAGGATGGAGGAGCCAGTGGGTAGAGGGAAGGCAACAGTGGGCCCACAACCTGAAGATCCTGGTGCCACGGACACCCAGTCCAACTTCGTCCGAGTCATATGTGCATATGAGGGTTACCAGGAAGCAATGGGCCAGGTACTTGAGGAACTCTGGGACATTAGGCAACTGCAGAGGTCCTTAGACACCAATATGTAGATAGATAATGACCAAATGGACCAGGCCATTGGGGTGCTGAGTGACATTAATACCACCCTCCGTAGGGCTTTTGCACAAACACCTACTCCTCCCTATAGCACAAGTACATCATCTGTCCCTTCTACTTCTGTGGCAGCCACAGGGAGAGACAACCTGTCAGGGGATAATCCTCAGACATCCCAGACTGTGCAGTTGTAGATCCCCCACCCAACATAGGGTGGGACATCCAAGGAAACATCCAGAAGGGTTGGTTGGCAAGACACCCACAACCACCAGTAAGAAACAGTGCATCTGATGGCCTCTTATGCAATCTGTTCACTTTGTTGAGGATAAAGACATATAAGGACATAAGGACACATCTTCCACCAGAGAATTTAAAGAAAAGAAAAAATGCATAATGGTGCACTCGGACGCATCAATTGCTGAAACGACACACTCATCATCAAGATGCCAACTATGATCAAAAGTTTCTTTTAGAGGGTCCCGCTGATAATCCACTTGCTGCTTGCCTTCACTCGCGGCTGGAGCCGCTGACACCGCACTCCCATCCCGCCAATCAGAGCGCCAGGAGGCGCTTCAAAAGCTGAGCGCGGGCTCCCGCAGCGCGGGTCCCGCTGGTAATCCACTTGCTGCTTGCCTTCACTCGCGGCTGGAGCCGCTGACACCGCACTCCCATCCCGCCAATCAGAGCGCCAGCAGGCGCTTCAAAAGCTGAGCGCGGGCTCCCGCAGCGCGGGACGCGCGCGGGCGAAGCCCGGGCCAAGGGCGGGCCCGTCTGCGCCCGTCAGCGACCGGAGGAGGCCGGGCCGGGCCACATCTCTTGGTTACATCTGAGGTGATACAGAAGTTCGGAGTGGGGGCTGAAAGGCCTGCGGAAAAACACAAAAAGTCCTTATATTTACTCGGGTCGAGTGTTGAGATATGGGGAGAAAGAAACCTACGCCCACCTCAAAATGTACAGACACAACATTAGATGGCTACTTGCAAAAAGTTGTGGGGGCACTCAACAAAGAAATCGCACAGGCAGAGCGTAGACTATCATTGACTCCCTCACCTGTAGCTGGAAACTTGGATATGCATCCTGCACAGACTGCGCCCTTAATAACAGCAGAGACCCCTCAACAAACAACACTTTTAATCCCCCCCATTAGTCAAGAGGATCCACCAATTGCACCAATTGTACTTTCACCAACAGTCATCGTCTTGAGTCAGGGTCCCCAGGGTGGAGAGGAAAAAGATGTGGATACTGCAACATTGTCAAGCACGGGGGACCCAAATTCAGCTGGGGGGAAAAGAAAGCGCACTGACCCGATGGGAACTGAACAGAGGTCACGGGGTCAATTGCCCCGGGTTAAGAGGCCCAAGCAAAATCCGGTGGTTTCCGCAGGAAAACCTCGAGGGGGGGGAGAGGGAGGAGGGGTTGGAAAGCATAAAACTTTGCCCGAATTGGACATAATGGCAGCTCAATTTGGGAAAGTAGTGGCAGACTTATTAGAGCCGATACTATTGCGATTGTCCCGCATAGAAGAGCTGCTTGGTCAACCTTTGCCCTCTCTAGGGTGTTTCATGAATCAAACTGGGCCTAATGTAAGCGGCCCTCTGGGCAAATGCCAGATAGATAGGGGAGAAAATGCCACCTCTAATGTAACTGAAAGGAGAAGGTTAGCTATAGATAGGCAAATAGACACAAGTGCAGAAGTTAATATATTACGTCCCTACCAGGGCAGTGAAAATCAGATAGTCTCCTTACCACCAGGGCTGCAAATACAGGCAGGAGGTCATGATAGGGGGGCCAACAGCACTTATAGAGAATTTAACTCATCGAATCCTGAAAGGGATCATAGTAAGAGTAATGGGTTTGTAAATGGGCCTAAGAAATGTCGGGAACAAATCCAGAAAGACATGGTTTTAGACCTCCCGCCAGAATGTACTCCTTACACGTTGATCCTGACAGGGGTCCCACATCCTCACCAAGGTCATCATGAAAGTTGCCAGAGCCTTATCAATAAATCTGCATTTTGGTGCGCTAGTAGAATACATTCCCAGGTGAACTGGAGTGAGCATATTATAATGGCAAGACGGGTGAGCTGGTTGGGGAAAACGGAAAAAAATACTGAAGGCGATTGCGTGGTCTTGAATTTTAATAACAAAAGATGGGTGGAATTTGCCTTAAGCCATCTTAGAGACTCCCCTGTGGAGTACATACAGGCCCGTCCATTGGGTTTTTTCTACCCACCACATCAAAGGGGCATTATGCCCCGCACGCGACCCCTGAACAGAATCTCCCCTCCTCATCCCCCCACATGGCTTCACCCTAATCGATTTGAAGTATTGTCGGGATTAACAGATATTGATTGACTACCACTGGGCCCACATAGTTCATGTAAGCAAATAAGGACAGGCGGGTTATCCAGGGAAAACTATTGCCCAGCGAATAGAATAGAAGGGATTAGGCTGGGGCAAAACCATATAGACCATAATATACACACATCATCTGATACCCCTAGCATAACTGAGAAGCGGTTGAGTGGGAATGACCCTCCCGGCCCCTCTACATCACTTGACCCAGGGAGGGGGACCCAGCTCAGATTTCGCGATTGCTAGTAGTAGGGAGGATCTAGTTAGAAGGTTACGCATAACCAGATCCCTTAAACTGGTCTCCTGGAA
Organism: Calotriton arnoldi; assembly: GCA_963921515.1. Classification (NCBI taxonomy): domain Eukaryota; kingdom Metazoa; phylum Chordata; class Amphibia; order Caudata; family Salamandridae; genus Calotriton; species Calotriton arnoldi. The sequence continues at coordinate 248,219 of CAWUFW010008562.1, forward strand.
TATCGCAGGTATCCGTTCTAAACTAGAGGATGAAATGTGGCTAAATTACGTAAAGGCCTTTGATATTATTTGTACCCAGGAGACATGGTCAAGGGAGAATATTGATTTAGATGGTTATTGTTCTTTTAATGTGCATGCTATCGCCTCCCCCGCAGGAAGAGCGAAAGGAGGACTGTTGACCCTGATCTCTCTTAAATATGGGTCTATAAATGTTAAGTCTGTTTGTAATTCACCTTGGTATCAATTGATCTTGATTTCTAATTTGTTCCAGGTTAAGACCCTTTTAATTAATTGGTACTATAATGTTTTTGACTCAAGCAGAAGTGACATTATTATAAACCTTAAGGAGGAAATTGATAAGATCGCCGGGAAGTGGCAGCCCCTATGTATCTACTGGGTTGGGGATTTTAATTGTACTTTATGTAGGTATAGCACAGATAAAGTTTGTGGGTTAACAGATACTGAGGGTCAACCCCTAGTACATTTTATACATACTCCCCAGGAGACGCCATAAATGATATAATTGTTGTGAATGACTTGCTCATTGTTGATAACCAGGTCAGTAACCCAGATCACCAATATCCCACCTATATATATATCATTGATTTTATGCTAATAACTAGAAATTTTGCCTTTTTGGTAGATAGCGCCGCGGTGGAGCTAAATAACGCCAGCGACCATAACCCCCTTACTGTGTCTTTACATGCAGTTGCCCAAGAGATTGAAGGTGATGGTCGCCCCCTGCAGTATAATATAAATCAAGGGGTGAGAATGAAATGGAATAAGATTAATCCCCCACAATTTGAGGAGAGTACAGTCAAGGCGAACTTAGTTGATATTTTGAAATGCCTTGAATATGACTCTCCCCTGAAACAGTCACAGAAGGATTTCAGATAATTTGTAGGAACGTATCTAGAAATCTAACAAACACATCTGCACCAAGGGAATCCAGGGGTACTAAATGGTTTAGCGCTGAGTGCACAAGGGCTCAAAAGGATCTAAAGAAGGCAGTACACACAAACCCACGAGATAAAGCCTTAATTAAGAGCGCAAGGCAGCGCTATAAAACCATAGTTGCGGATAGGAAACAGGATCTGAGAAAGCTGGCCTGGGAGGACCTTGAGAGAGCAAGTGCACTCAAAGATTCTAAAAGCTTCTGGCAGGTAATAAACCGCCCATTGTTCTCAGAGGATTCAAGGGGTATGGATTCATTAATACCAGTGGATGTGTGGGAATCCCACTACACTAAGATATTCAACCCAAATGGCATCACTACCAAGGAAACAAGCCAGGAGGTCCCACTAAATTTAACATCTGCACTTCACTTGAGCGACTCCCTCTCAGTGAGTGAGGTGGAAGATGCCCTTAAAAAAGGGAGACTTCTAAAAGCTGCGGGGCCGGATGGGGTACCTCTTGACCTATTTAAAAGTAACCTCCAACTTTGGGCACCCCTTTTGACAAATGTGTTCACAGCAGCAATAATCGGCCCCATACCAACGTCATGGAAAGAGGCCATAGTGGTCCCTGTGTATAAAAAGGGAAAGAAGGAAGACCCGGCCTGTTATAAGCCCATTTCCCTAATTGACGCTACGGTCAAGGTTCTGGGGAGGGTGATTTTAGCCCGCCTTGATACCTGGGCAGACTCTAAAAAGCTGATATCCCAAACCCAATACGGCTTTTGAAGAGGCATGGGGACAAACGAACAGTGCCTAAACCTGGCATTGATTATGGGCAAGTACATGAAGGCAAGGAAGGGGTCGTTACACCTTGCCTTTATGGACTTGTCCAGTGCTTTCGATACGGTTAATAGAGGCAAATTGTGGGCAATGATGGGGGAAATGGGCTTCGAGGAACCTCTTGTCACTTTATTGCGGAGGTTGCACGCATCCACCACGGTAGCCATACGCTTTGGCCCAGAAGGAGTCCGTCAGGGCTGCATATTGGCCCCCTTTCTCTTCTTTTTGTATACAAATGGCCTTGAATCTGCCTTGAAAGATCAGGAGTTAGATTTTCCAAGAATTGGGGGAAAGCCGATCCCGTTGTTGTCATATGCGGACGACACGGTTTTAATGGCTTTAACCGCTAACAGCTTACAGAAGTCTTTAAATATCTTTACTAATTTTATGTTAGGCTTGGATCTAAAGGTCAATTTCACCAAATCTTATATTATGGTTTGTGGACCGAATAATACCAAATCAAGAAAGTTTACGGTAAATGCCAAGTCAATCGACAAGGTCTCAAATTTTAACTATCTGGGGAATGTTTTTAATAATAAATTAAACTGGGAAAATCTTATCACATCCAGAGTTCAGAATACTAGTCGTGCTGTGGAAGGTCTCTTCCGCTTTGCGTGGAAATTGGGCCATAAGCCAGTGGCGGAATTGTTAATCCTATACAGATCAAAATGTTTATCTATTGCCACTTATGGGGCGGGAGTATAGGGACATTATGAAAGCACGCAACTACAAACGTTAGAAAATAAGTTCTTAAAAAGATTGCTAATGATCCCAAATAGCGCTCCCACAGCATTCTGTCACTCCGAGGTAGGGGTGGACTTTATTGCTGATCGGATTAACATTGCCCCATTGATCCTCTGGGCCAAAGTCTGGTTGTCAGAGGACCTAAAGCTAACAAGAGAAATTCTCAAGGATTGTATGGCGCTGGACAATTCTGAGACCATTCCATGGCTAGGCTATGTAAAAAGAAAATTTAATGAAATAGGTCTTGGGCATTATTACGACAATCCAACTAGTATAGATACAAATATGAAATCGACCATAAAAAATGCATACTGTGGTGAGCGTGATAATTGCCGGCGCCTAGCAGGGTTGCAACCTCTTATCGATCACTTATTTTTACATCCCCAATTTTATTTATCTTTTACCACGAACGTGCAGTTTAGATTTTACTTGACTAGATTTCGGCTTTGCACATTGCACTTTTTAGTGGCCTTTCCTAAACAGGCTGGATGGTGCAATAATCTCATTCCTTGCCCTTGTGATAATATAGCACAACAAAGCACTCTGCACTTTACCCTATTCTGTGCTCTGTATAAGGAACCTAGGGCCCGGTTCCTTATTCCTTTTTAAGAAAAACTCACCCTAGTAATTACCAGGAAGATTTTAATAGATTATTATCCCTGTCTACTGAGGCAATCTGTACGGTAGTACTACATTTTATCAGGATTGCTTTTTAATAAGAAAACGGTATGAAATGTAATTAAAATTGGCGTCTCCCTTTTAGAATTTTAGAATTTTAGATTTTAAGAATTTTAGAATTTAAGATTTTAAATTTCTGAGATAAATCAAGGAGTATTTGAGTCATGTAACATTTTATCGTATTTGATTCGATATGACATGTAATTTTGTATATCTTGTATGAATGTTATACTTTTATGGTTATTCAAACCGAATAAAGTTATTCTTGACTATTCATGTACACTTTTCTACTTTTGATGGGAGGAATGTGTTGAACTTTGGACTCCAGGCTATGTGACTCTAATATTAATGGATTCAACCACCAACACTGACAACTGCACTCCATTGTGTTCATTTTCTGTATTATTTAGTTGCATTCCTTGTACTCACCATGTGCACTGCACTAAATTCGCTTCTCACAGCAACACTAGCTCATGTTGTATCATTAACATCTAGCAAGTTATGTTTTAACTAACTACCATGTGATCCATCAGATGAAAGTGTAACCTACTTAGGTAAGCATGTACATGTGTATTGTCAACAATGTGCTACAAACTCACTCAACCATGCCACCACAAGACAGACATACAAGTGTACAGTTTCAGGACAACTTTATTCCATAGTCCCAAAACTTACGCTGTCATGAAATTTGCAAAACAATATATCTCACAAAATATCTGTGTCAGCGACCGCAAATGTCATATGCATACTTCAAAAACATGGTAGGAGGAGACACATCTGACAATGCCAAATAGAATAGGCCACGGACAACTGGTTCATACTATCAGCTGGAGCCACATCCACTACCTCACAAAAGGTATCTCACATCACTATAAAAAAGCCTAAACATGGCAGTACAACAGTTTCTGAGCACAGGTTCATTCCAATCTAGTTTTGCTGCATCTGGTGGAATCTCACAAACATGTCAGTGGTGTGTCCACAAGCACTGTGGCATACAATGATAAGACACATCAACTGCTACATCCGGTTCATACACATGGAGGATGTAGTAAATGTGAAGGAAGATTAGCATGTTTTGGCGCCACAACCACATTGTATTAGAGCAAATGATGGCTCACATATTGCAAGAGGAAAACCACACAACAGGGAACAAGTCCAATGGAGTTGTAGCCACTTCCATCCTATCGCTGTGCAAGCGGGCTTTGTACCAGATTTGTACACCTAAGTCTGTGACAGACATACCAGGAACAATCCATGGCCACATCAAACTTAGACATAGCATCATACACCTGCTAATTTGACAACACTGAAATGTCCAAATGAGGATGATATAGTAAGGTATCTAAAACTTAAAAAATAATGAGCATATTAGCAAGGAAACCATACATATGACCACAATCTCTTTCAACTTCTACTGTACACAGTACATAGTTAAATGTCACTTATGCAAAGCAATATCAACAATGTTTGTGTGTGTCAAGACATTACTCCACAAACAGATGTTCACAGAGTTTAACATGCCTGTCTAGGCCTACGTATCCATACACATACTCCTTACAGCTACACAACAACAATCACTGTAAAGGACAAAGTTAAGACATCTCACAGCACACTTACACTCATGTGAAGAAGTTGTTGATGAGCTGTCGATGCATGTCAACTCCTTCCTCTTTACCACTGTTATAATCATTTGGCATTTCAGGACCCTCACCCGGTAGCTCCTGCTGGGCTCCATTCTCTGCGATGAGAGGGATGTTCCATCGCATTGTGAGGTTGTGGAGCATGCAGCAGGCTACGGTTATCTGACACACCTTCCCGGGTGAGTAGAGGAGGGCTCCCACAGTCTCATCCAGACATATGAATCTGGCCTTCAGAAGCCCAAAAGCCTGCTCCACTGGCCGCTGTGTTCTTCCATTGGCCTTATTGAAGCTGACTTCCCCTGGCGTTGTTGGATTCCGCAGCGTTGCCAACAACCATGGCCGGTTGGGATACCCAGAGTCTCATTGATGGAATATAGAAAGAAGTGCAGTAAATAGTTATACATTTCCACAACATTTAAACTGAAAACACACATACAAAGGTTGGACACATTATACTAACCAATAAGCCAGGCCCTCTTGTGTAGTAGTCGTGACATCAACTGGGATATGATTCTGTTCTGCAGTGTGTAGGAGTCATGGTCTGATACTTGGAAGCTGGCCCAGATGTGTGAGATGTACAAATCTGCCAAGCAAACCTCTTGCACGTTGATAGAATGGAAGTGCTTCATGTTCCGGTAAACTTCTTCCCTGGCTTGCGGTGGTATTAAGGCAATATGTGTTCCATCAATAGCTCCAACCATATCTGAGATGTGGCTAAATCCATAAAAGTCACCCTTCACATTGGCCAAATCTTCACGCTTTGGGATCTGAATGTAGCTGTCCATGTGTCTCATTAATGCTGATACAACATCATGATGTACTACGCTGAACATAGGTTGTGACATTCCAACTAATATAGCCACAATGTACTGGAATGAAGCTGTGGCCAGGAAATACAGTACTGTCATCACTTTAACTATTGATGTCAGAGATGTGGGATAGTTCCTATGCGGATGTAAAAGAAGCTCCAACTGCTGACATAAATCTTTGGTGTTCTGTCTATTGAGACGAAATTTGCTGAATATGTCTCTTTCTTTAATTGTTTGAAGGTCTGGAAAGGGCCGGTAGACTGGAGGCTGTCTTCTTCTTGCTCTGCCACAGTACCTATGTGTGGAGTGTACAGATATAAGAAGATTGCACAAAGTGTCCACACTGACATGTATAAAGACACCCCCAAAAGTCATGTAACTACTCATACCAGCATATATTAGCGGTCCCGAGCAATTCACCTTATCATTTGATGACATCCAGCAGCATATATAGCAAGCCCACGTATGAGGAAAGTTGAAGAAATTGCTGAAATAAAATGACAGTAAAATACATTCTTACCAGTGACAACAGGCTTCAGAGAGGCCCTTCAGGTGGTAGACAGTCAAAATAGTTACATTAACTTTCAAGATATATACAGGCCTCTCCAGGATGAATAAAATTAATTGCCATTACTGAAAGTTCCACCTTTCAGCCCCATTCTCGAATCCACATGAGTCTGTAACTGCACTGTGCACATCATGCACACAACCTTTGTATGGTGGTCACCGTCATGTTGTGGAGTCTGCATTGCACATACAATAAGAGTCACCACTGGTGTACACTGCATATTGGTGATTGTATGTTCATGCACAATCATGTACAACAGTGACATACCTGCCAACCTACAAATTCATGCCACTGTGTGATGAGGGGGGGACCTCACGCCAAAGAGGTACTCTGCCCCTCATCAAGCCACCCCCTTCCCGCGCCTCTCCATGAAAATTCTTATTATAAAAGGGTCATTTATGCTGTTTCTCATGTCCTGGGGTGTTTTCACACCTCTTAATGGACATCAGCTGCTTACAGCTTCCAAAACCGAGCTGCAAATCCACTGTTTACAGTGGTTTTCAGCTAGTTTTTCCTGCCACCATGTGATTTCAGCTCCTCACCAGGTGACTGTGTGAAAGGAGCCGAAATCAGAGTGCTCCCTCATAGATCTGCTGATCCTCAAACGTGGCCTTATTCAGTTCAACAAGACTATGATTTTGCCTGAATGCTCCTACATTGTACTGGTACATGATGTGAGCCCCAGAACCTGGAGTCCTGTCCATGGACTCATTTTGATGATGTGTGTCATTGCATAAGGACAGTCACCTTACTCACACATGTTTGCAGTCAGACTGTCATATGAGTGATGCTACCAGTGTACAGGAACGTTTGTCAAGTGAAACATGTAAGCTGCAGGTGATTAGTTAGATCTGCAATCAATCAATCAATCTAGCACAGTGTTCTTATAAAGCGCAGCTTGTCACTCCGGGGGAGCTCCAGGTGCTGGGCTCTCACGTCCTTGGTCGAAGAGTCATATCTTGAGCTTTTTCCTGAATTCCGGGAGCAAAGGGCAGGTTCACAGGTGAGGCGATGGAACGTCAGGTTGTGGTTGATGTAGAAGGGCCTGAGGTTGTGAAGGGCTTTGTAGGCATGAGTAAGGAGCTTGAAAAGGCATATTTTCTGTACGGGGAGCCAATGGAGGGCTCTGAGGTGCGGGGTCATGCTGGTTCTCCTGGGGAGGTTGAGGATGAGTCTTGCTGTGGTGTTCTGGATGGTCTGGAGGTGGTTGATTAGTTGTTTGGTGGATCCGGCCTAGAGTGTTTTGCCATTGTTGATGTGACTGGCGATGAGGGCTTGGGTGACTTTTTCTGGTGGAGATGGGGATCCATCTCAAGATCTTGTGGAGCATGCGGATGGTGTGGAAGCAGGAAGAAGAGACAGCATTGACTTGGTTCTTCATGGTTAGTTGGCTGTTCAGGTTGATTCCGAGGTTGCATGTGTGGTTGGAGGAAGCAGGTGCAGGGCTGAGTGCGGTGGGCCAACAGGAGTCATTTAAGGGGGAGGGGTTGTTTCCGTAGATGAGTAACTCCGTCATTTACCAGTTGAGTTGTAGGCAGTTGGGCCTCATCCAGTTGGGGATGTCAGCCATGGTGTTCTGGATGTTTGCTCTGATGGTGTTGGTGTCGTCTGTAAGGGAGAGGATGAGCTATGTGTTGTCAGCGTACGAGATGATATTGAGTCCGTGAGGGCGGGTGATGTCTGCTAGAGGCTTCATGTAGGTGTTGAAGAGGGTGGGGCTGAGGGAGGAGCCCTGGGGAATGCTGCAGAATATTTTCTTGGGTATGGTGGTAGAATCTCTGTGTTCGGCTGGAGAGGAAGGAAGCGATCCAGTTGAGAGCTTTGCGTTGGATGCCTAGGTGGTGGAGTCTGGGTATAATGAGAGATGGTGTTGAAGTCTGAAGAGTGGTCGAGGAGGATGAGAGCTGCCATTTTCCCCCAGTCGAGGAGGCATCTGATGTGATCCATAGCTGTGATCAGGGCGGTCTCTGTGCTGTGGTTGGCCTGGAAGCCTGATTGGGAGGTGTCGAGAAGGTTGTTCTGTTCTTCTGTTCGAGGTATTCTGTGAGCTGGTGATTGATGGCTCTGTCCAGAACTTTTGCTGGGAAGGGGAGTAACGAGATGGGTCAGTACATCTTGAGTATGCAGGGAATGGTGGAGGGTTTTTCAGGACAGGCTTGACCTCTGCGTGCTTTCATGCGGCAGGTATGGTAACTGTTGTGATGGATATATTGAGGATATCTGTGAGGTTAAAACTGATTTTTTCTCTCCCTAGGTTGTAGATGTGGTGAGAGCAGGAGTCCAAGGGTGCACCAGAGTAGATTGAGTTCATGATGGTGGTGGTGTCCTGGATCAAGAGTTGTTCCCAGATGGATAGTCAGAGGGTGTCCGTCTCATCTGTGTGTGAGTGGAGGTGGTTGAGGTTGGTGGGTTGGGGGTCAAAGTTGGTATAGATGTCAGTGATGTTCCGATGGAAGTAGTCCGCTAAGGTGTTTCAGAGAGCATGGGAGGGGTGAATCGTGGTTTTGGTTGCCACTGGGCTGGAGAATTCTCTGACGATGGAGAATGGCATGGTTGGCGCTTGCCTCAATGGGGTTGGAGAGGATGTCATTCTTGGCTTCCCTGAGGTGGCGATGGTAGTTGTTGAGGGCTGATCTAAAGGAGCTGAGGTCAGAGGGGTTCTTCCTGGTGCGCCAATGTCTCTCTAGTTTCTTGCATTCATGTTTGAGGGTCTGTAGTTCAGATGTGAACCAGCTGGCATGATCTGCGGATCTGATGCCAGGGGTGTCTTTCATAGGGGCGGTGGTATCTGCTGCAGAGGAGATCCACTTCCAGATGTTCTGGGCTTTGAGTTCAAGGTTGTTGGAAGGGTTGAGCCTGGTTACTTTGAGGGCAGAGGTTCAGAGGGGTTCTGTGACTCTGTTCCATTTCTGGCAGGGTCAGGTGGGTGGTCTGGTCGGAGGTTCTGGGGAACCGGTGAGGGTGAAGTGGATGATGCTGTGGTCAGTCCAGGTCATTTCTGTTGTGTGGGAGAACTGGATTCTGTTGCTGGAGGAGAAGATAGGATCCAGTGTGTGTCCTGCGATGTGCATGGGAGTGGAGACTAGCTGTTAGAGGCCCAGGTTACTCATGCTCTCCAGGAGGGTGGTGGCATTGGTATCAATGGGGGCTTAGAGATAGAAATTCTCCCAGGAAGATGTTGGGGTTCAGAGTCGATAGCCAGGGGTGTGATGAAGTCAGGGTTGGCGTTGCAGAAGCTTGGATGGGGTCCCGGGGGTCTGTAGGTAACGGTACCTCTGATGGTAGCCTTTGAGTGGAGTCTGATCTGAAAGTTTAGGTGTTCCATGTACGGTGTGATGTCGTATTCTGAGGGGGTGCAATGTAGGATGTCTTTATGGGTGATGGCAATGCCTCCGCCGTGTCTGCTGGTGCGGTTGTGGTGTAGCAGCTTTTAGACTGGGGCGCCACAGTGGTGATGTCCAGCACCGATGAGGGGTTGAGCCAGGTTTCAGTGATGAAAATGACATCAGGGGAAAGGGTAGTTATGGTGTCCCAAACTTCCGTGGCGTGATTGCCGGGGGATCAAACATTGAGTAGCGTGCAGTGAAGCTTTAGGTCAGGTGTCAGTAGGATAGGCGTCGCTGGAGAGTTGGTATTGCAGGTGAAGCAGCAGTACTGGCAGGTGAAGGGGCCTTCTGTGGTCCCGGGCGAGGTGATGCAGCAGTTGGTGTCTGTCTTGGGGTTGAGGGAATAAACTGCGTTGGAGGTGTACCGGAGGGTGGAGGAAGAACCAGGGGTCCTGCCACTGAGCGCGGTCCGGTCACAGACAGGCGTGCCTTTGGTGCACCATCCGCGTACCTGATGCACATGTCCACTTGTGTGACAATGCTGCACCTTCATTAAGTAGGTCCTGGGGTGGGAGGTGCACTGATGGGTGACGAAGGAGGGAAAGGAAAATGGCTCAAGAACGGGTTTGCATGGGAGCACACTAAAGAGCTTATTTACAAGCCCCTTGCGCCACTAATGCATCACTTTTTTGACGCACCAGCATGTTATTTTTAGACCATTTTTACAAAATGATGCATCTATGGTCATGCGTCACATTTTATAGGGGCTTGCGTCGGAATGGATATGCGCCTGAACCTACTGCGCCACGTAAGTATTAATATGTAAGGTAGTCGTTTGTGCTTAACTCTTACTGCAATTCTGATGCAGGGATATATGAAAGTATTCAGTAAACAGAATCATCTTCGGCAAGCGTCACACAGTTTTCAAAAGGCGTTAGAAACCTGCGCCTAACAAACACATGCATAGGAAATGACATATGTGCCGTTTTAAGAAAAGAGAAGCCTGGCAGAACAGTCTGCCTTCAAAACCACCACCAGCCCAAATAGCACATCAGCCCCACCTTCACCACTGCAAAGGGAGCACAGGAGAAGGGAGCGCATCTACCGGCAGAGAACCACCTTCATTGGTCTCAGGGAGGAACAATTCATAACATATTACCACCTTAGGAGGGAGTCCATTTTGCGATTGCTGCATCATATTGCACCACAGCTACAGGCACCAACTGCAAGGGTTAGCAACATCCCACCGCAGGCCAAGCTCCTGGCAGAATTACACATGTTGGCCTCAGGCTCATTCCAGACCACAGCAGCACGAGTGGCAGGGGTATCCCAAGCATCGTACTCCGCCTTCCTACCATCTGTCCTGGAAGACATAATCTACCTCACACCACAGTACCTCCACTTCCCAAACACCCAAAAGCTGCAGCTGGAGGTCAAACAAGGCTTTTATGCCATTGCAGGCTCACCACAAGTTCTTGGTGCTATGGACTGCACGCATGTGTAACTGGTCCCTCCTGCTGAAACTGCCCATCTCTACTGCAACTGGAAGCACACACACTCAATAAATTTTCAGGCCATTGTGGACCATCGGGGACTCTTTATAAATGTTCTGGAAAAATTTCCCGGTAGTGTCCATGATGCATACAATCCTTCCACTGCATCATCAATGACCTCTTCCTAAATGGACAATATGGCAATGGTCCACTTGTAGGTAAGCAACTTAAAAAAAGTCCTGCACACCCATGATCAATTAGAATTTCTGGACATCCGACACATCTCAGTTTACATCACCACCGATCGGGACATTAATATGAGTCCCATGCTTGACACATTCTACAAAAGCTTTCTAGTTACACACGTCAATGCATGCAAATCTACGATGGCTGCCATAGAAATTTTGAAGGGAAACACAGTTGAGAATTTTGGCACAAAAACAGTATAGCATCACTGTGTGCAAGTGACTGGTGACATGCATGTGTATTTGGGTCCACAGGCCATTCCAATCGTTTGTCATGCATGCAATGTTCCCCAGCACAGACCACTGTGTGTTGACATGTACATATGCATCCTTCAGTGTAAGGCATGTTGGACCTCACACAGCCAACATTGGACCCAACCACTGACCAAAGAAGTTAAAGCCCAAACTATAACACAAACATCCAGTCTCAGCACACAACATATGGTGGAAAAGTCCATACACCAGGTATCCATCACTGAATAGTATCCAGTCAACATTGCAGTCAGTAACTTCAAATCAGCAATGTACCATCTCATGTCCAGCATTTAACATGACATACAACAATGAAAGAGACATGTGTCACAAAAAATGTACAACAGTATGCTGAACACATCATGTCAGTATAACAGAAGTAATGTGGAAGAAAACCTCAGCATACACAACATACACAAAATGGCAGATATTGGCAAGAATGAGCAACAGTATTGACAGTTCTCGTTCTTCTCACTTACAGCTGATCAAGGACATGATTTACAGATGTGGGCGATGACCCCATATGGACACCCCCAGACAGACCCTCAAAAGACCTACAACCATTCACACAGCTGAACAACCAGCATAATAGAGAGAAGCTTTGGCCTGCTCAAGGGCAGGTTTAGCTGTTTGGACTTATCTGGGGGCAGGCTGCTCTACTCACCAGAAATGGTGTGTAAGATGATCCTAGTGTGTGCTATACTGCACAGCATATGTGTGAAAACCACTGTTCCCTCGGATGAAGAAAAACAACCCCTGGAGCTAATCAAGGATGATGCACACACATTGTCAATCAGTTTTTCTCATCACCCATCTATTTTCAAATGGTCCAACAACCCACTAAGGTTCACAATAAAATAACAAGTACACAGAAATGAGTTGTTTGTGTGTTTTTGTGACCAGGCTTTGACACATCAACTGTATCAAATGACAATGCTAGGAATTGGTCAAAATGACAGGAGGTAAGATAGGAAGCTGATAAGCAATGTCAAAGCGTAACCAACAGTGCACAGTTCATTAGAATGGGATTTGTCACATTAGTGCATTGCACATCTCCCATGCAAAGTGTCATAATTTACCACACCAAAAAACCAAAGTGACGCTTTTGAACTAATGAATACATATCCCAAGGCCATACGTGATTTTTCAGTCTCAAAAGAGACTTTTGCATAGTAAAAGTCACGCATTTGGAGGAGAAGTAACATATCTTAAGCCTTAGGTGATGCATCACTTTAAAAAAACACACATCACTTAAATATTTCACGCTTGTATTGGAAGTGGTACTTTGCCCATACAAAACATGACTCTTAATGTTGAAAAATGACGCTTCAAAAATAACAGTCACACATATTGTGTAAAAAAGACTGATTCCCTACTAAGCATAACGCTCCATATGGAAAAGCTACGCTTCAACTACAAACGTCACGCTCACACTGAAATTTGTGCAAAGTAGCAAAAAACAGAACACATCTGTGTCAAGTGTGTTGGCCCAAAACCACACTTCTAGACAACTTGACCAAAACAGGGCAATGTATCTGAGCTAAATCTTCATAGCAACTTTTAATGGATGTTGCTACATAAAAATATGATGCATAGGCAGAAAAAATGAAGCAAAGTATGAAAACATGTAGCATCTGTATGGGAAATGATGCAACGACTCGGCAATGCTGCAAACAGGAAGTACACAGTTAGTTTCTCTTTCGTGTGCTTGGTGGTGGAGGGATTTGTCTATAGGAGAGTGTTTGATTGATAATTTGTCCTGTATTTTTGTGTCTGTTTAGTACAAGTTGTATAAAAATAGTCTGTTTATTGACTTGTGAAATAAATTGTGTTGTTTAGTGTATTGTGTTGTGGGTTGTGTTTCAGTTTTTGGAGTCAATAGTTTTAAGGGTAGTTAGTAGTTAAGGTTTTGTTTGATTTGTTTGGTGCTAAAAAGTTTAGATATGTCTGGCAGTCCCAAGAACCTGTCAGAGGATGAGTTTTGAGACATTCAATGGCTCATAATCAACCCTGGGTGGAGCTTGCGTAGTAGTTCTCAGTGGAATTTCATGGAGTTACTAGAAAACTCAGTGAAATTCCAAAGAGTTCCGTGGCTGGCAGAGTCATTCATTGCCCCTGTTCCTCCCGCACCGCACCGCTAAACCCCTGGCCCCCCTTCTGCTTCCCCTCCAGCTCCTGCTAAACTCCCCCGCCTCCCCTCCCGCGTAGTTAGGCCTGCTGGCCAGGAGACTTACCTTCTTCCTCCCAAATTGGTGTCCTGTCTGCTCCTGCAGCTGTGGCTCCACTCACCTTCCGCTGCTCCGGTTCAATTAATTAACAGGAAGAACTGCAGTGCGCATGGCGTACTGCGTGAAGGCATGCCTGACCCTAGCATGAGATTTGATAGGGTCAGGCATGCCTTCACGCAGTACGCCATGTGCACTGCAGTTCTTCCTGTTAATTCATTGAACCGGAGCAGCGCAGCAGAAGGCGAGTGGAGCCACAGCAGCAGGAGCAGGCAGGGCACCGATTTGGGACTGGAGGAAGGTAAATTTTACTCTGCTCCGCTGTGATTGGGGAGTTTTTGGAAAACTTTGCACTCCAAACAGAGTGCAGAGTTTTAAAACTCCACAAACTTTGCTGGCGGAGCCGAGTTATCCACCCAGCTTTACTCATAATGCACTACTTGCCTAACATGATTGGTAGTGGGGGACACATCAGCAAAGGTTACCCCCCTTGAACACGCAGCAAAATATTGGGAGAAGTTGCAGTTACAGATGTCGTGTATGTATGGTTTTGAGAGGAATGTCCACCAGCTGAAGCACCGGTGGCAAGATGTTGTTAGTAGAGAGACAGATCTGCTGGATCATCTTGGCTCGGAAGTCGGTGGCCCTGTTGGGAAGTCATTGCATACCATAATACCCACAGCTATGTTGAATCTGCATATGTCTGTGTTTGGACAGATAAAAGGTAGGGCCAGATGTGCATGTAGGTCACAATGTTAACTTGTGTGCGACCTATGTTGCAGCTACAGAAACTGTCACAGCGGCATGTACACAGGAACATCACCAGTGTCAGCCATGTGCACACACTGCTGGTGAGGCAATGTGGTGCTGTTGTGATTTGAGGTCAATGTGTAGGGAGTAAAGTCTGTGGGCATGCAATGTAATTCCTTACTCACAACTGTGTGGGGCACTCATAATTTATGTGGTAGGTGTATATACCCACATATCATCCAGACACAGGGGCTGATTAGTTTCCTGCTGTGGTGACATACGCTCTGGGGCCACTTCTACAAGGCCATATTAAGTCATATTGCATGGACTTTCATTGACTTGTAGCAATGGATTGAGGGAAAGCAGGGCAAGTCACTGGGATGCCCCTACTACCAATAGGGAGGCATGTCAAGGACCTTACATATTGTATTCACACGTTACGCCCATGGCACGTGACACATTTAATGTTACAGGATATTGTCAACCAGGCAATGCATCAACAATCTACCACTCACCAGAGGAGGCATAAGTGAGATACCACAATGATAAAATATTAGAGTTTCTCGTATTATATGTATACATTTTGAGTGCAGCAATCAGAAGCACACATAGACAGAGTAAGATTTGCTTGTCATTGTCTTTTAGTAGGATGGTTTCCCAACACACAACTGAACTAATACATTCCGGGCCCGATTCACAGAACTAACTTAAGACAAAATCCTAAACTTACTACCATTTTGGTATTCACAGAAGGCACTTACTCATTTTGGTATTCACAGAAGGCACTTACTTACTAATTTTGAGTAACTTACTCATTTTGTGTAACTTACTCATTTTGGTATTCACAGAAGGCACTTACTCATAAATGAGTAAGTGCCTCTGTGAATACCAAAATGAGTAATTTACACAAAATGAGTAAGTTACTCAAAATGAGTAAGTTACTCATTTTGGTATTCACATAAGGCACTTACTCATTTATGAGTAAGTGCCTTCTGTGAATACCAAAATGAGTAAGTTGCACAAAATGAGTAAGTTACTCATTTTAGTATTCACAGAAGGCACTTACTCATTTATGAGTAGGTGCCTTCTGTGAATACCAAAATGAGTAAGTTACACAAAATGAGTAAGTTACTCAAAATGAGTAAGTAAGTGCCTTCTGTGAATACCAAAATGAGTAAGTGCCTTCTGTGAATACCAAAATGGTAGTAAGTTTAGGATTTTGTCTTAAGTTAGTTCTGTGAATCGGGCCCTCCGGTAGGACAGATACCTTTGCACCATGATACAAGGGTGCCTGCGTTGGAGCATGACAGCCCATGGTGAGACAGCACAGGGGAATGACACAAGAATGTACTGTAGTTCAGTGTTACCGCGCTCTCATGCCCTTAGAGGTAGACACAGGTCAGCGCATATAGATTCCATCTGGAGCTGCCCTGTGGCCAATGAAAATTGTAAAGGGGTTTGGGTCATCCGCCAGAGGCACTCTACCAGTTCTGGTTTCTGGGGACACCACTCCACAACAGAGAGTACAGAGGCAGAGATGGAGGGGCATGAAGTGAAAACAGTCCAGAGTGGGATGACTAGTGGGTCACGGGTTGCCAGCTTTGAGTACAGAGCACCCTAAGACTTACCATGGTGAGGTCACTTCTTGCAGGGGGGCTACATACACTGTCACAGGGACAGAGAGCTGGGAACCTGCTCCAGGCAGGCTCTTGCATGACACACAGAATGTGTCTCCCTTTAAGGGGGTAGTGGTTCTCCCCTGGATGTCCGGGCTCGCCAAGCACATGTTCAGCCTAAGGGTAGAGACCCTGGGTTGAAGGACCAGTTGCATGATACCCCTCCTGAATTGGTGGGAGGTATAGTGGAAAAAAGGTGCAAGACACCCAGGGCTACTGCCCCTACTCTGGAAACCCCAGAGGTCAGTGAGCCCTCGATGGTCTGGGGCCTATTTGTTGACCCTGACAGCTGTCAGTGGCCTCTGTTGGTTCTTGTCCTTATGAACAGAGTTTCACTGAGTTTGGGGACAGAAATCTAATCCAATGGGTGGAGTGGGCCACATAACTTTGTTGGCCATAGTGGTAATGTCTGCCTACTGGGATTCATCTGTAAGCAAAGAAAGGTTAGGTGCTGCACAGATAGGGTCCACAGGTTATGTTATCTGCATTTATATAGCGCACAGCTGCCCCAGCAAAGAGGCGTCCCGGCGCTGCCAGCGTCAGAAGGAACAGGGCGAGAAACAGAGCAGGTAGGCGCAAAGAATATGCAGAAGGATAAAAGGAGACTAGGCAGAGGGAAAAAGGAAAGTTTTGATTGCTTTCCTAAAGTCCTGCAAGCGATCCATGCTGCGGATCTGGGGAGGCAAGGAATTCCATAGCTTGGGAGCCAAGCAACGAAAGGATCGTCCCCCGGCCCGAAGGCGCTTCACCCGGGGGACTATAACCAAATGCTGCCCCAGGGAGCGCAGCTGGCGAGTGGGGACATACGGGACTAGTAAGTTAACTAAATGGCTGGGCGAAGCAAGCTTCAAGATCTTAAAAGATAAGCAGAGAGCCTTAAATTGGATCCGCTTGGCCATGGGTAGCCAATGTAATCTCTGGATGGCACCAGTAGAGGGACAGTTACGTGGGAGCCCCAACAGGGCTCTGGCGGTAGCGCTTTGGACACGCTGCAGTTGCATTACCTCAGCCTGATTAGCCCCCAAAAGGAGCAAACTAGCATAGTCTAGTCTAGATAGAATGGCTGATTGAACAATCAGCTGGCGCGTAGGTGGGTCAAAGAACCTCGACAGACGCCTAAGTCCCCGAAGGAGGCCAAAACAAGTACCAGCAACTTTTTTGGTATGCTCTTGAAAACTGAGGGTAGAATCCATCCATACCCCCAGGTTCTTTACCACCAACTTCGGGGTGGGGGTACTACCAAGAACGTTAGGCCACCATTGCTCACTCCAGAGGCTCCTATCCTTCCCCACCAGCAGTACCTCTGTTTTATTAGCGTTCAGCTGGAGACAGTTTATGGTCATCCACTCCGCAACCACGGCCAAGCCACTCCTAAACCTAGAAGCATCCTGTGCGGGACCATCGGAGAGGGCCACCACCAGCTGCGTATCGTCCGCATACGAGACCATGGTGAGGCACATATTCCTGGCCACCATTGCAAGAGGCTGAACATATAGGTTAAACGGTACGGGGCTCAGTGCAGAGCCCTGAGGCACCCCCTGACCGATGGGATGAGCCTGGGAAAAAAACGGGGGGGCCGACACTCGGAAAGATCTGTCTGTCAGAAATGATCTGAGCCATTCTAGTGCTAGGCCCACAACCCCGGCATCCTCCAAACGCTGTAGCAGAATCTCATGCGAAACCGTGTCAAATGCGGCACTCAGGTCAAGCAAAATCAGTGCCGCCATATGACCGGAATCGAGAATGGTCCGCAGATGTTCTGTCACAGCCAGAAGAGCAGTCTCTGTACTGTGACCGGTGCGGAAACCATTTTGAGAGGGATCCAAGATGTTATTGGTATTCAAGAATCTCATTAAAATGTTGTTAACATGGGCCTCTGCAATCTTAGCTACCCAGGGAAGGAGGGATATTGGCCGAAAGTTTTCCAGCTTTGCCGGGTCAAGCGAAGGTTTTTTAAGAATAGGAGATACCCTCGCCTGTTTCCACGGCACAGGGACCACAGCTGTAGAAAAAGACATATTGACAACCTGGCACAAAGGGGCCAGGAAGAAAGAAAGTGAGTCCCTGAACTGGACGGGTTTTAAAGGATCGGCCGGAGAGACAGATTTAACTTTCCTGCTCAGTAGAGAAAACTCTTCCTGCGTGATACTGGGAATAGCTGCCAGAGAATGCAGAGGAGGAGATCCGCAAAGAGCAACAGGAGGGGGGAGACCCTTGTGGAAAGGACCGATAGATGGTGTCCACTTTGTCAACAAAAAAAGTTGCCAGGTCTTCACATTGTTGCTCAGATGTAATCACGGAAACAGAGGAGTTTTTCCTTACTCTGAGGTCCTTGAGAATCTTAAAAATACATTTGGCCGGATTAGGGCTTAGCTTTATTTCATTGGCATAATAGGCCGCTCGGACAGTACAAATGGTTCTATGATAGATTTTAATAGCAGCCAAATAGGATTTTGTTGCCGCAGGGTCATATTCCTTTCTCCACGCGCGCTCCAGTTTCTTACATGCTTTCCGCAGTGCAGCCAGAGTGTCATTATACCATGGGCTAGGGTCCAAAGTGCGGCCTTTCAACCATTTAGCTGGAATGAGGGAATCCAACACTTGGACAATCCAATTGCAAAAGGCTCTGTAGCCCACATCTGCATTGTTGTGTAGTACCGGGGTATTAGCAGCAAGAAGCGCGTGGAAATCCTCCAGTCTCAGTTTGCGCCAAGGGCGTCTAAAGACGGGGGGATGAGCAGCCTTGTCAAGGGGCTCGGGGGCAGGGAAAGACATAGATACCAAAAAGTGGTCAGACCAGCCTACAGGTTTAGGAGTCTCCACCATAGCAAGAGGAATATTAGAAAAAATGGGGTCTAACAGATGGCCGGCTGAATGGCTAGGGCCGGGGACCAATTGATTTAGTTGGCAAGCTGCCAAATCCGCAAGCAGACTGCAGACTTCGGTATCTTGCACAAGATCGAAATGCAAGTTAAGGTCACCCAGGATGCTTAAATTGGCTGTACCCATTGCAAGCGTGCAGGTGGCCTCCAACAGGGCAGATTTAAATTTCGTGGCAGGCCCCGGGGGGCGGTATATTAACAGCCCTGAAATGGTCAGATGGGCGCTGAAAGTAATACTAAAACGCGCGCATTCGCAGCCCTCCATTGCTTCTTTGACAAATAGGCACGAGTAGCAGGATTTAAAAATGACTGCAATGCCGCCCCCCCTAGACTCTCTGTTAACGGTAAGAATAGTATAGCCAGGAGGCAGCGCTAAGTTAGGTTCAGCCACCGTATCCTCATTGAGCCAGGTCTCAGTTAGAAAAAACACATCTGGAGATTCCTCCATAACCAGATCATAGATTTCTAGATAATGTTTGGCCAGTGACCGAACATTCAGATGGAGCATTCTCACTAGCGACCTGGGCTGAGAAGGGAGAGATAAAGGAGGCAGTGGCATAGGAGAAACATACCTACAGCAAGGACATCCAAAGGGCCCTTCCAGAGGACCTAATTGAGGCCCACTGCATCCCTTAACCATAGAGTTGACTGCCAGTAGTTCAGCCCTGGAGTAGGTGCGCCGTCCCAAAGGGCTCCGGCCAGCATTCCTGGCGAGAGGCGACGTACAGGCGCGGACTGGCGCAGACGGGCTTGCCTTTGGCGCGCCACCGGCGCGCCCGCTGCACGCGTCCGCTGTGCTCTCGCGCCATGTCCCGGTTAAATACCGGTAGTGTCAGGAAGCACCAAACAACTAGACCGCCACCCACCAAAATGGCGTCTGGAAGTGGCCGACCGGAAGTGGAGGACTACGGCGGCAGCGTTTCAAATCACCCTCCACATCAATCAGCCAAAAAGGCTGCGGTGGACCGGGGTGTTGAAACAAGCATAGAACGTAGCAGCCGGGAAAGGACACACAGGTAATGACATTCAATAATACACAGTAAAAGTGGAAAGATATTTTAAAAAGGTTTTAAAAATAGGCGAAAGCAAGCAGTAGATAGAGGCAGCGCTACCAGCGAAGTGCTCAACCGCACGACAGCTGGGATATCAAAGGTGAGGAGAAGTATTCCCAAAGTATTCCCCATGAGTCAGTTTAGTAGCTCAGGAGAGTGTAGACAGAGGTATCCAACTGAGTTCAGAGAGGTGTAGAACTGACAAGTACCCCTGCAGTAGAGGGCCATTGTCCATCTAAGCAGGGAAGCCCATCAAGGTTTTGCCTTCCTCCTCCCCTTTATGCTGAATTCATTTTTGTTGGCTTTTTGTTGGCTTTAACACTCTCTGCACTTTACCACTGCTAACCAGTGCTAAAGTGCAGGTGTTCTCTCCCTAAAACGTGGTAACATTGTGTAGGAGAGTAGGATCTGCCTCTTATGTTTCCCCCACTTTTTTTTCTGATGTTTACACTGGTTTCTGGCTATAGTCAGGCTGGGACCCTGCCAATCAGGGCCCCAGCCTCTCTGTTCTCTCTAAACGACTTGGAGTGCACTCTAGGTGCACTAGTGATTGGATACTGTGGTACCTTATGAGTCCCTAGTATATGGTACCTTAGGTGCCAAGGGCATAGGTACTTCACAGGCCTACCGGGGGCTGAAGCATGTATTATGCCACCCCTGGGAAGCAGACTAAATCTGACACCACAGGTCTGCTACTGCAGCCTGGGTAAGGTGGTGCATGCACCCCTTACTGTGATATAGGCTACCTATATCACTACATAGATACACACATATAAACCTATAAGTCACTCCTATGGCAGGCCTTATCAATCCTGAAGGCAGAGTGCTTGGTTCCTATGTGAGAGGGTGCCCCTGCATGAGCAGAGCCCCTCTGCAGCATTCGGAGACCCTTCTCTGAGGCTGTTTGTAGTGCAGCCTGACCATATACTCTTAAGCGCATTATAACCTCGCGTTAAATGCTAACTTTGGGATGGCTGCACGGAAACATGTCGTGTTTGGTGTCAAACATCTTGGAATACTACCCCCCCGCCAGTTCTGGCGGTGGGGGTAGCATTCCACCCTTCTGGAGGGATAGACATGTACCTACTGTGGAAACGCGGTAGAATCCTGAAGAGCCCTGGCATCACAAAATGGATGCCACCAGTCACAGACACTGGACTGCCCTCCTGCTGATGACCGAAACTCGCAGTGGAGGAAGCCCAACAATAGGTATCCTGTCACAGGAGGGTGTGACCACTTTCCAGACAGGGTTTAGTGTATTGGGGCTGGGTGGGTGCACTCTTAGAGTGCTTTGAAGCCCTGCACTGGGGGAGCAGAAGGCTCCTCTGTGCATATGCCAGTTCAAACCAGCTCAGGGGCTACCTGCCCCTGCTCTGGCGCGAAACTGGACAAAGGGAAGTGGGGGTAGCCACCCACTCCCCTGACCCTCCCATAGGTGGGGCCATAGAGCTAGTCCCTCCCTTCCTTTTAGTATAAGAGGGGGAACCTGTGCATTGCAAACTAGATACCCCTGGATGACGCTCTGAAGAAGAATCTTGGACCTTCGATGTTCCACTACCTCTGGAAGACTGAAGAATCTCCCTTGGAGTCAAGGAGTGACTCCCCTGCTTGGCAGGCACCAAAAACTACAATGACAATCGCAAACTACGCCGCTCCCGCCGGAGCCCGAAGTCCCTGCAGCCCAGGAAGAAGATTTCCTGACTTCTCCAAGGCCTTCGTGAGTCCCCAGCGAAGCTGAGGCCAGTGGACCCCACGAGTGACGAGGAACCACAGTCCCTGGGTACCGTGCACTATTGTCGGGTGCAACCCCTTCACGACATTCTACGAACCTGTGATTTAGACCACATGTGGTCCTAGCCTCTAGCAAAAATCCCTCCGAAGATCAGAGGCCTACCCCATCCCGAGTGACCGTGGGTCCCTGTTGAAAGAATCCTCCTGAGGCGTCTTTGCAATCCCTTGCCAGCCGGCTTGTGGGTCCCCTGAAGACTTTTCTACAGAACCAAAGGACTCCCCTGGTTGCTCCAGGCCTGCCCTCACTTACCCTTGCTGGGTGAGTACCCCAGACCTTGCTGGTCTGCACCATTGACTTTTTATGTTTTCCACAAAACTTGCTGCTAACAAGGCTTGTTGGCTTCAATTGGGTCGCTGACACAGCAGTCAGCTGCAGACTTCATGGGACACGCCGTATCCAGCTCCTGGTTGTCCTCAATGCCTCCTGGACCTCGTGACCAAAGAGTCAAGATACCCGTGAACAACGTGAATCTGTCGACGACGGTGGGCATTCATCTTCCTTGCCCCGGGTCACTGCCAAGTGACTTTGAACACTGTCCCCTCTGCTTTCAGGTCTTCCTTCTTCCGAATCCAGGCTTAGATTCCACCGGACACTTCTTCGGACTTCACAAGCAGCAAGTCTTCAGTGGCTCCCATTGAAAACGACGCAGCGACCCGACACCAAAGGACACCTATGCACCCGGCTTCCCTGGGTGAGGTAACTCCAGCACTACGGTGCTCCTGTGGGTGTTGGCCCTAGAACTACTTACCCTGAAAGTGACTTGCTTGTAGCTACTCCCAAAGTGCCCTGAAACTCTTAATTTCCAACCGCGACTTGCCCCATTGAAGTCAACGGCGACCTGCGCCTGTGTTCACTCACTGCACGCGTCCCCCATGGGTCCTTTACTTACCTGTCTTGGGTGGTTTCGTGAGGCCCCAGCACTTCCCTTGTCTCCCTGCAAGTCGTTGTTCCTAAGTCTCTTTTTTAGTATATGGTCCGGTACGCCCTAGGGCCCCAGCCATATTTGTGCTTAATTTATTGTGAAACGTTGATTTATGCATATGTTCCGGTCTTCTAATCTCACAAGAGATTAGTAGAGAGTTGTTTAGTAATAAATACATATATATTTGATATATATACCTGTGTGGTGTCTTTTCATTTGGTGATTCAAGAGATTGTGTGGTAAAACAAGCTGCTTTACATTCCTCCAAGACTTAGCCTGAAGGCTGCTCTCCACAGCTACCACTAGGATAGCTTTCTATAAAGGTTGTCTTAAACCTACCTACCATAAGAGTCGAATTGTACTGGTGCAAGGTGTCCACTTTAACTAGTGAACAGCATATACCAGGCCAACTTCTCACACATTGGCTTATCCATAATTGGCATATTCAATTTACTTATAAGTCCCTATTGATGTGCACTTCCTGTGCCCAGGGCCTGCAAATTAAATGCTACTAGTGGGCCTGCAGCACTGATTGTGCCACCCACTTAAGTAGCCCTGTAAACATGTCTCAGGACTGCCACTGCAGAGCTTATGTGTGCAGTTTTAAACTGCCATGGCGACCTTGCAAATTAAACCTCTTGCCAAGCCCACACCTTCCCTTTTAATACATATAACTCACCCATAGAGTTGGCCCTAAATAGTCCCAAGGTCAGGGTGCATTGTCATTAAAAAGCGTGACATACTTTTAAATTTGAATGTCCTGGTAGTGAAAACTCACAAATTCGTTTTCACTACTACAAGACCTGTCTCTCCCATACGATAAAATTGGGGTTACCTTATTACATTTTATAGGAGTAATTTCCAAATGAGAAGAGATGACCTCTTCAAGTTTGGTGTCTCTGGGATCACAGTGTAAAATCCTAACTTATGGTGAAGTTGGATTTTAAATTGCAATTCTGAAAATCCCACTTTTAGAAAGTATCATTTTCTTGCTTCAGCTATTTGGTACCTGCTGCCTGTCTCTGATCACATGTCTGGCGTGGGTGACAGCTGGGCTTTGTGTATTCCCCCTAGACAGCCACACACAATGGGAGCTTAGGTGTGGCTTGATGGGCCATCCTTGCAGGATGGGAGGGAGGAGCTGGACTCAGCCTGACTTTCACCTGAATAGGCTGCATACCCCCCATTAGTGAATCTGGAGCCATATCAGGAAGGGCAGAACATTTGTGCACTTCAAAGACTTGCCTTTGAATTCTCCCCCTCTTCAGAGGAACCACTGGTATAGGTACTGGACCTCTGACTACACCACTTCAGTACAATTCTGGACCTGTGGATACTCTGCCAGGAAGAAGGACTGCTGTGCTGCTGAAAGGTTTGTCACTCTAATGGACTCCTGCTCTGATGTGTTGACCTGCTGCCATCTTGAATGTTTGAAAAGGACTGGACCTGCATCACTTGAACCCAGATCCCAGAGTGACCCCAAGGGCTAGTTGGCTGGCCTCCTGATTTGAAGTCTCAGGGACAAAGAAGACTTCCAATCACTCTGCTTCTGAACCTATTTTCTGCCATTTGTAAGTCTGCCCTTCCAAGTGGTGCCACCTAGACCCTTGGAAGTGGTATTAAGGGGTTTGCTCCAGCAGATCCAACCATCGCCGTTGTTACACAGATCAGAAACAGCACATTGTCCATGTTGTTTGGATCAGTATCCGTGTATTGCCTCCGCTGAGTGAATCGATGCCGAAGCCTCGCCCAATTGTGTGGATCAAACCTGACGCATCACCTTTGGAACCACCACTGCACAACAACTTTACATTGCACAAGGTTCTCGTATCCCCCATCCACAGAAGCCTCGACAATGACTTTAAACCTGTGCCTCGCAGCACCCTGCCCATTGGAGCCTATATATTGCCACTGCTGCATGGCTCAGGGTAAGCGCATCACCGCTGCAGCATGGATCGGCACCAACGCATTGCCTTGACTGCACCACGCATTCTTCGATGTTGATGCATCTAGGATTAAGGTACATTTGTTCAGCGGGCCAACCCTGGTCTCTGAAGCCAGCACGCTTTGCCTTCAAGTTTAGCATGACTACTCTGTGCCAAGCTACCAGAGGGTGAGCAAAGGTTAATTTTAGGATTGCTGATGCCTTACTTTAATTATGATTGTGGTTATGCTTGACCAGGGCTCACAACCTAGTCAACCAGGAACCAAATTTCTCAAATTCGTCATAGCCGGAGCAGAGATTTTTCCAGTTATTTCTCTGTAGCTAAACAGAGGATACTTTCTATTAGTTTTCCGTAGCTGAACTGTGATATTCCCTGTTGATTTGCATGGATTAATCGGGAAACTTCCTGTTAAGGGTCGATTACTGAACAGTGGCACATTATGTTAGTTTTCCATAGCTAAACAGTAATACTTCCTGTTAGTTCCCCAAAGCCGGAAAAATGATATTTACTGTTATTTATTCATATCCCACCACTGGATACTTCCTTTTGGTTTTCCATAGCAAAAAAGCAGTATTTCCTGATAGTTTTCATTATCAAAACAAAGGATACAACTCATTGTATTTCCTGAGCTGAACAGTGATAGTTCCTGTTAGTTCTCCATAACTGAACAGTGACAGCTCCTATGTGTTCTCTATTGCTGAATAGTGATACGTCCCGTTAAATCTCCATAGCTTAACAGTGATAGCTCTTTTCAGTTCTCTATAGCTGAACAGTAGAAGTTCCTGCTGGTATTCTTAGCTGTACATTCATTGTTCCAGTTAGTTCTCTATAACTGAATAGTGACAGCTCTTTATGTGTTCTCTATTGCTGAACAGTGATAGTTCCTGTTAGTTCTCTATAGCTGAACAGTGATATCTCCAGTGTGTTCTCTGTAGCTGAACAGTAATAGCTCCTGTTAGTCATCTATAACTGAAATTTGATAGATCCTGTTAGTTCTCTACAGCTGAACAGTGATGGTTCCTGTTACTTCTCTATTAGCTGAACAATGATAGTTCTTGTTAGCTCTATATAGCTGAACATTGATAGCTCCTGTTAGTTTTCTATAGCTGAACAGTGATAGATCTTGTTGTTGCTCTATAGCTGAACAGTGATAGTTTCTATTAGCTTTGTTTAACTGAACAGTGATAGTACCTGTTAGATCTCTATAGCTGAACAGTGATAGTACCCGTTAGATCTCTATAGCTGAACAGTGATAGTTCCTGTTAGGGGCATATGTATCAAGCCCATTTCCCGTTCGCAAATGGGCCGATTCTAAGAATCGGCCCGTTTGTGAACGGGAATAAGCCTTTTGGAATGTATCATCCCAAAAGGCCCTCGCAAAATAGGGAGTCGCAAAATTTGCAATTCCCTATTTTGCGAATGCATTTAAGGAATCGTAAATTGTGATTCCTTAAATTCAATGCAGAAAGCACCCAAGTTGTGCGATTTTGGCTTAAGAAAGCCCAAATTACCACCAACTTCAAGTTGGTGGTAATTTGCGATTTCTTTGGAAAATTCACTTTTTTGCAATTTTCAGGGGTGCAACAGGGTGTCCTCTTGACACCCTTGCACCCTTGAAATTGCATTTGCAATTTGCGAGTACCTAATGGGTACTCGCAAATTGCGAATGTCTTCCCATTCATTCCTATGGGCCTTTAGGCCCATAGGAATGAATGGGAAGGTATTCCTTAATTGAGATTCGCAATTTGCAAGTTGCAATTAAGGAATATGTTGGAATCGCAATTATTATTGCAATTCCTATATACATTGCATTTTGCAAGTCCTTAATAGCGATTCGCAAAAAATCGCTATTAAGGACTCGCAAAACGATGTTTTAATACATATGCCGCTATGTTCTCTATAGATATATAGTGATAGCACTTATTTTTTAGGTCGAGCTACAGCGCATGTGCTGTCTGCAAGTCCTGTTGTAATCGTTAATCGGATATTTTTCCCGCCTGCTGCTTACAATTGGTTGACCATTGTGACGCTCTTCTTTGGTGCCTCATGAGTAGTTGCAATAGCCCATACGTCACTTCCTTTGAAGGCTAAGGAGCACTGGTAAAGTACTGTTTCCTTACTCCTTCAGTGTTCATATGTTATTTGGGGAACTCTTTTTCTTCTTTCTTCTGCTGCATTCTTCTCTCCAGGCTGATGACGGTATTGTTAGAATGTACCGTAACGAAGCATTATTTGCTGATCCCATCTGTTGGACCGGTCTCGTGAGGGTCGGCTCAGGGTGAGGATAAAGGTGCATGTTTACGTGTGCCTGTTTACGATGGGTCCCTCTGGGTGTGCATTTCAGTGTGCATGTCAAAGCTAATACGCCTGCCTTAGCACATTAAACTCAGATACGCTGGCTTTGCTTGTGCTTTTGCTGGCTTTGCTTGTGTTTTTTTTTTTACTTTGTGAGCTTGAGGTGTTCCTTTAATTTTCATCTCCCTGATCGGACACAGCAGAAAAATAAGAACAACAAATACACAAAGGACGGTGTCCGTCTTCTATTTTTACTGCTGCCCACGCCTCTGTGTGCATCATCAGTCTAAATCTAAATCCGTATTTGTAAAGCGCGAACTACTCACCCTTAGGGGTCTCAAGGCGCTGGGGGCCGTCGTGGAAATTAAGTGAGCTATTGCCCAGAGTCACACGGTGCTGAGCTGAGCTGCCGCCGGAGCCGGGGATCGAACCGTGAACCCTGTGCTCCGAAGTCAGCTGCCCTGGCCGCTGCACCACACCTCTCCAACATCAGTGAGCCGGATGAAGAGTCCTCCGCCTCCCACTACGAGATCCGTACACTTATGTAACAGCCTGCGCAAGTGAGTGTTGAGCTTTTTATTTTAGATCTGGCCCGTTCCTTCGGTGCCCTTTTCTTTCCCTTTTCTTTCATTTTGTTTATTCCTGCCCCATCCGGGCTGCAGCAACAGACTGCACCCGCGCTGATGTGTTCCCGGTTTATCCACATTGAGTGCATTTAATAATGCTCATGTTGATTTCACCTTGCGCCCATAGCAGTTTATCATTTGGCCAGGTACAGTTTGTTTTAATGTAAACGTTCCGGCCGCTGCTTTTAATTTCATTTTTTAACTTGTTGCCTGTCACGCAAGGCACTTTCTGACTCTTCTCACATTTTTTCTCTCTTTGGTGGGGTGAGATCTGTTGGGGATGGTTGATAATTTCTAAATGAGGAACTCTTAGAGGTAGGCATGACTAGATAATTCAGCATAGCCATACATTTGGAGTATTTAAATGCCCGTCATATATAACTTACAATGAATGTGATGTGTTCAGTATAACCAGGTTATATGTGTATGAATTCTATGAGTGGAGGGCAACCTGGTTTTATTACCTCTTTTGCTCCTTATTTGTTTACAGCTTCAAAGTATCATCAGCCTCCTAAAGATGGACACAAAGGGGGATATTCTCAAGAATGTGCGATAAACATCGCCAAAATAGCTTAACTCAAGTTTTCATATCGCCGTCCATCGTGGGAAAATAACTCTGTGTTTACGTCGTATTGTCAACACGGCGGCAACATGCGATAGTCCCCCGACAACGCCTCAAATGTCCGCGATAACATCACCGGGACGGCGTTGAAAATCCAAACCCGAATGCGAAAAAAGTTGTGATGGGCCCAACCGCGATAAGACAGAGAAAAGCAGCGCCAGGCCTGCAAATCACACACGTCAGGTGGTAAAAATCACTACAAAGCAGAAAAAAAAAACACAAACAAAAACCGAACAACAGCGAAGCATAATGGAGGCAGCCGGAGCAGGTACATAGGACGGCCAGAACCCCACAAGCCCCCAGGAGGAGCAGCCTGGGACCTCTGGGACAGGGAAGGGCAAGGACAAGAAGAAGAGTAAGACACGGTTCAGTCCGCAGGAAAACAGGATCCTGATCACGGAGGTGATAGAATACCATCAACAACTGTTCGTCACCTCCACTGTGTCGTTGGCAATAAAAAATGCAACATGGCAGTCCATCCTGGACAAGGTGAATGCAGTCGGAGTACTGAGGAGGACAATGGAAGAGCTCAAGAGGTACTGGAATGATGTGAAGCGCAAGACCAAGAAGAAACTCACCAACAACCAGAAGGCAGCAATGCAGACTGGAGGTGGGAGTCCAGCGCCAGAGGAGGAGCTGGATGAGATGGAGGAAATGGTGTCCACAGTCATCAGTGGGGAGACGGTGGCAGGAGTTGGGGGACCAGACACTGCTCGACATGACCTGACACAACAGCAACACGGTGAGTAACCACCAGGGACTGGGGGGACGGGGGGAGATGGGCACAATGGCACACATGCACAATTAAGTACAGCACAGTGCACACCCACAATGACTCAGGATCATGTCCCTGACCCCCTTGGCACACTGCAGCACACCTAGAAAGAACAAGTAGGCCCCCATTGCCTATGTGCCCAGAGGGGGCCCTTCCCACACATCACCAATCTCACAACCAACCCATGCACATGTGCTGAACCCAGCAAAGCTGCGGGTCCGTGAGCCACACTGACAATGCAAGTGACACTGCATGATGATTAGCATGGCTGCAGTCCGATCATCATGACATGGTGCACGCCACCACACTGAGGTGGCTGAGTGTGGACCATATCCGTAAAGGAGCAGGTCACACTCTGACACATCCACCTGCACAAACAGCCCCTGACGTCAACAACACATCTGCGGACAAACCATGCCCCAGAGTCCCAACTCCCACCAAGACCCAAATCCACCCAAGTCTGCAACATCTCAGTACTGTATGGGCACAGAAGTCAAAGGCACACTGCCTGAAAGGGACAAGGGGCAGCAAAACCAGAGCTGCAGGGGCGACTCTCCTAAAATGCAGCACACACACATGACATTCAGAGCACATGAGCATTGACAACAATGTGGAACAAACTGCAACACGTTTACAGCAGGACAGAGGACACAACAGGTGCCGCTTGTGTGTAGAAACTGGCCAATCACATTTGGCATAGCAGGGAAATGTGAGATGTCAATGTACTAGTACAAACACATATCTGTGATGTCGATGAAATGTCCACTGCCCCGCATCAAATAGGCAGCTCCTCCTAAACAGTCACAATGTACATTGTCATGTAGTCTGCATGTGAACTTGTACAATGCGACAACATACATGTGAACACAATGTAATACTGCATCTCCCCTTCACATTGCAGAGGGAGCATCAACACCTCCTGCAGAGCAGCCCCAACAACTCTTTACTGATGATGATGAGGACATCCCCGACATCGACCCCGAAGCCCTCCAAACCCTCTTCGACAGCTACAGCCCCCCACCTCCAGTAGCAGGGCAGCCCAGCTGCATCGAGGAGACCCCACCCCCTGCACAGACCACACAGCAGGAAGCACCTACCACCCCGGCTGTCTCCCAGGAACCCCACGAACAACACATGGCCTTCCAACGCTGTGTGTTAGAGGTCCAGGAGAAGATGGCTGATCAGGTGCGGGTGGGGTTTGACCTCATGGCAGCAAAACTTGATGCCATACATGGGTGTCTGAGTACCATCAGGGACCACTTACAGTCCCTAACGGACACCCACAGTCCGCTTCATGCTCTCCAACAATCCATGGCTGACATTGCTGGAGTCATGATACTGAGACAAGAACAACTTTCCAGTCAGAGAGGCTCCAGCGATGTCAGCCGGGAGTTGGGACAGATGCAGGGGCTCATGGGGAACATGGAGCGGATGACGGCGGAAAGACTGGCTGCCATGGCTGCACACCAGCAAGATGTGGCTGGGACCTTCCATGCCCTGCAGCACATCGTCATGGCATTGCTGCCTCAAGGCCTTGCGCAGATGAATGCTGCTGCTTCTTCTACATTCACATCTCCGCCCCCTGATGTGTCAGAGCCTCACAGTGCAGCAGGCAATCCACCACCACCCACGTGTGAGGCACATGTGACATTAGAGGACGAAGATGCAGGTGAATCAACCTTACTGGTAAGGAGGAGGCAGTAGCATTCATCTCCGCCAAATGGCCTGTTTCTGCTTGGTTCTGCCCTTGGCATCATCACCTTCCACTGTCCCCCGATACACCCTACGACACTCACCTTGGACCTCGACATGGACTGCCATTTTCTGTTTGGTTACCAATGACACAGCGATCAGATTGCGGACTGAACTCTTCCTCCTCCGATGTACGTGTCATTCCCTAAAGGACTCTGGCTGGCCCTCCACGGGCCAATAATGTGAAGTGGGGTTTGCATGGCCCTGTACTGCTCCAGCTGCAACACTCTACTGTGTGAATTGAACATTCAGAATCGCACAGATGTGTCATGCCTTTGATCATTCAAGTATGAGAGCATGGATGAATGTAGGGTCAGTGATTCCCCCTTACGTCCATGTTGCTCATGTCGTGGGACTTGAGTCACAGGGTGCAACATTGCCGATTGTGGTCCGGGTGGCGTAGACACTACAACAGAGACACAAGCATCAGTTACTTCCTTGTCCAGTCCAGAACTGAAGCACGCCCAGAGCCCCGGGCTCATTGTTCCCACCCCTACGCTGGCCTGCCATACGCCAGGCCAGTCCACACCACTTATGCTCAGAGGGGGGACAACAAAGCTACATGTCCCAGGTCTTCCCTGTAGTGATCTGCTGATCACTGGTCTAGTTGTCAGCATGCCACAGCCACTCCCTGAGGGCTGGTTCATACCCACACCACACCCATCCAGCACAGGAGTCACAGGACATGTGTCCCTGCCAATAAAAGGGGCCTAGCACGTCACATTCCCACTGCCGGAGATGACATGATGGCGTCCGCACCATGCGACCCAATCATGAAGGGTCCATGACTTGTGGCGCACTGAGTTGGTGGCACCCGCTGCATTGCGGCCGGCATGGGCCTACCGCCACATGACGATGACTTGATTTGCACAGGGTCAGTGGCACCCGCTGCACTGCGGCTGGCAGGGGCCTACCGCCACGTGATGATGACTTGCATTGCACAGGGTTAGTGGTACCCGCTGCACTGCGGCTGGCTTGGGCCAACTGCCACGTGATGATGACTTGCGTTGCAAATGGTCAGTGGCACCCGCTGCACTGCGGCCGGCAGGGGCCTACCGCCATGTGACGATGACTTGCGTTGCACAGGGTTAGTGGCACCTGAAGAGCTGAGTGGGTATGCAGCCTGCGATGATGCGTTGGCCTCGATACGGCGTCCAGCGAATCAAGACTCAAATTGAACAGTGTGCCCTGATGGACTGCAGTGTATGTGCAGGCAGCTGTCAGCACACACATGACTCCGCGGTGTAGTGCCGCAGGGTGCGCTGGGGGCCTGTGGCGCGGAATCAAGCGATCGGCTGAGGAGGATGCACCGGCACGTGGTGGGCCCTCTTGGAGACACGCCAGTGGCAGCAGGTGAGCATTGAGGCCTGGGTGCGCAGTGTGGCCAGTCATTGCTGGGCGGAGGACCAGTCTGGGGACCAAGGCTGGGGTGCATCAGGCACACAGGACCGCGCAGGCACCACCGGTCATGGCGGCGGACTCGTGGCTGGGTGGGGGGTGCCGCCCTTGCTGACACGACCCTGCATACGATGATCGTGATGTGCGCGAGTTGGTTTGTGATGTAGCCACCTCGTCTCCAGTGTGAATGTGCCCATTGAAGGTGGTCGGCCACGTGTGTGTAGGCCTATGGGCAGGTTGTGGCAGAGACTGAGACACACGGAGTAGTCACTTTGGTGGTGGATTGGTGATGTGTGCATTCCCACAGTTGTGTGTTGGGGGATTGTGGAGTTGAGGTGTGTGGTGTGTTCAGTTGGTACTTGCCGATGGGCAGTGCATTTCCATGTGGGCCATCCTCAAAGCGCTGGTTGGTGGCGGACTTGCAGACATGTGGGGATCATGCACACTGTCTGGGGAGTTTGCGACGACATTGGTGGACAGGCCACGGTGGTCCACTTTTGTATGCACAGTGATGGCATGTGTGTGGTTGCTGTTGCGGTAATTGTGTGCAGTGTCCGCAGGGGGCACAAGTCATACACGTGTGCTGTGAATGGCCCCCAACACGTGCGTGACGCCAGCTATGGCATAGTTCCCTTGCGTGGTCTCAAGATGTTCCTGCGCAGTGTGGGGGGAGTGAGGGGCAGGGGTATCAAGCTGACACACACCGTGATGCTTTCAGGTATGATGAGTCCTGCATGATGTGACCGTAACAGCAGTTCGTGTGGTCGTTACCTTCCTCTTCATTCCTATGACGGTTACGGCCACACGTAGTTCTGTTACGGTCTTCTCATGCATGGTTTGTCAGGCCTGTGAGCATTCCAGTTTGTCCAAGTGCAGTACACTGTACCAGATTAGGCATGTGACTATAAGGAAGTTTGACCATTGTCACCATTTCTCCCACAGGTTTCTGAAGACACGTTGCCCTGTTGAAGTTCCCCGTTGGGAATGGAACGCGTTGGCTGAGCTTTTCGTTTTGTTGATTTATGTATTTGTAATAAAGTTCTGTTTTTACACTACTGTTGACTACTGGACTTCGTGACCTGGCGCACCCACATTTCGGTTACTACGATCTTGGGTCTGGGGCACAGAGGCGTCTAGCACGACTGGTGTTGGGGTTGGTTGCGCAGGTACACTACGAATTGGAACTGTCGTGTGGTGCGGATACAGGGGCCCGCCATTGTTTTTGTGGACATGCATCCATGACATGTGTGAGGGAGTTTGATGGGGCTGGCTGTGTGACTCCTCCGACTCGGGCAGCTGTTGGTTGGAAGGTACCAGGGGCAAAAAGGTGCAGCACAGCCAGAAGCTTTGTCTGCGGGGGGGATGTAGTTTGTCCGCTGTGTTTGTACCATCAGCCTGTGGGCAATGTGGGTCAGGATGCAGAGGATGGTTGTCCTTTTGAGCCAGTGTTGGCCAATGACTTCCTCTGGCGTTGAGTCTCTGGGGCTGGTGCATTTTAGGGTCGTCCGCTGTCCTGCACTGCCTAGGTGGTAATCCGGGGGGGTGCCTGGGGGTGGTGGCGGTGGGTGTTGTGGCCCTCTTGGGTCTCTGAGCTGCATGATCAGTGTCTCCATGGCATCTGTTGGTCTTCAGATGTGGCTCTGGGCTGGGTTCCCTTTCTACTGCAGTTGGTCGTCCTGCTTAACACCAGTAGAAGGCAGGTGTTAAATCCCTGTTGCTAACGCGCCTTATCGCCTGTTCTTGGTTCGCATCGCAGATCTGACTGGTCGTTGAGAATCTCGCGAAGTGGTGTTTTCATGTGTTTTTGCACGGGAACGCCTACTTTGTCCGTGGCGATGTTTTTTGCGGCAGCTATCGCTGGTAAACTGGCGATATCGGCAGTTTGCACCAGCTTGGGAATAGGGCGATAAATCTATCGCCACTTTTGCGGCGCTAAAGTGCCGATAAATCGGCGATGAGTCCTTGAGAATATGCCCCTTCATGTGCTACTATGTGTCAAATTACATGTTTTTTTACTTGTGGCCTTCTGTCCGCTGTCATAGTTAGTTTTCATCGTGCCACCCCCCTAGCAGCCCCTTAACCAGCAATAGTGTTGCTTAGTCCCAACTTTAATGTTATTGGCAAGCCTAGCTTGTTGCAAGACTTTATTTAGCCATTGAAGCTCGCGTTCTGTTTCTGCCTCACTAAAGCTGCCAAATAAGCTCCACCACACATTTTCCTCAGCCCATCTGGAAGTATTTACAGTCCTGTGTGTTCTCACTGTCAAATGCTGCTCGTTAACGCTCAATCACTGCATACACCTTTACTGCTAAATAACATGGCTTTCTTGGACACGGTGCCTTTGAGGCTGTGAACAAATTAGGCGCATAGCTCCTTTTACAACCGTCATCCTTGCTTACCACTGGTAAGTTTTATTAAAGTAAACTTTATGTAGCGCTTTCTGATCTTGATGTGGTGCTGTAGCGCTTTGCCATCACACCACATTGTTCCTCGCTTGCAGATTCTTTCAATCAAAAAGTTATGGGTTGCAATTATAAGGCACAATAAGTGTGATAGTCAGCAACCGTGGGAACTACAGTAAGCAAATATATACTATAAAATATGGCAAAAGAGCTGCTTACACTTGGAAATAAATGTTTTTTACTTGCACACCACATTATAGGTTCTTACAACAGAAACATGCTCTAATTATGTCATGTCTACTGTACTATTTATGCTTTGTACATTTGTTGTTTCCTCGCTGTGTTGTGTCTGTGAACCAAAATGTGTCCCTCTCTTTTACAGGCACATTGTCATTTACTACACAAATAGCTCTAACTCTCACAAATGCGAGACCTATTGCATTGCAAATGCTTGTTCTTTATAGCTAAACAGTGATAGTTCCTGTTAGTTCTCTATAACTGAACAGTGACAGCTCATATGTGTTCTCTATTGCTGAATAGTGAGAGTCCCTGTTATTTCTCTATGGATGCACAGTGATAGATCGTTTTAGTTCTCTCTAGTTAAATGATTATAGTATCGGCTAATTCTCTATAGCTGAACAGTGATAGTTCCTGCTGGTGTTCTATAACAGAACTGTGATAGATCCTACTGGTGAATCTATAGCTGAACAGTGATAGTTCCTATTTGTTTTCTATAACTGGATAGTGATAGTTCCTGTTAGTTCTCTATAACTGAACAGTGATCTCTCGTGTTCGCTCTCTGTAACTGAACGTTGACAGAACCTGGTAGTTCTCTACAGCTTAACAGTGACAGTATCTGTTAATTCTCGATAACTGTACAGTGATAGCTCCTGTTTGTTTTAAGTAACTGGACAGTGATATTTCCTGTTAGCTCTCTATAGCAGAATAGTAATAGTTCCTGTTAGTTCTCTATAGCTGAACAGTGATAGAACCTCTTAGTACCAAATAGCTGAACAGTGATAGTTCCTTTTAGTTCTGTATAACTGAACAGTGATAGTACCTGTTAGTTCTCTGTAGCTGACTAGTAAATGTTCCTATTAGTTTTCTGTAGCTAAACAGTGATAACTACAGTTAGTTCTCTATAGCTCAACATTGATAGTTCCACTTAGTTCTCTACAGCTGAACAGTGATTGTTCCTGTTATTTCTCTCTAGCTGAACAGTGATAACACCTGTTAGTTCCATATAGCTGAACAGTGACAGTTCCTTTTAGTTTTCTATAGCTGGACAGTGATAGTAACTGTTAGTTCTCCATAAATGAACAGTGGTAGGTTCTGTTACTTCTCTCTAGCCGAACAGTGATAGTTCCTATTAATTTTCTATAGCTGAACAGTGATAGAACCTGTTAGTTTTCTATAAATGAACAGTGATCTCTCCTGTTCGTTCTCTGTAACTGATCTTTGATAGAACCTGCTAGTTCTCTATAGATGGACAGTGATAGTAACAGTTAGTTCTCCATAACTGAACAGTGGTAGCTCTTGTTTGTTCTTTATAGCTGAACAGTGATAGTACCTGTTAGTTCACTATAGCTGAACTGAAATTGTTCCTGTTATTTCTCTATAGCTGAACAGCGATAGTTCCTTTTAGTTTTTTGTAGCTGAACAGTGATAGCTCC
This sequence comes from Calotriton arnoldi, assembly GCA_963921515.1. Lineage (NCBI taxonomy): Eukaryota > Metazoa > Chordata > Amphibia > Caudata > Salamandridae > Calotriton > Calotriton arnoldi. The sequence continues at coordinate 284,498 of CAWUFW010008562.1, forward strand.
TATTTTTTCTCTTTAGCTGAACAGTGATATTACCTGTTAGTTCTCTAGAGTTGAACAGTGATAGTTCCTGTAAGTTCTCTATAGTTGAACAGTGATAGCTTCTATTTGCTCTGTATAGCTGAAGTGTGAACGTTCCTGTTAGTTCACTATAGCTTAACAGTGATAGAACCTTTTAATTCTCTTTAGCTAAACAGTGATGGTTCCTGATAGTTCTATATGGCTGATGAGTGATAGAACCTGTTAGTTCTCTACAGCTGAAGAGTGATAGTACATGCTAATTCTCCATAGCTGAATAGTGATAGTTCCCGTTAGTTCACTATAGCTGAACAGTGATAGAACCTGTTAGTTCTCTATAACTGAACAGTGATAGTTCCGGTTAGATATCTATAACTGAACACTGATAATACCTGTTAGTTCTCCATAGCTGAATAGTTATAGCTCCTCTTACTTCTCAATAGATGAACAGTGATGGTACCTGTTAGTTTTCTATAACTGAACAGTGATCTCTCCTGTTTGTTCTCTGCAACTGAACTTTGTAGAGCCTGCTAGTTCTCTACAGCTTACCAGACAGTTTCTGTTAATTCTAGATAACTGAACAGCGATAGCTCCTGTTTGCTTTCTGTAACTGGGCAGTGATAGTTCCTGTTAGCTCTCTATGGCTGAATAGTAATAGTACCTGTTAGTTCTCTATAGCTGAACAGAGCTAGAACCTGTTAGCTCTATATAGCTGAACAGTGATAGTTCCTTTGTGCTGTCTATACCTGAACAATGATAGCTCCTGTTAGTTCTCTATAGTTGAATAGTAATAGTTCCTTTTAGTTTCCTATAGCTGAACAGTGATAATTACAGTTACGTCTCTATAGCTGAAGAGTTATTGTTCCTGTTATTTCTCTATGGTTGAACAGCGATTGTTCCTGTTAGTTCCCTCTAGCTGAACAGTGATACCTTCTGTTAGTTCCCTATAGCTGAACAGTGCAGTTCCTTTTAGTTTTCTATAGCTGAACAGTGATAGTAACTGTTCATTCTCCATAAATGAACAGTGGTAGCTCCTCTTAGTTCTTTATCACTGAACAGTGATATTACCTGTTAGTTCTCTATAACTGAATAGAGATTGTTACTGTTAGTTCTCCATAGCTGAAAGGTGTTCGTTCCTTTTAGTTCTCTTTAGCTGAACAGTGATAGCTCCTATGTTTCTCTATGGCTGAACAGTGCTTGTTCCTGTTAGTTCTCTATTACTGAACAGTGATACTACTTGTTAGTTGTCTATAGCTGAACAATGATCATTCCTTGTAGTTCTCTATAGCTGAACAGGGATCATTCCTGTTAGTTCACTATAGCTGAACAGTGAGAGAACCTGTTAGTTCTCTATAACTGAACAGTGACTGTTCCTGTTAGTTATCTATAACTGAACAGTAATAATGCCTGCTAGTTCTCAATATTTTACCTTACAAGGCTAAGGATGGGTACGTTACACCACCTAGTTGCTTTCCTAGAGTGGAAAAATGGTGTCAGAAACTTCCGAATTGCCCATGTGATGGAAAATCTATGCAATCCACGATGCACTTTATTCTCTTTTGTAGTTTTTATAAGGATATCCGGAAATCAGTTTTAAAACCTCTTTTTTTATCAAACATGCTTTTTAATTATAAATATGCATTCAACCTTGTATGTAGTCTAGAAAATGTGAAAATTATAAGTACTGTTATTCGTTTTATACAACTTGCAGTTAGGAAACGAAAAGATTATTCACATCTAGATGCACTGATATATGAAAATTTAGATGATTATTTTTAATACCATTCTTTTTTAAGTATGTACTGCTTGCCAAGATGTTCACTTTGTATTCTAGGTTTTACTATGTACTTCTTGCACTAGCACTTTATTTCCCACGATCGAATGTATTTATTCTTGATCAGTTTGTAAATCCTTAGTCCTTTCAGATCACCAAGAATGATTAATGATGGTCTTATGGATTTCAAAATATTCCAAAAAATAATTTATAAATGTATTTTAAATCTTTTTAAATATCCCAGAACGACAATGTACATTTAGGAATGTTTTTATAGTATGCTTTTATGGTGAGATTTGTTACACCGAATAAAGCTGATTTTGATTTGATTTGACTGTTCCTGTTAGTTATCTATAACTGAACAGTAATAATGCCTGCTAGTTCTCAATAGCTGAATAGTGATAGTTCCTGTTAGTTCTCTATAGCTGAACAGTGATATTTCCTGTTAGTTCTCTATTACTGAACAGTGATACTACCTTTTAGTTCTCTATAGCTGAATAATGATCATTCCTTTTAGTTATCTATAGCTGAACAGTGATAGATCCTATTATTTCTCCATAGCTGAACAGCGAGAGTTCCTGTTAGTTCTCTATAGCTGAACAGTGATAGTACCTGTTAGATATTTATAGCTGAAGAGTGATTGTTCCTGTTAGTTTTCTATAGCTGAGCATTGGAAGTTCTTGTTATTTTTCTATAGCTGAACAGTAATAGCTCCTGTTAGTTCTCTATAGCTGAACAGTGATAGTTCCTGTTAGTTCCCTAATACTGAACAGTGATACTACCTGTTAGTTCTCTATAGCTGAACAATGATCATTCCTTTTAGTTCTCTATAGCTGAACAGTGATTATTCCTGTTAGTTCACTATAGCTGAACAGTGAGAGAACCTGTTAGTTCTCTATAACTGAAAAGTGACTTTCCTGTTAGTTATCTATAACTGAACAGTAATAATGCCTGTTAGTTCTCAATAGCTGAATAGTGATAGCTCCTATTAGTTCTCTACAGCTGAACAGTAATATTACCTGTTAGTTCTCTATAGCTGAGCAGTGATAGTTCCTGTTAGTTCTCTATTACTAAACAGTGATAGATCCTATTATTTCTCTATAGCTGAACAGTGAGAGTTCCTGTTAGTTCTCTATAGCTGAACAGTGATAGTACCTGTTAGAAATTTATAGCTGAACAGTGATTGTTCCTGTTAGTTCTTTATTTCCAATTTCAGAGAAACTCTTTGGCCCCCCGAGTTCCCTATCCCCACCTCTATAGGGAAGCCCGCTAAGAACCTTGGGGTGTGGTTTGAGGAGAATCTTTCCTTCGCGACACAGATTAAGAAACTTACCGGGACCTGCTTTAGCCTTTTGAAATCTCTGAGGAAGTTTCTCCCTCTCCTGCCTAGGGCGGCGAAAGAGACTGTCATCTGTGCCCTTATTCTGTCTCGGCTGGACTACGCCAATGCCCTTTATGTGGGCATCCCGGGCTATCTGTTAAAAAAACTCCAGGTGGTCCAAAATGTGGCAGCCAGACTCCTTCTTGAAATCCCCGCTAGGACTAGCATGAGACCCCACCTGCGCTCTCTGCACTGGTTTTCTGTACCCGAGCGGGTCAAATTTAAATCTTTGGTCATGGCCCATCGCGCTCTTCATGGGCGTGGCCCCATCTACCTGCAAAACCGCTTCTCTTTCTACACTCCAGCGCGACCTCTGCGTTCCTTGTCCCAGCGCCACGCCCAGGTCCCTCGCTTTAAATGTCTGAGACTTGGAGGCAGCTCTTTAGCTCGTAAAGCTGCTGTTGCCTGGGACGCCCTCCCTCTCACCCTCCGGAACATTCAGGACCCGTTGATCTTCAAGAAGAACCTGAAAACATATCTCTTTGTATAAATCTCAGATGGTTGCCCCTCTCTGCTCTGCGCCGGGACACTCTTGAGTATCTGTGCGCGCTACAAATTAAATTAACATAACATAACATAGCTGAGCAGGGAAAGTTCTTGTTAGTTTTCTATAGCTGAACAGTAATAGCTCCTGTTAGTTCTCTATAGCTGAACCGTGATAGTTCCTGTTAGTTCTCTATTACTGAACAGTGATACTACCTGTTAGTTCTCTATAGCTGATTAGTGACAGTTCCTGTTAGTCCTCTAAAGCTTTACAGTGATAGTACCTGTTAGTTCTCTATAGCTCAACAGTGGTTGTTCCTGTTAGTTCTCTCTAGCTGAACAGTGATAGTACCTGATAGCTCTCTTTAGCTGAACACTGATCGATCCTGTTAGTTCTCTCTAGTTGAACAGTGATTCAACTATTAGTTCTCTATAGATGGACAGTGATAGTAGTTGTTAGTTGTCCATAACTGAACAGTGGTAGCTCCAGTTAGTTCTTTATAGCTGAACAGTGATAGTACCTGTTAGTTTTCTTTAGCTGAACAGAGATTGTTCCTGTTAGTTCTCTATAGCTGAACAGTGATAGTACCTGTTAGATCTCTATAGCTGAACAGTGATTGTTCCTGTTAGTTCTCTATAACTGAACAGTGATACTACCTCTTAGTTCTCCATAGCTGAACAGTGTTAGCTCCTTTAGTTTTCTACAACTGATCAGTGATCTCTCCTGTTAGTTCTCTATAACTGAAATTTGATAGAACCTGCTAGTTCTCTACAGCTTACCAGTGACAGTACCTGTTAGTTCTCATTAACTGAACAGTTTTAGCTCCTGTTTGTTTTCATAACTGGACAGTGATAGTTCCTGTTAGCACTCTATAGATGAACAGTGATAGGTCCTTTTAGTTTTCTATTGCTGGCCAGCAATAATAACTGTTAGTTCTCTATAACGGAACAGTGGTAGCTTCCATTAGTTCTTTATAGCTGAACAGTCATAGTACCTGTTAGTTCTCTATAACGGAACAGTGGTAGCTTCCATTAGTTCTCTATAGCTGAACAGTGATAGCTCCTATTTTTTCTCTATAGCTGAACAGTGCTTGTTCCTGTTAGTTCTCTATATCACTGAACAATGATAGTACCTGTTAGTTCTCTATAGCTGAACAGTGATAGCTCCTATTATTTCTCTGTAGCTGAGCAGTGACATTTCCTGTTAGTTCTCTATAGCTGATCAATGATTTATATCTGAGGGGAATCAGCCATTACATGCCCTAAGGCCTCTTTCAATGTAAGATGGAGTAATTGCTTTGCTGAAATGGAGCACAACACCTTATTGTTTGTGGCGAGGAAGGGAATCCCCCTTGCCAATTCTTCCTCCTCAAAAATAGATTCTATTCCTGCCATTGGTTCATAACAACAATTAAAATCACCCCCCACAAGAACAACTCTATTGGATTCAATAGATGTGAGGACTTCTTCAAACCGATAGATGACAGACGATTCTTTTGAGCTCTCCCTCGGTCTTATATATATGAAAAATAAATATCTGTGTCATAAAGATTTCAATTTTAGTCCTAAAATATCTGGGGAGGCAGTATTCAAGATTTCAGTAGTGGCCTTAAATAAATTTTTATCAAATCATCAACCCACTCGATGGTCTCCCTTTTTTTGAGGGTAGAGCCTCTATGCTGAACGTTCTGTAACGTAGTTTGTATAGTGGCTCTCTTAGCCAGGTTTCCTGAAAGAGACAAAGACCAAAGTTGCCAATGTATTCCTGCCAGTCTGGTGCTAAAAGGTTTTGTTTAAGCCCAGCTATATTCCAGGATACCATCTTCAGGCTTTATGGAAATAGATCAACAAGCATATTTGAGACACGCTCATGCATAGTACCGCAGACAACACTGTTGGTCGTCAGAGTGTTAAGTACCTGAATTTCATGTAAATGTGTGTTATGTGAATAAACATCATACGTAACCTGGTGTCCAGGTGTTAATAGAAGGGACACGTTGTCTGTCTGGCTAAGTTTACTATTAGTGATTAAATTCACTTTGCCCTGCTCGGTCAGTCAATCTACTGAGTCTAAGGTCTTGGTCCCCTCTGTGGCATGCAAAACATTATTGCCCTTCTCTCTGGAGGTTTTGTTCTGTCTAAAACTAATCCTGGATTGAAAGAGTTAGTGGGTTTGCAGATTCAAAGCTATCAGATTGTCTGCAATAAATTTGGAATGAAAGATTAAATTTAAGTCATACATATTCCCTGATTCTTGATGGAGACGTTTGACTTTTATTATGTCAGACCTTACTACGGAAAGACATTGGCGCTTAGTTCTAATCCAATGTATCACTTTGTTTTTTAATGAGTCCTCATCCTCTCTAAGACCCTGTTTTAGTCTAGGAACATTTGTCATAAAGACATTGTAGGTGTTCATCTTGGGCTTATTTAAATATTGAGGTGCAGGGTGGGATTTTAGCAGATGCTGGGTACCTGACCCCCTGGCCTATTCTAGAATTCTGCCATTGTCCTTCGTGTCTTGCAAGATTTGGCCTATTTAGAATATAGGCACCTGGGGACATTGCATTGGATCCCTCATGTCTAATGAGAGGGTGCATTCTGGATCCTCAGTTTATATAGTCCGGTGGGTTGATTAACATACGTAAATAATGATTAGTGTTGGCCAAGTAGTTGTTGTGATTTGTGGGCACCATTAGAGAAGAAGGGAGCAGTGGACTAGGTGGGCACCTGGCCTGGGGGCTCTTATTCTGGGTGCAATTTGATTTCCCAATACAATATTTGCTGTTACTTTGTGCGATACCCATCTCTGTTGCAGTGGTGTTGGTTTGCAGGATTGGATCCCCAATTATCTCTTTAAGGGCCTGGACCTCGTCTTGCATTGAATTTAATTTTTGGTAAAGTTCTGCCATAAGTACATGGGTGTCTATACTATTGGTCTGGGTCCCTACTTCCCTGCTACTATTTGACAGCAATTTATTATATTGAGCCGGTTTTGTTTGTCTTAGTTGATCTTGTTCTTGCAAGATTGCTAATGGTGAGTATCTATTAGAGCAATCTACTAATATGACCTCACTATTTGTAAACCTGGTGTAGGAGAGTTGGATCTGCTTCACATGGGTACCCCCACTTTTTGCTGATGCTTCACTGTTTTTCGACACTAGTCTGGCTGGGGCCCTGCTAATCAGAACCCCAGCCTAGCTGCTTCCTCTCTAAAATGGTTTCCATGTGCCTTAGGCACATCTCTAATTGGAATCTGGAGTGCCCTTATAAGTCCCTAGTATATGGTATACTATGTACCCAGGGCATAGGTACCTCAGAGGCCTACCAGGGGCTGCAGCATATATTTTGCCACCCCTGGCAGGCCATCCAAAATGACACCACAGGTCTGCTACTGCAGCCTGGGTAAGGTGGTGCATGCACCCCTTACTGTGATATAGGTTACATATATCACTACATACTTACACATATATAAACCTATAAGTCACTCCTATGGCAGGCCTTATCAATCCTGAAGGCAGAGTGCTTGGTTCTTATGTGAGAAGGTGCCACTGCATGAGCAGGGCCCTCTGCAGTGCTCAGAGTCCATTCTCTGGTACTGTTTGTAAATGCGGTTAAACCATATACTCTTAAGTGCATTATATCCTCGCGGTAGAATGCTAACTTTGGAATGACTGCATCAAAACATGTCGTGTTTGGTGTCAAACATCTTGGAATACTACCCCCCCCGCCAGTACTGGCGGTGGGGGTAGCATTCCACCCTTCTAGAGGGAGAGACATGTACACCCTGGTCTAACCGGTAACTTCTTTCCAGAGCCCCAGCATCACAAAATGGATGCTGCTGCCACAGACACAAGTCTGGCCTCCTGCTGCTGGACGAAACTCTGCGATACAAAAGGGGATGATGGACGGAACGTTTGAGCCAATTAAACACTCACCCCCAGTCAACTGATCTGGGTTTAATCCATCATCATTCCTTAGCTCACTCCACCACCCCAGTTCAGACATGGCCATATGCAAATCAGTCTGACCCTGTGCCTCATGGGAACAGTCCAGCCCGAACTGCCAAGCCATGTCTTCCCTGGACCGGAAACAAGCATCCTAGGACCGGTTTCTGGCATTCCAGCCGTCATCAGCCAGGCTTGCTTGAATCCAGTGGCAAAGTGAGCAAGGGACCCACGTCTGGGCATACCCCCGCCAACTTAGGGCGAACAAAGCGATACAAAAGGGGATGATGGACGGAACGTTTGAGCCAATCAAACACTCACCCCCAGTCAACTGATCTGGGTTTAATCCATCATCATTCTTTAGCTCACTCCACCACCCCAGTTCAGACATGGCCATATGCAAATCAGTCTGACGAAACTCCGGCAGGGGAGGCCTGGACAATAGGTTTCCTGTTGCAGGGAGGTGTGACCACCTCCCCAGACAGGATAATGTGTATTGGGGCTGGGCGGGAGCACTCTCTGGGTGCTTTGAAGTCCTGTACTGGGGGCACATTTGGTGTCCCTAGTGCATACCCCAGTTCAAACCGGATCAGGGGCTTCCAGCCCCTGCTTTGGCGCGAACTGGACAAAGGGAAAGGGGTGTAGCCACCCCTCTGCCCTGACCCACCCATAGGTGGGGCCACAGAGTAGTCCAACCCCTAAACTTAGTATAAGTATAGGAACCCAGTCCTTAGGACTTTAGATTATCCCTGGACGAAACTCTGAAACTGAATCCTGGACCTTCGACGCTCTACTCACGATTAGAGGACAGAAGAATCTCCCTTGGGGTCAAGGAGTGATTCCCCTGCTTGGCAGGCACCAAAGAAGCATCTGTCCAGTTTGCATTTCTGAAGCTCCCGTCGGACGCCGAAGTTATCGCATCACCAGAGGTGGATTCTCAGACTTCCCCGAGGATACCCTGAGTCCCCAGCAAAGATGAGGCCCGTGGCTATCATGGGTGACTTGAGACCGTGACCCCTGGACACCAAGCACATTTGCAAGTGCATCCTCTTCTGGGTCTCCCAAGAAGTCGTGCTTTGGGCTCCGAGTAGTCCTAGCCTCCAGCACCAACTTCACCGAAGATCACTGGCCCCCACTCCACGAGTGTCCTGTGAGCCAGATCCACATGCGGCATCACGAGGCTCCTTCGCGGTCGCTGGCCCGGTGGCTAGTAGCCCTTAACGAAGGCCAATCTTTTTCTACCTTGGCATCCTAGTTGCTGCAGGCCTGCCCTCACTTACCCTCACTGGGTGAGTTCTCCAGACCTTGCTGGTCTGCACCATCGACGATCATCCTCTGCATCGAGACTTGCCGTTGCCAAGGCTTGTTGGGTCCAATCCGGTCGCCGACACCTCAGCACTTGACAAACATTGTGTACCAGCCAGAATCCTGCTCCTGGTTGCCGACAACGCCTCCTGGACCTCGTGGCTGAAGAGTCACGACGACCGTCAACGCACCTGAAGCACTCGACATCGGTGGGCATCTGTCCATCGCCTTCCTGGTCACTGGCTAGTGACCCAGACTCTGTCCCCTCTGCTTTCAGGTTCTTCAGAACTCCGATCCACTCTTGGATCCACCCGGACACTTTCCACTTGGTCGCCAGCAGCACGTTGCAGCAGATCGCCATTCAAATCGACGACGAAAACCGACCCCGAAAGGCACCTATGCACCCGGCTTCCCTGGGTGAGGTAACACGAGTACTCCGGTGCTCCCGTGGGTAGAGACTCTTCAAAGTCCTAGATCTCAAAGGGTTTGGTCCAAGTCCTCTTTTAAGTGTCCCTTTTCTCTAATTTCCCGATCACGACTTTCTCCATAGAAGTCAACGGCGTATCGCGGTTGTGTATTTACACTGCACGCGTCTCCCGTGGGTCCCCTGTGTCACTACCTTGGGTGGTTCCTTGTGGGCCAAGCACTTCTAGAGGCTCTAGGCCTAGTGTCTAGTTCAGTCGTGGTTCTTATACCACTTTATTGGTATATGGTTTGGTACGCCCCTAGGGCCCAAACGTGTATTTGTGCTATTACTGTGGTTAAATAACTTATAACTTGTGTACTTCGAACTCTAGCCTCATAAAGAGACTAGAGGGGTGTGTTTAGCAATAAATACATATATTTTGAATATATACCTGGTGTGGTGCTCTTTCATTTGGTCACTCAAGAGATTATAGACTGGTAAAACAAGCTGCTTTACATTCCTTCAAGACTTAGCCTGAAGGCTGCTCTCCATAGCTACCACTAGGATAGCTTTCAATAAAGGTTGTCTTTAACCTATCTCCAATAAGGGGTTGTTTGGACTGGTGCAAGGTGCCCACTATAATTAGTGGACAGCATATGCCAGGCCAACTTCTCACATTGGTGGCAGCGGTGGGATTCCAGCTTGCTATTGTTTTACCAGATAATCTCAATTGAATTGATCAACTGAAAACCACTAAAGGTACCTAAGGTACATATAATTTAAGCTTAGAATACAGTAAGCTCTACTGAACTTAGAGTTGTGTGTTAAGGGATAGCACAACCCTTTCTACAACTCAAGAGAGTTTAGTAGGCCACACTGGAGTAGGTAGTGCATACACCACACCACACTAGTAATGTCTTTAAGGGTAGGATCCAAGGAATCCTTGCAGGAAGCCACTGAGCTTCCACCCTCCAAGTATGATACACTCCCATTCTTGGAATTGAGAGCTTTATGCAACTTGAGAAAAATAAGGACAGGCCAAAGTCCCACCACCCAACACCTCAAGGAGTTGTTGGTGGCTTATGACCTTAGTAAGCCCTTGGGGACTGAAGGGGTAGGAGCTGAAGGTGGGGCAGAAGATGAGGAAGGGGCCAGGGGTACCAATACCCCCAGCCCCCCCTCTGAAACTGGCCAGGAGGGTGACAATGACCCTGACCTGGATAACCCAATCCCTCCTGTGGAAGATGAAGAGGATGATCAGGATGATCCCCACTTTGTCCCCCCAGGAAGGATTATGAGTGTGCCCAGAAAGTCTAGATCTCCTTCTCAGGAGTCTAACCACTCTGGCACCTCCATAGGGAGCTCTGTCTCATCTCATAGGAGGGAATCCTCTCATGAGAGAAGAAAGAGGCTGGTTCAATATGAGGAAGCTCAGCTTGAAATCAAAAAGAAGCAACTGGCTATAGACAGGGAGTCCCTAGATCTCTTTAGAGAGAGAAGAAAGTTGGGACTAGAGTCCCATGGTGGCAGCCATGTCCCTAGAGATAGGGAAAGGTCCTATGACCATAGGAACCTGAGCAAGATTGTCCCTCCCTATCAGAATGGGGATGACATCCACAAGTGGATAACTGCTCTAGAGAGGGCCTGTAAAGTACAGAGGGTCCCTCAGGAGCAGTGGGCAGCAATCTTGTGGCTCTCCTTTGCAGACAAAGGTAGAGATAAGCTCCTCACTGTTAGAGAGGAGGATGCTGATAATTACAAGGTCTTGAAGAGTGCTCTTATTGATGGGTTTGGCCTAACCACTGAACAATACAGGTTGAAGTTCAGAGATACCCAAAAAGCACAGACTCAAGACTGGGTAGACTATGTGGATTGTTCTGCCAAGGCTCTGGAAGGCTGGTTTATGGGCAGTAAGGTGTGTGACTTCTCAGGATTGTACAATCTGATAATGAGGGAGCAGATTCTTAATAACTGTCAAAATCAGCTGTTGCATCAATACCTGGTAGACTCTGATCTGACATCTCCCCAAGAATTGGGAAAGAAGGCAGACAAATGGGTCAGAACCAGGGTGAAGCAGAAGGTACAGAACCAAGGTGGGGAAACCAAGAAGCAAGATGCTAAGAACTCTGAAAAGGGTGGGGAGAAGGGTAAAGATCAAAAGTCTTCATCAGGCCCCCAAAAATCTTCTTCAGGTGGGGATTCACAGTCTACCAAAGGGAAAGGCCAAAGAAAACCATGGTGCAAGGTCTGCAAGCAAAAGACCCACTGGACAAGTGATTGCACCAAGTCCAAAGACTCAAGTCCAGCACCCACCAATGCCCCTAAGGCACCTGTTCCCCCTAGTGCAGTTACAGTTGGTGGGAGTGCTCCAGCCAAGGGTTTAGTAGGGTTCACCCTGGGTACTGAAGTGGGCTCTGACCTAGTCAGAGAACTCACTCAGGCTGTGTTAGTCTGTGATGGAGGCATGGATGTGACCTCCTCTGTGAGTCCCAGTAATCTGGGCAAGTACAGACAACAGCCCTTAATCAATGGACGAGAGGCTTTGGCATTTAGGGACACAGGGGCAAGTGTCACAATGGTGACACACGACCTTGTGGATCCTGGGCAAGTTATACTTGGTGAAATGTACCAAGTGACCAATGCTAGCAATGTCAGAACAGACCATACTCTGGCAGTTGTTAACTTCTCCTGGGGAGGGGTAACTGGCCTTAAGAAGGTTGTGGTAAGTGCAAACCTACCAGTCGAATGCTTGCTTGGCAATGACTTAGAAACTTCAGCTTGGGCAGAAGTGGAGCTCAGGACTCATGCAGAAATGCTGGGCATCCCTGCAGATGTGTTTGCTGTGACCAGGTCACAGGCCAAAATGTCTAAAACTGAACAGGCCTTGGATTCTGGAATAATGGACCAAGTGCCTTCCAAGAGGAGGAGTAGTAGGGTAAAGGCAGTGCCTTCCCCCTTGGTTCAGAAGGAAGATCAGTCTCTTGAGGGAGATGATCTCAGTCCTGAGGAAGGAACTGTCCCAGAGGAGCTTGAACCTGAACAGGTTGAGTTCTTGGGGACAGGGGGACCTTCCAGGACAGATCTGAGCCAGGAGCAGCAGAGCTGCCCCTCTCTTGAATCCCTCAGACAGCAAGCTGCTGCTGAGGCTGCTGGGAAAGCTAGTGGTCCCCATACAGTGTATTGGGATGATGGACTCCTGTACTCAGAGAGTAGAGACCCCAAGCCTGGTGCTACCAGGAGGTTGGTTATACCTCTGAAGTTCAGGGGCTTCCTATTGACCCTAGCCCATGATATTCCCTTGGCAGGTCACCTGGGCCAGAACAAGACTTGGGACAGAATTGTCCCTCACTTTCACTGGCCCCACATGTCTGAAGACACCAAGGAGTTTTGTCGCTCCTGTGTAACCTGCCAGGCCAGTGGCAAGGCAGGTGGCACTACAAAGGCCCCCCTGATACCACTACCTGTGGTGGGGGTGCCCTTTGAAAGGGTGGGGATTGACATTGTTGGTCTCATGGATCCCCAAACTGCATCTGGGCACAGGTTTATCCTGGTGGTAGTGGATCATGCCACCAGGTACCCAGAGGCTATTCCCCTTAGGACCACTACAGCACCTGTGGTGGCAAGATCCCTCCTGGGAGTTTTCTCAAGAGTGGGCTTTCCTAAGGAGGTTGTATCAGATAGGGGTGCAAACTTCATGTCTGGTTACTTAAAAGCAATGTGGAAGGAGTGTGGAGTGACTTATGAAGTTCACCACACCCTATCACCCACAATGCAATGGTTTAGTTGAGAGATTCAACAAAACCTTGAAGGGCATGATTAAAGGGCTCCCAGAAAAGCTCAGGCGAAGATGGGACATACTCTTGCCCTGCCTTTTATTTGCATACAGGGAGGTGCCTCAGAAGGGGGTTGGTTACAGCCCTTTTGAACTTCTGTTTGGTCACCCTGTTAGGGGTCCACTGTGCTTGGTGAAGGAAGGATGGGAGTTACCTCTCAAGCCCCCAAAGCAAGACATAGTGGACTATGTACTTGGTCTCCGCTCCCGGATGGCTGAGTATATGAAAAAGGCAACCAAAAACCTTGAGGCTAGCCAGGAACTTCAAAAGCTTGGCATGACCAAAAGGCTGTACTGACTGTTTACCAGCCAGGACAGAAAGTGTGGGTGTTGGAGCCAGTGGCCCCAGCAGCTCTCCAAGACAAATGGAGTGGACCCCACACTATTGTTGAACAGAAGGGTGAGGTAACCTACTTAGTAGACCTAGGAACACCCAGGAGTCCCCACAGGGTTCTCCATGTCAACAGGTTAAAACCATATGTGGACAGTGCAGACATGGGCTTGCTCATGGCTACTGATGAAGGGCAGGAGGAAGAGAGTGACCCACTCCCTAACCTGCTCTCACAAAACCCTGACGATGGGTCAGTAGATGGTGTGGCCTTGGCAGGCAGCCTCTCTACCCAGCAACAAACTGATTGCAGACAGGTGCTCAATCAGTTTAGACACATGTTTTCTCTGACACCCAGTCAGACTACCTGGTGCACTCATGAAGTGGACACTGGGGACAGTCTGCCTATTAAAAATAAGATTTATAGGCAACCTGACCATGTCAGGGACTGTATCAGGACTGAAGTCCAGAAAATGTTGGATTTGGGAGTTATTGAACCCTCAGATAGCCCTTGGGCTAGTCCAGTGGTCCTTGTGCCAAAACCTCACACCAGTGGTGGAAAAAGAGAGATGAGGTTTTGTGTGGACTACAGGGGTCTCAATGCAGTCACTAGGACTGATGCCCATCCAATACCAAGGGCAGATGAGCTCATAGATACTTTGGCCTCAGCCAAATATCTCAGCACATTTGACTTGACAGCTGGCTACTGGCAGATCAGACTAGCTGATGATGCAAAGCCAAAGACAGCATTCTCAACCCCTAGTGGGCATTACCACTTTGTGGTGATGCCCTTTGGTCTGAAGAATGCACCTGCCACTTTTCAGAGGTTGGTGAACACAGTTCTCACAGGTCTGGAAGCCTATAGTGCAGCATATCTAGATGATATTGCTGTCTTTAGTTCCACCTGGGAGGATCACCTGGTCCACCTCAGGAATGTTTTACAGGCCCTGCAAAAGGCAGGCCTGACTATCAAGGCCACCAAGTGCCAGATAGGGCAGAGTCAGGTTGTGTACCTGGGCCACCTTGTGGGTGGAGGCCAGGTTCAACCACTGCAGAGCAAGTTTCAGACCATCATGGACTGGACTGCTCCAACTACCCAGACTCAGGTGAGAGCCTTTTTAGGCCTGACTGGGTACTACAGAAGATTTGTCAAAGGGTATGGATCAATAGTGACACCTTTGAATGACTTAACTTCTAATAAAATGCCCAAGAAAGTTCAGTGGGCAGCTAACTGTCAAAAGGCATTTGATGACCTGAAGCAGGCCATGTGCACTGCTCCCATTCTACAGAGTCCTGATTACTCCAAGAAGTTCATTGTTCAAACTGATGCATCTGAATTGGGGGTAGGGGCTGTACTGTCACAATTGAATGAAGAAGGTCATGATCAGCCAGTAGCTTTCATTAGCAGAAGGCTGACCCCTAGAGAGAAACGTTGGTCAGCCATAGAGAGGGAGGCCTTTGCTGTGGTCTGGGCTCTGAAGAAGTTGAGGCCATACTTGTTTGGTACACACTTCCTGGTTCAGACAGACCATAAGCCCCTCTTATGGCTAAAACAAATGAAGGGTGAAAACCCCAAACTGCTTAGGTGGTCCATTTCCCTACAGGGGATGGACTTTACAGTGGAACATAGACCTGGGAGTAACAATGCCAATGCAGATGGACTCTCTAGGTACTTCCACTTAGAACATGAAGACTTAACTGGGCAAGGTTAGTTTAATGTCCCTACGTTTGGGGGGGGGGTTGTGTAGGAGAGTAGGATCTGCTTCACATGGGTACCCCCACTTTTTGCTGATGCTTCACTGTTTTTCGACACTAGTCTGGCTGGGGCCCTGCTAATCAGAACCCCAGCCTAGCTGCTTCCTCTCTAAAATGGTTTCCATGTGCCTTAGGCACATCTCTAATTGGAATCTGGAGTGCCCTTATAAGTCCCTAGTATATGGTATACTATGTACCCAGGGCATAGGTACCTCAGAGGCCTACCAGGGGCTGCAGCATATATTATGCCACCCCTGGCAGGCCATCCAAAATGACACCACAGGTCTGCTACTGCAGCCTGGGTAAGGTGGTGCATGCACCCCTTACTGTGATATAGGTTACCTATATCACTACATACTTACACATATATAAACCTATAAGTCACTCCTATGGCAGGCCTTATCAATCCTGAAGGCAGAGTGCTTGGTTCTTATGTGAGAAGGTGCCACTGCATGAGCAGGGCCCCTCTGCAGTGCTCAGAGTCCATTCTCTGGTACTGTTTGTAAATGCGGTTAAACCATATACTCTTAAGTGCATTATATCCTCGAGGTAGAATGCTAACTTTGGAATGACTGCATCAAAACATGTCGTGTTTGGTGTCAAACATCTTGGAATACTACCCCCCGCCAGTACTGGCGGCGGGGGTAGCATTCCACCCTTCTAGAGGGAGAGACATGTACACCCTGGTCTAACCGGTAACTTCTTTCCAGAGCCCCAGCATCACAAAATGGATGCTGCTGCCACAGACACAAGTCTGGCCTCCTGCTGCTGGATGAAACTCCGGCAGGGGAGGCCTGGACAATAGGTTTCCTGTTGCAGGGAGGTGTGACCACCTCCCCAGACAGGATAATGTGTATTGGGGCTGGGCGGGAGCACTCTCTGGGTGCTTTGAAGTCCTGCACTGGGGGCACATTTGGTGTCCCTGTGCATACCCCAGTTCAAACCGGATCAGGGGCTTCCAGCCCCTGCTTTGGCGTGAACTGGACAAAGGGAAAGGGGTGTAGCCACCCCTCTGCCCTGACCCACCCATAGGTGGGGCCACAGAGTAGTCCAACCCCTAAACTTAGTATAAGTATAGGAACCCAGTCCTTAGGACTTTAGATTATCCCTGGACGAAACTCTGAAACTGAATCCTGGACCTTCGACGCTCTACTCACGATTAGAGGACAGAAGAATCTCCCTTGGGGTCAAGGAGTGACTCCCCTGCTTGGCAGGCACCAAAGAAGCATCTGTCTGGTTCGCATTTCTGAAGCTCCCGTCGGACGCCGAAGTCATCGCATCACCAGAGGTGGATTCTCAGACTTCCTCGAGGCTACCCTGAGTCCCCAGCAAAGCTGAGGCCCGTGGCTATCGTGGGTGACTTGAGACCGTGACCCCTGGACACCGAGCACATTTGCAAGTGCATCCTCTTCTGGGTCTTCCAAGAAGTCGTGCTTTGGGCTCCGAGTAGCCCTAGCCTCCAGCACCAACTGCACCGAAGATCACTGGCCCCCACTCCACGAGTGTCCTGTGAGCCAGATCCACGTGCGGCATCACGAGGCTCCTTCGTGGTCGCTGGCCCGGTGGCTAGTAGCCCTTAACGAAGGCCAATCTTTTTCTATCTTGGCATCCTGGTTGCTCCAGGCCTGCCCTCACTAACCCTCGATGGGTGAGTTCCCCAGACCTTGCTGGTCTGCACCATCGACGATCTTTCTCTGCATCAAGACTTGCCGTTGCCAAGGCTTGTTGGGTCCAATCCGGTCGCCGACACCTCAGCACTCGACAGACATCGTGTACCAGCCCGAATCCTGCTCCTGGTCGCCGACAACGGCTCCTGGACCTCGTGGCTGAAGAGTCACGACGACCGTCAATGCACCTGAAGCACTCGACATCGGTGGGCATCTGTCCATCGCCTTCCTGGTCACTGGCTAGTGACCCAGACTCTGTCCCCTCTGCTTTCAGGTTCTTCAGAACTCCGATCCACTCTTGGATCCACCCGGACACTTTCCACTTGGTCGCCAGCAGCACGTTGCAGCAGATCGCCATTCAAATCGACGACGAAACCCGACCCCGAAAGGCACCTATGCACCCGGCTTCCCTGGGTGAGGTAACACGAGTACTCCGGTGCTCCCGTGGGTAGAGACTCTTCAAAGTCCTAGATCTCAAAGGGTTTGGTCCAAGTCCTCTTTTAAGTGTCCCTTTTCTCTAATTTCCCGATCACGACTTTCTCCATAGAAGTCAACGGCGTATCGCGGTTGTGTATTTACACTGCACGCGTCTCCCGTGGGTCCCCTGTGTCACTACCTTGGGTGGTTCCTTGTGGTCCAAGCACTTCTAGAGGCTCTAGGCCTAGTGTCTAGTTCAGTCGTGGTTCTTATACCACTTTATTGGTATATGGTTTGGTACGCCCCTAGGGCCCAAATGTATATTTGTGCTATTACTGTGGTTAAATAACTTATAACCTATGTACTTCGAACTCTAGCCTCATAAAGAGACTAGAGGGGTGTGTTTAGTAATAAATACATATATTTTGAATATATACCTGGTGTGGTGCTCTTTCATATGGTCACTCAAGAGATTATAGACTGGTAAAACAAGCTGCTTTACATTCCTTCAAGACTTAGCCTGAAGGCTGCTCTCCATAGCTACCACTAGGATAGCTTTCAATAAGGTTGTCTTTAACCTATCTCCAATAAGGGGTTGTTTGGACTGGTGCAAGGTGCCCACTATAATTAGTGGACAGCATATGCCAGGCCAACTTCTCACACCTGGCTTGATCAGAAGATGAGATACCTGGTGTAGGGGAGTTGGTTCGATCTGGATTACTCGTCACGTGCTTTGTGAGAGAGATTAAGGTTTGTGAAACTGTCTTGCTGTGGTTTTGGTGAACAATGATACTAGGAGTGGGAGGTTTTGTATAGTTGGGCTTGTCCTGTTTGCTATATTAGGAGGAGATCTTTTTTGTGCTATTGTTTGTTAGCTCCTTCCCATTAGCTAACATAGTTTCCACCTCCTCAATTAGATCATCGATTGCAGTTAAAGTGCAATTGTCTGCTGCTGATTGAACTGATTTGTTGGTCTTTGGTACCTTCTTTCTTCCCGCAGCGGCCTCTACGGCCTTCCTCTTTCCCATTTTCTAAAAATAGTACAATAAATTGCTAGATATTGTTATTCTAATGCTGGGTTTAGGAAAAAAGGAGGAGGTAATGGCAGTGTCTGTATAACTATCGTGACTAAAGTAGCATATGGCCAAGAAATGTGATTAGACCGACACACCCACTCATAACATAAGATGTACTCAAAGCACTCAAAGTACTCAAAGCACCAGAGGGTAAAGTCGGCAGTAGGCCTTGGCAGTGAACTCTGCTCCGTTCATGGAGTTTGCAGAGTTTTCTAACCTCTGCGCTCCGCGGAGCTTGCGGAGTGCAGAAAACTCCGCTCTGCGTTGTGCAGCGAAGTTTTTTCCCCACTCGCCAGCGGTAAGTTCGCGAGCGTGAGCTGCCGTCGGCTAGAATTTCTTCCCAAGCAGTAGGACGACCAGTGAGAACAGCAGTTCGATCTGCACTCCGCCACTTGCGGAACACCGCAGTGTTTTTAAGTCACTCGCGGAGTTCCGCGTAGCGAAACTCCGTGAACTACACCCAGGCCTGGCTGGCAGTTCTGGCAACAATATAGTCAATAGCCTTACAACAAGGTAGAATAGCTAGAATCAGAATAAAAGTGGACACAGAAAAAGGGTGTTATTGCTAAAGTCTCAATTTCTTTCATGCCCCTTAGTAATGAAAAGAGGAAGTCTGGAGTCTTGCATAGGGACAGAAATGTAGAGTCAATCCATTTTCGAAGCAAGGACTCCCAACTAAAACCATTTAGATCCAGATCTGGAATTTAGCCGGGAAATCGACAGATGGCCACTTGTAATTGAGCAATGTACCTTAGTAATGACCAGTTCCAGTCCAAATAGCAGGAGGTGAGGAAAAGGGTTTAAGCAGGAAGATCTTACCAGCAAAACAGCATTGTAGAATAGGAGCCAAAGAGGGTGGCCCTGCCCTGCCCCTTTCTGCCGCTGACAGGCGTGGACGGGCCTGCCCTTGGCCCAAGCTTTTCCCGGACATGGCCCGCACTCGTCCCGCGCCGCAGGGGATGAGACAGCGCTTTAAGCGTGATGTGGGCGCCTCCCCCTTGTCAGCGGGAGAGAAGCAGGTTACACCCTGGGACTTGTGGTCTCACCGGGGTGTGCAGCGGTCTGGTGGCTAGGAAGACAGCGGAGGTAGCAGCCTGGGACTGGTGTCCCACCAGGCTGTTGAAGCAGAGTGTGCAGTGCCCCTCAGCAAAACTGGCAAAAGAACGTCCCGCGCTGCGGGGGTTGAGGCAGTGCTTTAAGCAAGATGTGGGCGTCTCCCCCTCGTCAGAGGGTGAGAAGCAGGTTTCACCTTGGGACTTGTGGTCCCACCAGGGTGGGCAGCAGTCTGGCGGCAAGGAAGGCAGCGGAAGTAGCAGCCTGGGATTGGTGTCCCACCAGGCTGTTGAAGCAGAGTGTGCAGTGCCCCCCAGCAGAACCGGCAAAAGAACATCCCGCGCGTAAGGGGGATGAGGCAGCGCTTAAAGCGCGATGTGGGTACCTCCCCTAGTCAGCAACAGCGGGAGAGAAGCAGCTTGCACCCTGGGACTTGTGGTCCCACCACAGTGTGCAGCGGTCTGGCAGCAAGGAAGCCAGCGGAGATAGCAGCCTGGGACTGGTGTCCCACCAGGCTGTTGAAGCAAGGTGTGCGGTGCCCCCCAGCAAAAGCGGCAATAGTTCGTATTTGTTTTCTGTAGCTGAACAGTGCGAGTTCCTGTTAGTTCTCTATAGCTGAACAGTGATGGCTCCTATTAGTTCTCTATAGCTGAACAGTGATAGTTCCTGTTCATTTTCAATGGCTGAACACTGATAGTTCCTGTTAGTTCTCTAAAACTGGAGAGTGATAGTACCTGCTAGTTCTCTATAGCTGAACAGTGATAGTTCCTGTTAGTTCTCTATTACTGAACAACGATAGTACTTGTTAGTTCTCAATAGCTGAAAAATGATAACTCCTGTTAGTTCTCTATAGCTGAACAGTGATTTCTTTTTGTTAGTTCTCTATAGCTGAACAGTGATTTCTTTTTGTTAGTTCTCTATGGCTGAACCGTGATAGTTCATATTTGTTGATTATAGCTGAACAGTGAGAGTTCCTGTTAGTTCTCTATAGCTGAACAGTGATAGTTCCTGTTAGTTCTCTATAGCTGAATAGTGATAGTTCCTGTTAGTTTTTAATAGCTGAACAGTGATAGTTTCTGTTAGTTCTCTAAAGCTGGACAGTGATAGTACCTGCTACTGCTCTATAGATGAACAGTGATATTTCCTGTTAGTTTTCTATAGCTGGACAGTGAGAGTAACTGTTAGTTCTCCATAAACGAACAGTGGTAGCTCCTATTTTTCCTCTATAGCTGAACAGTGATTGTTCCTGTTAATTCCTACTACTGAAGAACGATAGTACCTGTTTAGCTGCACAGTGATAGTACCTGTCAGTTCTCTATAGCTGCACAGTGATAGTTCCTGTTAGTGTTCTACAGCTTAACAGTGATAGCTCCTATTAGTTTCTGTAGCTGAACAGTGATTGCTCCTGTTAGTTATCTACAGCTGAACAGTGATAGTACCTGTTAATTCTCTATAGCTTAACAATGATAGCTCCTATTAGTTTCTGTAGCTGAACAGTGATCTTTCCTGTTAGTTCTCTATAGCGGAAATGTGATAGTAAATGTTAGTTCTCTATAGCTGAACAGTGATAGTAAATGTTAGTTCTCTATACATGAGCAGTGATAGTTCCTATTAGTTCTCTATAGCTGAACCATGATAATACTGGTTAATTCTCTATAACTGGAAAATAGATAGTATCTATTAGTTTTCTTCAACTGAGCAGCGGTAGTTCCTATTTGTTCTCTATAGTTGAACAGTGATAGTTCCTGTTAGTGCTCTATACCTGAACAGTGATGGTTCCTATTAGTTCTCTGTAGCTGAACAGTGATATCTCCTGTGTGTTCTCTGTAGCTGAACAGTGATAGCTCCTGTTAGTTTTCTATAACTGAAATTTGATAGATTCTGTTAGTTCTCTATAGCTGAACAGTGATAGTACTTGTTAGTTCTGTATAACTGAAGAGTGATCACTCCTGTAGGTACTCTATAACTGAACTTTGATAGAACCTGCTATTTCTCTGCACTCGAACCGTGACAGCTCCTATCAGTTCTCTATCAATGAACAGTGATAACTCCTATTTGTTTTCTATAACTGGACAGCGATAGTTCCTGCTAGTTCTCTATAGCTGAATAGTGATAGTTCCCATTAGTTCTGTTTAACGGAACAGTGACAGTTCCTGTTAGTTCTCTACAACTGAACAGTGATAGTTACTATTTGTTCTCTATAGTTGAACAGTGATCCTGTTAGTGCTCTATTCCTGAACAGTGATGGTTCCTGTTAGTTCTCTATAGCTGAACAGTGACAGCTCCTGTTAGATCTCTATAGCTGAACAGTGATTGTTCCTGTTAGTTCTCTTTAGCTGAACAGTGATAGTTTCTGTTAGTTCTGTAAAGCTGGAAAGTGATAGTACCTGCTAGTTCTCTATAGATGAACAGTGATATTTCTTGTTAGTTTTATATAGCTGGACAGTGAGAGTAACTGGTAGTTCTCCAGAAACGAACAGTGGTAGCTCATGTTAATTCTCTATAGCTGAACAGTGATAGTTCCTTTTAGTTCTCTGTAGCTGAACATTGATAGCTCCTATTTTTCCTCTGTAGCTGAACAGTGATTGCTCCTGTTAGTTCTCTACAGCTTAACAGTGATAGCTCCTATTAGCTTCTGTAGCTGAACAGTGATCTTTCCTGTTAGTTATCTATAGCGGAATAGTGATAGTAAATGTTAGTTCTCTATAGATGAGCAGTGATAGTTCCTATTAGTTCTCTATAGCTGAACCGTGATAGTACCGGTTAATTCTCTATAGCTGGAAAATAGATAGTATCTATTAGTTCTCTACAACTGAACAGTGATGGTTCCTATTAGTTCTCTGTAGCTGAATAGTGATAGTTCCTGTTAGTTTTTAATAGCTGAACAGTGATAGTTTCTGTTAGTTCTCTAAAGCTGGACAGTGATAGTACCTGCTACTGCTCTATAGATGAACAGTGATATTTCCTGTTAGTTTTCTATAGCTGGACAGTGAGAGTAACTGTTAGTTCTCCATAAACGAACAGTGGTAGCTCCTATTTTTCCTCTATAGCTGAACAGTGATTGTTCCTGTTAATTCCCTTCTACTGAAGAACGATAGTACCTGTTTAGCTGCACAGTGATAGTACCTGTCAGTTCTCTATGGCTGCACAGTGATAGTTCCTGTTAGTGTTCTATAGCTTAACAGTGATAGCTCCTATTAGTTTCTGTAGCTGAACAGTGATCTTTCCTGTTAGTTCTCTATAGCGGAATAGTGATAGTAAATGTTAGTTCTCTATAGCTGAACAGTGATAGTTTCTTTTAGTTCTCTGTAGCTGAACAGTGATAGCTCCTATTTTTCCTCTATAGCTGAACAGTGATTGCTCCTGTTAGTTCTCTATAGCTGAACAGTGATAGTACCTGTTAGTTCTCTATAGCTTAACAATGATAGCTCCTATTAGTTTCTGTAGCTGAACAGTGATCTTTCCTGTTAGTTCTCTATAGCGGAATAGTGATAGTAAATGTTAGTTCTCTATAGCTGAACAGTGATAGTAAATGTTAGTTCTCTGTAGATGAGCAGTGATAGTTCCTCTTAGTTCTCTATAGCTGAACCGTGATAATACTGGTTAATTCTCTATAACTGGAAAATAGATAGTATCTATTAGTTTTCTTCAACTGAGCAGTGGTAGTTCCTATTTGTTCTCTATAGTTGAACAGTGATAGTTCCTGTTAGTGCTCTATACCTGAACAGTGATGGTTCCTATTAGTTCTCTGTAGTTGAACAGTGATATCTCCTGTGTGTTCTCTGTAGCTGAACAGTGATAGCTCCTGTTAGTTTTCTATAACTGAAATTTGATAGATTCTGTTAGTTCTGTACAGCTGAACAGTGATAGTTTCACCAGTGATAGTTTCACTTAGTTCTCTATAGCTGAACAGTGATAGTACTTGTTAGTTCTGTATAACTGAAGAGTGATCACTCCTGTAGGTACTCTATAACTGAACTTTGAGAGAACCTGCTATTTCTCTGCAGTCGAACAGTGACAGCTCCTATCAGTTCTCTATCAATGAACAGTGATAACTCCTATTTGTTTTCTATAACTGGACAGCGATAGTTCCTGCTAGTTCTCGATAGCTGAATAGTGATAGTTCCCATTAGTTCTGTTTAACGGAACAGTGACAGTTCCTGTTAGTTCTCTACAACTGAACAGTGATAGTTACTATTTGTTCTCTATAGTTGAACAGTGATCGTGTTAGTGCTCTATACCTGAACAGTGATGGTTCCTGTTAGTTCTCTATAGCTGAACAGTGACAGTTCCTGTTAGATCTCTATAGCTGAACAGTGATTGTTCCTGTTAGTTCTCTTTAGCTGAACAGTGATAGTTTCTGTTAGTTCTGTAAAGCTGGAAAGTGATAGTACCTGCTAGTTCTCTATAGATGAACAGTGATATTTCCTGTTAGTTTTATATAGCTGGACAGTGAGAGTAACTGGTAGTTCTCCATAAACGAACAGTGGTAGCTCATGTTAATTCTCTATAGCTGAACAGTGATAGTTCCTTTTAGTTCTCTGTAGCTGAACAGTGATAGCTCCTATTTTTCCTCTATAGCTGAACAGTGATTGCTCCTGTTAGTTCTCTACAGCTTAACAGTGATAGCTCCTATTAGTTTCTGTAGCTGAACAGTGATCTTTCCTGTTAGTTATCTATAGCGGAATAGTGATAGTAAATGTTAGTTCTCTATAGCTGAACAGTGATAGTAAATGTTAGTTCTCTATAGATGAGCAGTGATAGTTCCTATTAGTTCTCTATAGCTGAACCGTGATAGTACCGGTTAATTCTCTATAGCTGGAAAATAGATAGTATCTATTAGTTCTCTACAACTGAACAGTGATAGTTACTATTTGTTCTCTATAGTTGATCAGTGTTCCTGTTAGTGCTCTATACCTGAACAGTGATGGTTCCTATTAGTTCTCTGTAGCTGAATAGTGATAGTTCCTGTTAGTGCTCTCTTGCTGAACAGTGATAGTTCTTGTTAGTTTTCTATAACTGAACAGTCATAGTTCCTGTTAGTTCTCAATAGATGAACAGTTATAGTACCAATTAGCTTTCTATTACTGAACTGTGATAGTTCTTTTAGTTTGATAGAACCTGCTAGTTCTCTACAGCTTACCAGTGACAGTTCCTGTTAGTTCTTTATAACTGAACAGTGGTAGCTCCTATTTGTTTTCTAAAACTGAAGAGTGACAGTTCCTGTCAGTTTTCTATAGCTGAAAAGTGATAGTTCCTGTTAGTTCTCTATAGCTGGACAATGACAACACTTATTAGTTTTCTATAACTGAATAGTGGGAGCCCCTTTTAATTCTTTATAGCTGAACAGTGGGAGCTCCTTTTAGTTCTTTATAGCTGAACAGTGATAGTACCTGTTAGTTCTCTATACCTAAACAGTGATTGTACCGGTTAATTCTCTATAGCTGGAAAAGAGATCGTTTCTGTTAGTTCTCTACAACTGAACAGTGATAGTTCCTGCTGGTGTTCTATAGCTGAACAGTAATAGTTAATGTTTGTTTTCTATAACTGAACAGTGATAGCGCTTATTTGTATCTACAGATGAATAGTGACAGTACCTGTTAGTTCTCTACAACTGAACAGTGATAGCTCCTATTTGTTCTCTGTAGCTGAGCAGTGACATTTCCTGTTAGTTCTCTAAAGCTGAACAGTGATTGTTCCTGTTAGTTCTCTATAGCTCAACAGTGATAGTTCCTGTTAGTTCTTTATAGCTTAACAGTGATAGTTCCTGTTAGTGCTTTATAGCTCAACAGTGATAGTTCCTGTTAGTGCTCTATAGCTGAGCATGATAGTACTTGTTAGCTCTCTAAAGCTGGATGTTGACAGATCCTGTTAGTTCTCAATAGCTGAATAATGATATTCACTGTTAGTTCTCTAAAGCTGGACATTGACAGATCCTGTTAGTTCTCTATAACTGAACAGTGATAGCTCCTATTTGTTCTCTATAGCTAAACAGTGAAAGTTCTTGTTAGTTCTCTATAACGAGCGCTGACACTTTCTGTTAGTTCTGCTTGGCTGAACTGGAATAATTTCTGTTTACACTCTATGGCAGAACATTGGCACTTCCTATTGGTTTTGGGGTTGCTCCAGGTTTCTAGGATAACTTGAGAGTGTATTCCTATTTGCCAGCACCTGGAGCTGCAAGATATGAATGGGAGGCAAATAGACTTGCAAGGTGAGGAGTCCTGGAGAGTGAGGGAACAATAGTAAAATGCTGTACATTGGTTGAAAAGCTGTGTATGCCACTGGTGTCTGTACTTGCATTGCTAGATCACTAAAAGAGTGTCACAAAACACCTTGGAGTAAATTTACAGTAGAAGTTTCTATTTACTGTAATGCTCATAGAAATAGTATTAATTGAAAATACATGAGCACATTCACATGTAACTCCTAAATTTTCCAAATCAACATAAACATTTGGAGCTTTTACTATCTAGCACCTTTCATTTAATTGGAAAGGGTATATCTTATACTTTTGCACCAGCTCTCACCTCTGCAGGTGCTACTGACTACAGTTGGACTCCCTGGCTAAGAACGTACATTTGTTGCTCAGCACCTGCAGCATGCTGTAGAAACCTACCTGAAAGAGAGAATTGGGTCATGCCCAGTTACCAGTGAGTGAAAAGCCGTTTTTTTGATGAGAGGAATTTAAAGGTTACAGAGGCCTTTAAATATACACCATGCTGGGTCTGGCCCCTCCAATGGTCCGCATTTATGTACCTCTGGCCTCAGAGCTACATGTATTACTCACCTGTTCATCAAACATCATGTTTGAGTCAATGTTGGGGGTTTTCCTTTATTAATCGCATATAGTTATTTAGAGGCACAAGGATAGATGTCTCACCTTCCCCAGTCTCTCATCTCAAAGCTCCAGATAATTCTGGTCCATAAGGCTGCTGTTTCTGTAGAGACTGCCAGCCTTTGGGCTCACTCACAAGTGACAGCAGACCGACAGATCACCCCACAGTTTAGAAAGGACTTAAACCCTGACCTTTCCTGCCATCTGCTTAATACAATACACCCCTACACACTGCAGAAAAACCTATATATGAGAACATGGAGGTGTATATAGTGCAATAACAACACTCCTTTGTCCTCCTCACTTCTTAATGATGACTGTAAGAGTGTGTGCAGTGCCTGTTCACAGCAGAGACTGGCTGACCCTCTGCGATGGCGTAGCAAGGGTGCCATAGGCCCATAGTCCCTCCAACCACTAGCTGGGGAGTAAAATATAATAATACCCAGAGTTAACTGGATGCCTCACTCCCTTGGGCATTGGTGCCACTGCAACTGCTCCACCATTGATAGCAATGCCCCTGCCTCTCTGGCCATCTCGCACACCACCAATGCCTCATATACAGGGGACACCATGCACCTTGCTTGGTACACACCCACACTTACCCTTGCTCCAAATCACGTAAGGCAGCCAAAATCAAACAGGGCCTATAGCATAGCAGAACCACAAAATGGTAGCTGCACGCAAAAAGACTTCAATACATTATTAATACTAAGCATGTTGGTTATGAATTAAATATATGGGCATGAACTTTGCTTTAATAAACCTAATCAAATCTGCAGAGCTGAATACACATATAAAATTGTAGATTGTTAGTGTTCTAGGAAACAAGGTTTGTTTTATTTTTATATGGATAACCTTCTAATTGCATAGCACTTTCAGTTGATAGGTAAGGGCCCGATTCACAAAAGTAATCTGAGACAAAATCCTAACTTTACGACTTTCGGTATTCACAAAGGGCATTTAGGACTAGTAAAGTTAGGATTCCTAACTTTACTACTCCTAAATGCCCTTTGTGAATACCGAAAGTCGTAAAGTTAGGATTTTATCTCAGATTACTTTTGTGAATCAGGCCCCTAGGCTCTACAATCTGTAATGATGATGGTTTACACTGAGTTGAAAATTGCTGATTTTGATTTGATTTCCTTGATACGCACAGAAGGCTATTTCTACTATAGCTGACATGTCATGATTTACAAAGGAACATTTCATCATCTCTGTTGAGTTTGTATGGCAATATTAACCAATGGTAATTCTCAGAACCTATGAGATTGCTCTTTTCTATGACATGTCTGTATTTTTAAGATCTTCACAACCTGTAGAGCAGGTCTATGGTCAGGGCCTGTGAGATATGCCTAACATGAGTGATAGCTGTGCTGGCTATGGCCTTTTATTAGACATCAGTTTAGCTGTTCCGTTACCACTCGGTCCCTTTCATATCCTGCCCCTTATAAGGTAAATCTACTTAGAAAGGGCAGAATATACCTAAAGAGTGAGGAAGATGTAGGTGAAGGAAAATGCTGTATACATCCTGAAGAATGATTGGAGGCCATGGCAAACTGAAAATTATTTTAATTACCTGTCAAACATTTGTCATTTTAACAGTTCTTAGTGCTATCATATTAGAAAGTGCACCATTTTCCCACCACGGTGTACTGGAAAATTTGATGCATTTCCCTTCAAAACTGGTTGTAAAACTTTTGGCTTTTTCGCAAATGTATCTGAAAACAGAACTACCACTTGGCCCTACTTCTTCCAAACTTTTCTTCAAGAAAGACTCCCCACAACTCTGCTGTGGAAAAGAGAGTTAACTAAAATCTCTTGCTTGCTCGTGGCATATACAAAGCGTTATGCCCTACCCTTTCAAAGGTCCCCAGCGGCCACTGATGTGCAGGCAGGGGGTGTGTTTTAATACTCAAATTATTATTAATAGTTATTATTATTCTTACTGCTACTAGTATCTGGATTGAACCTGGAATGGAGCTTAGAGAGTGCTGGTCTGATGGCATTACCAGGAAGGTACCAAGGGGGATCAAACTGTCTAGAAGAGAAGTAAGGCCTGCACATATGGGAGACATCAACAGGTTTATTGCAGTAGAGCAGCATCACCAACACCTTAACTGATGTTTGCCACAGAAACGTCTGTCAAACAGTAGAAGCTTTACAATTAAACCCCAACGTTTAAAAAAATGAAGTGCCTCAAAGGCAGAAAACATGAACGAAAGGGCAAGGAAAGGAGTTACCACTGGACTGGCTGTAATCTAGACTTAGACAGACAAAAATAAAATACACTATAATTAGTAACTGATGACTTACCATATGTCATGACACATGTCTTGGTTTTTTGCAATAAATTAAGTGGTGCTACATACTGCTCGATGTATTTTAAAGGCAAACATCTTTTATACACTTTCAAAGTCTGCAAATTTCATACCTGTGGAATCCGGTAGGGTTTCAATATATGAGCCATGGTCATGGATGTTGAAGAAGTTAGTCCACCAATAATACCAAGGAGAGTCGGGCTAGAGTGACAACTGAAGTTTGGGATGGGTTTCTCTCCTCTTGTAAGCAAGTCAATAATCCCCTCCAAGGCTCTCGTTTCCCACATGCACGAGTCAAACACCTTCAGCCCCAGGGTCATGTTGGGAAGCAGGTTTGGGTTCTTATTTGTTTCAGAGGTAGCAAGAAGCATCCCAAGCATGTCCCTGTAATACCGAATCTGAAAACTAGCAAATAGTTTTTTTAAAAATACTGTATTTTTATAATGTAAACATGCAGATGTAGTATTTAATCATGTGGCTGTTGTTTCTTGTAAATAAAGGAATAGGAATATTTACAATGGTTATGTAGGAAACAGGGTTTTTGTTGCAGTGCCACCCTGCACGTCTTGTCTGGTAATTGATGTAACTTTGACTGAAGTGAATTGTGTTCCTGCTAATCAGGTCCCCAGGGCCAGTGTTCTTTACCCCAAAACTGTACAATTGTTCCCCCTAGTAAATGGTACGTTGGTATCTAGAGCCTGAGGTACTAAAGATGGTACCTAAGTGCTGCAGCATAAATTATGCCACCCCAAAGGACTCCCCACCAAGCATATGATAGACTGCCATTGCAGGCTACATGTCTTGTTGCAGAGAAAAGTGAAACATGACATGTCAACATTCCTGAGTACCATGTCCCTAACACTGCATGTAATATTTGTAAGTCACCCCTACAGCAGGACTAACAGCCCTAAGGCAGGGTGCTGATTATTACATGTGAGGGCATACCTGCATGAGCAGATATGCCCCAGTGCTGGTCAGTCATATTACTGCCAGTACAAGTGACCAGGGAAGCCATCTTGAGACATGTGCTGTACACTGGTGAAAATGAGTTCCGCAGTTATGTGATGTCTTCACTGAAAATAGGGATGTTTGGTATCAAACATATCATATTGGTAAACCAACACTGATGACAGTGGTGGATTTTACCAATCCATGCACCCAGAGGGCACCTTAGAGGTGCCCCCTTGTCGTGTAGTTTCTACCATTCCTTAGGACCTGCACATTGTTTGGACAACATAAACTAAGGGCTTGGTGTCTAGACTGATTCCGGACACCCCGCAGGATATGTTGGCCTACAGACCAGCTAGTTCACAGTGCCACCGAAGGACCCCCTAACTTACCAGGGAGAGAATAGTTTCTGACAACGACTGAATATGACAACCCTGTCCCCTCAGGGATCGTGGAAACAGTACAGAACGTTTTGCTCAGTCACTCGTGCTCACTTATTCTCAGAGAAATATACAGAGAATACACAGTGGGATGTTTTCAATAATATTTATTGAACCAATGTTATTCTTGCATAAAATACATGTGCTGCAATGATTAGTAGAGAGAAGCAGATAAACGTGATTACAAGCACCAAGAGCGTAAATAGTAGGTAGAGTTCTACCATGGTGCTTAAAACGATGAATATATGTAAGCATATAAAACAAGGCAGTAATCGGGCATACTCCTACTATGCGAATACTACTCTAAGGGGCATATTATCTAGGAAGTGGTGGTGAGAGGAGTTAGCCTCCTTGGCTTAACGCCTCTCATCGCCACTTCGGAAAGGCAGGCTGCACCATATTACCAAGGATATGGTGCAGCCTGGTGTTTCCCCCTGCGATGGCGCTAAGTCTCACGACTTAACGCCAACGCAGGCACCCTTGCACCAGAGTGCAAGGGTGTCTGCAAGAAGGGAGGTTTGTTTATGTACAGGAAGGTGTCCCTTCCTGTACATAAACAAACCTAAAATGCCATTTTGTAACGTACATGTGTGCTGCTTCATGCAGCACACATGTAAGTTACAAAATGGCATTTTTAAAAAGTTTTGTTTATGTACAGGAAGGGACACCTTCCTGTACATAAACAAACCTTGGCATTTTGCTTTTTCCATATGTGCTGCACGAGGCAGCACAAATGGAAAAAGCAAAAACGAGGAGAAATGAAGCATTTCTCCTCGTTTCGCCACTTTAAGACCAGGATTTTCCTGGTCTTAAGTTCGGCGCTGCCACCTATTATTGCCTCTCTTGATAATAGGTGGCAGCGTCGAAGTGAATGGGTGTTGCGGTGGAACGCCCACCGCAACAACCACTGCACGCCCCTTTCACGCTAAGTTTAGCGTGAAAGGGGCACTATTACCAAGGCAGCGTTAAGCCACTTAACGTGGCTTTTAGCCACGTTATGTGGTTTAACGCTGCCTTGGTAATAGGGCGCTGACCCTATCGCCACCACAATGTCACAAAAAGTGACGCTGTGGTGGCGATAGGGGCTTGGTAATATGCCCCTTAGTGTCCCAAGGGATAAACCATCCGCATTACCTGATGGTATAGAGTGAAGAACCCCGTCTTGGTCACAAACTGGACACCCCTCACAAGATGTCAGACTGCTGCTTGGTGATTTCTCAGCATGCAAGAACCTTCGGTGTCACCGGAAGTGCCACCTTTGCTAATCTATCGGCATGTTCATCTTTTATAATAGAAAGCAGCCTTGTGTTGTGCGTATAGATGAGCAATGTTATGGATACGTAGATAGCCCTGTTGCCCCGTGTAGGAAGATTGTGATGACATTTGTACATAGTGTGAAATGAGACCTTGTACATGATTTTCAGAGCGTTGTGATAATGTTGTGCGAAGCTAGAGGTAAAAACAAGTTTAGTTTCAGAGAAACTTATCCAACATTGTCGTGCATGCAAATATGTGCAAAAGGTCACAGCTGAAATTGTTAATTGTGAGGAGAGTGTAAGAAATAAGCTGCTTCGCTACAGGGGCCTAACTTGGTAATATAACACCCTGAAAAACTACCAGCCTCTGGTGTCCTTACTGGCTGGTTTTTCTGCCAGCCTGCCACCAGAGACACTGTTCTGGCCTCCTAGAGTGAGAGCCTCTGCTCTCAGGAGACCCAGAACAAAAGCCTGTCGGAAAAGAGGGTGTAACACCCCATCTCACAGGATGACCTGCTGATTAACCTCCTTGGGCCAGCGAGCTTCAGAGAAGCTGCAACGTTTGGAATGCAAATTTAGTTCCCCTCACAGGAGTAGAGGCCACCCTCTCTGTCCAGAACCCCCTTGGCACCTGAACAGGAGAGAAAATTAGCTAGTCAGGTAGACATGCCACCGCTAAGATAGTCCAACCCCTAAGGTGGCCTAACTGCGAGTATGGACACAATTGTTCAGAGATAGCAATCTTTGTGATGGCATACCTAGAAATTCTGGTTAGGGTTATGCCCACTTCCCACAGGAAGTGGTCATAGAGGAAGTTTAGTGACCGCAAGGGTCAGTAGACCATTGGCTACTATGTACACTCCCCTAAAGCTCCTAAACTTAGAGCCCCTGGCACTAGAGAAGCAGATCATGATGACCTAAGAATAGAGAGGACACTGAAGAGCCACAAAAGTAGAGAAGACTGAAAAGAGCACATGACTTGGCCCTAGCCCTGCCTGGCTTTCTGCAGCCCTCGTCAAAAACTGCGGTAAAGTCTACTCGTCCTGCAGCAGTGACTCCGGAAACTTTGGAGGACTGCCTGCCTTTGAAAAAGACTCAAGACGTCTTGGGAACAGCAGAACTGCTCCAAAGAACTCCAAAAGAGAAGCCTCTGAGGCATCAGGAAGCTCCAAAACCCTACACCTGAAGCCGCCACTGCACCCGTCGCCCCTGGCTCAAGTTGAAGTGGGCCAATGGTGCCAAGAAGGTTCCCCAGCTCTTCAGCCACCCCTTCTGGACTCCCTGATGCTGCCTGCAACCTCTGCATATAGCCCCCATCAACCGCGACTACTCCGCTAAGGGAAAAGATAATGCCTAAGGACACCTCTGGGCCCGTCGCCCTTGGGCCTTGGAGAAGAGGACCAAAGGTGTCCCCCGTACCTGAGCATCGCAAGGCCTGAGCCCACTTGCTGGTTCACCCCGACTGGCTTCCTAGCCTGAGCCTGCAGTCACTTTTCACAGTGACCGATCTCCATTGAAACCTATTGGGCACCCAATGTTGTTTTGCACCCTGCACCTGGCCCCCTCTGTGCCGCTGTTGCTGTACTGCTGGTTTTGCCTTGGACAATGCCCACCACTCACCTTAACTCCTGGAGATTGCTCCTATAAGTCACTGTACTATGCCTGTTTGCAGAACATATTCTTCCTTCCACATGATAACATTGCACAACTCAGAAATTGCACTGTGTCCACTTTTTAAAGGGAAAACAATTTATATCGAAAAATGTACTTACCTGAACAATTCTTCACTGATGCCTAAACATATCTAAAGACACTTGCTATATTTTATAAATTGGTGTGGATCTCTTTTTTTGAGTCATGTGTGTCATTTATTAACCATTTTGTGTATTTGCGAATGTGTTGCGCCCTTCTGTGCTAAGCCTAAAGCTGCTCGACCACACTACCCCCAGTGGCGTAACACAGGCCCCCTCAGCCCCCGTGGTGCGGTGGAGCCCCGAGCTCCAGGGGCCCCCATCAACACAGTATTCTGGTCCGAGTTCCTGATTAAATCAGGAGCAGGGGCCCCTTCATGTACCTTGCAGGGGGGCCCCCTCAAGTTTTGTTACACCACTGACTACCCCCTAATTGAGCACATTGGGATTGTCCACTAATAAGGAAACCCCTTGACTCTTTACACGGTATATCAGAGTATTGAAATATCACATAAAGAGCCAGCTTCCTACAGGTTACACACAGAAAATGACATATTAGCATATTCACAAACAAGAATTAACATATCCAAGGAAGAGAATATTAATCATCAATAAATTTAAACCCATTATTATGACTAAGTATTGAACAGGTCAGACATTTACAAGCCATAAACAATATGGAAACAAGGACTAATGTCTATAATCATGCCCTAAAAAAATCTGCACTAAAATACTCCTGACCAGTTTAATGCAGCCAAGTACCAGACTGGATTTCTGCAATGCCATACTGGCTGGGGATCCTCAGCCTCCATCGCCCACTCGAAGCAGTGCTACACTCAGTAACCAAACTCATCATCATCCCATCAGATTCTGTGAAACCTCCACTAGCTCCTCAGGCCTCCATCGCACCACTCAATGTAATGCAACACTTGCTGCAGTGCTACAATCACTGCAGTGCTTACCTCACTGCATTGCTACACTCACTGCAGTACTACACTCAAGGGCTACACTCTTCCCCATCCCATCAGATTCTGTAAAACCTCCACTAGCTCCTCTGCTTCTATTGCTCCACTGAACACAGTGCTACACTCATTGCAGTGCTGCACTCATTGCAGTGCTACACTCGCTGCAGTGCTACACTCGCTGCAGTGCTACACTCGCTGCAGTGCTACGCTCACTAGCCACACTGTTCACAATCCCATCAGATCCTGTAAAAACCCCCACTGTCTCCTCAGGCCTCTATCACACCACTCAAAGCAGAGGCACACTCCAGGTCCATACTCTTCACCATCCCATTTATTTCTGTGAAACCTCCTTAGGCCTCTATCTCACCACTCAAAGCAGTGCTACACTCTGTGGCCAAACTCTTCACCATCCCATCAGATCCTATAAAACCTTCACTGGCTCCTCATGACTCCATCACATCACTCAAAGCAGTGGCACACTCAAGGTCCACACTTTTCACCATCCCATCAGATTCTGCAAAACCTTCTCCCAATCCTTAGGCCTCCATCGTTCCACTCGAAGCAGTGCTACACTCAGAGGCCACACTCTTCACCATCCCATCACATCTTGTACAACCTCTACAGTCTCAGCGCCTGGATACTGTCACAGGTGTTTACCTCTACTCTACAAATTCACATAACATAACACTCCATGCAGTGCTACACTCAATGACCACACTCTTCACCATCCCATCAGATTCTGTAAAACCTCCTCTGGCTCCTGAGACCTCCATTGCGCCACTCAAAGCAGTGCCACACTCAGAGGCCACACTCTTCACCATCCCATCAGATGTTTCTCATTCACTGCATTGACTGCTTTTATGTCAATGGCACTCTGCACATGGTAGATGGAACATTTACATCTTTTTGGTGAACGTCTCAACTAACCATATCCACTAGAGTTTTAATTTTAGAATACTTAGGAATTCTGAGCTGGAGTCTGATGGGGACCAAAGCCTGGTGAACTGGCCTCTGTGACTATATGTTCACTAACAAGCAATTCCCTTCTCTCCCACTGCATCCCCTACTAACTTGTAAAGGTGTCTGATTGCAGTGACTAGTCCACTGTTGTTTGACTGCAGCCGTAGAAGCCACACTTGACTGGCCACAAGTGTGCTTGGTCTTTGTAAATGGGGAGGTTAACATTCCCTCACCACAGCACACAGTAAAAAGGTGTCTTTAAACGTTCTAGTGACTATTACTTTATACATACTTAGAAGTAATCAAAGATGACAATGTTTTAGCAGGTTTGAATGTGGTAGTGATGTTACAAGTCTTGGTTTCTCAAGAGTAGTATTGCACAAATGTAGTCCTATGTGAAAATGATCCATCAGCCTATGCGAGTCAAACAGTACATGACTGATCATAAGAAAGTTAATGGATCCAATGACTGGGGACAAGCAGTCAGGATAGAATCAGTCAAATTGTCCACATGCCCAATGAGATGTGGGTTCCTTAGAGGATCACACCTCTTATTTCCTCTCAACCTATTCCCTAGCTGACCTCCATGACCGGTACCAGGTACATTTCCAAATCTATGCTGATGACACAGCAATCCAACTCAAATAATCCTACCACCATTCATGTGTGATTGAACCATATATTCCACTGGATGAAGGAGACATTCTTTTCCTGAACAGTGCCAAGACTAGTGATCAGACTCTGAGCCTGGTTTACTCCTGTTTCCATAGCGAATAGACGTTGGAAAGACCCTCCACCTCATCAGTCTGAGAATACGCTTCTACGACTAACTCATATTTCCTTCCCTAGTAAACACTGTCTTAAAGAATGCAAACATGTAGCAGTCTCTTTCCTGTACAATCTCCCACCTTTTCACACCACCCACAGAATGAAGTTTACAAGAATCCTGGTACTTGCATGTCTTGACTTCTCCAACTCGATCTACTGCAGACTCCCCTAGAAACACTGAAATGTTTCAAATACATTAGATAAGGTTAGCAGAATGTGTCTTAACGCCAACTTCCAAAAGTGGGGCAACATCACATCCACCCCCGGAGCTTACCGCTGGCTCCCAATAGATCCCAGGATCAAATTCAAAACCCATGTATGGTCCATAACACATAGTAGATCAAAATACACGCTTGCCATCAGAAATGGACAATTAATCATATCCAGACCACAGAACTTTACTCTGTACGTTGAACTACAAACTGTCGGGAGGAGAAAAACACAGGAGATTATTTACAAGATAATGACGCAGTGCTGGGCCGAGCAGTGTCATTTTGAAGGTGTAGGGATGCATCGTATATACAACAATATAATGCATCCCTGTAGTATCCTCTGCACTGGTGCACAATAGGCTGCCTAGAGCCAACGCAGGAGTGCCTGTATTGCAGTGATATTTGTTTTTGTGCAGGAAGGGACACTTTACTGCACAAAAACAATCCTGAGAGGCTTTTTCCTCCTTCTATGCAGCACGCATGGAAAGAGGAAAAACAAGGAGAAATAAAGGTATTTTTCCTTCCACTTTTACTCCTCCCCGGGGGAGGCATTAGAATATGACTCTTTCCCATGATTACGAAACCTTGTAAATCCCAGAATGCATCAGAATCCATGGGTGTTGCATGGGAATGCAGAATAATGCATGAAAGGGAGCCATATTTACAAGTACTCATAACATAAAAATACCTTTTCAAAATCACTTATTTAGTACCATATGAATAATCGGAAGGAGTGGAGCTAAATGCACAATCAAAGCTTACAAATCACTATTATATTACATTACACTATTACATTGAATCACAAAACCATATAGCAAATAAAATAAAAAGATTATAATAAACAAATATAATAAAAATATGAACAGTCTATGAGCCATTGAGAAGGAATGAGCCAGTCTATAAAGCTCAATCATGAAATGAAACTATTAATTCTAGCAAATTTATTATTTATTATACCATTTCACTCACATAGGATAAAAACAATGGGTACACAGTTTCCACTAATCTCCCTTCGTACAAACAAAAGTATCAGCAGTTATAAAATACAGTAAATGAATTCATAAAATACTCATGCTCTTAAAAAAACAATTACAATTAAGTTCCTTTTGGACATAATATGCTTAGTTGTATCTGTAGACGCAGCGTTTCGGTGACACCATCAAATTAACATCACCTTCTTCAGGACAAATATTAATATTCAATTATTTTCGTTATAAAAAACAAGAAAGATGATCTATTAAGTGCATATTTACAATGGCTCATTCTTTACAGATTTGCCTACCTTATACATAAACACTTTATATATAAACAGTTAGAATCAATGGGGATTTTGAAGCTATTCCATGTAGGATACATTACATCAAGATTTTATTTTCCATTTAAACACATAAGATGTTTGTCTATTCATAATTCTCTATAATCAAAAAACACATCTAGATATTTTGCTACCTCATTTAAACGACTAGTCAAGAGTACAATTTGTCTTGTGGTGTGGAGTCGTAATAAAATCTTTCACTAATATCCACTTGTCGCAACCATTAATTAATTGTGATGTTCAAAGAGTTCTGAAACAGAGGGGCCAAAACTCTAGTTAAAATTAATCATAAAATTATCTAGGTTAATGTCTGGTGCACGATCCCCCATGACACTTACTTTACAGCAGTATGCGGAGTTGGAGTTGCAATAGCTACCGCCAGTCTCAATAGACCGTGCATCACATGGTAAGCCCTATGATGCTTATATACATGTTTGGTCAGATACAGTAGGCGCAGTATAGTGAAGATTCTGTTTTTATTTCTAGACTTGATTCGCTATGCACAATGGTTAATAAGGAATAAAAACCACAGATCATCCTATATTAAATGTTTGTTGTTCATTACTGCTGTAAAGTAAGTGTCATGGGGTATCTTGCAGCAGAGATTAACCTAGATCATTTTATGATGAATTTTAACTAGAGGTTTGGGCCCTCTGTTTCAGAACCCTTTGACCTATCCAGCTTTCCAAAGGGCCTTCCACTGTGCAGAAACACGTGATGCTGTATTTTTAGTCATTTTTTAACCGTTTGCGCTAGAAATAAAACATGTTTTTGTCAAAATCTGCAGATTATGTGTCAGATGATGGATTATGTGTCAAATGCGGCAAATATATAATTATGCAAAAATCGCTGCAGCTTCACAATCACATAATTCCAGTGGCCTTGGACATAATGTACAATTGCTATTACACTGCAATAAACCCAGCAGAGCGGTATTTTGTTACTCAAATCTCACATATTACCACAGTACACGCATATTGGCTCTAGGGATCGGATTTTGCCATAAGAATGGTCTCAAAGAAATAGAATGTAATTGGTGTGGCGATTCCCAAACCAGTTTTAACCATAGCTTTTATACTAGAGACCTGCAATTAAAGGTCACAATTTTGTCCAAAACAAAAACATGTCTTTAAAATGCTATACATAGATTATGTGCATCAAAATCAAATATCCCTCTTGATTGAGCATCGTATGAGTTCAGAAATGCTAATTAGAGCATGAGACGATGGGTTATTAACGCAAAAGAGAAGGGGACAGTGAACATGTCTCTCTCTGGTGCTTGACATGAAAAGGAGAAGTGATTCTAAAGTGGGCTGCAGTGTGTGCAGCCAGAAGCTCGTGTGTGGGACAAAACAGTGAAGGCAGCTGCATCTGGCCTGTGCACTGAAGCACGATGAGAGATTATAGGGTGTTCTGTATCCTCAAACTGACACATCCACCAGTGGAATGGGAGGCCTCACTGAGGGTGCCTATGCTGACTGTAAACACAAGCACGGATTGAAAAAACAACATTTGCAGCAAGCCACAGGTCACATCCCCAGATCAACTAAATTAAAAGTAGCTCATGTTGACACACACTGGAGTGTCAAACCCATAATTTATAGATTCGGTATATATGAGCGACTTGTGA
Organism: Calotriton arnoldi; assembly: GCA_963921515.1. Lineage (NCBI taxonomy): Eukaryota > Metazoa > Chordata > Amphibia > Caudata > Salamandridae > Calotriton > Calotriton arnoldi. Next base: position 323,338 of record CAWUFW010008562.1, read on the forward strand.
CTCCCATTCAGAATCAGGCCCAAAGCTACCCAAACCAGCCCGCTGCGGTCCGACCACGTGAGTACTTTGTATTTGCAGAGTAGAAAAATAAATTGCTAATGTTCTTTATTCATGTCACTCTTTACTCATACATGCACTAACCTCAGTGGCCAGTAGGAGTCTGCAGACCTAAGGCTGATAGAGACAGACACACGGCCGCCTGGTCCGGTCACACGGCCGCCTGGTCCGGTCACATGCATCATGATGGAAGGCACAGGCGGCGGTGCGAGCGGCAGCAGACTGCAAAACCAAATTTACAACATAACTTCCGCCCACCTATTGACTTCAATGCTGTCTCAGGCAGCAAATAGACAATGTTGCGAATGCCCCCAGGCTGCTGGAGCCTGAGCCAGTGAGAGCCCAGCTGAGCCCAGCCTGGCCGGCGCGACTGGAACCACCTCCTGGCAGATGAGATTATATATTGTGAGCAGATGAGATAATTTATTGTAAACAAATAACTCCCGAGCAGATCAGTGCAGTTGTATTGCACAGTGTGGTGCAGTCTGTCATACACTGCGTGGCCTCCAGAGCAGTTTGCGTTCCGTGCTTTGCTTAGTGAGCGCTAATAGCAGCTCTCCTGTCTCAGTCTGCCAGCAACTTCAGGAGACCTTAGGCGCTATAAATGTGCGACTTCGCATTTTGGTGCGGTGATGCGGACAACCACAAAAAAATACATTAGCCTAACGCCTGATGCGTGGTACTTGGCAGGGCTGTGTAAAATTGGGCCCACAGACTGGCCCATCACAGCATCCAAGAAAGTGATGCTCTAGTGGTGCAAGGCAAAAGACACACAATTGATGGACGGAATGCAGAAACAAATCAAAACATTCACCCCCAAGTCAAAAGATCTGGGTTAAATCCATTATTCTTTTGCTCACCATGCCATCCAAGTTTAGACCTGGCCATATGCAAATCAGTCTTGACCCTGTGCCTCATGGGACCAGTCCAGCCCGAACTGCCAAGCCAGGTCCTCCCTGGACCGGAAACAAGCATCCTAGGACCGGTTTTGGGGTTTCACCCCTCTTCAGCCAGGATAGCTTGATTCCAGTGGCACAGTGAGCCCAGGACCCACGTCTTGGCATACCTGGCGCACTTAGAGCGAGAAAGCAAAAGACACACAATTGATGGACGGAATGCAGAACAAATCAAAACATTCACCCCCAGTCAAGAGATCTGGGTTAAATCCATCATTCTTTTGCTCACCATGCCACCCCAGTTTAGACCTGGCCATATGCAAATCAGTCTTGACCCTGTGCCTCATGGGAACAGTCCAGCCCGAACTGCCAAGCCAGGTCCTCCCTGGACCTGAAACAAGCATCCTAGGACCGGTTTCGGGGTTTCACCCCTCTTCAGCCAGGATAGCTTGATTCCAGTGGCACAGTGAGCCCAGGACCCACATCTGGGCATACCTGGCGCACTTAGGGCGAGAAAGCAAAAGACACACAATTGATGGACGGAATGCAGAACAAATCAAAACATTCACCCCCAGTCAAGAGATCTGGGTTAAATCCATCATTCTTTTGCTCACCATGCCACCCCAGTTTAGACCTGGCCATATGCAAATCAGTCTTGACTCTGTGCCTCATGGAACAGTCCAGCCCGAACTGCCAAGCCAGGTCCTCCCTGGACCGGAAACAAGCATCCTAGGACCGGTTTTGGGGTTTCACCCCTCTTCAGCCAGGATAGCTTGGTTCCAGTGGCACAGTGAGCCCAGGACCCACGTCTGGGCATACCTGTACCAGTGGTGCAAGGGGCTTGTTTCTATATGTGCAAAGGTCAAGCCTGTGGAATCCCCTCAACTCCAATTTAAGAGCTGAACTCTTCAGACTTACATTCAATTGATATCAGCAAGGAAAGGACGGTACTAAAGAACGTTGGACAAGATTACTACCTTTGCCTGATGAGCTGCTAACTTCTCCCTCTAAAAATATAATTATTTCTACACCTGTCAGGGCTCTCACGTTACCAAGAGCAACCCACGATACAGTCAAAACTCCTTAATTTATGTACCACCTGCCGTATATTATAAGGAAGTTTAAAGTTACCAAGGAGTTCTATTACCATATAGGGCAACAAGGCCTAAGGCCTTTATGAGGTCATGTAACTCCAAGGTGACTTAGAATAAACGTATAATGTATGCCAGGGTGTAGTTTATTCCTTATAATACATGGTCACATCACCACCTTTCCAACTAATTGCTTAAACCCTCCGTGTCTTGCATTTTCATGTTTCATGTTCATTGCTGATGTGAAGAATACAAACACAATCTGTAGTGTGAACTTAAACACACTAAAATGAAGTTAAAAAGGATTTTCCAAACAGATATTAGAATAACTTTAATGCAAATCAGATTTAAAAAAGAATACTGTGGCTTAGGTCATGTTGCGATACAAAAGGGGATGATGGACGGAACGTTTGAGCCAATCAAACACTCACCCCCAGTCAACTGATCTGGGTTTAATCCATCATCATTCTTTAGCTCACTCCACCACCCCAGTTCAGACATGGCCATATGCAAATCAGTCTGACCCTGTGCCTCATGGGAACAGTCCAGCCCGAACTGCCAAGCCATGTCTTCCCTGGACCGGAAACAAGCATCCTAGGACCGGTTTCTGGCATTCCAGCCGTCATCAGCCAGGCTTGCTTGAATCCAGTGGCAAAGTGAGCAAGGGACCCACGTCTGGGCATACCCCCGCCAACTTAGGGCGAACAAAGCGATACAAAAGGGGATGATGGACGGAACGTTTGAGCCAATCAAACACTCACCCCCAGTCAACTGATCTGGGTTTAATCCATCATCATTCTTTAGCTCACTCCACCACCCCAGTTCAGACATGGCCATATGCAAATCAGTCTGACCCTGTGCCTCATGGGAACAGTCCAGCCCGAACTGCCAAGCCATGTCTTCCCTGGACCGGAAACAAGCATCCTAGGACCGGTTTCTGGCATTCCAGCCGTCATCAGCCAGGCTTGCTTGAATCCAGTGGCAAAGTGAGCAAGGGACCCACGTCTGGGCATACCCCCGCCAACTTAGGGCGAACAAAGCGATACAAAAGGGGATGATGGACGGAACGTTTGAGCCAATCAAACACTCACCCCCAGTCAACTGATCTGGGTTTAATCCATCATCATTCTTTAGCTCACTCCACCACCCCAGTTCAGACATGGCCATATGCAAATCAGTCTGACCCTGTGCCTCATGGGAACAGTCCAGCCCGAACTGCCAAGCCATGTCTTCCCTGGACCGGAAACAAGCATCCTAGGACCGGTTTCTGGCATTCCAGCCGTCATCAGCCAGGCTTGCTTGAATCCAGTGGCAAAGTGAGCAAGGGACCCACGTCTGGGCATACCCCCGCCAACTTAGGGCGAACAAAGCGATACAAAAGGGGATGATGGACGGAACGTTTGAGCCAATCAAACACTCACCCCCAGTCAACTGATCTGGGTTTAATCCATCATCATTCTTTAGCTCACTCCACCACCCCAGTTCAGACATGGCCATATGCAAATCAGTCTGACCCTGTGCCTCATGGGAACAGTCCAGCCCGAACTGCCAAGCCATGTCTTCCCTGGACCGGAAACAAGCATCCTAGGACCGGTTTCTGGCATTCCAGCCGTCATCAGCCAGGCTTGCTTGAATCCAGTGGCAAAGTGAGCAAGGGACCCACGTCTGGGCATACCCCCGCCAACTTAGGGCGAACAAAGCGATACAAAAGGGGATGATGGACGGAACGTTTGAGCCAATCAAACACTCACCCCCAGTCAACTGATCTGGGTTTAATCCATCATCATTCTTTAGCTCACTCCACCACCCCAGTTCAGACATGGCCATATGCAAATCAGTCTGACCCTGTGCCTCATGGGAACAGTCCAGCCCGAACTGCCAAGCCATGTCTTCCCTGGACCGGAAACAAGCATCCTAGGACCGGTTTCTGGCATTCCAGCCGTCATCAGCCAGGCTTGCTTGAATCCAGTGGCAAAGTGAGCAAGGGACCCACGTCTGGGCATACCCCCGCCAACTTAGGGCGAACAAAGCGATACAAAAGGGGATGATGGACGGAACGTTTGAGCCAATCAAACACTCACCCCCAGTCAACTGATCTGGGTTTAATCCATCATCATTCTTTAGCTCACTCCACCACCCCAGTTCAGACATGGCCATATGCAAATCAGTCTGACCCTGTGCCTCATGGGAACAGTCCAGCCCGAACTGCCAAGCCATGTCTTCCCTGGACCGGAAACAAGCATCCTAGGACCGGTTTCTGGCATTCCAGCCGTCATCAGCCAGGCTTGCTTGAATCCAGTGGCAAAGTGAGCAAGGGACCCACGTCTGGGCATACCCCCGCCAACTTAGGGCGAACAAAGCGATACAAAAGGGGATGATGGACGGAACGTTTGAGCCAATCAAACACTCACCCCCAGTCAACTGATCTGGGTTTAATCCATCATCATTCTTTAGCTCACTCCACCACCCCAGTTCAGACATGGCCATATGCAAATCAGTCTGACCCTGTGCCTCATGGGAACAGTCCAGCCCGAACTGCCAAGCCATGTCTTCCCTGGACCGGAAACAAGCATCCTAGGACCGGTTTCTGGCATTCCAGCCGTCATCAGCCAGGCTTGCTTGAATCCAGTGGCAAAGTGAGCAAGGGACCCACGTCTGGGCATACCCCCGCCAACTTAGGGCGAACAAAGCGATACAAAAGGGGATGATGGACGGAACGTTTGAGCCAATCAAACACTCACCCCCAGTCAACTGATCTGGGTTTAATCCATCATCATTCTTTAGCTCACTCCACCACCCCAGTTCAGACATGGCCATATGCAAATCAGTCTCACCCTGTGCCTCATGGGAACAGTCCAGCCCGAACTGCCAAGCCATGTCTTCCCTGGACCGGAAACAAGCATCCTAGGACCGGTTTCTGGCATTCCAGCCGTCATCAGCCAGGCTTGCTTGAATCCAGTGGCAAAGTGAGCAAGGGACCCACGTCTGGGCATACCCCCGCCAACTTAGGGCGAACAAAGCGATACAAAAGGGGATGATGGACGGAACGTTTGAGCCAATCAAACACTCACCCCCAGTCAACTGATCTGGGTTTAATCCATCATCATTCTTTAGCTCACTCCACCACCCCAGTTCAGACATGGCCATATGCAAATCAGTCTGACCCTGTGCCTCATGGGAACAGTCCAGCCCGAACTGCCAAGCCATGTCTTCCCTGGACCGGAAACAAGCATCCTAGGACCGGTTTCTGGCATTCCAGCCGTCATCAGCCAGGCTTGCTTGAATCCAGTGGCAAAGTGAGCAAGGGACCACGTCTGGGCATACCCCCGCCAACTTAGGGCGAACAAAGCGATACAAAAGGGGATGATGGATGGAACGTTTGAGCCAATCAAACACTCACCCCCAGTCAACTGATCTGGGTTTAATCCATCATCATTCTTTAGCTCACTCCACCACCCCAGTTCAGACATGGCCATATGCAAATCAGTCTGACCCTGTGCCTCATGGGAACAGTCCAGCCCGAACTGCCAAGCCATGTCTTCCCTGGACCAGAAACAAGCATCCTAGGACCGGTTTCTGGCATTCCAGCCGTCATCAGCCAGGCTTGCTTGAATCCAGTGGCAAAGTGAGCAAGGGACCCACGTCTGGGCATACCCCCGCCAACTTAGGGCGAACAAAGCGATACAAAAGGGGATGATGGACGGAACGTTTGAGCCAATCAAACACTCACCCCCAGTCAACTGATCTGGGTTTAATCCATCATCATTCTTTAGCTCACTCCACCACCCCAGTTCAGACATGGCCATATGCAAATCAGTCTGACCCTGTGCCTCATGGGAACAGTCCAGCCCGAACTGCCAAGCCATGTCTTCCCTGGACCGGAAACAAGCATCCTAGGACCGGTTTCTGGCATTCCAGCCGTCATCAGCCAGGCTTGCTTGAATCCAGTGGCAAAGTGAGCAAGGGACCCACGTCTGGGCATACCCCCGCCAACTTAGGGCGAACAAAGCGATACAAAAGGGGATGATGGACGGAACGTTTGAGCCAATCAAACACTCACCCCCAGTCAACTGATCTGGGTTTAATCCATCATCATTCTTTAGCTCACTCCACCACCCCAGTTCAGACATGGCCATATGCAAATCAGTCTGACCCTGTGCCTCATGGGAACAGTCCAGCCCAAACTGCCAAGCCATGTCTTCCCTGGACCGGAAACAAGCATCCTAGGACCGGTTTCTGGCATTCCAGCCGTCATCAGCCAGGCTTGCTTGAATCCAGTGGCAAAGTGAGCAAGGGACCCACGTCTGGGCATACCCCCGCCAACTTAGGGCGAACAAAGCGATACAAAAGGGGATGATGGACGGAACGTTTGAGCCAATCAAACATTCACCCCCAGTCAACTGATCTGGGTTTAATCCATCATCATTCTTTAGCTCACTCCACCACCCCAGTTCAGACATGGCCATATGCAAATCAGTCTGACCCTGTGCCTCATGGGAACAGTCCAGCCCGAACTGCCAAGCCATGTCTTCCCTGGACCGGAAACAAGCATCCTAGGACCGGTTTCTGGCATTCCAGCCGTCATCAGCCAGGCTTGCTTGAATCCAGTGGCAAAGTGAGCAAGGGACCCACGTCTGGGCATACCCCCGCCAACTTAGGGCGAACAAAGCGATACAAAGGGGATGATGGACGGAACGTTTGAGCCAATCAAACACTCACCCCCAGTCAACTGATCTGGGTTTAATCCATCATCATTCTTTAGCTCACTCCACCACCCCAGTTCAGACATGGCCATATGCAAATCAGTCTGACCCTGTGCCTCATGGGAACAGTACAGCCCAAACTGCCAAGCCATGTCTTCCCTGGACCGGAAACAAGCATCCTAGGACCGGTTTCTGGCATTCCAGCCGTCATCAGCCAGGCTTGCTTGAATCCAGTGGCAAAGTGAGCAAGGGACCCACGTCTGGGCATACCCCCGCCAACTTAGGGCGAACAAAGCGATACAAAAGGGGATGATGGACGGAACGTTTGAGCCAATCAAACACTCACCCCCAGTCAACTGATCTGGGTTTAATCCATCATCATTCTTTAGCTCACTCCACCACCCCAGTTCAGACATGGCCATATGCAAATCAGTCTGACCCTGTGCCTCATGTGAACAGTCCAGCCCGAACTGCCAAGCCATGTCTTCCCTGGACCGGAAACAAGCATCCTAGGACCGGTTTCTGGCATTCCAGCCGTCATCAGCCAGGCTTGCTTGAATCCAGTGGCAAAGTGAGCAAGGGACCCACGTCTGGGCATACCCCCGCCAACTTAGGGCGAACAAAGCGATACAAAAGGGGATGATGGACGGAACGTTTGAGCCAATCAAACACTCACCCCCAGTCAACTGATCTGGGTTTAATCCATCATCATTCTTTAGCTCACTCCACCACCCCAGTTCAGACATGGCCATATGCAAATCAGTCTGACCCTGTGCCTCATGGGAACAGTCCAGCCCGAACTGCCAAGCCATGTCTTCCCTGAAACGGAAACAAGCATCCTAGGACCGGTTTCTGGCATTCCAGCCGTCATCAGCCAGGCTTGCTTGAATCCAGTGGCAAAGTGAGCAAGGGACCCACGTCTGGGCATACCCCCGCCAACTTAGGGCGAACAAAGCGATACAAAAGGGGATGATGGACGGAACGTTTGAGCCAATCAAACACTCACCCCCAGTCAACTGATCTGGGTTTAATCCATCATCATTCTTTAGCTCACTCCACCACCCCAGTTCAGACATGGCCATATGCAAATCAGTCTGACCCTGTGCCTCATGGGAACAGTCCAGCCCGAACTGCCAAGCCATGTCTTCCCTGGACCGGAAACAAGCATCCTAGGACCGGTTTCTGGCATTCCAGCCGTCATCAGCCAGGCTTGCTTGAATCCAGTGGCAAAGTGAGCAAGGGACCCACGTCTGGGCATACCCCCGCCAACTTAGGGCGAACAAAGCGATACAAAAGGGGATGATGGACGGAACATTTGAGCCAATCAAACACTCACCCCCAGTCAACTGATCTGGGTTTAATCCATCATCATTCTTTAGCTCACTCCACCACCCCAGTTCAGACATGGCCATATGCAAATCAGTCTGACCCTGTGCCTCATGGGAACAGTCCAGCCCGAACTGCCAAGCCATGTCTTCCCTGGACCGGAAACAAGCATCCTAGGACCGGTTTCTGGCATTCCAGCCGTCATCAGCCAGGCTTGCTTGAATCCAGTGGCAAAGTGAGCAAGGGACCCACGTCTGGGCATACCCCGCCAACTTAGGGCGAACAAAGCGATACAAAAGGGGATGATGGACGGAACGTTTGAGCCAATCAAACACTCACCCCCAGTCAACTGATCTGGGTTTAATCCATCATCATTCTTTAGCTCACTCCACCACCCCAGTTCAGACATGGCCATATGCAAATCAGTCTGACCCTGTGCCTCATGGGAACAGTCCAGCCCGAACTGCCAAGCCATGTCTTCCCTGGACCGGAAACAAGCATCCTAGGACCGGTTTCTGGCATTCCAGCCGTCATCAGCCAGGCTTGCTTGAATCCAGTGGCAAAGTGAGCAAGGGACCCACGTCTGGGCATACCCCCGCCAACTTAGGGCGAACAAAGCGATACAAAAGGGGATGATGGACGGAACATTTGAGCCAATCAAACACTCACCCCCAGTCAACTGATCTGGGTTTAATCCATCATCATTCTTTAGCTCACTCCACCACCCCAGTTCAGACATGGCCATATGCAAATCAGTCTGACCCTGTGCCTCATGGGAACAGTCCAGCCCGAACTGCCAAGCCATGTCTTCCCTGGACCGGAAACAAGCATCCTAGGACCGGTTTCTGGCATTCCAGCCGTCATCAGCCAGGCTTGCTTGAATCCAGTGGCAAAGTGAGCAAGGGACCCACGTCTGGGCATACCCCCGCCAACTTAGGGCGAACAAAGCGATACAAAAGGGGATGATGGACGGAACGTTTGAGCCAATCAAACACTCACCCCCAGTCAACTGATCTGGGTTTAATCCATCATCATTCTTTAGCTCACTCCACCACCCCAGTTCAGACATGGCCATATGCAAATCAGTCTGACCCTGTGCCTCATGGGAACAGTCCAGCCCGAACTGCCAAGCCATGTCTTCCCTGGACAATGAAACAAGCATCCTAGGACCGGTTTCTGGCATTCCAGCCGTCATCAGCCAGGCTTGCTTGAATCCAGTGGCAAAGTGAGCAAGGGACCCACGTCTGGGCATACCCCCGCCAACTTAGGGCGAACAAAGCGATACAAAAGGGGATGATGGACAGAACGTTTGAGCCAATCAAACACTCACCCCCAGTCAACTGATCTGGGTTTAATCCATCATCATTCTTCAGGCTAAGTCTTGAAGGAATGTAAAGCAGCTTGTTTTACTAGTCTATAATCTCTTGAGTGACCAAATGAAAGAGCACCACACCAGGTATATATTCAAAATATATGTATTAATTGCTAAACACATCCCTCTAGTCTCTTTATGAGGCTAGAGTTCGAAGTACATAAGTTATAAGTTATTTAAACACAGTAATAGCACAAATACACGTTTGAGCCCTAGGGGCGTACCAAACCATATACCAATAAAGTGGTATAAGAACCACGACTGAGCTAGACACTAGGCCTAGAGCCTGTAGAAGTGCTTGAACCACCCAAGGTAGTGACACAGGGGACCCACGGGGGACGCGTGCAGTGTGTAAACACAGCCGCGAATCACCGTTAACTTCTATGGGGAAAGTCGCGATCAGGAATTTAAAGAAAAGGGACACTTAAAGAAGGACTTGGAGCAAACCCTTTGAGAACTAGGTCGTTCTAGAGTCTCTACCCACGGGAGCACCGGAGTACTCGTGTTACCTCACCCAGGGAAGCCGGGTGCATAGGTGCCTTTCGGGGTCGGGTTTAGTTGTCGATTTGAATGGCGATCTGCTGCAAAGTGCTGCTGGCGACCAAGTGGAAAGTGTCCGGGTGGATCCAAGAGTGGATCGGAGATCTGAAGAACCTGAAAGCAGAGGGGACAGAGTCTGGGTCACAAGCCAGTGACCAGGAAGGCGATGAGCAGATGCCCACCGATGTCGGGTACTTCAGGTAGGTTGATGGTCGTCTTGACTCTTCAGCCACGAGGTCCAGGAGGGGTTGTCGGCAACCAGGAGCAGGATTCGGGCTGGTACACAATGTCTGTCGAGTGCTGAGGCGTCGGCGACCGGATTGGACCCAACAATCCTTGGCAACGGCAAGTCTTGATGAAGATGAAGAATGACGATAGTGCAGATCAGCAAGATCTGAGGAACTCACCCATCAAGGGTAAGTGAGGGCAACCCTGGAGCAACCAGGGAGCCCAAGAAGAAAAGGATTGGCCTTCGTGAAGGGCTACTAGCCAACGGGCTAGCGACCGCGAAGGAGCCTCAAGACGGTGCACATGGAGCTGTCTCACAGGACAATCGTGGAGTGGAGGCCAGTGATCTTCGGTGTAGTTGGTGCTGGAGGCTGGGGCTACTAGGAGCCTAAAGCACGACTTCATGAGAGTCCAGGAAGAGGATGCACTTGCAAATGTGCTCGGTGTCCAGGGGTCACGGTTTCACGTTACCCACGACAGCTACTGGCCTCAGCTTTGCTGGGGACTCAGGGCAGCCTCGGGGAAGTCTTGAAATCTACCTCTGGTGATGCAAAGACTTCGGCGTCCGACGGGAGCTTCAGAGATGCAGACCAGACAGATGCTTCTTTGGTGCCTGCCAAGCAGGGGAGTCACTCCTTGACCCCAAGGGAGATTCTTCAGTCCTCAAATCTTGAAGTAGAGCGTCGAAGGTCCAGGATTTTGTATCAGAGTTTCGTCCAGGGATAATCTAAAGTCCTAAGGACTGGGTTCCCATACTTATACTAAGTTTAGGGGTTGGACTACTCTGTGGCCCCACCTATGGGTGGGTCAGGGCAGAGGGGTGGCTACACCCTTTCCCTTTGTCCAGTTCACGCCAAAGCAGGGGCTGGGAGCCCCTGATCCGGTTTGAACTGGGGTATGCACAGGGACACCAAGTGTGCCCCCAGTGCAGGACTTCAAAGCACCAGAGAGTGCTCCCGCCCAGCCCCAATACACATTATCCTGTCTGGGGAGGTGGTTACACCTCCCTGCGACAGGAAACCTATTGTCCAGGCCTCCCCTGCCGGAGTTTCGGTCAGCAGCAGGAGGCCAGACTTGTGTCTGTGGCAGCAGCATCCATTTTGTGATGCTGGGGCTTTGGAAAGAAGTTACCGGGCAAGCCAGGGTTAACATGTCTCTCCCTCTAGAAGGGTGGAATGCTACCCCCACCACCAGAATTGGCGGGGGGGTAGTATTCCAAGATGTTTGACACCAAACACGACATGTTTCGGTGCAGCCATCCCAAAGTTAGCATTTAACGTGAGGTTATAATGCACTTAAGAGTATAGGGTCAGGCTGCACTACAAACAGCATCAGAGAAGGGTCTCCGACCGCTGCAGAGGGGCCCTGCTCATGCAGGGGCACCCTCTCACATAGGAACCATGCACTCTGCCTTCAGGATTGACAAGGCCTGCCATAGGAGTGACTTATAGGTTTGTATGTGTGTATGTATGTAGTGATACAGGTAACCTATATCACAGTAAGGGGTGCATGCACCACCTTACCCAGGCTGCAGTAGCAGACCTGTGGTGTCATTTTGGATGGCCTTCCAGGGGTGGCATAATACATTCTGCAGCCCCTGGCAGGCCTCTGAGGTACCTATGCCCTGGGTACATAGTATACTATATACTAGGGACTTATAAGGGCACTCCAGATTCCAATTAGAGATGTGCCTAAGGCACATGGAAACCATTTTAGAGAGGAAGCAGCTAGGCTGGGGTTCTGATTAGCAGAGCACCAGCCAGACTAGAGTCGAAAAATAGTGAAGCATCAGCAAAAAGTGGGGGTACCCATGTGAAGCAGATCCTACTCTCCTACAGTGTAGAGCAACTTAACGTGTCTTTAATCCACATTGAGTGACTTAACGCTGCCTTGATAATGGTGCGCTGAGCATATCGCCACCGCAACTTCAAAAGATAAGTGACGTTGTGGTGGCGATAGGGGCTTGGTAATATGCCCCATAGTGTCAACACCCATTACCCTCAATGTTGACCCCACGTGTGGTGTATAAGTGGTCAGTTTTCTAATGTATGTGCATTTCATGATGCCTATTTATGGTGCTGATGACTGGTCAACGCCACCCTCCCAAGAGATGCAAATGTGCGGGTGATGTGTGTTTGTGTATGTGCCCTGCAGCTGCTGCCATGGATGATACCTGCTGTCCTGGTTCTGTCATTCAATGCCTGGCTTGGCATGTGGGTGATGACTACCTGACTGCATATTTGTTCACTAACACAGTTGACTTACCAAACCGTTAATTTGAATTGCCCACGATGGTGTAATGGGCAACTCACATCAGGACTGATGTGGAATGCTGTATTCTGTGTGGCAGATGTGTACACTTGGGGGGTAGGAGTGCAATTTTACATAGGGGTTGAGGGTGGCATTTGGCTGGTTGACATGATTTGTTTCAATTTAGCTATCCTTGCTTGTTGTCATACTTTGGCAGTGAGACAGCTTTACAGGCACATTGTAGTTCAGCGAGTATATCACACAGACAAGGCATGCAGTACATATTGGTGTGGTACATTCCTGTTCTGCATTGTTCACGTACTGTGTGGTTGTTGGCACGTCCCCTGCTCATTGTATTCCATCGCCCTTTGAGTGAAGTGTGCTGTTTGTGTGCATTTGTGTAGGTGCAACCTTTATCCAGCAGCCTACATGGTCAATTCGTTGTGACATTGCATGTGTGTGTGGTATGCAGACTCACTAGATGTTTCCCCACTTGGTGTACAGCAGACTGCATCTCATGAACAGGCAAGGGGGCACATTGCATGGTGATGCAGATGATGTCAGATTTTCCCCCTTGCCACATCACCACACACATACAAATTGCCTGCACATGGATACGTCTCACTCTGAGGCCAAAATGCGTATGCACTGTGCATGTGACTGGTCATGTGCACGATAAGGCATGCCACCACCAATGTCAGCACACCTGCAGCATTGTGCACATGTGTCTGAGTAGAGTGCAAGGTTGTGTATGCACAGCAAAGACCACCTATATGCACAAGCACATTCCTGCACACCACTCATACACATGTGCAGAATGCTGCAGGTGTGCTGACATTGCTGGTGGCATGCCTTATCGTGCACATGACCAGTCACACTCACAGTGCACATGCATTTTGGCATTAGAGTGAGATGTGTCCTTGTGCAGGCATTTTGTATGTGTGTGGTGATGTGGCAAGGGGGACATTTTGCCACCCTGCTGCATGTCAGGTTGTTGTTCCACTTTGCCATTTGAGGGGGCACTTATGGAGTGGTCTGATGTTGACCTAGAACTATTTTGGGCTTCCTTTTCTGTGCTCATTTGAAAGTCTGTATGCATGCCAATGTGTGTCGTGCAATGTGTTGTTTGAGAAGGGTGATATGTCCCTATGCCACCATGGACAGGGGTATCCAGGACATGATCCACAGTACATGTGGGTATGCACTTCAATTAATTTAATTGTACATGAGTACCACTGTACCCATTGACCCCTTCCCCCCGTCCCTGGTTGATGCTCACCCTGGTGTTGTTGTTGTTGTGTCTGTTCACATTCGGCACTATCTTGGCCCGCAACTCCAACCACCGTCTCCTCACTGATGACTCTTGACACCTGCTCCTCCAGCTCATCCAGCTCCTCCTGTGGCGCTGGACTCCACCTCCAGTCTGCCTCGCTGCTCTCACGTTGGCTGCTAGTTTCTCCTTGGTTTTGTGCTTGGTATCATGCCAGCGCTTCTTGCAGTCGTCCACTGTCCTCCTTCTCTCTCCAACGGCATTCACCTTGGACACAATGTCCTCCCATATTTTTTTTTTCTTGCCAATGTCACTGTGGAGGTGACAAACAGTTCTTGTTGGTGTCCAGTCACCTCCGCAATCAGGACCTGGTTTTCCTGGTTGCTGAACTTGGGATTCCTCTTCCTCTTGGCCGTCACATGGGTCTCTGGCTGGTCCTCCAGGGTATTTGTGGGCATGTTTGTGGCCTCTGCACTGGTCCCAGCTTCTTCCATTGCTCCACTGGTATCTTCCTTTTTTTTTTTTTCCTGCTTGGCGGGCCTTTAATAGTGCATTTTCCAGCTGAACGCGTTAAATGCAGGCCTGGTGCTAATTAGCGATAGGATTCTGTCGCTGATTGGCCCTTCGCCACTTTTTTCACGTTAGCGTGCGTTTTTTTATCGCCGGCACGCTAAATTTATCGCCGTCCTTTTCTGCCGGAAAAGGTAGATATCACCTGTTAGCGGCGTGTTGCTAATACGCCGCTAATGTGGCAATAGAATCTGGCAAACTGCGGCAATAAGGGAAATGGCGCTAAGGGGAGTTAGCGATAAATATCGCCATTTGTTGATAATATGCCCCTAAGTGGGATAAAAAGGTTTGAGAGGTTACTCTAAAAAAGGCATGGGCAAAGAAGTGTAACTAGGAATATTTTATTAGAGGCGCCGCCTTAATAATACGAAACACCCTGCGTATATGATTATAATACCTTCATCAGCTTCATCCGAATTATTTTCAGGGAGAAAAATGCAAGTACTCCCGAGGCCGGGCTTGCATCCCCCCCACCCTCCAAAGAAAGTAACAGTGGGGAGCTACGGGGAATGGCCAATGGGTCAAGGGAGCCGCGGGTTGTAAAAGTTTGGGAACCACTGATCTATAGCAATGAGAAAAATAAACATGTTGCCATTAATATCTCCTTTCTCCTGATAGTTTTTCATTTAAAGAAATATGTCAGAAATCAGAAAAGCCAATTCCCATTTTCCTAGATTTAACTGCAGCTCCACTTGTGCTCTGTGACCTGGCTTCCACCCTGGCTGCTGCCTTTAGCCTCAAGCAGTGTGATGTTAGAAGTCAACCTTACAAACTTATTACAGTTGATCTGTTACCTAATGTATTTAGTGGCGTCACAAGTCGCCTGTAATAAGTTGATTAGAGACAGGTCTTTATACAGGCATTCCAGGCGCCCATGAATTCTAATGAAACTAATGGATTAATTGAAAAACGTGGTGATCTTTATTTCTGTGAGAAATATTGTATTCCAATTATCTGGACCCGACAGACCAAACGTGTGTTCAATGAGCGACAGAGCAAAAACCAAAGCAATTTGCTACTTTAAGCAGGTGAAAGAACTTCTCTGCCTCAGAACCTGTGGCCAGATGTGCAAATACTAAGAACAGAGATTTCCAAAGAACAATATTTGTTGAATCGATAATTAGTAATCACTATTCTTAAAGTACTAAACTTTACATTTTAAAATAGTGATTCCAAATGGGTCAACAATTGACCTACGTCATGAATATTAATAAGGTAGGTCGCAGTGTGTGAGCCTTTAGGAAAGATCGCCATCACACGGATGGTGGCCTGCTGGGGTCAGCAGGACCACCATGTCTGTGATTGCTTTTAAATAAAGTGATTTGTTTATTAGAAACATGCCCTGGAACGAAAACAGATGCATTTCAAAAGGAAAAAAGGAAACATTTTTCATTTTTTTTAAAGCAGTCAAAAATACTTTTTTTCACATTCTGAAAGAGGAAGGGGTCCTATTATTATATTATTATTATTATTGGGCCCCCCCCATGTGTGAATGGTCACTATTACCTTTTAGTAGTCGGTAGAATATTAGGGGCTTATTTATGAGATTTTGGCCTCGGGCAGCGCAGCGCAGCGCTGCCCTACGCCAAAGTGAAAGGACAGGAATGCATCGTATTTATGCATACAGTGCCTTCCTGTCCTTTCTCCCTGGACTGATGCTGTTTCGGGCAGCCTAGCGCCAATGTGGGTATCTTTGCACCATGGTGTAAGGGTTGTTCCACTGTAAGCAGGATTGTTTTTGTGCAGGAAGGGCACCTTCCGGCACAAAACATATCCTAAGGCGTTTTCCTCTTTCTATGTGCGCAGCAGACATAGAAAGAGATAAAAACAAGGCGAAATAAACATACTTCTCCTTGTTACTCCTCACCTCAGGCGGCGTACGGATTTGATGCTTCCCCAGGTTTACATCACTTTGTAAATCTAGGGCAGAGTCAAATTCCAAGGGTGTTGAGTGGGAACACCCAATGGAATGCCTCCTGGGCGCAGAGTAAAGCGATATAGTGATTTGTGTTGCGTCGCCTTACTCATGATTTATGAGGCAACTCAAAGCCACGTAGGATGGCTTTGCATGGGTTCGTAAATCAAAATGAGAGCCCTGCGTCACACATGTACCACTTGACATGGTGCAAAAGTGATGCAGGGCTCTCATAAGTAAGCCCCTTAATGTTTTGCAACCGTAATACATACCATACTGAGTCGGTATTTGGAAGGGATGCACTAAACACGCCCCTTCCAAATGCTGAATTGGATTTGGGTCGCAAATGCATATTGCGATTCTGTATCAAGTCACCAAATCGCAATTTGGTGTTTGTACATTTAAAGAAGCATTTCAGCCATCGCAAACGGCAAAAACATTCTTAACAGATTTGGCCCTTGGGCTCCTGTTTTCATAATGCTGAATTTAATTCATACTCCAGCATATTGCACCTCCTAGAGCCCGACGAGCAGCTTTGGTATGCCACAGTAGAGATTCCCTAAAAAGAAGACGAAGGCCCACATGTTTGTAGCTTTGGATTTGAGATTTTGTAAAAGCAAAATTTTGGTGATTCACTATTAGGAAATTGCAAACAGCGATGTACAACAGTGTGTTACACTGTTAGCGATTCCCAGTGGGTCGCAACTGATCTACCTCATTATTATTAAGGAGGAAGGTCACAATTTGCGACCCATTGGGAATCTCTAAAAAACACAGGGATGGTGGCCTGCTGGGGACAGCAGACCACCATGTCTCTGTTTGCTTTGAAAAAAACCCGACTATTTTGTTAAAATACAGCCAGTTTTCCTTAAGCGAAAAAAGGAAGTGTTTTAAAAATAAGATGTAAAGTTTTCTTTTCATTTTTTCAAGAGTAGGCAGTAGTCTGTGGGACCATTACCTGCTTTGCATCCACAGACCCCTTCCAATTTCCAAATGCGTTAGCACCAAATTGAAATTGGTGTTAAAAAGCGAATGTTTTGCAACCACATTTGGGTCACAAAACATTTGTACATAGGACTGCGTATGGTTATTAGGAAGGGATGCCCTTGGTATGCCCCTTCCTATTACCGAATCGCTAACCCATTTTGTGATTCTGAAATAGGTTTCCAAATCAAAAAATGGGCTTTGCACATAGGAAAAGGCCTTATTTTGTCAAAAACAGCTCAATACAGTGAATCGGGCCATTTGCGATCAAAAAAAGCTACGTACATGTGGCCTCAAGTGACATATTTAGTATCAATGTAGACAATGTGTCTGCAGAGGACAGCGGCTGCAAACAGAATATTAAGCAGGCTTTCTGCCAGTGATATCAGGGGAGGCAGCAGCGACCTCATGACTGTTGCCTGCCCCACAACTAAGACAGGCAACATTTACAAAGTGTTAGTTGTTCCACTGAAGCAGTTTCCAGTTTGGAAACGGACACCTCTCCCTTTCGAGTGTCGGTATTTAGTCAAACAACTAATTCACGGGTCGCCACCACCTTCCAAATCCGCAATCAGTCGACAAGTCCACATTGAGAGTCAGAAAGATTTTCTGGCATCTAATGCAATTTTAGTATTTTGTGCTTTTATTATTTGGCTCCAAAATCTGTTGATTTGGAAATTGCTGGTTTTGGAACCTGAAAAGGCTTTTTACTGCAGTCTTTATATTTCTAGAATAGTAGTTTATTAAAACAGCGTACACTCTAAACTTTGCAAGACCTTAAAATAATTGGGCTTTTACAGTTAAATAGATGAAAATTTATTGTATTTCAAATGAGAATAAACAACACTTTTATATCAAAATAATTAATCACAGAAACCGACCACAATCAATTTCATAACAAGTACTTCACAGATAAAATCCAGTCAAATCCTAAAATGTGGAAGCATTTTAAGAGGGTCTGCCTGTAGCTCGACAGCACATCAAACTGAAGATGTCATGGAAATGAGAAGCAAACTCAATTCACCAGAAGAAGACTTCTTACCTCTGACAGGAGGGTGAAACTGGTCTTTCATTAAAGCCGGTCCCAGTGAAAGCCACCTCAGTTCGAACAGTTATGATACCTCCCAGCAGGAGCTGTCCAGGTTTGGAGAGGGTGTCCAGCTCCCAGGTGGGCAGAGAGCAGAGAGCAATCACTAGTGGCTTCACAGCAAAAAGAACTAGAGAGATGGTCACACATCTGTGGAGCTCCATTTAAAGAAGTTTGCATTCAGGTATCTCACAAACATCCAGCTGAAACACCTTCAGGAGTAACCCCTGGGAAGTGTCACTAGTGCTGAGGAGCTGCACCCATTGGATCCTTCAACAGACTCTGTGGCCTGCTCTAAGGTGTGCAACATCAGAAGATGCTTTGCTTCAAACCAGGAAAATACTTTCAACTCAAGAACAGGTCCTAAGACCTGCCTCTGATTTGGTGCCTAGCTTCCTTGAGGTTTCCAATCTCACTGCATGATGTATGTTAGCAAATTCACTCACTCCAGCGTCCACCCACAGCTGACACAGTAAGCCTGCCTTATGAAGGGAGAACTAATGAATGGTTCCAGGGCAGATCCTTAGTTTCCTGAATGCCCCAGTGCCCTGAGGACTGTGCTCTGTTATTATGAAGGTGTGACTCAGTCTTACACAGAGGGAGTTAGCGCCCAGATGTAGCATCTGGAGAGGAGTGTGGCATCCCTTGAGGCTCAGTGCGTGTCTATCAAACACACTGACAGGAGGAAGACAAAGCCCATTCTGCATCTCAAACAATGAAAGTGTGATGGACAGGAAACTGGAAATAGACACACAAATATATCTTTAAGCATCATTCAATGCTGCTATGCCAATCAATAGTCAATGAGTTTCAATGAATGAAATTACATTTTAGAGCACGTCTGCCTCTGTCAGGCTAACCTGGCAAAGCCGGAGTAAAAGGGCAATGTCCATCATTAGGGCACTTGAAACAGCCAGGTGTTATCCTTCTTACTGAAGGAGATGTGATAGGGAGTCTTACGGATATGTAAAGGAAGCGAGGTCCAGAGCCAGGCTGAGAGATAGAAGAATCTGCAGAACCTGATCTGAGTGGTCACCAACTGTTGAAGGGATGCAGGCCACGGATTGTGAGTGGGTTTTGTTAGGTAACGCCTTGTGTGTGGAATGAAAGGCTTTAAAAAAGGTGAGTTTATGCACCGGGAACCACTTCAATGCTCGCTCTTCAGGGTGTGCACTGATGGTGGTGGATCTCCCAGGGCTCTTCAGGATAAGCCTTGTGGTAGAACTGTGGGCTACCTGCAGGCGTTGCAGAAGACGACTTTGTATGCCGCAGTATAATAAATTCCCATAATCCAGCCTGGATGAAATAAGGGATTGTACCATAGAGTTTCAGGAAGAGGTAGGAAGTAAAGATTTTGTTCAGAATGTGAAGTATCTAAAAGCTGGTGGCTGAAATACGATTATGTGGAAAAAATCATTGATTAGAAAAAAGAATGCCAGATTTCTCGCAGCATGAAGCAGTTCAGAAGGGTTCTCTGATACTTAGTTACCATTGAAGTGGCCAGGTTACAAGTTTTGGCCAAAGACGAGGATCTTAGGTTTTTCCCCTTTAGGTTTATGATAATTTTAAAATTTATTTTACAGAGTTATATATAGGGCGAACTTGACCCGAATCGGGTGTCAGAGCGCTTTACATAGCACCAGTTGCATTACATGAGGACACATTCATTTTTTTGTTAGGCACGGGGATATTAAGTGATTTGCCCAGAATCACTGGATGTTCTGCGTCATTGCCGAGACTCAAACCCAGTTCCCCAGAGTCGAGGTCGACCGCCCTAGCCGTTAGGCCAACTCCTCTCCATAGTGGTGGGCAGAAGGTTTCATTCCGAGGAGAGGCAGCGGCAGGACAGTAGGCCGACTGGAAGGTAAGTGTTTCTTTTTTTTTAAACCCTCCCTCCCTGCCCACTAATGCCATCAGGAAGCAGCCGCCATTGTCCGCGTTACTCTTGTAACACAGACTTGTGGCCAAATTCTGCCAATCGCCCCACGGCTGAATTTTTTCTAGTTAATACAAGTGAGGTTTGGCATCCCCTAGTGCCATTTTCTTGCCAAAATGTTGCTTGAATATGAATGAGGCGTTTTACAAAACAGGAACAATTGGTTTAATCAAACACTTTGGCCGGGAGCACAGTTACAGAAGCGGGTAGGAGGACTGTCTCAAAGTCCAATCGATCTGAGCACCATTATATACATTTCATGGAGCATCATAAAACAATTCAGAGATCCTTTTCAGGCCTAGTCTTGGAGTCATAAATATTACTACCTAATAACCAGTGGCAGCTGGTAAATTTAGAAAGTGTTGGGTGTAATAAATATCTTGACTGAGGAAGACGGCAAAGAGGATGCAATACGTTTCTAGGCAAAATAAAGAGTGTGTATTACAACAGACTTCCCTTTTAGTTCACTAATTGCATTGTCGTCAGATGCATATTTCTAATTTGGAGGTGGTGTGGCCTTGTTGCTAGAGCTTCCAACCATGTAACATCAGGAAATAGTTTTAAAT
The DNA here is from genome assembly GCA_963921515.1 of Calotriton arnoldi. Classification (NCBI taxonomy): domain Eukaryota; kingdom Metazoa; phylum Chordata; class Amphibia; order Caudata; family Salamandridae; genus Calotriton; species Calotriton arnoldi. Next base: position 344,129 of record CAWUFW010008562.1, read on the forward strand.
CCCGGGAAATCTTCTTGTGCCAAAAAATGTAATGCAGTCTGTGTCTTTTATAAAGCACATTTATGTCCTTGGGCAAAGATCGCTCTATGTAAAACTGACAAAAATAAAACAGGAAATCTTGCTTTCACCAATTCTCATTAAGGGCAAAGCACTAATGTTTGATGTCAGAAAGGGATGTGTGTCAGAGAATTTACAAAATCAGTGAGGAGGCAGGATAAATACTCTAATGGATTGTAACAGGGCAGCAAACCAAATACCAATAAGAATAAACCCCTCTTTAAAAAAAAAAAAAAAAAAGATCATTAGCTCAATGTGTACTTAAGGTTGCTGCTTTCCAAGCACAACCCTCATAAATGTGCTGTACTGATTTTCAAATGAAGGTTTACAAAAAAACATACAACATGTTGAAATATGTATACTTTTTATGCAGCAGGTGTCATTTAGCCATAACAGTCACATTTTTTAGAAGTATTTTAGGTGTGGCTGTGGTTCATTATAGAAAGAAATGTGTTTCATCAAGAACTTTACGATCATTCTGATATACAGTCTTAGCAGAGACACGTTTTGCTTTCACTCAGATGGTGGGCACTTCTTGGCAATTCTGTTGACTGCTTGTGCAGAGGTTGATGAACAGGTGTTTTATCTGTGGTTTTTTAATTGGTGCAGCCATAAAGGGGGAAATGGCCACTGAAAGAATGAGACAGAGAACAGGGCAGGTCAAAATCCATGACAAACTCATGTCTCTCCACACTCTTGCTTGTTCTCAGAGTTGCTCGATGCCCAAGACACTGACTTAAATGTGGACTTTTTTAAAATAAAGTCACTGGTTAGATTTTAACATAATCTTTGGTGATAACATTCTGTATAATCGCATGCATATAAACACTCAGGCACACTCATACACTGGTGCACGCTCCCAGACACATACACAACATAAACATGCTGTCACTTAAACACACAAACTGGAAACTTACCTTGTGCAGTCCGACACCACTTTCATGATTTCAAAGTTCACAGATCCAACAAGCGACGCCACAGTGAGGCTCACAACCTTATGCCCAATCAGAAGTTCAGATAGAATGGGAGGCTGTCCCTTTACCTTTATCATGGCTTCTGATGGGTCATAAGGCCGCATGACTGACAGGCCCCAATTCACCATTATCTGACATGCTGCACTTCATGACACTGGTGCAGCATGCCAGATATGTATCACGTCTGTGAAAGGACAGGCTGTAACGGCCCACGCCTGACACATGCGTAATACAGCCCAGGGGAGCCCTCTTCTGGTGCAAGGTGATATTGTATGTTTTACATGTAACACATGTTCAGTAGATCATTTGTTTTCATGCGGAAGCTGCAATATGTTTTCAGTCATATGCAGAGTGAGGTGTGATGTTTGGAAGGTCGCTGCCCCTGTGCTCCCAATGGACATGTTTGTGCACTGGTGCAATGGTTTTGCTACCTCCAAGAATCTCTTTTCTGAAAAGTCTTGGGGCCAAACAGTATCCTCTCCTATGGTGCCCCTCCTGCGCATTTTATCTAGCTCTGTCTGAATATCGCTAGGCTCGGTGAAAAGGTGCAGTGCTGTGGGTTGGTCTTGTATCGTGTTACATTCACAACTACTCAATGGGGTTAAACTCTGTTGGTATGCAAGCCTTTAGTCTGGGTGCTTGTGACTCTGCTATGGCCAACTGCCCCTGAGCCCTGAACAGGCCTCTAGTGCCTGCAATACACAGCACCTGTAGGCCCCGCAATGATCGGGAGGAGGGCCACACCATCCATGCACTTATAGCGTGTCCTGGCCTGGTCTTCCACAAAGCCCGGGCCAAGGGCGGTCCCGTCTGTGACCGTCATGGACCAAATGAGGCTGGGCATCCCCCTAACAACTTCTCCTTTTTGGGGCAAGTCACTAGTCCAGCCCCTAATTGTTGCTATCAGACGCGGCATTGTATATCACTGTGTTTGTTTCTTGTGGATTGTCTTTTACTATCGCCTCGCCCTCCCTCTTAGTATAAGAGATATTGCTGGGAGAACCATGCCCTATGCTGAGAAATGTTCATAAGGAAACTACTGGGGGGGTTTCTGTGTCGAGGCCCCTTGGTATTGATCGAATGCTGGAAAGGGCCATAGTGATAGTAAATGCGGAAATCGAACTCTCAGAAGGAAGACTGTTATTAAATCTCAGCTCTGTGCCCCGAGATCAACTGCCAGATCAAGAACTAGATCATGAACCCATACAACTTACAAACTCTAGTCCCCACACCTATTATATTGTGCAAGACACATTCTCTTTGCCTACCTTGAACGCTCCCATGACTGAACCAATTTGTGCATCTCCCACCGACAGACACCTCAAAACATATGCCCTAGAACACGTTCAAAATTGCCCTAGGAAAGTCAAGGGACCAACTCGAAAATGTTCACAAGCGGAATCCAGAGAATACTAAAATTGGCCCCTAAAATACATTTGCTTGTAACCCAAGGGCCAGGCATGGTCTTATTTGTAGTGCCAGATGGGGACAGGGAATCGTTGCCCACGGATAAGGCCATCATGGACTTTTTCCTTGACAAATGTCTGGAGCACATAAAAGCCTTAATAAAACAGGAATTTACACCTTATTTGCACACCTCAATGCCATGGAGACACATCTAATGGCCCTAAAAATCCACAAACCAGTAGTTTAGGGGCTCAACCGAAGACTGGAACTGATACCCTCAGGGTAATGGAGAGTTAGATACGGCAGCCAAAGGTGCCAAATATTGTAACAGCCTGAAACGTTGGGACAGGTGATAGAAACTTACTAGATGCACCCCCTGTACCTTCCACATCCAATACACCCTTAGCTCAAAGAACCCTGTTATGTGGAGTAATCACTGATAATACTGAACTTCAAAGAAGGGATTGTGTGAAGACGCAACTCCCCACCTGTAAACCACTCCCTGCTGTTATAACTAAGGGAGAGGCTGTTGGGACTGTGCTTGGAGGCGCTGGGTCACCCTGCTTGAAGAAGATTGTGCTTTGTGCTGTGTCTTGTAACCCCAAGGGCCCGAGGTGAAGTGGCTCCCTGTTTGGAAACACAGGAACATAAAAGTTTCCGGAGGAGTTTCAAACAACGCGGTGGGCGCGTGTTGTGGCAGCTTGAGACCCTCAGAAGGTGTGCCCTGTGATCTTGGACACACGGAGGAGAAGCGAGACTTGGACGCGCTGGGTGCGTGTCGTGGTGCACCGCAGGTGCTGGTGAAGAGCGCCTGGTGAGCGGGTGCATTGGAGGTGAAGAGAGTCTCAGACACGCTGGGTGCGTGTTGTGGTGCACTGGAGGCGTTGGTGAGGAGCGCCTGGTCAACGCGTGCATCAGAAGTGGAGTGAGTCTCGGACGCGCAGGGTGTGTGTCGGGGTGCACCGAGGCATTGGTGAAGAGCACCTGGTGATCGAGTGCACCGGAGGAGAAGCGAGGCTCGGACACGGTGAGCGTGTCGAGGTGCAGCCGAAGGCGTTGGTGAAGAGCGCCTGGATATCGGGGCACCGGAATTGGAGTATGTCTCAGTGAAGCAGTGCGTGCTTTGGTGCAACCTGGGACTGTGGAGGTGATCGGTTGATCATCGTGTGCACCGGAATAAAGTGAGTCTCTGCAGTGTGGTGTGCGTGTCTTGGTGCCAACTGAGACCGCAGGAAGGAGTGTCAGTAGAGACCCGGAGGGTGTGGTGGTGAACGTGCATCCGGAGTAACGTAATCTCAGGGGCGTGGGGTAAGTGTGCCCTGCGGCCACCTGAGACCTTCCTAACAGTCGCGGACCGGACCGGCAGCCCTGGAGGAGCTGAGCTGCCAGGCCAAGCCGCTGAGGCCCATTGAGAAAGTTCTGCACGAAAAGGCCTAGTTCATTGAAGGAGGAGAGGAGAGTGGGGTCGCGCCCCCAGGTAACGTGGATCACTGCCTGGGCGGGGTGCGGGCTCGGAGGGACACTCTCTCGGCCTCTCAGTTCTTCTGACGACGTGAGCCTTTGCTTCGGCTCAGATTGGGGCCCGTACTGACCAAGCAGTAGTGGTCGGAGTGTGGCCGGAGTGTGAAGCTGTACTTTATGTCATCGTGGATACGTGTGGGGGCAACTGTTATCGAAGAGGCTGATTGTCGTAATACACATTGCCAATATTGCTGCTAACGAACTGCCGGACTGTCTTATGACGCCTGACACTATTTCTGCCTAACGAAGTACACGATTGTAGCGCTACGCATTGCATTATTTCTCCCTTGCCAAGTACAGGATTGTAGCGGCCCGCATTGCATTATTTCTTCATTGCAAAGTACATGATTGTAGCTACGCATTGCTTTATTCCTTAATTGCAAAGTACATGATTGTAGCGGTGCGCTTTGCATTATTTCTTCATTGCAAAGTACGTGATTTGGGTGTGACGCATTGCATTATTCCTTCATCGCGCAGTACATGATTGTAACGGTACGCATTGCATTATTTCTCCCATTGCAAGGTACCGGGGTGTATCGTTACGCATTGTAATATTTCTCCTTTGCCCAGCACAGGAATGTATCGTTATGCAGCGCACTATTGTTTGTCCATTGCAACGTGTGTGATTCTAGCATTGCGACCAGCATAGCATTTTGAAAGCGGTGGTGGGCATTTGAACCTACCAGCCAGCCGGAACGAATATTACCCTTTATTATATGTTGGCTTTTGTATCGTGTGGTCTGATCGTATATCTTTTTATATAAAGGTTATACTCGTTTTTATCAAACTTGTGTGGAGTCCATTTGTGGTGTCACCAGTGGGTTGCTGTGGGTGTGGTTGCACATACTGTACACTCGTGTCTTGGAGATAGGCCTGGCTGCTCCTGCCAAGCTGCTAAGGGGGTGAGCAGGGCTATCTCAAACAGTGTCCTTACAGCCTAACGTTGAGTGAGGAGTCCCGGGTCTTGCATTTGTGACAGTGGTGCGTGATTGGGACTCCGGCTTCCAACAAGAATGATCATTTTTTCACTCCACTTATAACAAAAAGTAGATGTGCCCCATTTTCCCACCTTAATGAAGAGGATTGACAGGAGGAATTTATAGGGTGGGACTCTAGTGGACAGGTTTGAATGCAACAGGACACCGAACGAGATCCAAGGGATGGTCCAGAGGGAGTAAATAATAACATAATTGACTATATATTAATCAAATCCTGGAATGTTGCTGGGGTAAAATGGGGAAACCAGACTGGCTGAACATCATAGACACCACCTATATTATTTGTATGCAAGAAACCTGGTTCAGGGAAGACATTCATGTAAATGGCTATGTATCTATTTTTACCTCAGCTCTGGCAGCGGTAGAGCTAAATGTGAAGTGGCAATGCTTATTTCAACATTAGCTCCCATCGTCATTAAAAAGCATTTTAATAGTTCCCCTCATTACCAGCTGGTGTGTCTTACGATTGAACAAAAATATTAGGTAATTTTGATCAATTTTTATAATAACGTTTTTAATAGCACGCATAATATGGTCGTTGCAGAAATGGATAAGGAAATCAGGCATTTTGCGATTACAAAAGTGTTATGTAGTTTCCACTGATCAGTAGGAACTGTGCGTTTGTGGACAACATCAATGTGGATTGGTGCCAGACTGGTTCCGTGCACCCACGTAGGATATGTTGTCCTTTAGACCAGCTAACTCACAATGTTACCATAAGTCCCACTAAACCTAGATAGGGAGCGTACAGTTCTGGCAACCACAGAACATGACAACTCTGTTCCCTCAGGAATCATGGTGACAGACCTAGAACCTTTTGCTCAGACACTCATGCTCTCTTTCGTTTGGAGAAATATACAAAGAATACACGAAGGGACGCTCTCAATATTTATTGAACCGAAGTGATTCTTGTATAGAAAATATGTGATGCAATGATTAATAAACAGAAACAGAAGAAAGTTATAATAAGTGTCAGGGCAGTGAACAGAATGAAGAGTTCCACCATCTTGCTGACACAATGTATTTATGCAAGGATATGTAATGATCCCACAATACAGCATATTCCTACTATGCAACCCCTAACCTATGTGTCTAGGGTGTAAATGTATGTTCTGCCAAGAAACCCACTAATGGATGATTCAACCCTGTTACCTGGTGGGCAAGAATGTAGGACCCGCATTGGTCACAAATTGGACACCCTTCATGGAGATTTCAGTCAACTGCTGGGCAAAAGCTTCAGCATGCAGGCATCCCTCAAAGTCAGCCAAATTGTCCCCTTCCATTATTTTTGGAAACAAAAGGTTACATATAGAAAAGATGCATCCTTTACTTGGGCCAAGATGATGATCAGGTTGCCATTGTTGGCATTCCACAGATGGCTGTGTCGCCAAATGGACGTAATAAACACATATGCACAATGCACATGAGAGCCTTGTAAATAATGCCAAGGCAATGTGATTATGTTCTTGCAAAGTTCTAAGGTGTCACGAATGCAAATGTGGTTCAAAAGTCGATGTTACAAAGTGAAGGCACCTTTAGGAAAGAAGTGTGTACATGTAAAAATGACAACACGTCTTGCTAGCCCTAACTGGGACACATGACAAAAGGAAATGATGGCATGTATGTCTGGTATGGGGAATGTATTATAAGTAAATGTCAATGTCCCAACAGTCTAGCATGTGGTTATTTAGACTGTTATGGTGGGATAGATTAATCTAATTTCCCTCATGACCCATATGGCGAGTTCATAAACAAAACCTTGTATAGATTAAATATGGAGCTGTTAGAGAAAGAGGTAGAGCCAAAGGGAGTCTCACTACCCACATTCCATGGAAACGGACATTGTTCCACTATAGATCACATCATTATTTTGGTTACTGAACCTAGGGGCATATTTATAACCCCCTATCGCCACCACAACGTCGCTTTTTCCAACATTGTGGTGGCGATAGGGGCTTTGCCTTATTCACTAGGCAGCGTTAGGCCACTTAACGTGGCTTAACGCTGCCTTGTGAATAAGACCCCTTTTCACGCTATACTTAGCGTGAAAGGGGTGGGTAGTGGGTGTTGCGGTGGGCGTTCCACTACAACATCCATTGATTTTGATGCTGCCCAATATTTACAAAGGCAGCGTAAATATGGGACAGCGACAAAATTAAGACCAGGGAAAAAACCTGTTTCCTTTTGTTTCATTTCTTCTCGTTTTTGCTGTTTCTATGTGTGATGCGTTGTGCAGCCCACATAGAAACAACAAAAGGCCATTAATTGTTTATATGCAGGAAGGTGACCCTTCTTGCACATAAACAATCAATAAAAAAATTAAGTTTTGCAACTTCCATGTCTGCTGCATTAAGCAGCACACATAGAAGTTTCAAAATGTCATTTCAGATTGTTTATGTGCAGGAAGGGACACCTTCCTGCACATAAACAATCTTCCTCTACAACGCAGGCACCCATGTGTCGTGTAGTTCCTATATTACCTATACAGGATCTGCGCGTTTGGACAACATAAACTATGGGATTGGTGGCAGACTGATTCTGTGTACCCCCACCAGATACTTTAGCCTGTCTGTATCAGCTATCTCACAGTGCCACTAGAATCTCCTCTTATCGGGGAAAGAATAGTTTCTGGCAACCTCAGAACATGACAACCCTGATGCCCCAGGATCGTGGAAACAATATACTACTTTTCGCTCAGTCTCTCGTGCTCACTTAGTTTGTCTCAGAGATACACAGAAAAAATAGTCTGGGCGTTTAAATAAGTATTTATTGAACAGTTGTTTTTCTAGTGTAGAATAGATGAGCTGCAACAATCATTAGACAGTAGCAGAGATATATGATTAGAAGCACTAAGAAAGTAAATGGATGGTACCATTTTGCAGTAATCATGAATATATACAAGTATATAAAACACATGATAAAAAAGTGCGTACTCCTACGATGCCTCCCTAACTAGATGTACCTAAATGTACCTAGCATCTGTGTAGGTGTTATGCCAAGAATCCCTTTAGGATCTATTCAGCCCCATTACCTGAGAATAAGAGAATATGGGACCCCATCCTGGTCTCGAGTTGGACACCCCGCGAGGGATGTTAGACCACTGCTAGCTGGAGCGTCTGCATGCAGGAACCTCAGCGTCTCTGGTCAGTGTGTCAGCCGGGAAGTCACGGTCTCCTCTGTCTTTCTAAAGCAAGACATGATGTATATATACCCACAGGTCTCCCCAGGGGTCGTACCTTGCTGTGTTACAGTGTGGGCCTAAAGGATGTCGCCGGGCCTGAACTTTATACAGAGATATTATACAGGAGATGTTCGTCCTGCTGTCAGTCCTGCTGTGCTTCCAAGAAGCCTCATGCATAATGTATGAGTTTTGAACTAGGGAAAAACCCGCATTCTGAATGCAGTGTCGTATCTAGGTAAAAGGTCAGTGCCTAAGACCCCTTATGTATGTAATGTAGGGAAGAATATAGGTGAAAGTTTGCGATGTTGCCTGCGCCTATATAAGGTACCTATATGGAATATTACACTTTCAGTATGGTGTAAGGGTGTCTGAGTTGGTGCTAGGCAGCTAAAATTAGTGCCAGCACAGGGGGAAATGCAGGGCTGCACCGTATCCTTATAAATACGGTGCAGCCCTGCGTTTTGGAAGTGGCGGAGCATGTCCTTAATCCAAGTGTCAAGTTACAAAATGGTTTCCCACTATCCTCCAGAGACAAATCCAGCGGGGGCGATGCGTAGATCCCAAATCCTCTTTTGCACTACCCCACAAGGGGATGGAAACACGCCACCCTGCACTGCAGTGTGCAAGGGAAAGGGGAAAACAAAGAATAATGAAATTAAACACAGCGGCACTCATACCAAATCTCCTAGTTCGGGAATCTCAGAAATAGGCTCTCACTAGGGAAGTCCCATCAACTGATCACAGCACGCTGTATGTGAAACAAAGAATAAACATTATTACCGTAATCACACACACACACACTCTCCCTGTCGGTCACTGAATGCCCTCCCGCCATTGCTTGCCTGTGTACTTACATTCAACCCTTTTATGCAAGCCATCGAGTAGCTGGCAGCCTAGTGGATGTATTCCCAATCAAGGAGTAAGTTCACTGTTAGTGCAGAAGGACTCTCTCCTTGAGAGCAAGCACTATTTCATAAAGAAAGAAATCAAGATAAAGTTGGTGTGATACGTCTCACACTTGTGTGCAAAGTACATAAAGAGCTCAGCGATTGCTGAACAGCTGTGAGGAACTCTGGCCTGTTCCACTCTCGAATGAAGCAAAACACAATTAAATTCCCAAAGTAAACAGGACCGGAATGGCTCCTTCAAATGCTTGTGTGAGTGAACGATTCAAAGGCATGCTCCTCGCAAAGGCTATAACATAAACAGAAAGTCTTGGTGGGCCTGAGGGCTTCCCGCGTAATCGCGGGACTCCGGCTGACTCTGTAATATTCTTATCCACGCTGGTGCACTCAGCATCAATTGCGACAAGATTAAGCAGCTTCCGTGCTGCTCCGGATGATTCGGGCTTTGACGCGAGCCTCCAAGGCTTCCGTGGGGTCTTCCTCGTGGCGAGGCAGGAAACAGCTGCACAACGGCTCTGTCTTCTTGCTTAGTAGAACCCTAATACTAAATCAGGTGACAAGCACCGGATCACCCTAGAGGAAGGCCTTATATTGCGGCCCAACCTCCAAGCTAAGAACCAGCTGCCTGCCCTGATGCATGCTGGTTAGTGTTGTTCACCCTACCTACCCACATGCATACAGCGCCGCGGGGGATGATGACAGTACCCCTCCGCAATGGGCGCCGTCCCGGCAGACTACCAGGTTTAGTAGGGTGACGTGCGTGAAACCGTTGGAGGAGGAGCGGAAAGTGTAGGTTGTCCACCAGTTCCCAGGTACTTTCTTCTGGACCATAGCCTTTCCAGTCTATGAGATAATAGACCCTTCCTCTGGTTCTCTTTGAGTCTAGTATGTGCTGTACTTCGTATTCCTCCTCCCCATCCACTATAACTAGTTCTGGACCACTAAGCAGTCAAGTGTGAGGCAGGCAGGGGCGTAAAAGGAAATATGGAAAACAGGATGGATTCTCCAAGTATTTGGTAGTTCCAATGTCATGGCTACCTGGTTTATAACCTGTGTTATAGGACAGGGCCCTACATATTTAGGGTCCAGCTTGTTGGTTCCCTTCATCTGTAGGTTCTTTGTGGATAACCACACCTTCTCCCCTATTTTATACAGGGGTCCAGGGAACTGCTTCCTATCAGCGGACTGTTTGGTGGTTTCTTGTGCCTTGAGCAAATGGCTCTTAACGTCTATGAGTACTGCACGGAGATGTGCGTGGTGAGCTTGGATGGACAGATGTTTGGTTGTTATTTGCCAGTCGAAAGGAAGCATGTTTGGATTGTATCCATACAAACGGTAAAACGGTGAACAACCCAACGTGGTGTGTTTGCTGTTGTCATAGGCAAACTCGGCAGTCCAGCACAAGGTACTCCATTCAGTTTCATGGTGCAGCGAAAAACACCTCAGGTATTGCTCCAGCGTTTGATTTAACCTCTCAGTTTTTCCGTCGGTTTGTGGATGATAGCTGGTTGAGAGGCGCGCATCTATTTTCATGATCTTGCAGAGTTCTTGCCAAAAAAGGGATGTAAACTGAGAACCTCTGTCCATTATGAGAACCGCTGGTATGCCATGTGCTCGCACCACATGTTGTAGGATTACACTCGATAACACGGAGGAAGAAGGTACAGCCTTCATTGGTACGAAATGACCCATCTTGGTCAAGTGATCCACTAGGACTAGGATGACTGTATGGCCGTTGCTTGGTGGCATTTCCACTATAAACTCCATGGAAACTGTGTGCCGTGGAGTGTCAGGAATAGGGATAGGGCACAGCAACCCTGCAGGTTTGGTATGACTGGTCTTGCCTTGGGTGCACACCCCAGGATGTACTGCCGTACTGATTCTCTTAACCCAGGCCACCAAAAATGTCTTTCTACGAGGGCAATGGTTTTGTAGATTCCCATATGAACTCCCAAGGACGTGTCGTGAGCCCATTGAGTTACACGTTCTTGCAATTGGGCTTTCAACAAATACAAGGCATGGAGGCAGTAAAGCAAGTCCTCCTTCTCACTTCTATTTCCGGGGTCTTCATCCACCCAGGCCTGTTTGTTCATTTTCAACAGCTCTAGTTTAAGGTCTTCCAGGAAATCTTCTTCAGATACCAAGGCTACCTCTTAGCAGGAAATGTTGCCATGCTCAGGATGGGAGGAGGTGTTGTACGCAATTGGTCTTCCTCTCCAGGGTATTCGTTAAGCCTAGACAAAGCATCCGCTTTGCCATGTTGGCTCCCTGGTCTGTAATTTATCACAAAGTTGTAGTCTGCAAAGAAGAGAGACCATCGCAGCTGTCGGGGCATAAGTGCTCTGTGAAGATCTTGATAGTGTGTTTAGCCCCCATCAGATTGTGTCTCCATTCTTCATATGCCCTCTTGACCGCTAGTAACTCTTTATCGGAGATAATGTAATTCACCTCACATGGAGTAAGCTTTTTTGAATAGAAAGCCACTGGATGTAGCTGTCCGGTATCAGGATGTCTTTGTGAGAGGATACCTCCCAGGACATGATACGAGGCATCAGTTTCCAAGACAAAGGGCAGCTGTACGTCAGGGTATCTCAATATTGGTGCTTTCGTGAAGCAGGACTTCAATGTCCGGAAAGCGGCTTCCGACTGTTCGGTCCACACGAAAGATACTCCTTTCTTGAGTAGGTAGGTGAGATGTTGTAGAATGTGTGAGACGTTCTTGATGAATCTCCGATAAAAATTAGCGAAGCCGATAAAGCTCTGTAAGGCCTTCTGGTTCACGGGAGATTTTCTCCGGGTGATAGTTTCCACTTTCCTTGTGTCCATTCGTATTCCACTGGCGCTGATGATGTACCCCAAGAATTTTACCTCCGAGGCAATGAACAGGCACTTCTCTAGTTTGACATACAGGAAATGTTTTATCAACTGTTCCAGGACCTGCTTCACATGATTGATGTGCTCTATGACGCTAGAGGAGTAGATTAAAATGTCGTCTATGTAGACAATACACATCACGTCCAAAAGGCCCCTCAACACCTCATCCATAAAGTACTGAAAAGCCGCTGGTGCGTTACAGAGACCAAACAGCATCACTTGGTACTCAAAGAGCCCAAACTTCGTTCGGAAGGCTGTCTTCCACTCGTCCCCCGGCTTCATCCTCACCAAGTGATAGGCTCCACGGAGATCCAGTTTGGTGAAAATGGATGACCTTTTTAATTGGTCCAGCAGCACCGGTATTAGAGGAAGGGGATACCTGTCCTTTATCGTGACTCTATTGATGGCTCTAAAGTCAATGCATGTTCGCAAATCGCCTTCTTACTTGGGAATAAAGAAAAGAGTAGAGGAAGCAGGGAATGACGAGTGACATATAATCCCATTGGCCAGGTTTTCATTCAAATATTCCCTCAGATGTTGGGTTTCTGGTTTAGTCAACGCATACACACGACTGCATGGGATCACTGCTCCAGGGACCAGGTCTATCCGGCAATCATAATACCTATGAGGCAGAAGATGGCTTGCTTCTTTCTTGTCAAAGACAGTAGAATATTGTTGATGCTCAGAAGGGACTGTGGACACACAGCCCAGTATATAAGCAGTACAACCCATAGATAGGAGCAAGGCTTGGGTTTCCTCAGGATCTCCTGCTAAAGCATGGTTCTTTGTACAATGTTCCTTACAGTATAAGGAGTTCATCATCACTGACCAACTTGCCCATCCTACCGTGGGGTTGTGAAGCGTCAACCATAGCATTCCGAGAATCAGGCGGAAATGTGGTGTGTCAATCAGATCAAACTGGATTGTTTCATAATGGTCTTGACCGAATTGCATGAGGATAGGCTGGGTATGATATCGGACAGGGCCAGATGTCAGCGCTGTTCCGTCTACTGCCTTCACTGGTTCAGGTACTAACTTCTTCAGACAGGGCACGCCTATTTCATTGGCATAGTTCCAATCAATGAAATTGCCGGTGGCCCCAGAATCCACTAAGGTGGGTACTTGTTTTAGGACTCCGTTCTCCAATGACAAAGAGACACAAACATTAAGGTGTGGAACGGTATGTTGTGCGATTACTGGAGACACTTCTCTGTTAGAACGCCCCGAGCTAGGGATCTCGCACCGGCTCGGGACCTTCAGTTTCCCAACTCTTCTCTTTGATTCCATAACCCCTGTGCCACCGCTTGAGTTTTTGATGGAGGCATCCTTTCTGGAAGTTTCGTTCGGGCCTTGCATTCCCGGATGAAGTGTCCAGCCTTTCCACAGTAGAGACAAAGACGTTGTTTCCTTCTCTTCTCCCTCTCTTGCGTGGTAAGGGGTCCTCGATTTCCACCTATCTGCATAGGATCCGGTCCCTCATGAGTATGGGCTCCTTCTCCAAGAGCAGGACGACCACGAGGAGTGAAGCATTTGAAGTCGCCCTTATTTCTATTGTGTTTTCGTTCCTGCATCTGATGGTCCAACTGAACGGTAAGATCAATTATCTCCTCACACGTGTGTGGTAGAGGAATCACCTGGGTAAGAACATCCTTCAGCTCTCCCCGAAGCCCCTGATAAAACAAGGAGATTCTTTTGTCCTGGGGCAAGTCTGTTTCCACCACAAGCCGGTTGAACGTGGTTACGTAGGAGAGGAGATCATGAGTGCCTTGTTTGAGGGCAAGCAGCTCTCTATCGGATGTTAATAGGGGCGTCCTTCTGTCGAACAACTTAAGCATTTCCGTGCAGAAGTCATTAAAATTGTACAGCACAGGGTTGTCTCGTTCTATCAAAGGGATAGACCAACTGGCGGCGTTCCCACCCAAGTAAGACATGATATGGAGGTTTTCACCTGGTCATCGTGAAAGAGGGTTGGTTTGCACAGGAAGTGCAGCCAGCACTGGCTAATAAAGATCCCAAACTTCTTTGGGACTCCGTAAAAGCACTCTGGGGCTGCTAAAGGTATTTGCAGGGAATGGAATAGGGATTGTCTCACCAGCCCCAACGGAGGCAGTGTGAGAGGATGAAAATAACCCTGTGCCTGTAGCACCCCCTCATGTGGGGTCTGCAGGTCCTATAGGATGGGGCATTGACCTATGCTGTGGGGGTGGGAATGTCCAGACCTTGATATACTTCCTCCCTGTTTGATCAGAGTGGCCCTTCCTGCTTAACCCAGCCACTTCCCTATGCATGGTGCCCATCTCATTCCTAAGTTCTTGTGTTTCGGTATGGAAGGTGTTAACTTCTACCTGTAGCACAGACATGGTTTCTAGGAGTGTGGCGAGAACCACAGTGGTGTCCATTGCCCAGGCTGGATGTGCGTCTTGGAATTGTCACTCTGTCAGGTTACAAAATGGTTTTCCACTAACCTCCAGAGGCAAATCCAGTGGGGCGATGCGTAGATCCCAAATCCCCTTTTGCCCTACCCCACAGGAGGATGGAAACACTCCACCCAGCACAGCAGTGCGCAAGGGAAAGGGGAAAACAAGAAATAATTAAATGAAACACAGCAGCACTCTCCGTACTGAATCTCCTAGTTCAGGGATCTCAGGAATAGGCTCTCATTAGGGAAGTCCCATCAACTGATCACAGCACGCTGTATGTGAAACAAAGAATAAACATTAATACCGTAATCACACAAACACACTCTCCCTGTTGGGCACTGAATGCCCTCCCTCCAATGCTTGCCTGTGTACTTACATTCAACCCTTTCATGCAAGCCATCGAGTAGCTGGCAGCCTAGTGGAGGTATTCCCAATCAAGGAGTAAGTTCACTGTTAGCGCAGAAGGACTCTCTCCTTTAGAGCAAGCGCTATTTCATAAAGAAAGAAATCAAGATAAAGTTGGTGTGATACGTCTCACACTTGTGTGCAAAGTACATGAAGAGCTCAGCGAATGCTGAACAGCTGTGAGGAACTCTGGCACTCTCCTGGCAAAGGCTATAACATAAACAGAAAGTCTCGGTGGACCTGAGGGCTTACCACGTAATCACGGGACGCCAGGTGACTCCATAATATTCTTATCCACGCTGGTGCACTCAGCATCAATGGCGACAAGATTAAGCAGCTTCCGTGCTGCTCCGGATGATTCGGGCTTTGGCGCGAGCCTCCAAGGCTTCCGCAGTGTTTTCCTCACGGCGAGGCAGGAAACAGCTGCACAACGACTCTGTCTTCTTGCTTAGTAGAACACTAATACTAAATCAGGTGACAAGCACCTGAACCCCCTAGAGGAAGGCCTTATATTGTGGCGCAGCCTCCAAGGTAAGAACCGGCTGCCTGCCCTGATGCATGCCAGTTAGTGTAATTCACCCTACCTACCCACATGCATACAGCGCCGCGGGGGATCATGACATCAAGGTGGCTAACGCCCCGCTCTACCACTTCCTAGTAAATATGCCCCCAAATTTGGTCAGATCCCTTTAGATAGAACCCTCAGTACTTAGCGATCATTTGGTGCTTAATCTCACACTTAACATTATTAACTATAAGACGATGGGCCCAAATCCAGCAATTCCCATTAAAATAGGGGGAAGAAATGAGGCATGCCTAAAATGGGCAGGCATAAATGAAAATAGGCTATTAGAGTCCGTAGTTAAGGAGAACCCCGAAGCCTGTACTGAGTGGGGAGTGAACCATGAAAAGATTCTAACAGCATTCCATAATATCGGTAATGCAATTGCATATAAATTAAGAGCCCCAATGAAGGACCAAAGCAAGAATAGTCCGGCCCATGGCTGGTTTGATAAACATTGTACTAGAGCCTGCACAGAATTAAAGAAAGCGCTTTAGAAACTCCCAAGATCTAGGAAGGATCTATAAATTAGCCCTAACAACTAGGGAAAATAAACTTCAGGAGCAGGTTTGGGAGAACTGATTAAGAGCAGCAGATACTGGTGACTATATGTTGTTTTGAGAGAACGTTAACTCCTCTTGTCTTATAGATAATTGAATGCCAACCCTGGAGGTCCCAGCCGCCCTGAAGCATGGTTGAACCACTTTGGAGCGATTTTTAATCCAAACCATTTAGACATTGGTCCACTTCAGTTCCCAGCCAAGATGGTGATCTTTGAACCCCTGAAGCTAATTAGCATTGAAGAGATGTTAAATGTTAATGTTAAAAATAATTTATAAAGCGCACGTACACCAGGAGGCTTCATGGCGCTATAAGAGGCTCCAGGTGCTATCCGGTAGAACATCAATCATAGGCCTGTTCAAAAAGCCATGTTTTGAGAGACTTCCTAAACTGCAGGAGGTTAGTGCAAGACCGTATTACCAGCGGAAAAGAATTCCACAGTTTAGGGGCAAGAATCGCAAATCTGCGGCCTCCTTGACGCACCCGCTTGAATGTCGGAATGATAAGGAGTGAGAGATGGGCAGAACGTAGGTTACGTAAGGGGGTATGTTTAGAAATCAGGCTGTTGATGAAAACAGGACTGTTGCCATGCAAAGATTTAAAAATAAGGCAGCCTGTTTTAAAGGCACAGCGCTGGGCGATAGGGAGCCAGTGCAGTTTCTTCAGCAAGGGAGTTGCTGATTGCCATTTAGGTTGTTGGAAAATCAGTCGGGCTGCATGGTTTTGGACCATCTGAAGCCGTTTGAGCAGATAGAGGGGCATGCCCAAGTACACAGAGTTGGCGTAGTCAAGATGTGACAGGACAGTGGCTATTATGACCATAATCAAGGCTTCCCGAGTAAGAAGGCGGTGTATCTTCCTGATCTTACGCATTTGGAAGAAACACTTGGAAATGACCGCACCAACCTGGGTTTTTAATGAAAGGTCATTGTTAAGAGAAACTCCAAGTGTTTTGGCCGAGGGGACGGGGAAGGAGAAGGTCCTAGCTCTGGAGGCCAGTAATGGGGGCCCCAGTACTTATGACTGTCCCCAGTAAGAACAAGCTCTGTCTTACCCGGGTTCAGTTTAAGATGATTAAGGTCCATCCATTGTTGAATGTGCCGCATTGTAGCCTGAAAGTCCATGACCGAGTTTTGTGAGTTATCGATCTTGAAAAGTAATTGGAGGTCATCTGCATAATTAAAAACAGTCACATTCATATCTTTAAGGGACTGGATCAAGGGGGCAATATAAAGATTAAATAGATGGGGAGAAAGGGCCGAGCCCTGTGGAACGCTACAAGTGATTTTACGTGGGGAGCTGAAAATGGCCTTGGCAAACGGCCTGGGAACGATCTTCCAAAAAGGAAGCAAGCCAGAGAGCCGCCGTACCTAGAATACCAGCATGTTTGACACGGTCGAGCAGAATAGTGTGGTCGACCGTGTCAAAGGCGGCAGAGAGGTCCAGTAATACCAGTGCCTGAGGGGAACATCTGTCTGCATTGTCCCGGAGAGTATCCAGGACAGCGAGGATTACAGTTTCAGTAGAGTGGGCCGGCCGAAACCCTGCCTGATAAGGGTCCAGATATTTAGATTCCTCCAAAAAATTAGATAAGCATTTAGCTACATGGGCTTCCAGGAAAAAAGGAAGCAAAGAGATCGGGCGGTAATTAGACAGGAGTGCGGGATCTGCTCCAGGTTTTTTTAGGAGGGGTACCACTGTGGCTTTCTTGAAAGCCAAGGGGACTTGGCCAGATAAAAGTGACTCGTTCAAAAGAGCGAGTGCCGGGCCCGGATAGACTGCAAGGCAGTCCTTTAGTATGTGAGGTGGACAGCAGTCAGAGGGGGCACCTGATTTAACTTTTACAAGAAGATCTTGGAAAGTCTCCATTCTGATAGAGGGGAAACAGCTAATACTACAATTGTTACTATGCAAAACAGAAGGGTTCTGGATGGAAAGATGCTTAGGGATACTGGCTTTGATGGTGATAATTTTTTCAATAAAATAATCATTTAAAGAGTTACACAGTGTTTGGGAGGGTGTAGCCTTCAGAAGAATTCTATCAGGATTGGCTAATTCATTGATAATAGAGAAAATTTCCTTGGAACTATTATTGGACTTCAAAATACGCGCAGAAAAATGGGCGGCTTTGGCCGTAAGGATGTTCTTCTTAAATTCCTTCCGAGCTGCAATATAGAGAAGTTTTTATCGGGGAGTACTTCAGTCGCCACTGCCTCTCAAGTTGGCGCAAAGCCAACTTCTGGATTTTAAGTTCAGTGGAGAACCATCGCTGTGCGTCTGCGCGACGGGCCAGTTTAACTTTTTTAAAAGGTGCATGCTTATTGCTAGCATTAAGTAGCCACTCGGATACGTTCATTTCCGATGCATTAATGTCAATGCCAGAGGATGGAACTGTGTTGGATAATGTGTCAAGAAAGTCCTTTTGTTGACATTATTCCATTTTCTGGCAGAACTGCCTTCAGCCGTACTAATTTTCTCAATAGCCGGAAGAGTACATGTAAATTTTATTAAATAGTGGTCGGACCAAATGCAAGGGACAATTGTAGGGGTAGAAATGGTCAGACCAATAGTCCAGACTTGATCGAGGATGTGCCCTTTCAAGTGAGTAGGGGATGAGATATGTTGGGTAAAATTTAGATTTGTAAGAAGATCAGTCATCTCAGCTGATTGTACCCCTTCCTGGGGGTCATTGTACCAGTAATTAAAATCTCCTACAAGAAGAATCTTGGCATGCTCAATCACTAGTTTAGCCATCTGTTCGCTAAGTGAGAGGGGAAAGGAAGGCATCTGATAGGGTGGCCTATAGATTAATACACAGACAAAGGAATCATTAACAGATTCAAAGTGTATCACTATGTTCTCTGTCTCTTTAAGAACAAGACATGTCAAGGAGCAAGACTTAAAATTAGTATGAATGATGGCAGCGACCCCCCTGGTTTACCAGGTGGACGATTAGCAAAAATAATATAGTAATCGAGGGCAATGCTGCCAACATATCAGGGATAGAGTCGACAGTGAGCCAACTTTCAGTCAGTAATAAAACATCAGGTTTATCAGTGGTCAGTAAGAGGAATATGTCCAACTGATGTCTGACAAGAGAACGGGTATTAAGGTAGTGAATCAGTAAGGGCCTAGCTTCAGGTTTAGTCTGGCTATGTGCGATGTGCTTGGGAGTGGTGGAAGTCTGTATTTCTGGAAACGTGCTTCGATTGGTAAAAATTCCGAGTTTAGATAGAAGGGAGAGAGTTTCACGGGCAAGGTGCGGATGGGTGGAATGAATATTTTTCAATGTTTCAGAGGGGTAGCTAATAGGACGGACATAGTGAGTGGACCCTGGGCCCAGATGGGCGCGGACGGGCGCAGACGGGCTTGCCTTTGGCTTGCCTTTGGCGCGCCGCCGGCGCGCCCGCTGCGCGCGTCCGCTGCGCTCCCGCGCTGCGAGCTGCATTTACCTCCGTTCCCCGCCCTCAGCTCCACCCTCTCGCAACGTGATAGGCTGCTACCGGGGGAGTCACTAGGAGCAGCAAGGGGCCGGAAACCGTCGGCTTAGGCGTGGGGGCGATAGCGAAAAGGAAGCAACAAATTCAAGTACAATTTAAAAAAAAAATAAGGTGAGTGATTTTAAAAACAGTCGTTGATAAGGAATAAAACAGCGCTTTAGCAGGCCAATGAAACGAGACCTGATAGCAAGGAAAGCCTTAGAAGCAAGGAGATCACCTTAGAAGTAAAAAAGCAGTGCCCTTGTAAAAGCCCAGGGCCAGATGAGGTGCCCGTTGATACTTTTAAAGCTGTTAAATTGTTATGGGCACCCATACTAACTCAAATATGGCAGCTCACGGCTACTTCCCTAAAACAAGGAGTGATAGCACAATTGTACCCATTTAAAAAAAGGAGACCAGGGAGACCTGAGGTGCTATCACCTGATATCCCATTAGACTCCTCTGTGAAAATAATCTATTGGGAGATCCTGGACAGATTAGAAGCGTGGGCCCAAAAAAACATATAATAACTGAATGCCAATATGGGTTCAGGAAATAATTTGGCACTGTGGAGCAGGGTATTAATTTACGTCTGATAATTAGTAAATACACACTACCACGCGAGGGGCAGTAGCGCATTTGATTTAGTAAATCACACAAAATTGGGGCAGACTTTAGCCGAAACAGGTGCCCCAGTTGACATCATATGCCATCTTTCACAGCTGTACGCCTCATTAACAGCCTGCGTTCGCTTTGGGAAAAATGGGGAATGTACAGACAAGTTCAGGGTGACAAAAGGTATTGGGCAGGGCTGTGTCTTGGCCCCTTTTTTACTTTCAATATATATCAACGGCGTTGACTCCATGCTCCAAAACTTAAATGCAGATGCACCCAAAATAGGCTCACGCGCCACCCAGATTTTATTATATGCAGACAATGTGGTGCTGTTATCTAGGATAGTAAATGGCCTTCAGCCTTTAATTGATAACTTCGTATCTTTCATGGAAGGAAGAAGCTTAAAACTCAACTTAATCAAAACATACACCATGGGCTATGGTAAGGTGAGGAAAAACGAAAAGAGACAATTTGCAACAGGTCAAAAGCTAGAATAGGTAAAGACTTTCAGCTATCTGGACATTTTATTCTCACAGGACGGGCACTGGGAACCCCATCGAAAAACAATTAGACCCATTAGAAACCCATTAGAGAAAAGGTGAAACTGTAAAATAGCAAATGTCTTCCAGTTGCTTCATATGGGGTTCCAATAAGGGACATAATAAACAGCAAACAGATGCTGTTCCAGGAGAATATCTTTTTTTATGTAGACTTTTAGCAGTCCCGCGTTCGACCCCAGCTTATTTAACACACAAAGAACTTCTTCCTATCGAAGTGTAATCAAATGGGGCAGTTCTGTAGCAAACAAGGAACTAAGGGGCATATTACCAAGGGCTGGCGATACGCTTTTTATTATCGCCGGCTATCGCTGGAATATATCGCCAAGCTAGCGCTGTATTATCAACGCTTAGCGCTATGGCGATAAATATTCCAGCGATAGCGGGAAAATGGCCAAACATCGCTGAAAAACCATGATGTCCCTTTTAAAACGGTGATAAGCTTGGTGATAAGGCCCTGTGTCCTTAACCCCATAATCCACCTCCCATGTTAGGTATGCCTTAGTCAGGAATTTAGCAGACGTTAAATTACTGCGTTAAGGCAGAGTTAGCGCGATCATGATTATCGCTACGCCTCGTTGTTAATATCGGGAAGCTGCCTTAGCGATATTTTCCCGTGTTGTTTTTACAGCCACGCCTACTTTGCATCTCATTATCGATGCGATGCGAGTCGCGACGAAAACGGGAGCTAAATCAAGAAAACATGCGCTAGCGTGTCCTTGTTAATAATGCAATAAAATTATCGCTGCTTTTCACCCGAAAACGGACGCTAAAGCGGCGATAATTCTATCGCCAGCCCTTGGTAATATGCCCCTAAATTCACTAGAGAGATTATAAAGGATTGTTCAGAACTTGACCACTATTATAAAATCCCCTGATTTTGGTACATCAATGGTCTATTGAAGGAACTGGAGGAAAATTGCAGTATCTGGGCTCCCATCAGTATTTTGTAATTTAACAAGAAAGAACTAAGGGGCATATTAACAAGGTGCAGCGATAATATTATCGCCGCTTTAGAGCCTGTTTTCCGGCGAAAAGCGGCGATAATATTATCGCATTATCAACAAGGGCACGCTAGCGCGTGTATCCTTGCTTAACGCCCCTTGTCAGCACGCCTCCCATTGCATCGCTAATGAGATGCAAAGGAGGCGTGCCTGAACAGAATCCCTTGGGTAAATATCGCTAACCCAGCTTCCCCATATTAACAACGAGGGTTAGCGATATTTAAAATCACGTTAAGTATGCCTTAACGCAGGAATTTAACGTCTGTTAAATTCCTGACTAAGGCATACCTAACATGGGGGTGGATTGTGTGGCTAAGACCACAGGCCCTATCACCAAGGATATCGCCGTTTTCCATGGAACATCGCTGGAAAACCAGCGATGTTCCATGGAAAATATCGCTATCACTGGAATAATTATCGCCATTGCGCTATGCGTTGTTAATACAGCGCTGGCATGGCGATAATTATCTGCGATAGCCGGCGATAAAATTCCTCACGCTAAGAGCGGCCAGCGATAATTATCACTGCCGCTTGTTGATATGCCCCTAAGTACTGTTTTTCTAGGAAAAGGGAGGCCCAGAAAGAACTACGGCCACAGTGGAGGGTTATTGCAAGGGTCCGATACGGCAAGGGATACAAGGTTATCTGATAAGTGTGATTAATAACCAGGATAGATTTTACTTACACTTCGATTTTACTTAACCAGATTACACTTCCAGTTACTTCATCACACCGTTGCATTTCCCAAATCGAAGGTGTGGTCTTCAAACTTACCTATGTGCCCATGTGATGGAAAACTTGGCAACCCACAGTGCATGTTATGTTGTTTGATCCTTATTGTTATCACAGAGTCTTATTTGCCATCAGGTGGCCTTTGATTTTCTTCAAAAACTGTCAGATGTTTACACTTATTATGTTATCGCGACCTATATTAAGTAAGTATACAATTAGAAGGCGTAAATCATTGAGCCCCCTAGAAAGACTATGGGGGTCATTAAGATGGCGGACAGACTTAAGTCTGTCCGCCATTGTCGCGGGGATTGGAACCGGCCACCTATATGGTGGCGGTCCTGCAAGTTCAATTACAATGCGACCGCTACTGTGGCGGTCGCATTGTGCATGTTTACCATTGCGGCGGGTCTGCCACATGGTGCAGGGAAATGTTGGGGGGCACCATGGGTGCCCCCCAAGTGCACAACTAAAATGTTCCTGCAAAAGGGGGGCCCGCAAAAGGGCCCCCAAAGTACATCCAGCCTGTGAATGGCGGTTGAACGGCCATACACAGGCTGGCGGGGATGCAGCATCCTAATCTGGTGGATGGCGCCTGCTAGGCACGCCCCCATTTTGTGGATGCAGGGTTGATCCAACAGAGAATCGCAATGATTGCCTGTGTAGGACCCGTGGTGGACAGACTTCCCGTCTTCCAGCAAACCGCCCGCTGCACGATGGCAGTAAATCCACCACCGGCAGGCTGCCATTGAGGATTCACCGCTATCGTAATGACCACCTATGTTGTGAGGCAGATTAGGAACGGGACTTGATTGTCATCTCTAAACAACCTGAATTAATTAGAGCTTGAGGCCCTTAGCACAGTCTTAAAGGATTGGTGACCTGATATGAAGTTTTTATCAGCTAGATTGTTTTATTACCTATATCTTTGCTTTTTTAATAACTGTCTTTATTATGTATATTTTATATAAATGTATTTATACTAAGTATGTTTATAACTCAGATTGTTTATTTCTTAAACTGCTCAAATGAATTCAGATTTTTATCTTTCATGCTAGCAAACTGCATTAACAATATTATATGCTGGCTATGTATGTGATTTTTAATACATTCTTTTTATTATGTAGGTATGTATTTTATTATTCTATGTTGATAGAATATTTGTTTGCAAAACTTCAGTCTGGCTATGTATGAGACCCTAAACATGGATGCTGACATTCAACAACTTCCTCAATCAACAAAACACATAGGATGCAGAGGGTAGTAGAATGAAATCCAAAGGAAATATTGCCTTGAAGGAGGATCTTTCCCATTGGTGTAAACAATACAGACACCAGCATGATTCAAGAAGACCACAGAGATCTCGCCTCATTTGACTCTTATTACCCCTTCTTGAAAACCCATATAACAAAGCTAAAAAAAAGAACCTAAACCCCCCGACACAAGTCACAATGCACAAGACCCCGAGGTAGCAACGCAGCTGCCACCAGCACCCTCATGTTATTTCCTCCCTTTTTCAGTAGATTCTCTGCTTTGGCGTTTCTGCCACAGCTTCTGAGCACATTAGTTGTTGTTGGGCTTTGTTGTTAGTCACAGGTGTGTCAGGTGAGCATGATTAGAGCAGAGTATTGTTTATTCTGTTAGGTAAGACAAAATCCTAAACTTACTACCATTTTGCTATCCACAGAAGGCACTTACTCATTTGGTATTCACAGAAGGCACTTACTCATCAGAGTAAGTGCCTTCTGTGAATACCAAAATGAGTAAGTGCCTTCTATGAAGGATCACTGACAAAATATCGAAGGTCAAAAAATCGAACTACAAAAATATCGGAGCAAGAATATTGATGTCAACAATATCGATATCCTATCTACAACATGGTAAGTACAAAAATATCGAAAAAAATATCAATGTCAAAAATATCGTTATTAAAAATATCGGGTTTTTTTGTTAAAAAAATATGTAAAATAAACTAAATAATACTTATAAATAAAACAAACATAGTTAAAAATGTTTTATAATGTTTAAAATTAATAAGTAATATATATAATTTAATAAAACATTAATTAAACATATACATATACTATATAATACATATACTTACTTAATCAGTTTTAATAATTATTTTAATAAATTATAAATTATTAAAAATATTATAAATTACAAATACATCTATACACATAAAACAATAACATAAATAAAAATTAAATAATTATGTATAACAAATTAAAAAAATTAAATTACTTTTAATATTTTTAAAATTAATTATATACTACATTAACTAAAATAATACAAAAAATATTAAATAGCGGAGGGAATAAAACTACTATTGCAACTCCCAAAAAACAACAGTAAGAAAGATGTTGGATAGCGTAGAGCTTAAAATTACTATTCCCACTCCAGGGAGTGCAACAGTAGGGAAAGCGTTGGATAGCAGGAGGGTAAAAATTAATATTCCCACTCCAGTGAGTGCAACAGTAGGGAAAGCGTTGGATAGCGTAAGGGTAAAAATTACTATTCCCACTCCAGGGAGTGCAACAGTAGGGAAAGCGTTGGATAGCGGGAGGGTAAAAACGAATATTCCCACTCCAGTGAGTGCAACAGTAGGGAAAGCGTTGGATAGCGTAAGGGTAAAAATTACTATTCCCACTCCATTGAGTGCAACAGTAGGGAAAGTGTTGGATAGCGTAGGGGTAAAAATTACTATTCCAACTCCAGAGAGTGCAACAGTAGGGAAAGCGTTGGATAGCGGGAGGGTAAAAATGAATATTCCCACTCCAGGGAGTGCAACAGTAGGGAAAGCGTTGGATAGCGTAAGGGTAAAAATTACTATTCCAACTCCAGAGAGTGCAACAGAAGGGAAAGTGTTGGATAGCGTAGAAGTTAAAAATAACATGCTTATAAATAAAATAATTTTTTTAAATAATTAATGAATTATTAAATAACTCTAAACTATTTACAAATACCAATAAATAATTATTAAAAACATAATTACCAATGGAAAATTTATTAACAATAAATTAATAATAAATACTAATAAATAGTAATTAATAAATATTAATTACCAAATAATAAATATTGAACAATAAAATATTTTTAATAACAAAAACATATTCATTATTAAAACTGAATTACCAATTAACTAATATTGAACAATTAAATGCTTTTTATACCAATAATAATAATTATTAAACATTAATTATCAATTAGTAATTACTTATTAATATATTAATTGCATTTATTAATAAATAATATTTAATTGCCAATTAATGATAAAAGAACAATAATTTAATTTTTAGAACCAAAAATTCTAATTACAAAAAATTACCAATTAATAATTAATGTCCAATAAATTAATTATCAATACCCAACAATAAATTTAATAATTACTTAATTAGATTTCAATTACTTCCAACACTATTCCCCTATAAACGCACAACACACTCCAATAATAAAATAATACACTTAACATAATGATCAATTAATCAATTAATAAAAATTAATAACCAATTAATAAAAATTCATTACCAATTATTAATTAATTAAAATAAATTATAACTTAATTACAATTAAATTACTTCCCACCCTATTCCCTATAAACCCACAACCCGCTACAGAACTTAAACGCAAAATAATTAAAATTAATTTATAATTCCTAAAAATTAATAATTAATTTAGTATAATTAAATTACTTCCCACCCTATTCCCCTATAAACCCACAACCCGCTACGGTACTAAAAACATTATTAACATATAAAAATTGTATACATATATTTTTAAACAAGTAGAACACTTAACAAAAACACATATAACACATACCTATTAAACACATAACAAAATACATAACAATAATACAAATATCGATATTAGTAACATCGATATTAGTAACATCGATATATTTGATTTCGATATTACTAACTTCGATATTACTTACATCGATATAAAAAAAATCGATATTACTTACCTTAGGGTCGAAATTCTGTCCATCGATATTCTTAACATCGATATTCTGTCTCTTCGATATTGTCACCTCGATATTAGTGTATATCGATATTTAATTTTCGATATTTTGACTGCTCACCTTCTGTGAATACCAAAATGAGTAAGTGCCTTCTATGAATACCAAAATGGTAGTAAGCTTAGGATTTTGTCTTAAGTTAGTTCTGTGAATCGGGCCCAGAGATCCGGGGAGTCTTATCAAGCAATTTGGATGCATCCGGATGTTTCCAGATACAATTCGGTTGGACTCCCATTGACTTCAATGTTCAGAACGAGAACACAGGCTCCCATTGAAGAAAGGGGTGGTTGGGGAAAACCTTGCACCCTGTGGCGGGCACCCCTTGGTGCCTGCCAAACTGTGCTTGGTTCGGAAGAGGGGACCCTTGGGTCACCCGACAGGCCTGATTCGGAGGGCCCAGGGTGAAGAGGGGCCCAAAGACAGATTCTGACAGCCATTTTGTTTTGGTCAAACCAAATCGTAACGGCTGTCCGAATTTGTCATCGTAATAGCTCGCTCGGAAACCGTGTCCATAGAGCCGTACGATTTGGCTTCAAAAGGCTCGACCTGTCCTAATGCCTTTTGGAACCGATTTGGACAGCCTTAACGGTTTCCAGGTTTCATAATCGGTCGTTTCGGAACAGGGTACAATTCAGTCGGAAACAAGGGTTCCTGAATCGGATTCGGTAAACAGGAATAAGATTCGGAGCCCTTCTGAACAGGATCGTAATCGACCCCTTGGTCTTGAAATCATAAATGTCTCTCTCCAACATGGAAGAATCTACATTAATCTAAAGCAAGCTGCAATAATCCCACTCACCATTACTGAAGAATCAAACCTACAGACATTCGGAACCATCAAAATAAAGAACCATAACAAACTTCTCCATCATTAGTAAAATCCTAGAATGTGAAGTCATTAGATGGTTTCAAGATTTTATCGAATCCAATAACCTGCTTCATGATAGTCAGAATTCAGGCATAGGAGAGGCACAGAAGCGGAAATATCATACATCAGAGAAGATCTTTAATCCTTCCTAATGCAGGGAAATCAGAAATTCTCACCATTCTCGATTTAGCAGCATATGACACAAGAAACTGCAAGTTTCTGCTCAATCAATTAGAAAACTGAGTCAGATGAATGGAACAACACTCTCAAACCAAGATATGAACATAACAACATCCCTGAATCATATCTACCATTGGATGACGGATGGCTGCCGCCACCTAAACAGTTGAAAAAACAAATCCTGATAACTGTCAAGATCCATATGATCAGCTTCCTGTTCAATGTCCAAAGGTGATAGGTGACGCCATAGTTCCAAGTCAATTGGTGAGAATCCCCGGATCTGGTTTAATAAACAAGTTTCCATTAAACACTAGTTCAAACAGTTGTCAGAAGCATCATCCACCACCTCCTGGTAATTCAAATGGTTGTCCACTTTTCCCACATAGACAACCAATTGACCTCACCAGGAGAATGGTCCTATCGTGACTTGGCTAAGGCAACATAGTTTACACTGATGCAAATAAAAGGACGTACAAAAACTTCACAGTAGTCAAAATCAGGCAGTCAGAATCTGCCTGTGTAAAGAAACATGAGCACATCATACCAGCTCACTACTGACACCAGGTGGAACAGAGGGTCGAATTCAAACTCTTATGGACAGTTTTCTGACGGCCAGGCCCTGTGCCCAAAACCCAGTGTGCTCACGCAGCTCACTATGTGATGTTACATCAAGGGTGTAATTTTAGTAAGAAGGACCTACTGAATTTGTGAAAGGGTCAGAACCAAAGTATAAAAAGTGTGCCTATTGGCTTTAAGGAGGGGTCAGCACATGAACATATATAAAGCATACCTATTGTTTTTGTCAAAAAGTCATCAATATCTATAATCTAACATATATGAACATTCATTATTCTTCCCTTTTTTTTCATTTTTGTTTCTTGTTTTCTTCCCTTTTTTTATTTTTATGTTCTCACTCTCACCCGGGACACCCACAGCTTTAATTTTTGTAGTGGGCCATGGGGGGAGCCACATGGTACCTGCTGGCTCCCTGCAAGTGACCCTATTCAATGAGCCTTGCAGGAGCCGGTCACAGCATTTTTAATATATATATATGTATATTTTTAAAGCACAAATCCTCCTCAAATTTGCAGTAACATGTGTTGTTGCTCTGCCCCCTTACTTTTTTTAAAACTTTTTTTCCAGGACAGGAGACTGAGTCCCAGAGACCTAAAATGGCTGATATCATGTCTTTGTTTATGTGGAGGCAGCCAATCAGATCTTATCTGTAGAATGATTATCTCCACTGCGCTTCAGTGTGAAATATCTATATTTCATTTTTAACCTTAATTTCTCAAATTACTGAATGGAATGACGGCAAATTGCAAAAGCACCCTAGCTGGGCCAAGTCATTGCTTTTTGTCAAATTTAGTTTGATTCCATTCTGAAATTTTTGCTGTAGCTGTGTCTGATTTTAATGGGGAAAACATGTTTTGGGACCCTGCCTTTTTCTTGCCCCCAACCTGTTTGACACCTGAAATGTTCTTAAAAGGAGCGAGGTGGATGAGTTTTTTTTTTTTTTTGTAAAGATTTTGAAGATTTATCAGACTGTGCCAAAGCAAACCAAAAAAATGCTTGTCCATTGGAAACGTGTTCCTAACTATAACTACCCAGCATATGTGTGTCTGTATGTGTGTATGTGTTTGTGTGAATGTGTGTGTGTGTCTGTGTGTGTGTGTGTGTGTGTATAAATATATATATTCACTGAAAAAACCATAGGTTTTAGGGACAGTTATAGTTAGTTGGACATTGCACTCGTACAAAACCCGTGAAATTCCCCCGTTATAGTTAGTTCAGCTAACTATAACTCGCGCCCCCGCAATGCACTGCTGATGACGTCACATATTACATCACTCATGACATGGTCAGTGACATCACTGATGACATCACTGATGACATCTCAAATGACATCACTGATGACATCATCCAGTGACTGTGTGTTTCTGTAAAGTTTAAATATGTTTAATATATATAGGGAAAGGCGTATTGAAGAATGAGTGGGTGTATAAGTGTCTGAATGGATGATTTAGTACGTGCGTGACTGACTCTACAAGTGAGTGATTAAACGTATCTTACTGAATGCATGGGTTAGTGACTAAACTGTGTGAATGTCTGTATCCGTCTGTTGGTGTGTAAGTGGATGCATGGATTTGCGAATAGCTACATGAGTGTCTATATGGGTTATTGATTGGTTCTATGAGTATCTGTATGGGTGCCTGAGTGTTTGTGTGGATGGGGTGTGTGCGACTGTGCATAGATGTGTGAGTGGGTGATTCACTGGGTGGATGGTTTCAAGAGTGCATCTGTGATAGACTGTATGGGTGGGTAAGTGTGTGTAAGAGTGTGTTAGTGAGTGAATGTATGTCCCAGTGGTACATGTGTGAGTAACTACATATGTGAAAGGCAGTATATATGTGTATTGGAGTATATAAATAGCTATAAGCGAGAGTGAGTGATTGTGATAGTGGCTGTATGGATGAGTGTGTGCTTGTATCAGTGATTGTATAAGAGCGTAACAATGTGCTAGTATTTGTATGATTAAGTGAGCTGGTGTGTGTATAACTGTATAGGTGAGTAAATGGCAGTGTGTTTAATTATTTGCATGACTGACTAGGTGTGTGAGTACCTCTATGGATGAGTGGCGGTGTTTGAGTGTCTATATAGGAGTAAGAGTGCATATGATAGTCCTGTACTGAGTGACCATAAGTATGAGTGACTGTACGGGTGAGTGAGTGGATGTGTTTGTGTAGACCTAAGAATCAGTGAGTGGGTATGTAGTTATTGGTGTTGGAGTGTCTATGGTTTTGCGAATGGCACTCTGTAATTTAGATTGGGTGTATCAAAGGTTATATTAGGGTGTGAGGAGCTGCATCAGATTATCACATGGATGATGTCATCAGTGATGTCATTTGAGATGTCATCAGTGATGTCATCAGTGATGTCACTGACCATGTCATGAGTGATGTAATATGTGACATCATCAGCAGTGCATTGCGGGCGCGAGTTATAGTTAGCTGAACTAACTATAACGGGGAATTTCACGGGTTTTGTACGAGTGCAATGTCCAACTAACTATAACTGTCCCTAAAACCTATGGTTTTTTCAGTGAATTTCAAAGGTTTTTTAAATGCTAATTTCTAACTATAACGTGTCTGAAACCTATGGTTTTTTCAGTGAATTTCAAAGGTTTTTAAAATGCTAATTTGTAACTATAACGTGCCTGAAACCTACGGTTTTTTCAGTGAATTTCAAAGGTTTTTAAATTACAATTTTTAAATGTATTAATTTTTATATTAATTTTTTCACACTGATTTACTACATTTTTAGAAACAATTTCTTTTACATATTTTATTTTTTAAATTACATTGTAATTACATTATACATTACATTACAAAAAATACTTTCTCAGAATGAATTACTTTAGTTTAAATACTTTGCACATAGGCAATAGACTTTTAAGTACAGTAGTTACAGTTGTTGCAATGGGCAACACATTTTCATACACAATGCAACATTCAGCTCAATGTGAATTTCTAGTTAAATGCAATTAGTTACTTTATGGATTACTTTTCTAACCACAGGACTGGATCCTAGATTCAGTCCTGGTACATCTCCTGTAAACAGTTGAGTAAAAGCGTTTTGGTTACAGTCGTGATTTTTAAGGAATATTATTGTATTTTAAAAGTTGACACTTAGAAACTTTTCTCATAGAATCACCAATGTTATCCTATGGAAGGAAATTCACTTAGCAGGTAAAAACTGTTATCGTTACTTTTTCTTACTCAGTGTTGGATCCTGGATCCAGCACTGGTGCATCTCCTGTAAACAGTTGAAAGAATGCGTTTAAGTCATATAGGCGATTTTTAAGGAATATTTGTAGTTTGTGAAAATCGACACTTTGAAACTTTTCTGCTGAAAACCAGACAATGGATTCCTATGGAAGAAAATATAAGTTACTGGTAAGTACGGTTAAAATTACTTTTCAGGACCAGTACTGGGCTGAAAGATACAGCACTGAGGTCTCTCCTTATAACAGGTGAGTAAATCGGAATTCGTATTTCGGCTGATTTTAGAGGAATATTTGTATGTTTCAAAAATCAACACTTAGAAACTTTTTCAGCAAAAAGCAGGCAATGATATCCTATGGAAGGAAATTCAAGTTACTGGTAAGTACGGTTAAAATTACTTTTGAGGATCAGTACTGGGCTGAAAGATGCAGCACTGAGGTCTCTCCTGATAACAGATGAGTAAATCGGAATTCGTATTTCGGCTGATTTTAGATGAATATTTTAAAGTTCCAAAACTCCACACTTAGAAGAATTTCCAAGTGAAACCAGTCAATGTTAGCCTATGGAAGGAAATTCAAGTTACCGGTAAGTACGGTTAAAATTACTTTTCAGGATCAGTACTGGGCTGAAAGATGCAGCACTGAGGTCTCTCCTGATAACAGGTGAGTAAATCGGAATTCGTATTTCGGCTGATTTTAGAGGAATATTTTAAAGTTCCAAAACTCCACACTTAGAAGAATTTCCAAGTGAAACCAGTCAATGTTAGCCTATGAAGGAAATTCAAGTTACCGGTAAGTACGGTTAAAATTACTTTTGAGGATCAGTACTGGGCTGAAAGATGCAGCACTGAGGTCTCTCCTGATAACAGGTGAGTAAATCGGAATTCGTATTTCGGCTGATTTTAGAGGAATATTTTAAAGTTCCAAAACTCCACACTTAGAAGAATTTCCAAGTGAAACCAGTCAATGTTAGCCTATGAAGGAAATTCAAGTTACCGGTAAGTACGGTTAAAATTACTTTTGAGGATCAGTACTGGGCTGAAAGATGCAGCACTGACGTCTCTCCTGATAACAGGTGAGTAAATCGGAATTCGTATTTCGGCTGATTTTAGAGGAATATTTTAAAGTTCCAAAACTCAACACTTAGAAGAATTTCCAAGTGAAACCAGTCAATGTTAGCCTATGGAAGGAAATTCAAGTTACCGGTAAGTACGGTTAAAATTACTTTTCAGGACCAGTACTGGGCTGAAAGATACAGCACTGAGGTCTCTCCTGATAACAGGTGAGTAAATCGGAATTCGTATTTCGGCTGATTTTAGAGGAATATTTGTATGTTTCAAAAATCAACACTTAGAAACTTTTTCAGCAAAAAGCAGGCAATGATATCCTATGGAAGGAAATTCAAGTTACTGGTAAGTACGGTTAAAATTACTTTTGAGGATCAGTACTGGGCTGAAAGATGCAGCACTGAGATCTCTCCTGATAACAGGTGAGTAAATCGGAATTCGTATTTCGGCTGATTTTAGAGGAATATTTTAAAGTTCCAAAACTCCACACTTAGAAGAATTTCCAAGTGAAACCAGTCAATGATAGCCTATGAAGGAAATTCAAGTTACCGGTAAGTACGGTTAAAATTACTTTTGAGGATCAGTACTGGGCTGAAAGATGCAGCACTGAGGTCTCTCCTGATAACAGGTGAGTAAATCGGAATTCGTATTTCGGCTGATTTTAGAGGAATATTTTAAAGTTCCAAAACTCCACACTTAGAAGAATTTCCAAGTGAAACCAGTCAATGTTAGCCTATGAAGGAAATTCAAGTTACCGGTAAGTACGGTTAAAATTACTTTTCAGGACCAGTACTGGGCTGAAAGATGCAGCACTGAGGTCTCTCCTGATAGCAGGTGAGTAAATCGGAATTCGTATTTCGGCTGATTTTAGAGGAATATTTTAAAGTTCCAAAACTCCACACTTAGAAGAATTTCCAAGTGAAACCAGTCAATGTTAGCCTATGGAAGGAAATTCAAGTTACTGGTAAGTACGGTTAAAATTACTTTTCAGGATTAGTACTGGGCTGAAAGATGCAGCACTGAGGTCTCTCCTGATAACAGGTGAGTAAATCAGAATTCGTATTTCGGCTGATTTTAGAGGAATATTTGCACAATGGTGAAGGGAGGGGCGGGGCCTGAGGTGACATCTGTGCAAACGCACCCGTGGCGCGTTTTAAGTTGGGGGATTAAGTCCCCTTGAATCATGAGGGTCCCTACGGGCCAACTAGCCCACCAGGAACCTCCAGTATGCGCCAGGGGCTGCGTTGCAGAGACATGTACAGAGGCCACACCCCTTTTACACCTCTCTGCAACGCAGCTCTGTGGCGCTTTCTGGACGTACCTGTTGGGCTAGTTGGCCCCCAGGGACCCTCAGGATTGAAGAGGATTTAATTCCCCATCTTAAAACGCCCCACGGGGCCTGTTTGCACACATGTCACCTGAAGCCCCGCCCCTCCCTTCACCACTGTGCAAACTCGCCCCGTGGCGCGTTTTAAGTCGGGGATTAACTCCTTGAATCCTGAGGGTCCCTGGGGTGCAACTAGCCCACCATATACCTCCAAAAGCGCCATAGAGCTGCGTTGCAGAGAGGTGTAAAGAGGGCGTGGCCTCTGTACACCTCTCTGCAAGGCAGCCCCTGGCGCATACTGGAGGTTCCTGGTGGGCTAGTTGGCCTCAGGGACCCCCAGTATTCAAGGGGAATTCGTTCCCCTCTGCAAACGCGCCAGGGGCGCGTTTGCAGAGTGGTGAAGGAAGGGGCGGGGCCTACGGGCCCGATCGTTTTTTTGTTTTTTTCCCTGAAGGGGGGCTGTGTGCCCCCCCCTTCCTTTTTTCTATTTTTAGGCCCTGGGGACCCCATCCCCCAGGGCCTTACCCCTTTTTTTAAAATTAAAATAAATTAAAAAAAACAGGAAGGGGGCCGCGTGGCCCCCTTCCCTGGGCCTGTATTGGCCCCGGGGACCCCATCCCCGGGGCATGGCCTCTTTTTTTTTATTTGGAGGGGGCTGCGTGGCCCCCTCCTCAGGCCATTTAAGGCCCGGGGACCCCATCCCCCGGGCCGGCCTTGCACTTTTTAATTTTTTTTTCCTTTTTACTTTGGGGAGGGGGCTGCGTGGCCCCCTCCGTGGCCACTTATGGCCCCGGGACCCCATCCCCGGGGCCTGGCCTCTCGTTGGGGACTGTGGGGGGTCCCCAAGCCCCCACAGTCCCGCCGGCTCCCCGTGTCCTACGTGAGCCGGCATTGCTTACACATGGGGAGCTGCTAAGATGCAGCTCCCCATGTGGAAAGCATCGGCTTTGGATATTGGAAGCGAGAGCAGGTTTCCTGCTCTCTCTTCCAATATCCAAAGCAAGTTTGCAATGACAGGACGGGAGCCGCGAGGCTCCCGTCCTGTCATTGCAAACAGCAGTGTCCCGGGGGTAGGCACCCGGGACACTGCAGGAGCCGGCCCTGGGGGTGGTGGTCCCCAGGGCCACCACAGGCTCCAGGAGGCGGGCCGCGCGGCCCCCTCCCTACATTTTGAAAGCCCCGGGAGGTGGTGGTCCCGGGGCTTGGGGGTCCAAAACGGAACCCCATTTTAATTTTTCTTAGTGCCCCGGGGAGGTGGTGGTCCCGGGGCATGTGGGGGCTGGAGCCCCCACACAGGTTTTTCATTTAAAAAGAAGCCCCGGGAGGTGGTGGTCCCCGGGGCTGCGGGAGGGCTCAGAGCCCTCCCGCACCATTATACATAAAGACCCAGGGGTGGTGGTCCCGGGGCTTGGGGGCCCTTAGAGGCCCCCACACATAAATTAACCCCCCAGCATGCCCCGGGACTTGGCCCACCCGGGGCCAATTACATCGGCGCGGAGACCGCGCTTCGATTCTCGGCAGGATTCGCGCACCCTGAGCGCATCCTGCCGATTTTTAAAAAAAAATATATTTTTTGCCCAGGGGTCCTTGTGGGACCCCTGAGCAAACCTAGGGGTCAGGGTGTTTCTACCCTGCTCCCTTTGTGCGCTTTGCGCACTTGTTTCTGTCCTCGGTTCTACCGAGGGACAAAATGGCTGCCAACACTTCCTGATTTGGAGTGCGCGAATCCTGCCGAAAAAAAAATCGAAGCGCGGTCTTCCGCGCTCGATTGTATCTTGCCCCCGGGTGGCCCAAGTCCCGGGGCATGGTGGGGGTTAATTTTATGTGTGGGGGCCTCAAAGGGCCCCCTAAGCCCCGGGGACCGCCACCCCCGGGGCTTTATTGAAAAATGGTGCGGGAGGGCTCTTCTGCCCTCCCGCAGCCCCAGGGACCGCCACCCCCGGGGCTTCTTTTTAATTTAAATAAGGTGTGTGGGGGCTCCAGCCCCACACGCCCGAGGACCACCACCTCCCCGGGGCACTTATAAAATAAATGTGGGTGTCCATTACGGACCCCAGAGCCCCGGGACCACCACCTCCCCGGGGCTGTGCAACTTAAGAGAGGGGCCGCGCGGCCCCCTCCTGGAAGCCCTTGATGGCCCTGGGGACCGCCACCCCCAGGGCCGGCTCCTGCAGTGTCCCGGGGTACCTACCCCGGGACACTGCTGTTTGCAATGACAGGACGGGAGCCTCGCGGCTCCCGTCCTGTCATTACAAACTGCTTTGGATATTGGAAGAGAGAGCAGGAAAAACCTGCTCTCTCTTCCAATATCCAAAGCCGACTGCTTTCCACATGGGGAGAAGCATGTTAGCTGCTCCCCATGTGTAAAAGCAATGCCGGCTCCCGTAGGACACGGGGAGCCGGCGGGACTGTGGGGGTTTGGGGACCCCCACAGTCCCCAACGAGAGGCCAGGCCCCGGGGGATGGGGTCCCTGGGGCAAGTAGTGGCCCGGGAGGGGGCCACGCAGCCCCCTCCCCAAAGTTTAAAAAAATAAAAAAAAGGGTATGGCCGGCCCCGGGGGATGGGGTCCCCGGGGCCTTAAATGGCCAGAGGAGGGGGCCACACAGCCCCCTCCAAAGAATAAAATTAAAAATAGAGGCCATGCCCCGGGGATGGGCTCCCGGGGCCAATACAGGCCCAGGGAAGGGGGCCACACGGCCCCCTTCCCGTTTTTTTTAAAATTTTAATTACAAAAAAGGGGTAAGGCCCTGGGGGATGGGGTCCCCAGGGCCCAAAAACAGGAAAAAGGAAGGGGGCCACACAGCCCCCTTCAGGCACAAAAAAAAAAAAAAAGATCGGGCCCGCAGGCCCCGCCCCTTCCTTCACCACTCTGCAAATGCGCCCCTGGCGCGTTTGCAGAGGGGGAATGAATTCCCCTTGAATACTGGGGGTCCCTGGGGGCCAACTAGCCCACCAGGAACCTCCAGTATGCGCCAGGGGCTGCCTTGCAGAGAGGTGTACAGAGGCCACGCCCCTTTTACACCTCTCTGCAACGCAGCTCTGTGGCGCTTTTGGAGGTATATGGTGGGCTAGTTGGACTCCGGGGACCCTCAGGATTCAAGGGGACTTAATCCCCAACTTAAAACGCGCCACGGGCGTGTTTGCACAGTGGTGAAGGGAGGGCGGGGCTTCAGGTGACATGTGTGCAAACAGGCCCCGTGGCGAGTTTTAAGATGGGGAATTAAATCCCTTCAATCCTGAGGGTCCCTGGAGGCCAACTAGCCCAACAGGTACATCCAGAAAGCGCCACAGAGCTGCGTTGCAGAGAGGTGTAAAAGGGATGTGGCCTCTCTACACGTCTCTGCAACGCAGCCCCTGAGCGCATATTGGAGGTTCCTGGTGGGCTAGTTGGCCCCTAGGGACCCTCAGGATTCAAGGGGACTTAATCCCCCAACTTAAAACGCGCCACGGGGCGCGTTTGCACAGATGTCACCTCAGGCCCCGCCCCTTCCTTTACCATTGTGCAAATATTCTTCTAAAATCATCCGAAATACGAATTCCGATTTACTCACCTGTTATAAGGAGAGACCTCAGTGCTGCATCTTTCAGCCCAGTACTGGTCCTGAAAAGTAATTTTAACCGTACTTACCAGTAACTTGAATTTCCTTCCATAGGATATCATTGCCTGCTTTTTGCTGAAAAAGTTTCTAAGTGTTGATTTTTGAAACATACAAATATTCCTCTAAAATCAGCCGAAATACGAATTCCGATTTACTCACCTGTTATAAGGAGAGACCTCAGTGCTGTATCTTTCAGCCCAGTACTGGTCCTGAAAAGTAATTTTAACCGTACTTACTATTAACTTGAATTTCCTTGCATAGGATATCATTGCCTGCTTTTTGCTGAAAAAGTTTCTAAGTGTTGATTTTTGAAACATACAAATATTCCTCTAAAATCAGCCGAAATACGAATTCTGATTTACTCACCTGTTATCAGGAGAGACCTCAGTGCTGTATCTTTCAGCCCAGTACTGGTCCTGAAAAGTAATTTTAACCGTACTTACCAGTAACTTGAATTTCCTTCCATAGGCTAACATTGACTGGTTTCACTTGGAAATTCTTCTAAGTGTGGAGTTTTGGAACTTTAAAATATTCATCTAAAATCAGCCGAAATACGAATTCCGATTTACTCACCTGTTATAAGGAGAGACCTCAGTGCTGTATCTTTCAGCCCAGTACTGGTCCTGAAAAGTAATTTTAACCGTACTTACCAGTAACTTGAATTTCCTTCCATAGGCTAACATTGACTGGTTTCACTTGGAAATTCTTCTAAGTGTGGAGTTTTGGAACTTTAAAATATTCATCTAAAATCAGCCGAAATACGAATTCCGATTTACTCACCTGTTATCAGGAGAGACCTCAGTGCTGCATCTTTAAGCCAAGTACTAATCCTGAAAACTAATTTTAACCGTACTTACCAGTAACTTGAATTTCCTTCCATAGGATATCATTGCCTGCTTTTTGCTGAAAAAGTTTCTGTTGATTTTTGAAACATACAAATATTCCTCTAAAATCAGCCGAAATCCGAATTCCGACTTACTCACCTGTTATCAGGAGAAAACCCAGTGCTGCACCTTTTAGCCCAGCACTGACACTGAAAAGTAATTCTAACCGTACTTACCAGTAACTTGAATTTCCTTCCATAGGCTAACATTGACTGGTTTCACTTGGAAATTCTTCTAAGTGTGGAGTTTTGGAACTTTAAAATATTCCTCTAAAATCAGCCGAAATACGAATTCCGATTTACTCACCTGTTATCAGGAGAGAACCCAGTGCTGCATCTTTTAGCCCAGCACTGACCCTGAAAAGTAATTTTAACCGTACTTACCAGTAACTTATATTTTCTTCCATAGGAATCCATTGTCTGGTTTTCAGCAAAAAGTTTCAAAGTGTTGATTTTTACAAACTACAAATATTCCTTAAAAATCGCCTGTATGACTTAAACGCATTCTTTCAACTGTTTACAGGAGATGCACCAGTGCTGGATCCAGGATCCAACACTGAGTAAGAAAAAGTAACGATAACAGTTTTTACCTGCTAAGTGAATTTCCTTCCATAGGATAACATTGGTGACTATATGAGAAAAAGTTTCTAAGTGTCAACTTTTAAAATACAATAATATTCCTTAAAAATCAGTACTGTAACCAAAACGCTTTTACTCAACTGTTTACAGGAGATGTCCCAGGACTTAATCTAGGATCCAGTCCTGTGGTTAGAAAAGTAATCCATAAAGTAACTAATTGCATTTAACTAGAAATTCACATTGAGCTGAATGTTGCATTGTGTTTGAAAATGTGTTGCCCATTGCAACAACTGTAACTACTGTACTTAAAAGTCTATTGCCTATCTGCAAAGTATTTAAACTAAAGTAATTCATTCTGAGAAAGTATTTTTGTAATGTAATGTATAATGTAATTACAATGTAATTTAAAAAATAAAATATGTAAAAAAAATTGTTTCTAAATATGTAGTAAATCAGTATGAAAAAAATTAATATAACAATTAATACTTTTAAAAATTGTCATTTACAAAACCTTAGGAATTCACTGAAAAAACCGTAGGTTTCAGGCACGTTATAGTTAGAAATTAGCATTTTAAAAACCTTTGAAATTCACTGAAAAAACCATAGGTTTCAAAAACGTTATAGTTACAAATTAGCATTTAAAAACCTTTGAAATTCACTGAAAAAACCATAGGTTTTAGGGACAGTTATAGTTACTTGGACATTGCACTCGTAAAAAACCCGTGAAATTCCCCCGTTATAGTTAGTTCAGCTAACTATAACTCGCGCCCCCGCAATGCACTGCTGATGACGTCACATATTACATCACTCATGACATGGTCAGTGACATCACTGATGACATCACTGATGACATCTCAAATGACATCACTGATGACATCATCCACGTGATAATCTGATGCACCTCCTCACACCCTAATATAACCTTTGATACACCCACTCTAAATTACAGACTGCCATTCGCAAAACCATAGACACTCCAACACCAATAACTACATACCCACTCACTGATTCTTAGGTCTACACACACACATCCACTCACTCACCCGTACAGTCACTCATACTTATGGTCACTCAGTACAGGACTATCATATGCACTCTTACTCCTATATAGACACTCAAACACCGCCACTCATCCATAGAGGTACTCACACACCTAGTCAGTCATGGAAATAATTAAACACACTGCTATTTACTCACCTATACAGTTATACACACACCAGCTCACTTAATCATACAAATACTAGCACATTGTTACGCTCTTATACAATCACTGATACAAGCACACACTCATCCATACAGCCACTATCACAATCACTCACTCTCAGCTTATAGCTATTTATATACTCCAACACACATATATACTGCCTTTCACATATGTAGTTACTCACACATGTACCACTGGGACATACATTCACTCACTAACACACTCTTACACACACTTACCCACCCATACAGTCTATCACAGATGCACTCTTGAAACCATCCACCCAGTGAATCACCCACTCACACATCTATGCACAGAGTCGCACACACCCCACCCACACAAACACTCAGGCACCCATACAGATACTCAGACAACCAATCAATAACTCATATAGACACTCATGTAGCTATTCACAAACCCATGCAGCCACTTACACAGCAACAGACAGACGGATACAGACATTCACCCAGTTTAGTCACTAACCCATGCATTCAGTAAGATACGTTAAATCACTCACTTATAGAGTCAGTCACGCACCTACTAAATCATCCATACAGACACTTACACACCCACTCATTCTTCAATACGTCTTTTCCTATATATATTAAAAATATTTAAACTTTACAGAAACACACAGTCACTGGATGATGTCATCAGTGATGTCATTTGAGATGTCATCAGTGATGTCATCAGTGATGTCACTGACCATGTCATGAGTGATGTAATATGTGACGTCATCAGCAGTGCATTGCGGGCGCGAGTTATAGTTAGCTGAACTAACTATAACGGGGGAATTTCACGGGTTTTTACGAGTGCAATGTCCAAGTAACTATAACTGTGCCTAAAACCTATGGTTTTTTCAGTGAATTTCAAAGGTTTTTTAAATGCTAATTTGTAACTATAACGTGTCTGAAACCTATGGTTTTTCAGTGAATATATATATATATTCACTGAAAAAACCATAGGTTTTAGGACAGTTATAGTTAGTTGGACATTTCACTCGTACAAAACCATAGAAATTCCCCGTTATAGTTAGTTCAGCTAACTATAACTCGTGCCCCGCAATGCACTGCTGATGACGTCACATATTACATCACTCATGACATGGTCAGTGACATCACTGATGACATCACTGATGACATCTCAAATGACATCACTGATGACATCACTGATGACATCATCCAGTGACTGTGTGTTTCTGTAAAGTTTAAATATGTTTAATATATATAGGGAAAGGCGTATTGAAGAATGAGTGGGTGTATAAGTGTCTGAATGGATGATTTAGTACGTGAGTGACTGACTCTACAAGTGAGTGATTAAATGTATCTTACTGAATGCATGGGTTAGTGACTAAACTGTGTGAATGTCTGTATCCGTCTGTCTGTTGGTTTGTAAGCGGCTGCATGGCTTTCTGAATAGCTACATGAGTGTCTACATGGGTTATTGATTGATTGTCTGAGTATCTGTATGGGTGCCTGAGTGTTTGTGTGGGTGGGGTGTGTGTGACTCTGTGCATAGATGTGTGAGTTGGTGATTCACTGGGTGCATGCTTTCAAGAGTACATCTGTGATGGACTGTATGGGTGGGTGAGTGTGTGTATGGGTGTGTTAGTGATTGAATGCATATCTCAGTGGTACATGTGTGAGTAACTACATATGTGCAAGGCAGTATATATGTGTGTTGGAGTATATAAATGGCTATAAGTGAGAGTGTGTGATTGTGAGAGTGGCTGTATGGATGAGTGTGTACTTGTATCAGTGATTGTATAAGAGCGTAAGAATGTGCTAGTATTTGTATGAGTAAGTGAGCTGGTGTGTGTATAACTGTATAGGTGAGTAAATGGGTGTGTGATTAAGTTTTTTCCATGACTGACTAGGTGTGTGAGTACCTCTATGGATGAGTGGCGGTGTTTGAGTGTCTATATAGGAGTAAGAGTGCATATGATAGTCCTGTACTGAGTGACCATAAGTATGAGTGACTGTACGGGTGAGTGAGTGGATGTGTGTGTGTAGACCTAAGAATCAGTGAGTGGGTATGTAGTTATTGGTGTTGGAGTGTCTATGGTTTTGCGAATGGCAGTCTGTAATTTAGAGTGGGTGTATCAAAGGTTATATTAGGGTGTGAGGAGGTGCATCAGATTATCACGTGGATGATGTCATCAGTGATGTCATTTGAGATGTCATCAGTGATGTCATCAGTGATGTCACTGACCATGTCATGAGTGATGTAATATGTGACGTCATCAGCAGTGCATTGCGGGGCGCGAGTTATAGTTAGCTGAACTAACTATAACGGGGAATTTCACGGGTTTTTTACGAGTGCAATGTCCAAGTAACTATAACTGTCCCTAAAACCTATGGTTTTTTCAGTGAATTTCAAAGGTTTTTTAAATGCTAATTTGTAACTATAACGTGTCTGAAACCTATGGTTTTTCAGTGAATATATATATATATTCACTGAAAAAACCATAGTTTTTAGGGACAGTTATAGTTAGTTGGACATTTCACTCATACAAAACCATAGAAAT
Source organism: Calotriton arnoldi (assembly GCA_963921515.1). NCBI lineage: Eukaryota > Metazoa > Chordata > Amphibia > Caudata > Salamandridae > Calotriton > Calotriton arnoldi. The sequence goes on from CAWUFW010008562.1 coordinate 386,415, forward strand.
TCCCCCGTTATAGTTAGTTCAGCTAACTATAACTCGTGCCCCCGCAATGCACTGCTGATGACGTCACATATTACATCACTCATGACATGGTCAGTGACATCACTGATGACATCACTGATGACATCTCAAATGACATCACTGATGACATCACTGATGACATCATCCAGTGACTGTGTGTTTCTGTAAAGTTTAAATATGTTTAATATATATAGGGAAAGGCGTATTGAAGAATGAGTGGGTGTATAAGTGTCTGAATGGATGATTTAGTACGTGAGTGACTGACTCTACAAGTGAGTGATTAAATGTATCTTACTGAATGCATGGGTTAGTGACTAAACTGTGTGAATGTCTGTATCCGTCTGTCTGTTGGTTTGTAAGCGGCTGCATGGCTTTCTGAATAGCTACATGAGTGTCTACATGGGTTATTGATTGATTGTCTGAGTATCTGTATGGGTGCCTGAGTGTTTGTGTGGGTGGGGTGTGTGTGACTCTGTGCATAGATGTGTGAGTTGGTGATTCACTGGGTGCATGCTTTCAAGAGTACATCTGTGATGGACTGTATGGGTGGGTGAGTGTGTGTATGGGTGTGTTAGTGATTGAATGCATATCTCAGTGGTACATGTGTGAGTAACTACATATGTGTAAGGCAGTATATATGTGTGTTGGAGTATATAAATGGCTATAAGTGAGAGTGTGTGATTGTGAGAGTGGCTGTATGGATGAGTGTGTACTTGTATCAGTGATTGTATAAGAGCGTAAGAATGTGCTAGTATTTGTATGAGTAAGTGAGCTGGTGTGTGTATAACTGTATAGGTGAGTAAATGGGTGTGTGATTAAGTTTTTGCATGACTGACTAGGTGTGTGAGTACCTCTGTGGATGAGTGGCGGTGTGTGAGTGTTTATATAGGTGTATGAGTGCATATGATAGTCCTGTACTGAGTGACTAAGTATGAGTGACTGTACGGGTGAGTGAGTGGATGTGTGTGTAGACCTAAGAATCAGTGAGTGGGTATGTAGTTTTGGTGTTGGAGTGTCTATGGTTTTGAGAATGGCAGTCTGTAATTTAGAGTGGGTGTATCAAAAGTTATATTAGGGTGTGAGAAGATGCATGAAATTATCACATGGATGATGTCATCAGTGATGTCATTTGAGATGTCATCAGTGATGTCATCAGTGATGTCACTGACCATGTCATGAGTGATGTAATATGTGACGTCATCAGCAGTGCATTGCGGGCGCGAGTTATAGTTAGCTGAACTAACTATAACGGGGGAATTTCTATGGTTTTGTACGAGTGAAATGTCCAACTAACTATAACTGTCCCTAAAACCTATGGTTTTTCAGTGAATTTCAAAGGTTTTTTAAATGCTAATTTCTAACTATAACGTGTCTGAAACCTATGGTTTTTTCAGTGAATTTCAAAGGTTTTTAAATGCTAATTTCTAACTATAACGTGCCTGAAACCTATGATTTTTTAAGTGAATTTCAAAGGTTTTTTTAAATGCTAGTTTCTAACTATGCCTACAGAGGTAGGACATGTGAAGAAAGAAGAAAAAACGCACAGAAAGAAGCAAAAGATGTGCAGAAAGAAGCAACAGAGGAGCAGAAAGAGGCCTTGTTGCAAAATCATCCTGTGCCCACAACTTTTTCAGACGGGTACTGGTGGTAACTGTCTCTAACTAACCAGAGCCAGTGCTATGCTAAAACACACTTAGAATACAGTGAAAACACCTACATACACTAGGGAACACTATGCGTTGGGGTACCCCTGTGATTAGCATGACCTCCTCTGCAAGTCCCTAGTACATAATAGGGCAGGGGGATTAAAACTACCTCTTAAAACACGCTACAGGGCGCGTTTGCACAGTGGTGAAGGGAGGGGGGGCCTGAGGTGACGTGTGCAAACGCACCCCGTGGCGCGTTTTAAGTTGCGGGATTAAGTCCCCTTGAATTCTGAGGGTCCCTGGGGCCCAACTAGCCCCCCAGGTACCTACAGTTAGGACCACAGAGCTGAGTTGAAGAGAGGCGTTCCGAGGCCACGCACCTTTTTCACCTCTCTGCAACGCAACTCTGTTGTGCTTACTGAAGGTACCTGGTGGGCTAGTTGGCCCCCAGGGTCCCTCAGGATTCAAAGGGAATTAATTCCCCAACTTGAAACGCACCACAGGGCGTGTTTGCGCACATGTCACCTGAGGCCCCGCCCTCTCCTTCACCACTGTGCAAACGCGCCCCGTGGTGCGTTTTAAGTTGGGGGATTATGTCACCTTGAATCCTGAGGGTCCCTGGGGCCCAACTAGCCCACTAGATACTTCCAGTAAGCACCACAGGCCTGCGTTGCAACGCCTGTAACAAATTGTGCAGTTGTGTTTAGGTAGTGAAGAGGGTCGTGCTGGGGGTAGTGTTTTAGGGTTTAGGGTAGTGCAGTGGTGTTTGTGTAGTGTAGGGGGTCATGCTGGGGGTAGATTTAGGGTTTAGGGTAGTGCAGTGGTGTTTGGGTAGTGTAGGGAGTTGTGCTGGGGGAGTGTTTTAGGGTTTAGGGTAGTGCAGTGGTGTTTGGGTAGTGTAGGGGGTCGTGCTGGGGGTAGTGTTTTAGGGTTTAGGGTAGTGCAGTGGTCTTTGGGTAGTGTAGGGGGTCATGCTGGGGGTAGTGATTTAGGGTAGTGCAGTGGTGTTTGGGTAGTGTAGGGGTACTGCTGGGGGTAGTGTTTTAGGGTTTAGGTTAGTGCAGTGGTGTTTGGGTAGTGTAGGGGTACTGCTGGGGGTAGTGTTTTAGGGTTTAGGGTAGTGCAGTGGTGTTTGTGTAGTGTAGGGGGTAGTGTTTTAGGGTTTAGGGTAGTGCAGTGGTGTTTGTGTAGTGTAGGAGGTCGTGTTTTAGGGTTTAGGGTAGTGCAGTGGTCTTTGGGTAGTGTAGGGAGTCGTGCGGGGGTAGTGTTTTAGGGTTTAGGGTAGTGTAGGGGGTCATGCGGGGGTAGTGTTTTAGGGATTAGGGTAGTGCATTGGTGTTTGGGTAGTGTAGGGGGTCATGCGGGGGTAGTGTTTTAGGGTTTAGGGCAGTGCAGTGGTGTTTGGGTAGTGTAGGGTGTCGTGCTGGGGGAGTGTTTTAGGGTTTAGGGCAGTGCAGTGGTGTTCGGGTAGTGTAGGGGGTCATGCTGGGGGAGTGTTTTAGGGTTTAGGGCAGTGCAGTGGTGTTCGGGTAGTGTAGGGGGTCATGCTGGGGGGAGTGTTTGAGGGTTTAGGGCAGTGCAGTCGTGTTCGGGTAGTATAGGGGGTTGTGCTGGGGGTAGTATTTTAGGGTTTAGGGTAGTGCAGTGGTGTTCGGGTAGTGTAGGGGGTCGTGCTGGGGGTAGTGTTCTAGGGTTTAGAGCAGTGCAGTGGTGTTTGGGCAGTGTAGGGGGTAATGTTGGGGGTGGTGTTTTAGGGTTTAGGGCCGTGCAGTGCTGTTCGGGCAGTGTAGGGGGTCGTGCTGGGGGTGGTGTTTCAGGGTTTAGGGCAGTGCAGTGGTGTTCGGGCAGTGTAGGGGGTGGTGTTTCAGGGTTTATGGCAGTGCAGTGGTGTTCGGGCAGTGTAGGGGTCGTGCAGGGGGTGGTGTTTCAGGGTTTAGGGCAGTGGTGTACGGGCAGTGTAGGGGGTCGTGCTGGGGGTGGTGTTTCAGGGTTTGGGGCAGTGCAGCGGTGTTCGAGCAGTAAAGGGGGTCGTGCTGGGGGTGGTGTTTCAGGGTTTAGGGCAGTGCAGTGGTGTTTGTGTAGTGTAGGAGGTCGTGTTTTAGGGTTTAGGGTAGTGCAGTGGTCTTTGGGTAGTGTAGGGAGTCGTGCGGGGGTAGTGTTTTAGGGTTTAGGGTAGTGTAGGGGGTCATGCGGGGGTAGTGTTTTAGGGATTAGGGTAGTGCATTGGTGTTTGGGTAGTGTAGGGGGTCATGCGGGGGTAGTGTTTTAGGGTTTAGGGCAGTGCAGTGGTGTTTGGGTAGTGTAGGGTGTCATGCTGGGGGAGTGTTTTAGGGTTTAGGGCAGTGCAGTGGTGTTCGGGTAGTGTAGGGGGTCATGCTGGGGGAGTGTTTTAGGGTTTAGGGCAGTGCAGTGGTGTTCGGGTAGTGTAGGGGGTCATGCTGGGGGAGTGTTTGAGGGTTTAGGGCAGTGCAGTCGTGTTCGGGTAGTATAGGGGTTGTGCTGGGGGTAGTATTTTAGGGTTTAGGGTAGTGCAGTGGTGTTCGGGTAGTGTAGGGGGTCGTGCTGGGGGTAGTGTTCTAGGGTTTAGAGCAGTGCAGTGGTGTTTGGGCAGTGTAGGGGGTAATGTTGGGGGTGGTGTTTTAGGGTTTAGGGCAGTGCAGTGGTGTTCGGGCAGTGTAGGGGGTCGTGCTGGGGGTGGTGTTTCAGGGTTTAGGGCAGTGCAGTGGTGTTCGGGCAGTGTAGGGGGTGGTGTTTCAGGGTTTATGGCAGTGCAGTGGTGTTCGGGCAGTGTAGGGGGTCGTGCAGAGGGTGGTGTTTCAGGGTTTAGGGCAGTGGTGTAAGGGCAGTGTAGGGGTCGTGCTGGGGGTGGTGTTTCAGGGTTTGGGGCAGTGCAGCGGTGTTCGAGCAGTAAAGGGGTCGTGCTGGGGGTGGTGTTTCAGGGTTTAGGGCAGTGCAGTGGTGTTCAGGCAGTGTAGGGGGCGGTGCAGGGGGTGGTGTTTCAGGGTTTAGGGCAGTGCAGTGGTGTTCGGGCAGTGTAGGGGTGCTGCAGGGGTGGTGTTTCAGGGTTTAGGGCAGTGCAGTGGTGTTCGGGCAGTGTAGGGGGTCGTGCTGGGGCTGGTGTTTCAGGGTTTAGGGCAGTACAGTGGTGTTCGGGCAGTGTAGGGGGTCATGCTGGGGCTGGTGTTTCAGGGTTTAGGGCAGTGCAGTGGTGTTCGGGCAGTGTAGGTGGTCGTGATGGGGCTGGTGTTTCGGGGTTTAGGGCAGTGCAGTGGTGTTCGGGCAGTGTAGGGGGTCATGCTGGGGCTGGTGTTTCAGGGTTTAGGGCAGTGCAGTGGTGTTCGGGCAGTGTAGGGGGTTATGCTGGGGGTGGTGTTTCAGCGTTTAGGGCAGTGCAGTGGTGTTCGGGCAGTGTAGGAGGTCATGCTAGGGTATGTGTTTCAGGGTTTAGGGCAGTGCAGTGGTGTTCGGGCAGTGTAGGGGGTCGTGCAGGAGCTGGTGTTTCAGGGTTTAGGGCAGTGCAGTGGTGTTCGGGCAGTGTAGGGGTCGTGCTGGGGGTAGTGTTTTAGGGTTTAGGGTAGTGCAGTGGTGCTTGTGTAGTGTAGGGGGTCGTGCTGGGGGTAGTGTTTTAGGGTAGTGCAGTGGTGTTTGGGTAGTGTAGGGGGTCGTGCTGGGGGTAGTGTTTTAGGATTTAGGTTAGTGCAGTGGTGTTTGGGTAGTGTAGGGTGTCGTGCTGGGGGTAGTGTTTTAGGGTTTAAGGTAGTGCAGTGGTGTTTGTGTAGTGTAGGGGTCATGCTGGGGGTAGTGTTTTAGGGTTTAGGGTAGTGCAGTGGTGCTTGTGTAGTGTAGGGGGTCATGCTGGGGGTAGTGTTTTAGGGTTTAGGGTAGTGCAGTGGTGTTTGTGTAGTGTAGGGGTCATGTTTTAGGGTAGTGCAGTGGTGTTTGGGTAGTGTAGGGGGTCGTGCTGGGGGTAGTGTTTTAGGGTTTAGGGTAGTGCAGTGGTCTTTGGGTAGTGTAGGGGGTCATGCTGGGGGTAGTGATTTAGGGTAGTGCAGTGGTGTTTGGGTAGTGTAGGGGGTACTGCTGGGGGTAGTGTTTTAGGGTTTAGGTTAGTGCAGTGGTGTTTGGGTAGTGTAGGGGTACTGCTGGGGGTAGTGTTTTAGGGTTTAGGGTAGTGCAGTGGTGTTTGTGTAGTGTAGGGGGTAGTGTTTTAGGGTTTAGGGTAGTGCAGTGGTGTTTGTGTAGTGTAGGAGGTCGTGTTTTAGGGTTTAGGGTAGTGCAGTGGTCTTTGGGTAGTGTAGGGAGTCGTGCGGGGTAGTGTTTTAGGGTTTAGGGTAGTGTAGGGGTCATGCGGGGGTAGTGTTTTAGGGATTAGGGTAGTGCATTGGTGTTTGGGTAGTGTAGGGGTCATGCGGGGGTAGTGTTTTAGGGTTTAGGGCAGTGCAGTGGTGTTTGGGTAGTGTAGGGTGTCGTGCTGGGGGAGTGTTTTAGGGTTTAGGGCAGTGCAGTGGTGTTCGGGTAGTGTAGGGGGTCGTGCTGGGGGAGTGTTTTAGGGTTTAGGGCAGTGCAGTGGTGTTCGGGTAGTGTAGGGGTCATGCTGGGGGAGTGTTTGAGGGTTTAGGGCAGTGCAGTCGTGTTCGGGTAGTATAGGGGGTTGTGCTGGGGTAGTATTTCAGGGTTTAGGGTAGTGCAGTGGTGTTCGGGTAGTGTAGGGGGTCGTGCTGGGGGTAGTGTTCTAGGGTTTAGAGCAGTGCAGTGGTGTTTGGGCAGTGTAGGGGGTAATGTTGGGGGTGGTGTTTTAGGGTTTAGGGCAGTGCAGTGGTGTTCGGGCAGTGTAGGGGGTCGTGCTGGGGGTGGTGTTTCAGGGTTTAGGGCAGTGCAGTGGTGTTCGGGCAGTGTAGGGGGTCGTGCAGAGGGTGGTGTTTCAGGGTTTAGGGCAGTGGTGTACGGGCAGTGTAGGGGGTCGTGCTGGGGGTGGTGTTTCAGGGTTTGGGGCAGTGCAGCGGTGTTCGAGCAGTAAAGGGGGTCGTGCTGGGGGTGGTGTTTCAGGGTTTAGGGCAGTGCAGTGGTGTTCGGGCAGTGTAGGGGGCGGTGCAGGGGTGGTGTTTCAGGGTTTAGGGCAGTGCAGTGGTGTTCGGGCAGTGTAGGGGTGCTGCAGGGGGTGGTGTTTCAGGGTTTAGGGCAGTGCAGTGGTGTTCGGGCAGTGTAGGGGGTCGTGCTGGGGCTGGTGTTTCAGGGTTCAGGGCAGTACAGTGGTGTTCGGGCAGTGTAGGGGGTCGTGCTGGGGCTGGTGTTTCAGGGTTTAGGGCAGTGCAGTGGTGTTCGGGCAGTGTAGGTGGTCGTGCTGGGGCTGGTGTTTCAGGGTTTAGGGCAGTGCAGTGGTGTTCGGGCAGTGTAGGGGTCATGCTGGGGCTGGTGTGTCAGGGTTTAGGAGAGTGGTGTTCGGGAAATGTAGGGGGTTATGCTGGGGGTGGTGTTTCAGGGTTTAGGGCAGTGCAGTGGTGTTCGGGCAGTGTAGGGGGTCATGCTAGGGTATGTGTTTCAGGGTTTAGGGCAGTGCAGTGGTGTTCGGGCAGTGTAGGGGGTCGTGCAGGAGCTGGTGTTTCAGGGTTTAGGGCAGTGCAGTGGTGTTCGGGCAGTGTAGGGGGTCGTGCTGGGGGTAGTGTTTTAGGGTTTAGGGTAGTGCAGTGGTGCTTGTGTAGTGTAGGGGGTCGTGCTGGGGTAGTGTTTTAGGGTAGTGCAGTGTTGTTTGGGTAGTGTAGGGGGTCGTGCTGGGGGTAGTGTTTTAGGATTTAGGTTAGTGCAGTGGTGTTTGGGTAGTGTAGGGTGTCGTGCTGGAGGTAGTGTTTTAGGGTTTAAGGTAGTGCAGTGGTGTTTGTGCAGTGTAGGAGGTCATGCTGGGGGTAGTGTTTTAGGGTTTAGGGTAGTGCAGTAGTGTTTGTGAAGTGTAGGGGGTCATGCTGGGGGTAGTGTTTTAGGGTTTAGGGTAGTGCAGTGGTGTTTGTGTAGTGTAGGGGTCATGTTTTAGGGTAGTGCAGTGGTGTTTGGGTAGTGTAGGGGGTCGTGCTGGGGGTAGTGTTTTAGGATTTAGGTTAGTGCAGTGGTGTTGGGGTAGGTGGTTTAGGGTAGTGCAGTGGTGTTTGTGTAGTGTAGGGGGTCATGCTGGGGGTAGTGTTTTAGGGTTTAGGATAGTGCAGTGGTGATTGTGTAGTGTAGGGGGTCGTGCTGGGGTCATGTTTTAGGGTTTAGGGTAGTGCAGTGGTGTTTTTGTAGTGTAGGGGGTCATGTTTTAAGATGCAACGCTCCAATACCTGACCAGTCTGCACTACATAAAACTACAAAAAACTAAAAATAAAAAGTGTTTTGCACACTTTTGTCATTGGGCTATATGTGGGCTACATCTGGGTAATATTTGTGCTACATTTGGGCTCTTTTTCACTGGTGGCCATCTTGGAAGACTTCTTTGTTATGAAGATCCTAATTTCCTCATTTACTGCAGTCTCCTCAGTAGGAAATGCTTTCAGTTTTTACTTTGATTCCATCAAGAAGGCATTCAGATGTGTCACACATTTGCCATAAATTCAGAATGTTATTACTCTAGTTGTTCATTAGATCACTGTAGTAAAGCTACTGCTCACCAAGGAGTTAACTGGAAGTTTACTGCTGGTATTGAAAGTGATTGTTTCAGTCTGCATGTCAGAATTTTCTAATGAAATAGAAGAGGATTTGAGATCTCACTTAAAACATGCACTAAATTTTCTTTTGCAGCACTAACCATAATTTCTATGGCAAAATGAACCCGCTCATTTTGTTCCTTTTTAAATTAAATGTTTTAAGTGTTACCAGTTTATTCCAATCAAGATGGCTTCAGGTGTGCCATACTTTTGTCATAAGTAAGGCTGTTAGCACTCTAGTTGTTCTTTAGAACACTCTGGGAAGCTGCAGTAGAACACAAAGGCATCAACTGACAGGCTGCTCCTGTTGAAATATAACAGGAAGATATTTGAGATCTCACTTAAAACATGTCCTAATTTTTCTTTCTACAGCACTAACCATAATAACTTCTATGGCAAAATGAACCCCTCATTTTGTTCCTTTTTAAATTAAATGTTTTAAGTGTTACCAGTTTATTCCAATCAAGATGGCTTCAGGTGTGCCATACTTTTGTCATAAGTAAGAAGGTTAGCGCTCTAGTTGTTCTTTAGAACACTCTGGGAAGCTGCAGTAGAACACAAAGGCATCAACTGACAGGCTGCTCCTGTTGAAATATAACAGGAAGATATTTGAGATCACACTTGAAACATGTCCTAATTTTTCTTTCTACAGCACTAACCATAATTTCTATGACAAAATGAACCCCATCATTTTGTTCCTTTTTAAATTAAATGTTTTAATTGTTACCAGTTTATTCCAATCAAGATGGCTTCAGGTGTGCCATACTTTTGTCATAAGTAAGGCTGTTAGCACTCTAGTTGTTCTTTAGAACACTCTGGGAAGCTGCAGTAGAACACAAAGGAATCAACTGACAGTCTCTGCCCTTGTTGGATGTACATGTTTTACTGAGAATGTCAGACTTCATTCTCACATGACTGAGAAAGATAATGTGAATTTACAGAAAATATGCTCTCATTTTAGCTTCTGGGGCACCTTCCAAAACTGTATGGGACAAGCATGTGAAAATAGTTTTCTCTCAAACATGATTCATGATATCCCAGCAGAAGGTTTTTCACAGGGTAAAATCACCTTAGAACACACCACAATTCCTGAAATTAGTATGGTACCATCAACAAATGAATTCTAATGTAACTAAAGTCTGTTATCACCCTTTATAGTTCTCCTTTTGGTAACCCTCAAAATCTTTGATTCACTACAATGCATTTCAAAGGGGTACTATCATTTATATTGGTCCCAAGATGGCTGCCAGCAATTCCAGGATGAAGTGCTGACAGCCAATCAGATCTCACGATGACATGTGTGGTTAGGCTCCGCCCAGATATATATGTGTTTTTACTTTTGATTTTCTCAGCAACTACTGAACGGATTTACACCATTTAACAAAAGGGTTCTTTTTGAACCAAGAACTACCTCTTTGCCAAATTTGGTGTAATTCCGTTCAGCAGTTCAGGCTGTAGCCTTGCATAAAGTTTCCTATGGGAAATTGATTTTTGACTCTTATTTTTTTAATTTCTCCGCAACTACTGAACGGATTTACACCATTTAACAAAAGGGTTCTTTCTGAACCAAGAACTACCTCTTTGCCAAATTTGGTGTAATTCCGTTCAGCAGTTCAGGCTGTAGCCGTGTCTAAAGTTTCCTATGGGAAAATGAATGGGGAAAACATGTTTTGGGACCCCCCTTTTTCTCGGCCCCCGCTTGACGAATCACCCTGAGACTTTCAGGGTAGGAGCGGACCGGAGCGGGCCATAAAGTTTGAAAATTTCGCGAAGATTCGTCAACCGACGCAAGAGTTATTTCAAATAGAATGTCGTAGATTTCCTATGGAAAATAGGTCCTAACTATAACTATCTACTGGCGACCGCCAGTAGATAATTCACTGAAAAAAACATAGGTTTCAAGCATGTTATAGTTAGAAATTAGCATTTAAAAAACCATAGAAATTCACTGAAAAAACCATAGGTTTCAGGAACGTTATAGTTAGTTGGACATTTCCCGCGTACAAAACCATAGCAATTCCGGCGTTATAGTTAGTCCAGCTAACTATAACTCGCGCCCCCGCAATGCACTGCTGAAGACGTCACATATTACATCATTCATGACATGGTCAGTGACATCACTGATGACATCACTGATGACATCACTGATGACATCATCCACGTGAAAATCTGATGCACCTCCTCACACCTGAATATAACCTTTGATACACCCACTCAAAAATACAGACTACCATTTTCGAAAAAATAGACACATCAATACCAGTTACTAAATACGCACTGACTGATTCCTAGGTCTACACACACATCCACTCATTCACCCATACAGTCACTCATACATGCAGTCACTCATCAATACGACACTATCATATGTACTCATACACCTATACAGACACTCACACACTGCCACATATCCAGAGTTACTCACACACCTAGTCAGTCATGCAAAGAATAAATCATACTTCCATTTACTCACCTATACAGACACCACCTCACTTATTCATACAGATACTAACACATAATCACTCTCTTATAGAATCACTGATACAAATACACACTCATCCATGCAGCCACTCTCATAATTACTGACTCTCACATATAGTTATTTATATACACCATCGCTCACATATACTGCCTTTTCCATATGTAGTTACTTGCACATGTGCCACTGAGACATCCATTCACTCACCAACACACCCATACACACACTCACCCACCCATACAGCTGTTTCCACATGCACTCTTGAACCCATACACCCAGTGAATCAACCACTCACACATCTATGCACAGAGTCACACACCTCTCACCCACCTACACACACACTCAGGCAGCCATACAAATACTCAGGCAAGCAATCAATAACCCATATAGACACTTATGCAGCTACTCACCAACCCATGCAGCAGCTTACATAACAACAGACAGACTGATACAGACTTTCACACAGTTTAGTCACTAACCCATGCATTCAGTAAGACACATTTAATCACTCACTTAAACAGTCAGTCACGTACCTACAAATCCTCCATACAGACACTTATACACCCACTCATTCTTCAATACAGCTTGGCATATATATAAAACAAATTTAAACTTTACAGAAACACACAGTCATAGGGGTTATTGATTGGTTGTCTGAGTATCTGTATGGGTGCCTGAGTGTTTGTGTGTGTGGGGTGTGTGTGACTCTGTGCATAGATGTGTGAGTGGGTGATTCAATGGGTGCATGGTTTCAAGAGTGCATCTGTGATGGACTGTATGGGTGGGTGAGTGTGTGTATGGCTGTGTTAGTGAGTGAATGTATATCTCAGTGGTACATGTGTGAGTAACTACATATGTGAAAGGCAGTATATATGTGTGTTGGAGTATATAAATGGCTATAAGTTAGAGTGTGTGATTGTGAGAGTGGCTGTATGGATGAGTGTGTGCTTGTATCAGTGATTGTATAAGAGCGTAAGAATGTGCTAGTATTTGTATGAGTAATTGAGCTGGTGTGTGTATAACTGTATAGGTGAGTAAATGGCAGTGTGATTAATTATTTGCATGACTGACTAGGTGTGTGAGTACCTCTATGGAATGAGTGGCGGTGTGTGAGTGTCTATATAGGTGTATGAGTGCATATGATAGTCCTGTACTGAGTGACCATAAGTAAGAGTTACTGTACGGGTGAGTGAGTGGATGTGTTTGTAAACCTAAGAATCAGTGAGTGGGTATGTAGTTATTGGTGTTGAAGTGTCTATGGTTTTGAGAATGGCAGTCTGTAATTTAGAGTGGGTGTATCAAAGGTTATATTAGGGCGTGAGAAGATGCATCAAATTATCACATGGATGATGTAATCAGTGATGTCATCAGTGATGTCAGTGACAATGTCATGAGTGATGTAATATGTGACGTCATCAGCAGTGCATTGCGGGGGCGCGAGTTATAGTTAGCTGAACTAACTATAACGGGGGAATTTCTGTGGTTTTGTATGAGTGAAATGTCCAACTAACTATAACTTTCCCTAAAACTTATAGTTTTTTCAGTGAATTTCTAAGGTTTTTTAAATGCTAATTTCTAACTATAACGTGCCTGAAACCTATGGTTTTTTCAGTGAATTTCAAAGGTTTTTTATATGCTAATTTCTAACTATAACGTACTTGAAAGCTATGGTTCTTTAAGTGAATTTCAAAGGTTTTTTAAATGCTAGTTCCTAACTATGCCTACAGAGGTAGGACATGTGAAGAAAGAAGAAAAACGCCCAGAAAGAAGCAAAAGAAATGCAGAAAGAAGCAACAGAAGTCCACAAAGACGAAGAAAAGTGCAGGAAGAAGCAAGACATTTGCAGAAAGAACCAACAGAGGAGCAGAAAGAGGCCTTGTTGCAAAATCATCCTGTGTCCACAACTTTTTCAGACGAGTACTAGTGGTAACTGACTCTGAGTAACCAGGCCTAGAGCCAGTGCTATGCTAAAAGACACTTAGAATACAGTGAAAACACCTACATACACTAGGGAACACTATGCGTTGGGGTACCCCTGTGATTAGCATGACCTCCTCTGTAAGGCCCAAGTACATAGTAGGGCAGGGGGATTAAAACTACCTCTTAAAATGCGCCACGGGGCGCATTTGCACAGTGGTGAAGGGAGGGGTGGGCCTGAGGTGACATATGTGCAAACACGCCCTGTGGCCATTTTAAGTTGGGAGATTAATTCCCCTTGAATCCTGAGGGTCCCTGGGGTCCAACTAGCCCACTAGGTACCTCCAGTATGCGCCACAGAGCTGCGTTGCAGAGAGGTGTAAAAAGGGGCGTGGCCTGGACCACCTGGTATTATTTATTTAGGGTCGTGTTTTAGGGTTTAGGGTAGTGCAGCGGTGTCTGTGTAGTGTAGGGGGTCGTGCTTGGGTAGTGTTTTAGGGTTTAGGGTAGTGCAGTGGTGTTTGTGTAGTGTAGGGAGTCATGCTGGGGGTCATGTTTTAGGGTTTATGGTAGTGCAGTGGTGTTTGTGTAGTGTAGGGGGTCGTGCTGGGGTTCGTGTTTTAGGGTTTAGGGTAGTGCAGTGGTGTTTGGGTAGTGTAGGGGGTCATGCTGGGGGTCGTGTTTTAGGGTTTAGGGTAGTGAAGTAGTGTTTGGGTAGTGTAGGGGGTCGTGCTGGGGGTCGTGTTTTAGAGTTTAGGGTAGTGCAGTGGTGTTTGGGTAGTGTAGGAGGTCATGCTGGGGTCGTGTATTATGGTTTAGGGTAGTGCAGAGGTGTTTGGGTAGTGTAGGGGGTCATGCTGGGGGTAGTGTTTTAGGTTTTAGGGTAGTGCAGTGGTGTTTGTGTAGTGTAGGGGTTCATGCTGGGGAAGATTTAGGGTTTAGGGTAGTGCAGTGGTGTTTGGGTAGTGTAGGGGTCATGCTGGGTGTAGATTTAGGGTTTAGGGTAGTGCAGTGGTGTTTGTGTAGTGTAGGGGGTCGTGCTGGGGTAGTGTTTTAGGGTTTAGGGTAGTGCAGTGGTGTTTGTGTAGTGTAGAGGGTCGTGCTGGGGGTAGTGTTTTAGGGTTTTGGGTAGTGCAGTGGTGTTTGGGTAGTGTAGGGGGTCATGCTGGGGGTAGTGTTTTAGGGTTTAGGGTAGTGCAGTGGTGTTTGTGTAGTGTAGGGGGTCGTGCTGGGGTAGATTTAGGGTTTAGGGTAGTGCAGTGGTGTTTGGGTAGTGTAGGGGGTCATGCTGGGTGTGCATTTAGGGTTTAGGGTAGTGCAGTGGTGTTTGGGTAGTGTAGGGAGTCGTGCTGGGGTAGTGTTTTAGCATTTAGGGAAGTGCAGTGGTGTTTGTGTAGTGTAGAGGGTCGTGCTGGGGGTAGTGTTTTAGGGTTTAGGGTAGTGCAGTGGTGTTTGGGTAGTGTAGGGGGTCATGCTGGGGGTAGTGTTTTAGGGTTTAGGGTAATGCAGTGGTGTTTGGTTAGTGTAGCTGGTCGGGCTGGGGGTACTGTTTTAGGGTTTATGGTAGTGCAGTGGTGTTTGTGTAGTCTAAGGGGTTGTGCTGGGGTTGTATTTTAGGGTTTAGGGTAGTGCAGTGGTGTTTGGGTAGTGTAGGGGGTCATGCTGGGGGTAGTGTTTTAGGGTTTAGGGTAGTGCAGTGGTGTTTGGGTAGTATAGCGGGTCGTGCTGGGGTTAGTGTTTTAGGGGTTAGGGTAGTGCTGTGGTGTTTGGGTAGTGTAGGGGGTCGTGCTGGGAGTCGTGTTTTAGGGTTTAGGGTAGTGCAGTAGTGTTTGGGTAGTGTAGTGGGTCGTGCTGGGGGTAGTGTTTAGGGTTTAGGGCAGTGCAGTGGTGTTTGGGTAGTGTAGGGGGTCTTGCTGGGGTAGTGTTTTAGGGTAGTGCAGTGGTGTTTGTGTAATGTAGGGGGTCGTGCTGGGGGTAGTGTTTTAGGGTTTAGGGTAGCGCAGTGGTGTTTGGGTAGTATAGGGGGTCATGCTGGGGATAGTGTTTTAGGGTTTAGGGTAGCACAATGGTGTTTGTGAAGTGTAGGGGGTCGTGCTGGGGGTAGTGTTTTAGGGTAGCGCAGTGGTGTTTGGGTAGTGTAGGGGGTCGTGCTGGGGTAGTGTTTTAGGGTTTAGGGTAGCACAGTGGTGTTTGGGTAGTGTTGGGGGTCATGCTGGGGGTAGTGTTTTAGGATTTAGTGTAGTGTAGTGGTGTTTGTGTAATGTAGGGGGTCATGCTGGAGGTAGTGTTTTAGGGTTTAGGGTAGTGCAGTGGTGTCTGTGTAGTGTAGGGGGTCGTGTTGAGGGTAGTGTTTTAGGGTTTAGGGTAGTGCAGTGGTGTTTGTGTAGTGTAGGGGGTCATGCTGGGGGTCATGTTTTAGGGTTTATGGTAGTGCAATGGTGTTTGTGTAGTGTAGGGGGTCGTGCTAGGGTTCGTGTTTTAGGGTTTAGGGTAGTGCAGTGGTGTTTGGGTAGTGTAGGGGGTCATGCTGGGGTCGTGTTTTAGGGTTTAGGGTAGTGAAGTAGTGTTTGGGTAGTGTAGGGGGTCGTGCTGGGGGTCGTGTTTTAGAGTTTAGGGTAGTGCAGTGGTGTTTGGGTAGTGTAGGAGGTCATGCTGGGGTCGTGTATTATGGTTTAGGGTAGTGCAGAGGTGTTTTGTAATGTAGGGGGTCGTGCTGGGGTAGTGTTTTAGGGTTTAGGGTAGTGCAGTGGTGTTTGGGTAGTGTAGGGGGTCATGCTGGGGGTAGTGTTTTAGGGTTTAGGGTAGTGCAGTGGTGTTTGTGTAGTGTAGGGGGTCGTGCTGGGGTAGATTTAGGGTTTAGGGTAGTGCAGTGGTGTTTGGGTAGTGTAGGGGGTCATGCTGGGTGTAGATTTAGGGTTTAGGGTAGTGCAGTGGTGTTTGGGTAGTGTAGGGAGTCGTGCTGGGGTAGTGTTTTAGGGTTTAGGGTAGTGCAGTGGTGTTTGTGTAGTGTAGAGGGTCGTGCAGGGGGTAGTGTTTTAGGGTTTAGGGTAGTGCAGTGGTGTTTGGGTAGTGTAGGGGGTCGTGCTGGGGGTAGTGTTTTAGGGTTTAGGGTAATGCAGTGGTGTTTGGTTAGTGTAGCTGGTCGGGCTGGGGGTACTGTTTTAGGGTTTATGGTAGTGCAGTGGTGTTTGTGTAGTCTAAGGGGTTGTGCTGGGGTTGTGTTTTAGGGTTTAGGGTAGTGCAGTGGTGTTTGGGTAGTGTAGGGGGTCATGCTGGGGGTAGTGTTTTAGGGTTTAGGGTAGTGCAGTGGTGTTTGGGTAGTGTAGCGGGTCGTGCTGGGGCTAGTGTTTTAGGGTTTAGGGTAGTGCTGTGGTGTTTGGGTAGTGTAGGGGGTCGTGCTGGGAGTAGTGTTTTAGGGTTTAGGGTAGTGCAGTATTGTTTGGGTAGTGTAGTGGGTCGTGCTGGGGGTAGTGTTTAGGGTTTAGGGCAGTGCAGTGGTGTTTGGGTAGTGTAGGGGGTCTTGCTGGGGTAGTGTTTTAGGGTAGTGCAGTGGTGTTTGTGTAATGTAGGGGTCGTGCTGGGGGTAGTGTTTTAGGGTTTAGGGTAGCGCAGTGGTGTTTGGGTAGTGTAGGGGGTCATGCTGGGGATAGTGTTTTAGGGTTTAGGGTAGCACAGTATTGTTTATGAAGTGTAGGGGTCGTGCTGGGAGTAGTGTTTTAGGGTAGTGCAGTGGTGTTTGGGTAGTGTAGGGGGTCGTGCTGGGAGTAGTGTAGGGTTTAGGGTAGCGCAGTGGTGTTTGGGTAGTGTAGGGGGTCGTGCTGGGGGTAGTGTTTTAGGATTTAGGGTAGTGTAGTGGTGTTTGTGTAATGTAGGGGGTCATGCTGGAGATAGTGTTTTAGGGTTTAGGGTAGTGCATTGGTGTTTGGGTAGTGTAGGAGGTCATGCTGGGGTCATGTTTTATGGTTTAGGGTAGTGCAGTGGTGTTTGTGTAATGTAGGGGGTCGTGCTGGGGGTAGTGTTTTAGGGTTTAGGGTAGTGTAGTGGATTTTGGGTAGTGTAGGGGGTCATGCTGGGGGTAGTGTTTTAGGGTTTAGGGTAGTGCAGTAGTGTTTGTGTAGTGTAGGGGGTCGTGCTGGGTGTAGATTTAGGGTTTAGGGTAGTGCAGTGGTGTTTGGGTAGTATAGGGGGTCGTGCTGGGGTAGTGTTTTAGGGTTTAGGGTAGTGCAGTGGTGTTTCTGTAGTGTAGGGGGTCATGTTTTAGGGTAGTGCAGTGGTGTTTAGGTAGTGTCGGGAGTCATGCTGGGGGTAGTGTTTTAGGGTTTAGGGTAGTGCAGTGGTGTTTGGGTAGTGTAGGGGGTCGTGCTGCGGGTAGTGTTTTAGGGTTTATGGTAGTGCAGTGGTGTTTGTGTAGTCTAGGGGGTCATGCGGGGAAAGTGTTTTAGGGTTTAGAGTAGTGCAGTGGTGTTTGGGTAGTGTAGGGGGTCATGCTGGGGGTAGTGTTTTAGGGTTTAGGGTAGTGCAGTGGTGTTTGGGTAGTATAGCGGATCGTGCTGGGGGTAGTGTTTTAGGGTTTCAGGTAGTGCTGTGGTGTTTGGGTAGTGTAGGGGGTCGTGCTGGGAGTAGTGTTTTAGGGTTTAGGGTAGTGCAGTAGTGTTTGGGTAGTGTAGTGGGTCATGCTGGGGTTAGTGTTTTAGGGTTTAGGGTTGTGCAGTGGTGTTTGAGTAGTGTAGGGGGTCATGCTGGGATAGTGTTTTAGGGTAGTGCAGTGGTGTTTGGGTAGTGTAGGGGGTCATGTTGGGGGTAGTGTTTTAGGGTTTAGGGTAGCACACTGGTGTTTGGGTAGTGTAGGGGGTCATGCTGGGGATAGTATTTTAGGGTTTAGGGTAGCGCAATGTTGTTTGTGAAGTGTAGGGGTTTGTGCTGGGGGTAGTGTTTTAGGGTTTAGGGTAGCGCAGTGGTGTTTGGGTAGTGTAGGGGTCGTGCTGGGGGTAGTATTTTAGGGTTTAGGGTAGCACAGTCGTGTTTGGGTAGTGTAGGGGGTCGTTCTGGGGGTAGTGTTTTAGGGTTTAGGGTAGTGCACTGGTGTTTGTGTAGTGTAGGGTGTCGTGCTGGGGTAGTGTTTTATATTTTAGGGTAGTGCAGTGATGTTTGTGTAGTGTAGGGGGTAGAGTTTTAGGGTTTAGGGTAGTTCAGTGGTGTTTGTGTAGTGTAGGGGGTCATGCTGGGGGTAGTGTTTTAGGGTTTAGGGTAGTGCAGTGGTGTTTGTGTAGTGTAGGGGGTCGTGCTGGGGGTAGTGTTTTAGGGTTTAGGGTAGTGCAGTGGTGTTTGTGTAGTGTAGGGGGTCGTGCTGGTGGTAGTGTTTTAGGGTTTAGGGTAGTGCAGTGGTGTTTGTGTAGTGTAGGGGGTCAGTGTTTTAGGGGTAGTGCAGTGGTGTTTGGGTAGTGTAGGGGGTCGTGCTGGGGGTAGTGTTTTAGGATTTAGGGTAGTGCAGTGGTGTTTGGGTAGTGTAGGGGGTCGTGCTGGGGGTAGTGTTTTAGGGTTTAGGGTAGTGCAGTGGTGTTTGTGTAGTGTAGGGGGTCATGCTGGGGGTAGTGTTTTAGGGTTTAGGGTAGTGCAGTGGTATTTTTGTAGTGTAGGGAGTCATGTTTTAAGATGCAACGCTCCAATACCTGACCAGTCTGCACTACATAAAACTGCAAAAAAAACAAAAAATAAAAAGTGTTTTGCACACTTTTGTCATTGGGCTATATGTGGGCTACATCTGGGTAATATTTGTGCTACATTTGGGCTCTTTTTTCTCTGGTGGCCATCTTGGAAGACTTATTTGTTATGAAGTTTCCTAATTTCCTCATTTACTGCAGTCTCCTCAGTAGGAAATGCTTTCAGTTTTTTACTTTAATTCCATCAAGAAGGCATTCAGATGTGTCTCACATTTGCCATAAATTCAGAATGGTATTACTCTAGTTGTTCATTAGATCACTGTAGTAAAGCTACTGCTCACCAAGGAGTTAACTGGAAGTCTGCTGCTGGTATTGAAAGTGATTGTTTCAGTCTGCATGTCAGAATTTTCTAATGAAATAGAAGAGGATTTGAGATCTCACTTAAAACATGCCCTAATTTTTCTTTCTGCAGCACTAACCATAATTTCTATTTCAAAAAGAACCCCCTCATTTTGTTCCTTTTTAAATTAAATGTTTTAAGTGTTACCGGTTTATTCCAATCAAGATGGCTTCAGGTGTGCCATACTTTTGTCATAAGTAAGGCTGTTAGCGCTCTAGTTGTTCTTTAGAACACTCTGGGAAGCTGCAGTAGAACACAAAGGCATCAACTGACAGGCTGCTCCTGTTGAAATATAACAGGAAGATATTTGAGATCACACTTGAAACATGTCCTAATTTTTCTTTCTACAGCACTAACCATAATTTCTATGACAAAATGAACCCCATCATTTTGTTCCTTTTTAAATTAAATGTTTTAAGTGTTACCAGTTTATTCCAATCAAGATGGCTTCAGGTGTGCCATACTTTTGTCATAAGATAAGACTGTTAGCGCTCTAGTTGTTCTTTAGAACACTCTGGGAAGCTGCAGTAGAACACAAAGGAATCAACTGACAGTCTCTGCCCTTGTTGGATGTACATGTTTTACTGAGAATGTCAGACTTCATTCTCACATGACTGAGAAACATAATGTGAATTTACAGAAAATATGCTCTCATTTTAGCTTCTGGAGCACCTTCCAAAACTCTATGGGACAAGCATGTGAAAATAGTTTTCTCTCAAACATGATTCATGATATCCCAGCAGAAGGTCTTTCACAGGTTAAAATCACCTTAGAACACACCACAATTCCTGAAATTAGTATGGTACCATCAACAAATGAATTCTAATGTAACTAAAGTCTGTTATCACCCTTTATAGTTCTCCTTTTGGTAACCCTCAAAATCTTTGATTAACTACAATGCATTTCAATGGGGTACTATCATGTATATTGGTCCCAAGATGGCTGCCAGCAATTCCAGGATGAAGTGCTGACAGCCAATCAGATCTCACGATGACATGTGTGGTTAGGCTCCGCCCAGATATATATGTGATTTTACTTTTACGATTTTCTCAGGAACTACTGAACAGATTTACACCATTTAAGCAAAAAGCACAACTCTGAACCAAGGGCTACCTCTTTGCCAAATTTGGTGTAATTCCGTTTAGCAGTTCGGGCTGTAGCTACGATGAAAGGTTCCTATGGAAAATTGCATGGGGAAAACACGTTTTGGGAACCCCCTTTTTTCTCGGCCCCCACTTGATGAATCACCCCAAAACTTTCAGGATAAGAGCGGAGCGGAGCAGGCCATATGTTTTGAAAATTTCGCGAAGATTCGTCAACCGGCGCCAAAGTTATTTCAAATAGAATGTTGTGGATTTCCTATGGAAAATAGGTCTTAACTATAACTATCTACTGGTGACCGCCAGTAGCTAATATATATATATATTTAGTATACTATGTATATATGTGAAAATGTGTCGGTCCACCTGTTTACCTCGGTGGCACAGAAAAAATGGGTGGAACTGACGTCAGCACGCCGACGAGGTCCTCTTATGGCTCCTATGACGTCATACGGTGTCGCGAGCGGAGCCGTGCTATTATGACATCGTCGTCGACGTGGGAGAGCTAGGAAAGAATTTCTGCGGAATGCTGGCGCAGGGGATATTCACCTAAGTGTTCAGGCTAGTCCTTTGGGAGCAACTGTTAATGTTGCTACTCCAGAAACCAAAACCAGTGATCCGAGGGCAGAGGCCCTGCAGATGGCACACGAGGTGGGGAGCCCAGTCGTGTGCACCAGTGGGGCAGCGAAGTGACAAGCACCACTACCCACAGAAAAGGTAACGAGGGCACTGAATAACACAGGATCTTCTTTTTGTATCTGGCAGGAACAACAAGGTTACAATGCCCTAGTTCCAAAATGTAGAATTAGTGCTACAACAGTCTTCAAGAGGACCTGCGATGGATGCCGATTCTGCCTTCCATACACTGGAGGCGGCACATGGGTCACGCGGTACGATCATACTGCGGTGGGATGCACACTCGTTGACCTCTCATGGCACTGCTCCACACTTCGGGGACAATGCTTTCCATTAGCTTTGTTTTCTGATGACGTGTCGCGCTGGCCCCGTCCAACAGCAGAACTCCTTTAGATCCAAACAGACTCTTCCACTCTCTCAATGGAAGTGAAACCAGGCCACGCGGACACTTTCACAATACAACAGTCGGAATGCACTTTTTGGTAAAAAAAACACATTCCTTCCTCCTAATTTATCAAATAAACGACTCACTGAAGAACAGGGGCCAGCTTCGATCGGTAAACAGCCGTTACAGCGACTTTTTTACTTTGCGATACCATTACAACGCATGCATTACCACGCATGCATTGTACATCGCAAAGTCATTACTATGCATTTTTTAGAACGCATGGTCATTTACCACGCATGCCTTTACAACAAATTTTGTTGTAAAGGTATGTATGGTAAATGACCATGAGCTCTAAAAAAATGTAAATGATCCACGTCGTTGTAAGGAAACAGAGGCTGTTCAGTTTCCTCACAACAACGTGCACTGCCCCTCAGAGATGACATGAAGCAGGAACCACAAGGAGAGAGGAACCACGAGGAGTGAGAGGTAAGGGGGATTGGGCATGGGGTGGTGGTTACTTTACTAGGGTTTAGGGTAGTGCAGTGGTGTTTGGGTAGTGTAGGGGTCGTGCTGAGGGTAGTGTTTTAGGGTTTAGGGTAGTGCAGTGGTGTTTGTGTAGTGTAGGGGGTCGTGCTGGGGGTAGTGTTTTAGGGTTTAGGGTAGTGCAGTGGTGTTTGGGTAGTGTAGGGGGTCGTGCTGGGGGTAGTGTTTAGGGTTTAGGGTAGTGCAGTGGTGTTTGGGTAGTGTAGTGGGTCATGCTGGGGGTAGTGTTTTAGGGTTTAGGGTAGTGCAGTGGTGTTTGGGTAGTGTAGGGGGTCATGCTGGGGTAGTGTTTTAGGTTTTAGGGTAGTGCAGTGGTGTTTGGGTAGTGTAGGGGGTCGTGCTGGGGGTAGTGTTTTAGGGTTTAGGGTAGCGCAGTGGTGTTTGGGTAGTGTAGGGGGTCATGCTGGGGATAGTGTTTTAGGGTTTAGGGTAGCGCAATGGTGTTTGTGTAGTGTAGGGGGTCATGCTGGGGGTAGTGTTTTAGGGTTTAGGGTAGTGCAGTGGTTTTTGGGTAGTGTAGGGGGTCGTGCTGGGGGTAGTGTTTTAGGGTTTAGGGTAGTGCAGTGGTGTTTGGGTAGTGTAGGGGGTCGTGCTGGGGGTAGTGTTTTAGGGTTTAGGGTAGTGCAGTGGTGTTTGGGTAGTGTAGGGGGTCGTGCTGGGGGTAGTGTTTTAGGGTTTAGGGTAGTGCAGTGGTGTTTGGTTAGTGTAGCGGGTCGTGCTGGGGTACTGTTTTAGGGTTTATGGTAGTGCAGTGGTGTTTGTGTAGTCTAGGGGTCGTGCTGGGGTTAGTGTTTTAGGGTTTAGGGTAGTGCAGTGGTGTTTGGGTAGTGTAGGGGGTCATGCTGGGGGTAGTGTTTTAGGGTTTAGGGTAGTGCAGTGGTGTTTGGGTAGTGTAGCGGGTCATGCTGGGGGTAGTGTTTTAGGGTTTAGGGTAGTGCTGTGGTGTTTGGGTAGTGTAGGGGGTCATGCTGGGAGTAGTGTTTTAGGGTTTAGGGTAGTGCAGTAGTGTTTGGGTAGTGTAGTGGGTTGTGCTGGGGGTAGTATTTTAGGGTTTAGGGTAGTGCAGTGGTGTTTGGGTAGTGTAGGGGGTCATGCTGGGGTAGTGTTTTAGGGTAGTGCAGTGGTGTTTGTGTAGTGTAGGGGGTCGTGCTGGGGGTAGTGTTTTAGGGTTTAGGGTAGCGCAGTGGTGTTTGGGTAGTATAGGGGGTCATGCTGGGGATAGTGTTTTAGGTTTAGGGTAGCGCAGTGGTGTTTATGAAGTGTAGGGTTCATGTTGGGGGTAGTGCTTTAGGGTTTAGGATAGCACAGTGGTGTTTGGGTAGTGTAGGGGGTCGTGCTGGGGGTAGTGTTTTAGGGTTTAGGGTAGTGCAGTGGTGTTTGTGTAGTGTAGGGGGTCATGCTGGAGGTAGTGTTTTAGGGTTTAGGGTAGTGCAGTGGTGTTTGGGTAGTGTAGGAGGTCATGCTGGGGTCAGTGTTTTAGGGTTTAGGGTAGTGCAGTGGTGTTTGTGTAATGTAGGGGGTCGTGCTGGGGGTAGTGTTTTAGGGTTTAGGGTAGTGCAGTGGATGTTTGGGTAGTGTAGGGGGTCATGCTGGGGGTAGTGTTTTAGGGTTTAGGGTAGTGCAGTGGTGTTTGTGTAGTGTAGGGGTCGTGCTGGGTGTAGTGTTTTAGGGTTTAGGGTAGTGCAGTGGTGTTTGGGTAGTGTAGGGGGTCGTGCTGGGGTAGTGTTTTAGGGTTTATGGTAGTGCAGTGGTGTTTCTGTAGTGTAGGGGGTCATGTTTTAGGGTAGTGCAGTAGTGTTTAGGTAGTGTCGGGAGTCATGCTGGGGGTAGTGTTTTAGGGTTTAGGGTAGTGCAGTGGTGTTTGGGTAGTGTAGGGGTCGTGCTGCAGGTAGTGTTTTAGGGTTTATGGTAGTGCAGTGGTGTTTGTGTAGTGTAGGGGGTCATGCTGGGGATAGTGTTTTAGGGTTTAGGGTAGTGCAGTGGTGTTTGGGTAGTGTAGGGGGTCATGCTGGGGGCAGTGTTTTAGGGTTTAGGGTAGTGCAGTGGTGTTTGGGTAGTATAGCGGATCGTACTGGGGGTAGTGTTTTAGGGTTTCAGGGTAGTGCTGTGGTGTTTGGGTAGTGTAGGGGGTCGTGCTGGGAGTAGTGTTTTAGGGTTTAGGGTAGTGCAGTAGTGTTTGGGTAGTGTAGTGGGTCATGCTGGGGTTAGTGTTTTAGGGTTTAGGGTAGTGCAGTGGTGTTTGAGTAGTGTATGGGGTCATGCTGGGATAGTGTTTTAGGTAGGTAGTGCAGTGGTGTTTGGGTAGTGTAGGGGGTCATGCTGGGGGTAGTGTTTTAGGGTTTAGGGTAGCGCAGTGGTGTTTGGGTAGTGTAGGGGGTCATGCTGGGGATAGTATTTTAGGGTTTAGGGTAGCGCAATGTTGTTTGTGAAGTGTAGGGGTTTGTGCTGGGGGTAGTGTTTTAGGGTTTAGGGTAGCGCAGTGGTGTTTGGGTAGTGTAGGGGGTCGTGCTGGGGGTAGTATTTTAGGGTTTATGGTAGCACAGTGGTGGTTGGGTAGTGTAGGGGGTCGTGCTGGGGGTAGTGTTTTATGGTTTAGGGAAGTGCACTGGTGTTTGGGTAGTGTAGGGGGTCATGCTGGGGGTAGTGTTTTAGGGTTTAGGGTAGTGCAGTGGTGTTTGGGTAGTATAGCGGATCGTGCTGGGGGTAGTGTTTTAGGGTTTCAGGGTAGTGCTGTGGTGTTTGGGTAGTGTAGGGGGTCGTGCTGGGAGTAGTGTTTTAGGGTTTAGGGTAGTGCAGTAGTGTTTGGGTAGTGTAGTGGGTCATGCTGGGGTTAGTGTTTTAGGGTTTAGGGTAGTGCAGTGGTGTTTGAGTAGTGTAGGGGTCATGCTGGGATAGTGTTTTAGGGTAGTGCAGTGGTGTTTGGGTAATGTAGGGGGTCATGCTGGGGGTAGTGTTTTAGGGTTTAGGGTAGCACACTGGTGTTTGGGTAGTGTAGGGGGTCATGCTGGGGATAGTATTTTAGGGTTTAGGGTAGCGCAATGTTGTTTGTGAAGTGTAGGGGTTTGTGCTGGGGGTAGTGTTTTAGGGTTTAGGGTAGCGCAGTGGTGTTTGGGTAGTGTAGGGGGTTGTGCTGGGGGTAGTGTTTTAGGGTTTAGGGTAGCACAGTCGTGTTTGGGTAGTGTAGGGGGTCGTTCTGGGGGTAGTGTTTTAGGGTTTAGGGTAGTGCACTGGTGTTTGTGTAGTGTAGGGTGTCGTGCTGGGGTAGTGTTTTACATTTTAGGGTAGTGCAGTGATGTTTGTGTAGTGTAGGGGGTAGAGTTTTAGGGTTTAGGGTAGTTCAGTGGTGTTTGTGTAGTGTAGGGGGTCATGCTGGGGGTAGTGTTTTAGGGTTTAGGGTAGCGCAGTGGTGTTTGGGTAGTGTAGGGGGTCGTGCTGGGGGTAGTATTTTAGGGTTTAGGGTAGCGCAGTGGTGTTTGGGTAGTGTAGGGGGTCATTCTGGGGGTAGTGTTTTAGGGTTTAGGGTAGTGCACTGATGTTTGTGTAGTGTAGGGTGTCGTGCTGGGGTAGTGTTTTACATTTTAGGGTAGTGCAGTGATGTTTGTGTAGTGTAGGGGTCTGCTAGGAGTGTTTAGGGTTTAGGGTAGTTCAGTGGTGTTTGTGTAGTGTAGGGGGTCATGCTGGGGGTAGTGTTTTAGGGTTTAGGGTAGTGCAGTGGTGTTTGTGTAGTGTAGGGGGTCGTGCTGGGGGTAGTGTTTTAGGGTTTAGGGTAGTGCAGTGGTGCTTGTGTAGTATAGGGGGTCGTGCTGGTGGTAGTGTTTTAGGGTTTAGGGTAGTGCAGTGGTGTTTGTGTAGTGTAGGGGTCATGTGTTTTAGGGTAGTGCAGTGGTGTTTGGGTAGTGTAGGGGTCGTGCTGGGGGTAGTGTTTTAGGATTTAAGTTAGTGCAGTGGTGTTTGGGTAGTGTAGGGGGTCATGCTGGGGGTAGTGTTTTAGGGTTTAGGGTAGTGCAGTGGTGTTTGTATAGTGTAGGGGGTCATGCTGGGGGTAGTGTTTTAGGGTTTAGGGTAGTGCAGTGGTATTTTTGTAGTGTAGGGAGTCATGTTTTAAGATGCAACGCTCCAATACCTGACCAGTCTGCACTACATAAAACTGCAAAAAAACAAAAATAAAAAGTGTTTTGCACACTTTTGTCATTGGGCTATATGTGGGCTACATCTGGGTAATATTTGTGCTACATTTGGGCTCTTTTTTCTCTGGTGGCCATCTTGGAAGACTTATTTGTTATGAAGTTTCCTAATTTCCTCATTTACTGCAGTCTCCTCAGTAGGAAATGCTTTCAGTTTTTACTTTAATTCCATCAAGAAGGCATTCAGATGTGTCTCACATTTGCCATAAATTCAGAATGGTATTACTCTAGTTGTTCATTATATCACTGTAGTAAAGCTTCTGCTCACCAAGGAGTTAACTGGAAGTCTGCTGCTGGTATTGAAAGTGATTGTTTCAGTCTGCATGTCAGAATTTTCTAATGAAATAGAAGAGGATTTGAGATCTCACTTAAAACATGCCCTAATTTTTCTTTCTGCAGCACTAACCATAATTTCTATTTCAAAAGAACCCCCTCATTTTGTTCCTTTTTAAATTAAATGTTTTAAGTGTTACCGGTTTATTCCAATCAAGATGGCTTCAGGTGTGCCATACTTTTGTCATAAGTAAGGCTGTTAGCGCTCTAGTTGTTCTTTAGAACACTCTGGGAAGCTGCAGTAGAACACAAAGGCATCAACTGACAGGCTGCTCCTGTTGAAATATAACAGGAAGATATTTGAGATCACACTTGAAACATGTCCTAATTTTTCTTTCTACAGCACTAACCATAATTTCTATGACAAAATGAACCCCCTCATTTTGTTCCTTTTTAAATTAAATGTTTTAAGTGTTACCGGTTTATTCCAATCAAGATGGCTTCAGGTGTGGCATACTTTTGTCATAAGATAGACTGTTAGCGCTCTAGTTGTTCTTTAGAACACTCTGGAAAGCTGCAGTAGAATACAAAGGAATCAACTGACAGTCTCTGCCCTTGTTGGATGTACATGTTTTACTGAGAATGTCAGACTTCATTCTCACATGACTGAGAAACATAATGTGAATTTACAGAAAATATGCTCTCATTTTAGCTTCTGGAGCACCTTCCAAAACTCTATGGGACAAGCATTTGAAAATAGTTTTCTCTCAAACATGATTCATGATATCCCAGCAGAAGGTCTTTCACAGGTTAAAATCACCTTAAAACACACCACAATTCCTGAAATTAGTATGGTACCATCAACAAATGAATTCTAATGTAACTAAAGTCTGTTATCACCCTTTATAGTTCTCCTTTTGGTAACCCTCAAAATCTTTGATTCACTACAATGCATTTCAATGGGGTACTATCATGTATATTGGTCCCAAGATGGCTGCCAGCAATTCCAGGATGAAGTGCTGACAGCCAATCAGATCTCACAATGACATGTGTGGTTAGGCTCCGCCCAGATATATATGTGATTTTACTTTTGATTTTCTCAGGAACTACTGAACAGATTTACACCATTTAAGCAAAAAGCACGACTCTGAACCAAGGGCTACCTTTTTGCCAAATTTGGTGTAATTCTGTTTAGCAGTTCGGGCTGTAGCTACGATGAAAGGTTCCTATGGAAAATTGCATGGGGAAAACACGTTTTGGGAACCCTCTTTTTTCTCGGCCCCCACTTGACGAATCACCCCAAAACTTTCAGGATAAGAGCGGACCAGAGCAGGCCATATGTTTTGAAAATTTCGCGAAGATTCGTCAACCGGCGCTAAAGTTATTTCAAATAGAATGTTGTGGATTTCCTATGGAAAATAGGTCCTAACTATAACTATCTACTGGCGACCGCCAGTAGCTAATATATATATATATTTAGTATACTATGTATATATGTGAAAATGTGTCGGTCCACCTGTTTACCTCGGTGGCACAGAAAAAATGAGTGGAACTGACGTCAGCACGCCGACGAGGTCCTCTTATGGCTCCTATGACGTCATACGGTGTCGCGAGCGGAGCCGTGCTATTATGACATCGTCGTCGACGTGGGAGAGCTAGGAAAGAATTTCTGCGGAATGCTGGCGCAGGGGATATTCACCTAAGTGTTCAGGCTAGTCCTTTGGGAGCAACTGTTAATGTTGCTACTCCAGAAACCAAAACCAGTGATCCGAGGGCAGAGGCCCTGCAGATGGCACACGAGTCGTGTGCACCAGTGGGGCAGCGAAGTGA
Organism: Calotriton arnoldi; assembly: GCA_963921515.1. Lineage (NCBI taxonomy): Eukaryota > Metazoa > Chordata > Amphibia > Caudata > Salamandridae > Calotriton > Calotriton arnoldi. The sequence goes on from CAWUFW010008562.1 coordinate 414,160, forward strand.
CAAGCACCACTACCCACAGAAAAGGTAACGAGGGCACTGAATAACACAGGATCTTCTTTTTGTATCTGGCAGGAACAACAAGGTTACAATGCCCTAGTTCCAAAATGTAGAATTAGTGCTACATCAGTCTTCAAGAGGACCTGCGATGGATGCCGATTCTGCCTTCCGTACACTGGAGGCGGCACATGGGTCACGCGGTACGATCATACTGCGGTGGGATGCACACTCGTTGACCTCTCATGGCACTGCTCCACACTTCGGGGACAATGCTTTCCATTAGCTTTGTTTTCTGATGACGTGTCGCGCCGGCCCGTCCAACAGCAGAACTCCTTTAGATCCAAACAGACTCTTCCACTCTCTCAATGGAATTGAAACCAGGCCACGCGGACACTTTCACAATACAACAGCCGGAAATGCACTTTTTGGTAAAAAAAACACATTCCTTCCTCCTAATTTATCAAATAAACGACTCACTGAAGAACAGGGGCCAGCTTCGATCGGTAAACAGCCGTTACAACGACTTTTTTACTTTGCGATACCATTACAACGCATGCATTACCACGCATGCATTGTACATCGCGAAGTCATTACTACGCATTTTTTTAGAACGCATGGTCATTTACCACGCATGCCTTTACAACAAATTTTGTTGTAAAGGTATGTATGGTAAATGACCATGAGTTCTAAAAAAATGTAAATGATCCACGTCGTTGTAAGGAAACAGAGGCTGTTCAGTTTCCTCACAAAAACGTGCACTGCCCCTCAGAGACGACATGAAGCAGGAACCACAAGGAGCGAGGAACCACGAGGAGTGAGAGGTAAGGGGGATTGGGCATGGGGTGGTGGTTACTTTTCTAGGGTTTAGGGTAGTGCAGTGGTGTTTGGGTAGTGTAGGGGGTCGTGCTCAGGGTAGTGTTTTAGGGTTTATGGTAGTGCAGTGGAGTTTGTGTAGTCTAGGGGGTCGTGCGGGGGGTAGTGAATTAGGGTTTAGGATAGGGCAGTAGTGTTTGGGTAGTATAGGAGGTCGTGCTGGGGGTAGTGTTTTAGGGTTTAGGGTAGTGCAGTGGTATTTGGGTAGTTTAGCGGGTCGTGCTGGGGGTAGTGTTTTAGGGTTTAGGGTAGTGCAGCAGTGTTTGGGTAGTGTAGTGGGTCATGCTGGGGTAGTGTTTTAGGGATTAGGGTAGTGCAGTGGTGTTTGGGTAGTGTAGGGGGTTATGCTGGGGTAGTGTTTTAGGGTAGTGCAGTGGTGTTTGGGTAGTGTAGGGGGTCGTGCTGGGGATAGTGTTTTTTGTTTTAGTGTAGCGCAGTGGTGTTTGGGTAGTGTAGGGGGTCATGCTGGGGATAGTGTTTTAGGGTTTAGGGTAGCGCAATGGTGTTTGTGAAGTGTTGGGGGTCGTGCTGGGGGTAGTGTTTTAGGGTTTAGGGTAGCACAGTGGTGTTTGGGTAGTGTAGGGGGTCGTGCTGGGGGTAATGTTTTAGGGTTTAGGGTAGTGCACTGGTGTTTGGCTAGTGTAGGGGGTCGTGCTGGGGGTAGTGTTTTAGGGTTTAGGGTAGTGCAGTGGTGTTTGGGTAGTGTAGAGGGTCGTGCTGGGGGTAGTGTTTTAGGGTTTAGGGTAGCGCAGTGGTGTTTGGGTATTGTAGGGGGTCATGCTGGGGATAGTGTTTTAGGGTTTAGGGTAGCGCAGTGGTGTTTGTGTAGTGTAGGGGGTCGTGCTGGGGGTAGTGTTTTAGGGTTTAGGGTAGTGCAGTGGTGTTTGTGTAGTGTAGGGGGTAGTGTTTTAGGATTTAGGGTAGTGCAGTGGTGTTTGTGTAGTGTAGGGGGTTGTGCTGGGCTAGTGTTTTAGGGTTTAGGGTAGTGCAGTGGTGTTTGTGTAGTGTAGGGGGTCGTGTGGTTTAGGGTAGTGCAGTGTTGTTTGGGTAGTGTAGGTGGTCGTGCTGGGGGTAGTGTTTTAGGGTTTAGGGTAGCGCAGTGGTGTTTGAGTAGTGTAGGGGGTCATGCTGGGGGTAGTGTTTTAGGGTTTAGCGTAGCGCAGTGGTGTTTGGGTAGTGTAGGTGGTCGTGCTGGGGGTAGTGTTTTAGGGTTTAGGGTAGTGCAGTGGTGTTTCGGTAGTGTAGGGGTCATGCTGGGGGTAGTGTTTTAGGGTTTTGGGTAGTGCAGTGGTGTTTGGGTAGTGTATGGGATCATGCTGGGGATAGTGTTTTAGGGTTTAGGGTAGTGCAGTGGTGTTTGGGTAGTGTAGGGGGTCGTTCTGGGGTAGATATAGGGTTTAGGGTAGTGCAGTGGTGTTTGTGTAGTGTAGGGGGTCGTGCTGGGGGTAGTGTTCTAAGGTTTAGGGCAGTGCAGTGGTGTTTGTGTAGTGTAGGGGGTAGTGTTTTAGGGTTTAAGGTAGTGCAGTGGTGTTTGTGTAGTGTAGGGGGTGCTGGGGTAGTGTTTTAGGGTTTAGGGTAGTGCTGTGGTGTTTGGGTAGTGTAGGGGGTTGTGCTGGGGGTAGTGTTTTAGGGTTTAGGGTAGTGCAGTGGTGTTTGGGTAGTGTAGGGGGTCGTGCTGGGGTAGTGAATTACGGTTTAGGATAGGGCAGTGGTGTTTGGGTAGTATAGGAGGTCGTGCTGGGGGTAGTGTTTTAGGGTTTAGGGTAGTACAGTGGTGTTTGGGTAGTGTAGCGGGTCGTGCTGGGGGTGGTGTTTTAGGGTTTAGGGTAGTGCAGCAGTGTTTGGGTAGTGTAGTGGGACATGCTGGGGGTAGTGTTTTAGGGTTTAGGGTAGTGCAGTGGTGTTTGGGTAGTGTAGGGGGTTATGCTGGGGTAGTGTTTTAGGGTAGTGCAGTGGTGTTTGGGTAGTGTAGGGGTCGTGCTGGGGATAGTGTTTTAGGGTTTAGTGTAGCGCAGTGGTGTTTGGGTAGTGTAGGGGGTCATGCTGTGGATAGTGTTTTAGGGTTTAGGGTAGCGCAATGGTGTTTGTGAAGTGTAGGTGGTCATGCTGGGGGTAGTGTTTTAGGGTTTAGGGTAGTGCAGTAGTGTTTGGTTAGTGTAGGGGGTCGTGCTGGGGTAGTGTTTTAGGGTTTAGGGTAGCACAGTGGTGTTTGGGTAGTGTAGGGGGTCGTGCTGGGTGGTAGGGTTTAGGGTAGTGCACTGGTGTTTTGCTAGTGTAGGGGGTCGTGCTGGGGGTAGTGTTTTAGGGTTTAGGGTAGTGCAGTGGTGTTTGGGTAGTGTAGGGGGTCATGCTGGAGGTAGATTTAGGAATTAGGGTAGTGCAGTGGTGTTCGTGTAGTGTAGGGGGTCGTGCTGGGAGTAGTGTTTTAGGGTTTAGGGTAGTGCAGTAGTGTTTGGGTAGTGTAGTGGGTCATGCTGGGGTTAGTGTTTTAGGGTTTAGGGTAGTGCAGTGGTGTTTGGGTAGTATAGGGGGTCATGATGGGGTAGTGTTTTAGGGTAGTGCAGTGGTGTTTGTGTAGTGTAGAGGGTCGTGCTGGGGGTAGTGTTTTAGGGTTTAGGGTAGTGCAGTGGTGTTTGGGCAGTATAGGGGGTCGTGCTGGGGATAGTGTTTTATGTTTTAGTGTAGCGCAGTGGTGTTTGGGTAGTTTAGGGGGTCATGCTGGGGATAGTGTTTTAGGGTTTAGGGTAGCGCAATGGTGTTTGTGAAGTGTTGGGGGTCATGCTGGGGGTAGTGTTTTAGGGTTTAGGGTAGCACAGTGGTGTTTGGGTAGTGTAGGGGGTCGTGCTGGGGGTAATGTTTTAGGGTTTAGGGTAGTGCACTGGTGTTTGGCTAGTGTAGGGGGTCGTGCTGGGGGTAGTGTTTTAGGGTTTAGGGTAGTGCAGTGGTGTTTGGGTAGTGTAGAGGGTCATGCTGGGGGTAGTGTTTTAGGGTTTAGGGTAGCGCAGTGGTGTTTGGGTATTGTAGGGGGTCATGCTGGGGATAGTGTTTTAGGGTTTAGGGTAGCGCAGTGGTGTTTGTGAAGTGAAGGGGGTCGTGCTGGGGGTAGTGTTTTAGGGTTTAGGGTAGTGCAGTGGTGTTTGTGTAGTGTAGGGGGTAGTGTTTTAGGATTTAGGGTAGTGCAGTGGTGTTTGTGTAGTGTAGGGGGTCGTGCTGGGCTAGTGTTTTAGGGTTTAGGGTAGTGCAGTGGTGTTTGTGTAGTGTAGGGGGTCGTGTTTTAGGGTTTAGGGTAGTGCAGTGGTGTTTGGGTAGTGTAGCGGGTCGTGCTGGGGGTAGTGTTTTAGGGTTTAGGGTAGCGCAGTGGTGTTTGAGTAGTGTAGGGGGTCATGCTGGGGGTAGTGTTTTTGGGTTTAGCGTAGCGCAGTGGTGTTTGGGTAGTGTAGGTGGTCGTGCTGGGGGTAGTGTTTTAGGGTTTAGGGTAGTGCACTGGTGTTTCGGTAGTGTAGGGGGTCATGCTGGGGATAGTGTTTTAGGGTTTTGGGTAGTGCAGTGGTGTTTGGGTAGTGTATGGGATCATGCTGGGGATAGTGTTTTAGGGTTTAGGGTAGTGCAGTGGTGTTTTGGTAGTGTAGGGGGTCGTTCTGGGGTAGATATAGCGTTTAGGGTAGTGCAGTGGTGTTTGTGTAGTGTAGGGGGTCGTGCTGGGGGTAGTGTTCTAAGGTTTAGGGCAGTGCAGTGGTGTTTGTGTAGTGTAGGGGGTAGTGTTTTAGGATTTAAGGTAGTGCAGTGGTGTTTGTGTAGTATAGGGGGTTGTGCTGGGCTAGTGTTTTAGGGTTTAAGGTAGTGCAGTGGTGTTTGTGTAGTGTAGGGGGTCGTGGTTTTAGGGTTTAGGGTAGTGCTGTGGTGTTTGGGTAGTGTAGGGGGTTGTGCTGGGGGTAGTGTTTTAGGGTTTAGGGTAGTGCAGTGGTGTTTGGGTAGTGTAGGGGGTCGTGCTGGGGGTAGTGTTTTAGGGTTTATGGTAGTGCAGTGGGGTTTGTGCAGTCTAGGGGGTCGTGCGGGGGGTAGTGAATTACGGTTTAGGATAGGGCAGTGGTGTTTGGGTAGTATAGGAGGTCGTGCTGGGGGTAGTGTTTTAGCGTTTAGGGTAGTACAGTGGTGTTTGGGTAGTGTAGCGGGTCGTGCTGGGGGTGGTGTTTTAGGGTTTAGGGTAGTGCAGCAGTGTTTGGGTAGTGTAGTGGGACATACTGGGGGTAGTGTTTTAGGGTTTAGGGTAGTGCAGTGGTGTTTGGGTAGTGTAGGGGGTTATGCTGGGGTAGTGTTTTAGGGTAGTGCAGTGGTGTTTGGGTAGTGTAGGGGGTCGTGCTGGGGATAGTGTTTTAGGGTTTAGTGTAGCGCAGTGGTGTTTGTGAAGTGTAGGTGGTCATGCTGGGGGTAGTGTTTTAGGGTTTAGGGTAGTGCAGTAGTGTTTGGTTAGTGTAGGGGGTCGTGCTGGGGTAGTGTTTTAGGGTTTAGGGTAGCACAGTGGTGTTTGGGTAGTGTAGGGGGTCGTGCTGGGGGTAGGGTTTAGGGTAGTGCACTGGTGTTTTGCTAGTGTAGGGGTCAAGTTGGGGGTAGTGTTTTAGGGTTTAGGGTAGTGCAGTGGTGTTTGGGTAGTGTAGGGGGTCGTGCTGGAGGTAGATTTAGGGTTTAGGGTAGTGCAGTGGTGTTCGTGTAGTGTAGGGGGGTGATGCTGGGAGTAGTGTTTTAGGGTTTAGGGTAGTGCAGTAGTGTTTGGGTAGTGTAGTGGGTCATGCTGGGGTTAGTGTTTTAGGGTTTAGGGTAGTGCAGTGGTGTTTGGGTAGTATAGGGGGTCATGATGGGGTAGTGTTTTAGGGTAGTGCAGTGGTGTTTGTGTAGTGTAGAGGGTCGTGCTGGGGGTAGTGTTTTAGGGTTTAGGGTAGCGCAGTGGTGTTTGGGTATTGTAGGGGGTCATGCTGGGGATAGTGTTTTAGGGTTTAGGGTAGCGCAATGGTGTTTGTGAAGTGTAGGGGTTCGTGCTGGGGGTAGTATTTTAGGGTTTAGGGTAGCGCAGTTGTGTTTGGGTAGTGTAGGGGGTCGTGCTGGTGGTAGTGTTTTAGGGTTTAGGGAAGCACAGTGTTGTTTGGGTAGTGTAGGGGGCCGTGATGGGGTAGTGTTTTCGGGTTTAGGGTAGTGCACTGGTGTTTGGGTAGTGTAGGGGGTCGTGCTGGGGGTAGTGTTTTAGGGTTTAGGGCAGTGCAGTGGTATTTGGGTAGTATAGGGGGTCGTGCTGGGGGTAGTGTTTTAGGGTTTAGGGTAGTGCAGTGATGTTTGGGTAGTGTAGGGGGTCATGCTGGGGGTAGAATTAGGGTTTAGGGTAGTGCAGTGGTGTTTGTATAGTATAGGGGGTCATGCTGGGGGTAGTGTTTTAGGGTTTATGGTAGTGCAGTGGTGTTTGTTTTAGTGTAGGGGGTCGTGCTATGGGTAGTGTTTTAGGGTTTCAAGTAGTGCATTGGTGTTTGGGTATAGTAGGGGTCGTGCTGGGGGTAGTGTTTTAGGGTTTAGGGTAGTGCAGTGGTGTTTGGGTAGTGTAGGGGGTTGTGCTGGGATAGTGTTTTAGGGTTTAGGGTAGTGCTGTGGTGTTTGGGTAGTGTAGGGGGTCATGCTGGGGGTAGATTTAGGGTTTTAGGGTAGTGCAGTGGTGTTTGTGTAGTGTAGGGGTCATGCTGGGGGTAGTATTTTAGGGTTTGGGTTAGTGCAGTGGTGTTTGTGTAGTGTAGGGGTCGTGCTGGGGGTAGTGTTTTAGGTTTTAGGGTAGTGCAGTGGTGTTTGTGTAGTGTAGGGGGTCGTGCTGGGGGTATTGTTTTAGGGTTTAGGGTAGTGCAGTGGTGTTTGGGTAGTGTGGGGGGTCGTGCTGGGGGTAGTGGTTTACGGTAGTGCAGTGGTGTTTGGGTAGTGTAGGGGGTACTGCTGGGGGTAGTGTTTTATGGTTTAGGGTGGTGCAATGGTGTTTAGGTAGTATATGGGGTACTGCTGGGCGTAGTGTTTTAGGGTTTAGGGTAGTGCAGTGGTGTTTGGGTAGTGTAGGGGGTACTGCTGGGGGTAGTGTTTTAGGGTTTAGGGTAGTTCAGTGGTGTTTGGGTAGTGTAGCGGGTCGTGCTGGGGGTAGTGTTTTAGGGTTTAGGGTAGTGCACTGGTGTTTCAGTAGTGTAGGGGTAGTGTTTTAGGGTTTAGGGTAGTGCACTGGTGTTTGGGTAGTGTAGGGGGTCGTGCTGGGGTTAGTGTTTTAGGGTTTAGGGTAGTTCAGTGGTATTTGGGTAGTATAGGGGGTCGTGCTGGGGGTAGTGTTTTAGGGTTTAGGGTAGTGCAGTGATGTTTTGGTAGTGTAGGGGGTCATGCTGGGGGTAGATTTAGGGTTTAGGGTAGTGCAGTGGTGTTTGTGTAGTGTAGGGGGTCATGCTGGGGGTAGTGTTTTAGGGTTTAGGGTAGTGCAGTGGTGTTTGTTTTAGTGTAGGGGGTCGTGCTATGGGTAGTGTTTTAGGGTTTCGAGTAATGCATTGGTGTTTGGGTATAGTAGGGGTCGTGATGGGGGTAGTGTTTTAGGGTTTAGGGTAGTGCAGTGGTGTTTGGGTAGTGTAGGGGGTTGTGCTGGGTTAGTGTTTTAGGGTTTAGGGTAGTGCAGTGGTGTTTGGGTAGTATAGGGGGTCATGCTGTGGGTAGATTTAGGGTTTAGGGTAGTGCAGTGGTGTTTGTGTAGTGTAGGGGTCATGCTGGGGGTAGTATTTTAGGGTTTGGGGTAGTGCAGTGGTGTTTGTGTAGTGTAGGGGTCGTGCTGGGGGTAGTGTTTTAGGTTTTAGGATAGTGTAGTGGTGTTTGTGTAGTGTAGGGGGTCGTGCTGGGGGTATTGTTTTAGGGTTTAGGGTAGTGCAGTGGCGTTTGGCTAGTGTAGGGGGTCGTGCTGGGGGTAGTGTTTTAGGGTTTAGGGTAGTGCAGTGGTGTTTGGGTAGTGTAGGGGGTCGTGCTGGGGGTAGTGGTTTACGGTAGTGCAGTGGTGTTTGGGTAGTGTAGGGGGTACTGCTGGGGGTAGTGTATTATGGTTTAGGGTAGTGCAATGGTGTTTAGGTAGTATATGGGGTACTGCTGGGCGTAGTGTTTTAGGGTTTAGGGTAGTGCAGTGGTGTTTGGGTAGTGTAGGGGGTACTACTGGGGGTAGTGTTTTAGGGTTTAGGGTAGTTCAGTGGTGTTTGGGTAGTGTAGCGGGTCGTGCTGGGGGTAGTGTTTTAGGGTTTAGGGTAGTGCACTGGTGTTTCAGTAGTGTAGGGGTAGTGTTTTAGGGTTTAGGGTAGTGAATTGGTGTTTGTGTAGTGTAGGGGGTCATGCTGGGGGTAGTGTTTTAGGGTTTAGGGTAGTGCAGCAGTGTTTGTGTAGTGTAGTGGGTCGTGTATTAGGGTTTAGGGTAGTGCAGTGGTCTTTGGGTAGTATAGGGGTCATGCGGGGGGTAGTGTTTTAGGGTTTAGGGTAGTGCAGTGGTCTTGGGTAGTGTAGGATGTCGTGTGGAGGGTAGTGTTTTAGGGTTTAGGGTAGTGCAATGGTCTTTGGGTAGTGTAGGGAGTCGTGCGGGGTAGTGTTTTATGGTTTAGGGTAGTGCATTGGTGTTTGGGTAGTGTAGGGGGTCATGCGGGGGGTAGTGTTTTAAGGTTTAGGGTAGTGCATTGGTGTTTGGGTAGTGTAGGGGGTCATGCTGGGGGAGTGTTTTAGGTTATATGGCAGTGCAGTGGTGTTTTGGTAGTATAGGGGTCATGCTGGGGGAGTGTTTTAGGGTTTAGGGCAGTGCAGTGTTGTTCGGGTAGTGTAGGGGTTGCGCTGGGGGAGTGTTTTAGGGTTTAGGGCAGTGCAGTGGTGTTCGGGCCGTGTAGGGGTCATGCTGGGGGAGTGTTTTAGGGTTTAGGGCAGTGCAGTGGTGTTCGGGCCGTGTAGGGGTCATGCTGGGGGGAGTGTTTTAGGGTTTATGGTAGTGCAGTGTTGTTCGGGCAGTGTAGGATGTCGTGCTGGGGTTGGTGTTTTAGGGTTTAGGGCAGTGCAGTGGTGTTCGGGCAGTGTACGGTGTCGTGCAGAGGGTGGTGTTTCAGGGTTTAGGGCAGTGCAGTGGTGTTCGGGCAGTGTAGGGGGTTGTGCAGGGGGTGGTGTTTCAGGGTTTAGGGCAGTGCAGTGGTGTTCGGGCAGTGTAGGGGGTCGTGCAGGGGGAGGTGTTTCAGTGTTTAGGGCAGTGGTGTTCGGGCAGTGTAGGGGGTCGTGCTGGGGTTGGTGTTTCAGGGTTTAGGGCAGTGCAGTGGTGTTCGGGCAGTGTAGGGGGTCATGCTGGGGGTGGTGTTTCAGGGTTTAGGGCAGTGCAGTGCTGTTCGGGCAGTGTAGGGGGTCATGCTGGGTTAGTGTTTTAGGGTTTATGGCAGTGCAGTGGTATTCGTGCAGTGTAGGGGGTCGTGCTGGGGTAGTGTTTTAGGGTTTAGGGCAGTGCAATGGTGTTTGTGTAGTGGAAGGGCATGCGCTGCATCGCTAGGCGAGACCTAAAAAGCATTGCACCAAGATGGCTGCCAACACTTCATGGATTGAAGTGTTGCAGCCAATTAGAGCCAAGCTCGTGCTTGTGTAGTTAGGTCCCGCCCAGATATATACAGATTTTTTTCCTTTAATATCTCGAAAACTACTTAACTGATTAACACCATTTAAAAAAAAAGGGCGCTTTCTGAACCAAGGGCTACCTTTTTGCCAGATTTGGTGTAATTCCGTTCAGCAGTTCAGGTTGTAGCCGTGTCTAAAGTGTCCTATGGGAAATAACATGGGGAAAACGCATTTTGGGACCCCCCTTTTTTCTCAGGCCCCGCTTGACGAATCACCCTGAAACTTTTAGGATAGGAGCTGGCCGGAGCGCCCCACTAGTTCTGAAAATTTCGCGAAGATTCGTCATCCGGCGCCAAAGTTATTGGGAAAAGAAAACTCTTTTCCTATGGAAACTAGGTCCTAACTATAACTATGTACTGGCGACCGCCAGTAGATAATATATATATATAGAAAAGCGTTTTTTGTTTTCCCAATAACTTTGGCGCCGGTTGATGAATCTTTGAGAAATTTTCAAAACTTACAGCCCGCTCCGTAACAGAGTTGCGTTGCAGAGAGGTGAAAAAAGGTGCGTGGCCTCGGAACGCCTCTCTGCAACTCAGCTCTGTGGTCCTAACTGTAGGTACCTGGGGGGCTAGTTGGGCCCCAGGGACCCTCAGGATTCAAGGGGACTTAATCCAGCAACTTAAAACGCACCATGGGGCGCGTTTGCACACATGTCACCTCAGGCCCCCCCTCCCTTCACCACTGTGCAAACGCGCCCTGTAGCGCGTTTTAAGAGGTAGTTTTAATCCCCCTGCCCTATAATGTACTAGGGACTTGTAGAGGAGGTCATGCTAATCACAGGGCTACCCCAACGCATAGTGTTCCCTAGTGTATGTAGGTGTTTTCACTGTATTCTAAGTGTCTTTTAGCATAGCACTGGCTCTGGTTAGTTACCACCAGTGGGCACAGGATGATTTTGCAACAAGGCCTCTTTCTGCTCCTCTGTTGGTTCTTTCTGCACATCTTTTGCTTCTTTCTGTGCGTTTTTTTTTCTTTCTTCACATGTCCTACCTCTGTAGGCATAGTTAGAAACTAGCATTTAAAAAACCTTTGAAATTCACTTAAAAAACCATAGGTTTTAGGGACAGTTATAGTTAGTTGGACATTTCACACATACAAAACCATAGAAATTCCCCTGTTATAGTCAGTTCAGCTAACTATAACTCGCGCCCCCGCAATGCACTGCTGATGACGTCACATATTACATCACTCATGACATGGTCAGTGACATCACTGATGACATCACTGATGACATCTCAAATGACATCACTGATGACATCATCCATGTGATAATTTCATGCATCTTCTCACACCCTAATATAACTTTTGATACACCCACTCTAAATTACAGACTTCCATTCTCAAAACCATAGTCACTCCAACACCAAAAACTACATACCCACTGACTGATTCCTAGGTCTACACACACATCCACTCATTCACCCATACAGTCACTCATACATGCAGTCACTCAGTACAGGACTATCATATGGACTCATACACCTATATAAACACTCACACACCGCCACTCATCCATAGAGGTACTCACACACCTAGTCAGTCATGCAAAAATTAATCACACACCCATTTACTCACCTATACAGTTATACACACACCAGCTCACTTACTCATACAAATACTAGCACATTCTTACGCTCTTATACAATAACTGATACAAGCACACACGCATCCATACAGCCAATCTCGCAATCACACACTCTCACTTACAGCCATTTAAATACTCTAACACACATATATACTGCCTTTTACATATGTAGTTACTCGCACATGTACCACTGAGATATACATTCACTCACTAACACACCCATACACACACTCACCCACCCAAGCAGTCCATCACAGATGCACTCTTGAAATCATTCACCCAGTGAATCACCCACTCACACATCTATGTACAGAGTCACACACACCCCACCCACACAAACACTCAGGCAGCCATACAGATACTCAGAGAACCAATCAATAACCCATATAGACACTCATGTAGCTATTCGCAAATTCATGCATCCACTTGCACACCAACAAACAGACGGATACAGACATTCACACAGTTTAGTCACTAACCCATGCATTCAGTAAGATACGTTTAATCACTCACTTGTAGAGTCAGTCACGCACGTACTAAATCATCCATTCAGACACTTATACACCCACTCATTCTTCAATACGCCTTTCCCTATATATATTAAACATATTTAAACTTTACAGAAACGCACAGTCACTGGATGATGTCATCAGTGATGTCATCAGTGATGTCATTTGAGATGTCATCAGTGATGTCACTGACCATGTCATGAGTGATGTAATATGTGACGTCATCAGCAGTGCATTGCGGGGCGCGAGTTATAGTTACCTGAACTAACTATAACGGGGGAATTTCACGGGTTTTGTACGAGTGCAATGTCCAACTAACTAAAACTGTCCCTAAAAACTATGTTTTTTTCAGTGAATTTGTAAGGTTTTTAAATGCTAATTTCTAACTATAACGTGCCTGAAACCTATGGTTTATTCAGTGAATTTATATATATATGTTCACTGAAAAAACCATAGGTTTCAGAGGCGTTATAGTTAGTTGGACATTTCACTCGTACAAAACCATAGAAATTCCCCTGTTATAGTTAGTTCAGCTAACTATAACTCGCGCGCCCGCAATGCACTGCTGATGATGTCACATATTACATCACTCATGACATGGTCAGTGACATCACTCATGACATCACTCATGACAGCACTGATGACATCTCAAATGACATCACTGATGACATCACTGATGACATCACTCTTGTGATAGAGTGGCAGACCTCCTCTCACCCTAATATAACCTTTGATACACACACTCAAAAATACAAACTAACATTTTCAAAACAATGGACATACCAATACCAGTTACAACACACCTATTCAGTAATTCCAAGATCTACACACACATCCATCCACTCATTCACCAACAGTCCCTATACAGTCACTCATACATGTACTCACTCATCATATGTACTCATACACCTATACATCCTGTTACACACCGCCACTCATCCATAGAGTTACTCACACACATAGTCACACATGCAAACAAAGTATCAAACATCCATTTACTTGCATATACAGTTATACACACACTACCACACTTACTTATACAGAAACTTACACATACTTACTCTCTTAAACAATCACTTATAGAAACACCTACTTATTTGTACAGGAATTCTTCCAATCTCTCACTCTCACATATACTCACTTATATACACCAATACTCACATATACTAGTTTAAAACATATGTAGTTACTCATAAAGACACTATTGAGACAGTCATTCACTCACTAACACACCCATACACATACTCATCCACCTATACAGTCCTGCACACATGCTGTCTTCAACACATACAAACAGTGAGTCACTCATTCATGCATCTATGCACTAAGTAATACCCCCACCGAACCATATAGACACTCAGACACTCATACTGATACTCAAAAACCAACTAATAACCCATATAGACACTCATGTAGCTACTCACCAACCCATGCAGCCACTTATACACAAAGTGAGAGACTGATACAGATATTTTCATATTTAAACATTACTCACTAACCCATGTATTCACTAAGATACACTTAGTCAGTTATACAATCAATTTTACAAAAATAAATTTTCCATTTAGACACTTATATACTCATTTATTCTTCCATCGACCTTGAGATATACATATATAAAACATATTTAATTTTCAGAAAAACACACATTCACTGGATGATGTCATCAGTGATGTCATCAGTGATGTCATTTGAGATGTCATCCGTGATGTCATGAGTGATGTCACTGACCATGTCATGAGTGATGTAATATGTGACGTCATCAGCAGTGCATTGCGGGCGCGCAAGTTATAGTTAGCTGAACTAACTATAACGGGGGAATTTCTATGGTTTTGTATGAGTGAAATGTCCAACTAACTATAACGCCCTTGAAACCTATGGTTTTTTCAGTGAATTTTCAAGGTTTTTTAAATGCTAATTTCTAACTATAACGTGCCTGAAACCTATGGTTTTTCAGTGAATATATATATATTTATTATACTTTGTATACATGTGAAAATGTCTCGGTCCCCTGTTTGCCTCGGTGGCACGGAAAAAATGGGTGGAACTGACGTCAGCACGCCAACGAGGTCCTCTTATGGCTCCGATGACGTCATACGGTGTCGCGAGCGGAGCCGTGCTTGTTGACGTGGGAGAGCTAGGAAAGAATTTCTGTGGAATGCTGGTGCAGGGGATATTCACCTAAGTGTTCAGGCTAGTCTTTTGGGAGCAACTGTTTATGTTGCCACTCCAGAAACCGAAACCAGTGATCTGAGGGCAAAGGCCCTGCAGATGGCACACGAGGTGGGGTGCCCAGTCGTGTGCACAGGCGGGGCAGCAAAGTGACAAGCACCACAACCCACAAAAAAGGTAACAAGGGCACTGAATAACACAGGATCTTCTCTTTGTATCTGGCAGGAACAACAAAGTTAAAATGCCCTAGTACCAAAATGTAGAATTAGTGCTACAACAGTCTTCAAGAGGACCTGCGATGCCGCATCTGCCTCCCGTACCCTGGAGGCGGCACATGGGTCACGCGGTACGGTCATACTGCGGTGGGACGCACACTCGTTGACCTCTCATGGCACTGCTCCACACTTCAGGGAGGACGCTTTCCATTAGCTATGTTTTCTGATGACATGTCGCGCCGGCCCCGTCCAACAACAGAACTCCTTTAGATCCAAACAGACTCTTCCACTCTCTCACCGGAAGTGAAACCAGGCCACGCGGACACTTTCACAATACAACAGCCGGGAATGCACTTTTCAGTAAAAAACCACATTCCTTCCTCCTAATTAATCAAATAAATGTCTCACTGAAGAACAGGGGCCAGCTTCGATCGGAAACAGCCGTTACAACGACTTTTTTACTTTGCGATACCATTACAACGCATGCATTACCACGCATGCGTTGTACATCACAAAGTCATTACTACGCATTTTTAGAACGCATGGTCATTTACCACGCATGCCTTGACAATGAATTTTGTTGTAAAGGTATGTATGGTAAATGACCATGCGTTCTAAAAAACATGTAGATGATCCATGTCGTTGTAAGGAAACAGAGGCTGTTCCGTTTCCGCACAACGACGTGCACCGCCCCTCAGAGATGACGTGAAGCAGGAACCACGAGGAGAGAGGAACCATGAGGAGTGAGAGGTAAGGGGGATTGGGCATGGGGTGGGGGTTTCTTTTCTAGGGTTTAGGGTAGTGCAGTGGTGTTTGGGTGGTGTAGGGGGTCGTGCTGGGGGTTGTGTTTTAGGGTTTAGGGTAGTGCAGTAGTGTAGGGGGTCGTGCTGGGGGTAGTGTTTTAGGGTTTAGGGTAGTGCAGTGGTGTATGGGTAGTGTAGGGGGTCGTGCTGGGGTAGTGTTTTAGGGTTTAGGGTAGTGCAGTGATGTTTGAGTAGTGTAGGGGGTCATGCTGGTGGTAGTGTTTTAGGGTTTAGGGTATTGCAGTGGTGTTTGTGTAGTGTAGGGGGTTCTGCTGGGGGTAGTGTTTTAGGGTTTATGTTAGTGCAGTGGTGTTTGGGTAGTGTAGGGGTAGTGCTGGGGTAGTGTTTTAGGGTTTAGGGCAGTGCAGTGATGTTTGTGTAGTGAAGGGGTCATGCTGTGGGTAGTGTTTTAGGGTTTAGGGTAGTGCAGTTGTGTTTGTGTAGTGTAGGGGTCGTGTTTTAGGGTATAGGGTAGTGAGTGGTGTTTGGGTAGTGTAGGGGTCATGCTGGGGTTAGTGTTTTAGGGTTTAGGGTAGTGCAGTGGTGTTTGGGTAGTGTAGGGGGTCTTGCTGGGGGTAGTGTTTTAGGGTTTAGGTTAGTGCAGTGGTGTATGGATAGTGTAGGGGGTTGTGCTGGGGTAGTGTTTTAGGGTTTAGGGTAGTGCAATGGTGTTTCAGTAGTGTAGGGGGTCATGCTGGTGGTAGTGTTTTAGGGTTTAGGGTAGTACAGTGGTGTTTGTGTAGTGTAGGGGGTCATGCTGGGGGTAGTGTTTTATGGTTTAGGGTAGTGCAGTGGTGTTTGGGTATTGTAGGGGGTCGTGCTGGGGGTAGATTTAGGGTTTAGGGTAGTGCAGTGGTGTTTGGGTAGTGTAGGGAGTCGTGCTGGGGTAGTGTTTTAGGGTTTAGGGTAGTGCAGTGGTGTTTGTGTAGTGTAGGGGTTCTGCTGGGGGTAGTGTTTTAGGGTTTATGTTAGTGCAGTGGTGTTTGGGTAGTATAGGGGTAGTGCTGGGGTAGTGTTTTAGGGGTTAGGGCAGTGCAGTGGTGTTTGTGTAGTGAAGGGGGTCATGCTGCGGGTAGTGTTTTAGGGTTTAGGGTAGTGCAGTCGTGTTTGTGTAGTGTAGGGGTCGTGTTTTAGGGTATAGGGTAGTGCAGTGGTGTTTGGGTAGTGTAGGGGGTCATGCTGGGGATAGTGTTTTAGGGTTTAGGGTAGTGCAGTGGTGTTTGGGTAGTGTAGGGGTCATGCTGGGGGTAGTGTTTTAGGGTTTAGGGTAGTGCAGTGATGTTTGTGTATTGTGGGAGGTCATGCTGGGGGTATATTTAGGGTTTAGTGTAGTGCAGTGGTGTTTGGGTAGTGTAGGGAGTCGTGCTGGGGGTAGTGTTTTAGGGTTTAGGGTATTGCAGTGGTGTTTGGGTAGTGTAGGGAGTCGTGCTGGTGGTAGTGTTTTAGGGTTTAGGGTAGTGCAGTTATGTTTGGGTAGTGTAGGGTGTCGTGCTGGGGGTAGTGTTTTAGGGTTTAGGGTAGTGCAGTGGTGTTTGGGTAGTGGAGGGGGTAGTGTTTTAGGGTTTAGGGTGGTGCGCCCAACCAGCCACAATATCCGTGGACAAAGGGGATCCTGACTCTTTGGAACGCTACGTCAATTGAATAATTTGGGTCAAGGGCCCTACCACGTCCAAGACCTATCAATTCGTTTCTTGGGATCCCTCATATACTTGGAGAAAAAGGTACATAGTTTCTCATCAATTTCAGGCGTGTGTGCCACCTTCCCCTTTAGTGAGGGCCTGGGGCATTCTCCCCTCATCCTATTCCTGACCTCCCTTTCAAGGGGTTGATGGATTTTTCCCACGACATACTCTGCCACTTTGGCGTCAGGTGTCCACTCTGCCGACCTAGGATGGTAAATTTGGGTAGGCTCGAACATGTCCGAGTGGACCCCGTCCCCAACCGGGGACTGAGAGGAGTGGGACTCTGGACGCCAGGGACGTCCCGAGTCCTTATCCTCATCGGAGGAGAAAACGTCCTCCGATACACCCTCTCCCTCTAAGGGAAACCCGCTGTCGGGGTCTACAATAGTGGTGACAGTGTCGCAATTTTCTCCGGGCCCCTCTTCCTCCCAACAAGGTGCATGTTTTAGCGTTCGCACACTCTTGAGGAAGGTCTCCGTAAGTTTATCAAATCCTTCCAAGTTCCCCGCGTTATGCTTAACGGCCCTTTTATTCCCCATCTGGGAGCTACTTGGACCCGCCACCACCAGATTTGGGTCACTGAACACCCCAGGGATGCTTTTCGCCAGCTTATCAACCTGATCCCTAAGAGGAGCCAGCGCCCTAGAAATAGGCAGAGAGAGGGCTTGGTCCACTGCTGGAGGGAGAAGTTGGGGGCCATTCCTCCTCCACTTCCTGGTAGGAGGAGTAAAAATGGTCTTCTGGAGAAGACATGATAGCAGAGGGTGTGAGCACAGAACAAATGCCTTTAAAATCCTTAAGACAGCCCCCTCGCCGGTGCTCCAACAGCTGGGCTTTCCCGAAGCTGTTATAAGAATAGACTGAGGCGCAATACCAATTACCACCACCAGGTGGCTCTGGTCACTAACGTGGCCGTGTGGGGAAATCACTTCGTAGCAATGTCAAAATTAGGCGAGGTTGGTCGGGAATCAAGCGGACACTAAAGGAGTGACCGGATTCCCAAACGTGCGTAAAGACCAGCGGGAGCGCTCGACGGAGCTGCCTCGCTGGGACCAGACGCGCCTGACAGGATCTCACCGCGCGCAGAGCACACAGCGGGAGAAACTGCGAGGGGGAGAACGCGCTCGGGCAATAATGCTAATAACGTGCACAAGAAACCGCTATACAAACAGCAACAACGTCAGATTAAGCCAAGAATGTAAGGAATGCACTTAACTGACGAGCAGTGAAGAAAGAGGAAGCGGAAGGGACGTCATGATATTATATACGATGGACTGTGATATGATTGGACAAAAGTTGCCTTGGAGACTACCCCCCTAATGGTTCATGGGTTGTGTAGTCTTTTGTTTAATGATTGTTGTGTTACATTTTCTTTGAACTGCTATGCAAATAAAGTGAGGAAAGATATGCATAATCCTCGCCTCCGTCCTGCCATAGAATTCATTAAACTTTATTTGATCTGATTTAGAAACATAGATCATAAAAGTGTACATAATAACAGTAAATCCTCTTTCCTAATACAATACAGTGAGAATTAATTAAAACCAGTAGGTAAAAACGGGTGTTACAAAGCCCGGTTCAGAGCAACTTCAGGTTAACAGAATCGTAAAGTTCAATGTTTCGCAAGATCAATCTCATGTTCTTTGTGCAAAATACGCAATAAGGGGTCCAAGTAAGATGTAACGCTCCAATACCTGACCAGTTTGCACTATATAAAACTGCAGAAAAACTAAAAATAAAAAGTGTTTTGCACACTTCTGTCATTGGGCTATATGTGGGCTACATCTGGGTGATATTTGTGCTACATTTGGGCTCTTTTTTCTCTGGTGGCCATCTTGGGAGACTTATTTGTTATGAAGTTTCCTAATTTCGTCATTTACTGCAGTCTCCTCAGTAGGAAATGCTTTCAGTTTTTACTTTGATTCCATCAAGAAGGCATTCAGATGTGTCACACATTTGCCATAAATTCAGAATGTTAGCACTCTAGTTGTTCATTAGATCACTGTAGCAAAGCTACTGCTCACCAGGGAGTTAACTGGAAGTCTACTGCTGGTATTAAAAGTGATTGTTTCAGTCTGCATGTCAGAATTTTCTAATGAAATAGAAGAGGATTTGAGATCTCACTTAAAACATGCCCTACATTTTCTTTCTGCAGCACTAACCATAATTTCTATGGCAAAATGAACCCCTCATTTTGTTCCTTTTTAAATTAAATGTTTTAAGTGTTACCAGTTTATTCCAATCAAGATGGCTTCAGGTGTGCCATACTTTTGTCATAAGTAAGGCTGTTAGCGCTCTAGTTGTTCTTTAGAACACTCTGGAAAGCTGCAGTAGAACACAAAGGCATCAACTGACAGGCTGCTCCTGTTGAAATATAACAGGAAGATATTTGAGATCTCACTTAAAACATGTCCTAATTTTTCTTTCTACAGCACTAACCATAATTTCTATGACAAAATGAACCCCCTCATTTTGTTCCTTTTTAAATTAAATGTTTTAAGAGTTACCAGTTTATTCCAATCAAGATGGCTTCAGGTGTGCCATAATTTTGTCATAAGTAAGACTGTTAGCGCTCTAGTTGTTCTTTAGAACACTCTGGGAAGCTGCAGTAGAACACAAAGGCATCAACTGACAGGCTGCTCCTGTTGAAATATAACAGGAAGATATTTGAGATCACACTTGAAACATGTCCTAATTTTTCTTTCTACAGCACTAACCATAATTTCTATGACAAAATGAACCCCATCATTTTGTTCCTTTTTAAATTAAATGTTTTAAGTGTTGCTGGTTTATTCCAATCAAGATGGCTTCAGGTGTGCCATACTTTTGTCATAAGTAAGGCTGTTAGCACTCTAGTTGTTCTTTAGAACACTCTGGGAAGCTGCAGTAGAACACAAAGGCATCAACTGACAGGCTGCTCCTGTTGAAATATAACAGGAAGATATTTGAGATCTCACTTAAAACATGTCCTAATTTTTCTTTCTACAGCACTAACCATAATTTCTATGGCAAAATGAACCCCCTCATTTTGTTCCTTTTTAAATTAAATGTTTTAAGTGTTACCAGTTTATTCCAATCAAGATGGCTTCAGGTGTGCCATACTTTTGTCATAAGTAAGACTGTTAGCTCTCTAGTTGTTCTTTAGAACACTCTGGGAAGCTGCAGTAGAACACAAAGGCATCAACTGACAGGCTGCTCCTGTTGAAATATAACAGGAAGTTATTTGAGATCACACTTGAAACATGTCCTAATTTTTCTTTCTACAGCACTAACCATAATTTCTATGACAAAATGAACCCCATCATTTTGTTCCTTTTTAAATTAAATGTTTTAAGTGTTACCAGTTTATTCCAATCAAGATGGCTTCAGGTGTGCCATACTTTTGTCATAAGTAAGGCTGTTAGCACTCTAGTTGTTCTTTAGAACACTCTGGGAAGCTGCAGTAGAACACAAAGGAATCAACTGACAGTCTCTGCCCTTGTTGGATGTACATGTTTTACTGAGAATGTCAGACTTCATTCTCACATGACTGAGAAAGATAATGTGAATTTACAGAAAATATGCTCTCATTTTAGCTTCTGGAGCACCTTCCAAAACTGTATGAGACAAGCATGTGAAAATAGTTTTCAATCAAACATGATTCATGATATCCCAGCAGAAGGTTTTTCACAGGGTAAAATCACCTTAGAACACACCACAATTCCTGAAATTAGTATGGTACCATCAACAAAGGAATTCTAATGTAACTAAAGTCTGTTATCACCCTTTATAGTTCTCCTTTTGGTAACCCACAAAATCTTCGATTCACTACAATGCATTTCAATGGGGTACTATCATTTATATTGGTCCCAAGATGGCTGCCAGCAATTCCAGGATGAAGTGCTGACAGCCAATCAGATCTCACGATGACATGTGTGGTTAGGCTCCGCCCAGATATATATCTGTTTTCTTTTTCAAATTTCTCAGGAACTACTGAACGGATTTACACCATTTAACCAAAAGGCACGACTCTGAACCAAGGGCTACCTTTTTGCCAAATTTGGTGTAATTCCGTTCAGCAGTTCGGGCTGTAGCTGCGCCTAAAGGTTCATATGGAAAATTGCATGGGGAAAACACGTTTTGGGACCCCCCTTTTTTCTCGGCCCCCACTTGATGATTCACCCCGAGACTTTCAAGATAGGAGCGGACCGGAGCGCCCCACAAGTTTTGAAAATTTCGCGAAGATTCATCAACCGGCACCAAAGTTATTGGAAATAGAATGTTGTGAATTTCCTATGGAAAATAGGTCCTAACTATAACTATCTACTGGCGCCCGCCAGTAGATAATATATATATATATATATTCACTGAAAAAACCATAGGTTTTAGGGACAGTTATAGTTAGTTGGACATTGCACTCGTACAAAACCCGTGAAGTTCCCCCGTTATAGTTAGTTCAGGTAACTATAACTCGCGCCCCCGCAATGCACTGCTCATGACGTCACATATTACATCATTCATGGTATGGTCAGTGACATCACTGATGACATCTCTGATGACATCTCAAATGACATCACTGATGACATCACTGATGACATCATCACGTGATAATCTGATGCACCTCCTCACACCCTAATATAACCTTTGATACACCCACTCTAAATTACAGACTGCCATTTGCAAAACTATAGACACTCCAACACCAATAACTACATACCCACTCACTGATTCTTAGGTCTACACACACATCCACTCACTCCCCCGTACAGTCACTCATACTTACGGTCACTCAGTACAGGATTATCATATGCACTCATACTACTATATAGACACTCAAACACCGCCACTCATCCATAGAGGTACTCACACACCTAGTCAGTCATGCAAATAATTAAACACACTGCCATTTACTCACCTATACAGTTATACACACACCAGCTCACTTACTCATACAAATACTAGCACATTCTTACGCTCTTATACAATCACTGATACAAGCACACACTCATCCATACAGTCACTCTCACAATCACACACTCTCGCTTATAGCTATTTATATACTCCAACACACATATATACTGCCTTTCACATATGTAGTTACTCACACATGTACCACTGGGACATACATTCACTCACTAACACACTCTTACACACACTTACCCACCCATACAGTCTATCACAGATGCACTCTTGAATCCATCTACCCAGTGAATCACCCACTCACACATCTATGCACAGAGTCGCACACACGCCACCCACACAAACACTCAGGCACCCATACAGATACTCAGACAACCAATCAATAACTCATATAGACACTTATGTAGTTAGTCACAAACCCATGCAGTCACTTACAACCCAACAGACAGACGGATACAGAGATTCACACAGTTTAGTCACTAACCCATGCATTCAGTAAGATACGTTTAATCACTCACTTATAGAGTTAGTCACGCACCTACTAAATCATCCATACAGACACTTATACACCCACTCATTCTTCAATACGCCTTTCCCTATATATATTAAAAATATTTAAACTTTACAGAAACACACAGTCACTGGATGATGTCATCAGTGATGTCTTTTGAGATGTCATCAGTGATGTCACTGACCATGTCATGAGTGATGTAATATGTGACGTCATCAGCAGTGCATTGTGGGGCGCGAGTTATAGTTAGCTGAACTAACTATAACGGGGAATTTCACGGGTTTTGTACGAGTGCAATGTCCAACTAACTATAACTGTCCCTAAAACCTATGGTTTTTTCAGTGAATTTGTAATGTTTTTTAAATGCTAATTTCTAACTATAACGTGCCTGAGACCTATGGTTTTTTCAGTGAATTTCAAAGGTTTTGTAAATGACAATTTTTAAATGTATTAATTGTTATATTTATTTTTTTGATACTGATTTACTACATTTTTTTAAACTATTTATTTTTAGATATTTTATTTTTTAAATTACATTGTAATTACATTATACATTACATTACAAAATATACTTTCTCAGAATGAATTAGTTTAGTTTAAATACTTTGCAAATAGGCAATAGACTTTTAAGTACAGTAGTTACAGTTGTTGCAATGGGCAACACAATTTCAAACACAATGCAACATTGGGCTCAATGTGAATTTCTAGTTAAATGCAATTAGTTACTTTATGGATTACTTTTCTAACCACAGGACTGGATCCTAGATTCAGTCCTGGGACATCTCCTGTAAACAGTTGAGTAAAAGCGTTTTGTTACAGTAGTGATTTTTAAGGGATATTATTGTATTTTAATAGTTGACACTTAGAAACCTTTTCACATAGAATCACCAATGTTATCCTATGGGAGGAAATTCACTTAGCAGGTAAGTAATGTTATTGTTACTTTTTCTTACTCAGTGGTGGATCCTGGATCCAGCACTGGTGCATCTCCTGTAAACAGTTGAAAGAATGCGTTTAAGTCATACAGGCGATTTTTAAGGAATATTTGTAGTTTGTAAAAATCGACACTTTGAAACTTTTCTGCTGAAAACCAGACAATGGATTCCTATGGAAGGAAATACAAGTTACTGGTAAGTACGGTTAGAATTACTTTTCAGGGTCAGTGCTGGGCTAAAAGATGCAGCACTGGGTTCTCTCGTGATAACAGGTGAATAAATCGGAATTCGTAGTTCGGCTGATTTTAGAGGAATATTATAAAGTTCCAAAACTCCACACTTAGAAGAATTTCCAAGTGAAACCAGTCAATGTTAGCCTATGGAAGGAAATTCAAGTTACTGGTAAGAACGGTTAGAATTACTTTTCAGGATCTGTACTGGGCTCAAAGATGCAGCACTGAGGTCTCTCCTGATAACAGGTGAGTAAATCGGAATTCGTAGTTCTGCTGATTTTAGAGGAATATTTGTATGTTTCAAAAATCGACACAGAAACTTTTTCAGCAAAAAACAGGCAATGATATCCGATGGAAGGAAATTCAAGTTACTGGTAAGTACGGTTAAAATTACTTTTCAGGATCAGTACTGGGCTCAAAGATGCAGCACTGGGTTCTCTCCTGATAACAGGTGAGTAAATCGGAATTCGTAGTTCGGCTGATTTTAGAGGAATATTTGCACAATGGTGAAGGAAGGGGGTGGGGCCTGAGGTGACATGTCTGCAAACACGCCCTGTGGCACGTTGCAAATTGGGGGATTAAGTCCCCTTCAATCCTGAGGGTCCCTGGGGGCCAACTAGCCCACCAGATACCTCCAGTAAGCGCCAGAGCCCTGCGTTGCAGAGAGGTGTTCAGAGGCCACGCCCCTTTTACACCTCTCTGCAACGCAACCTCCCTGAAACCTGTGTTTTTTCAGTGAATTTCTAAGGTTTTTAATTGCTAATTTCAAACTATAATGTCCCTGAAACCTATGGTTTTTTCAGTGAATTTCAAAGGTTTTTTAAATGCTTATTTCTAACTATAACGTCCCTGAAACCTATGTTTTTTTCAGTGAATTTCAAAGGTTTTTTAAATGCTTATTTCTAACTATGCCTACAAAGGTAGGACATGTGAAGAAAGAGGAAGACAAGCGCACAAAGAAGCAAGACAAATGCAGAAAGAGGCAACAGAAGTCCAGAAAGACGAAGAAAAGTGCAAGAAGAAGCAAGAGATGTGCAGAAAGAACCAACAGAGGAGCAGAAAGTCCTCCTGTGCCCCCAACTTTTTGCTGACGGGTACTGATGGTAACTGACTCTGACTAACCGACCCTAGAGCCAGTGCTATGATAAAAGACACTTATAATACAGTGAAAACACCTACATACACTAGGGAACACTATGCATTGGGGTATCCCTGTGATTAGCATGACCTCCTCTGTATTTGCCATGAGTTAGTGCCTGGGTCATTGGATGAGTACATGGGTACTGACTGGATGATTAGAGTACTGCAAGGAGAGTGGATGGTGAATTTAGAAACGCTTGTGTTTTGGCGGAGTGATTGGATGAGGACATGGAACTGGTTGGGTGATTGGAGGAGTGCATGGGTAGTGACAAGGAGATGGCTGGACTGCATCAGTAGTCCTTAGGGGATTTTAGAAGTGCATGTGTTAGTGCCTGCGTCATTGCATGAGTGCGTGGGTAGTGACTGGATGATTAGAGCACTGCAAGGAGAGTGCATGGTGAATTTATAAGTGCTTGTGTTTTGGCGGAGTGATTGGATAAGTACATGGTGCTCGCTGGGTGATTGGAGGAGTGCATGGGTAGTGACAGGGAGATGGCTGGACTGCATCAGTAGTGCTCAGGGTATTGTAGCAGTGCATGAGTTAGTGCATGGGTCATTGCATGAGTGCATGGGTACTGACTGGATGATTAGAGTAATGCAAGGAGAGTGCACAGTGAATTTATAAGTGCTTGGGTTTTGGCAGAGTGATTGGATAAGTACATGGTGCTCACTGGGTGATAGGAGGAGTGCATGGGTAGTGACAGGGCGATGGCTGGACTGCATCAGTAGTGCTCAGGGTATTGTAGCAGGGTATGAGTTAGTGCATGGGTCATTGCATGAGTGCATGGGTACTGACTGGATGATTAGAGTAATGCAAGGAGAGTGCATGGTGGATCTATAAGTGCTTGGGTTTTGGCGGAGTGATTGGATAAGTACATAGTGCTGGCTGGGTGATTGGAGGAGTGCATGGGTAGTGACAAAGAGATGGCTGGACTGCATCAGTAGTGCTCAGGGTATTGTAGCAGTGCATGAGTTAGTGCATGGGTCATTGCATGAGTGCATGTGTACTGACTGGATGATTAGAGTAATGCAAGGAGAGTGCATGGTGAATTTATAAGTGCTTGGGTTTTGGCGGAGTGATTGGATAAGTACATGGTGCTCGCTGGGTGATAGGAGGAGTGCATGGGTAGTGACAGGGCGATGGCTGGACTGCATCAGTAGTGCTCAGGGTATTGTAGCAGTGCATTAGTTATTGCAAGGGTCATTGCATGAGTGCATGGGTACTGACTGGATGATTAGAGTAATGCAAGGAGAGTGCATGGTGAATTTATAAGTGCTTGGTTTTTGGCGGAGTGATTGTATAAGTACATGGTGCTCGCTGGGTGATAGGAGGAGTGCATGGGTAGTGACAGGGCGATGGCTGGACTGCATCAGTAGTGCTCAGAGTATTGTAGCAGTGCATGAGTTAGTGCCTGGGTCATTGGATGAGTACATGGGTACTGACTGGATGATTAGAGTACTGCAAGGAGAGTGGATGGTGAATTTATAAACGCTTGTGTTTTGGCGGAGTGATTGGATAGGGACATGTTACTGGTTGGGTGATTAGAGGAGTGCATGGGTAGTGACAAGGAGATGGCTGGACTGCATCAGTAGTCCTCAGGGGATTGTAGCAGTGCATGTGTTAGTGCCTGCGTCATTGCATGAGTACATGGGTAGTGACTGGATGATTAGAGTACTGCAAGGAGAGTGCATGGTGAATTTATAAGTGCTTGTGTTTTGGCGGAGTTATTGGATAAGGACATGTTACTGGTTGGGTGATTAGAGTAGTGCATGGTTAGTGACAAAGAGATGGCTGGGCTGCATCAGTAGTGCTCAGGGTATTGTAGCAGTGCATGAGTTAGTGCATGGGTCATTGCATGAGTGCATGGGTACTGACTGGATGATTAGAGTAATGCAAGGAGAATGCATGGTGAATTTATAAGTGCTTGGGTTTTGGCTGAGTGATTGGATAAGTACATGGTGCTCGCTGGGTGATAGGAGGAGTGCATGGGTAGTGACAAGGCGATGGCTGGACTGCATCAGTAGTGCTCAGAGTATTGTAGCAGTGCATGAGTTAGTGCATGGGTCATTGCTTGAGTGCATGGGTACTGACTGGATGATTAGAATACTGCAAGGAGAGTGCATGGTGAATTTATAAGTGCTTGGGTTTTGGCGGAGTGATTGGATAAGTACACACATGTCACATCAGGCCCACCTCCTCCCTCCACCACTGTGCAAACGCGCCTCCTGGCGGGTTTTAAGTTGGGGGATTAATTCCCCTTGAATCCTGAGGGTCCCTGGGGCCAACTAGCCCACCAGGTACCTCCAGTAAGCGCCAAAGAGCTGCGTTGCAGAGAGGTGGTCCAAGGCCACTCCCCTTTTTACACCTCTCTGCAACGCAGCTCTGTGGCACTTACTGGAGGTACCTAGTGGGCTAGTTGGACGCAAGGGACCCTCAGGATTCAAGGGGACTTAATCCCCCAACTTACAACACACCAGAGGGCCTGTTTTCACAGTGGTGAAGGGAGCGGGTGGGGCCTGATGTGACAAGTGTGCAAACGCGCCCAGTATTGACGGGGAATTCATTTCCCAACTTAAAACGCGCCACAGGGCGCGTTTGCAGAGTGTTGCTGGGAGGGGGCGGGGCCTCCGGCACGATCGTGTGTTTTTTTTTGTTGTTTTTTTTGGAAGGGGGCTGTGTGGCCCCCCTTCTTTTTACGTTTTTGGGCCCTGGGGACCCCATCCCCCAGGGCCGAACCCCTTTTTTAATTAAAAAAAAAAAATGAATGGGAAGGGGGCCGCGTGGGCCCCCCTCCCGTGGCCAATTCCGGCCCTGGGGACTCCATACCCCAGGGCAAGGCCAGATTTTCTTTTCTTTTTTTATGGAGGGGGGCTGCGTGGCCACCCTCCTGAGGCCTCTACTGGCCCCGGGGACCCCATCCCCCGGGGCCGGCCTTTATTTTTATTTTTTTTGTTTTAATTTAATTTTTTAATCATGGGGGAGGGGGCCTGCGTGGCCCCCCTCCCGGGCCACTTCTCGCCCCTGGGACGCCATCCCCTGGGGCTGGCACTCTCCGTTGGGGACCGTGGGGGGAGCCCCAATGCCCCCACGGTCCCACCGGCTCCCCGTGTCCTGCGGGAGCCGGTATTGCTTTTCCACATGGGGAGCTGCTGACATGCAGCTCCCCATGGTGAAAAGCAATCTGCTTTGCTTCATTGAAGCGAGAGCAGGTTTCCCTGCTCTCGCTTCAATGAAGCAAAGCAGAGTTTGCAATGACAGGGCGGGAGCCGCGAGGCTCCCGCCCTGTCATTGCAAACAGCAGTGTCCCAGGGGTGGGCACCCAGGACACTGCAGGAGCCGGCCCTGGGGGGTGGCGGTCACCAGGGCCATCACTGGCTCCCGGAGGGGGGCCGCGCGGCCCCCCTCCCATCCAATTGCACAACCCCGGGGAGGAGGTGGTCGCCAGGGCTCAGGGGTCCATACCAGACCCCCAAATTAGCATTTTTAGTGCCCTGGGGAGGTGGCGCAAATATTAATGCAAAGCCCCGGGGGGTGGCGGTCCCCGGGGCAGTGTGGGGGGATTGGGGCCCCTCCACACATTTTTTTACTGCCCCCGGGACTTGGCCCACCCGGGGGCTTTTTGAATACGAAGCGTGGGAGCCCGCGCTTTGTTTTTTTTAAATTTTCGGCCAAAATTCGCTCTGGGTGCGCGAATCTCGCCGTTTTTTTTTTTTTTTTAAATTGCTTTTTTTGGCCCTGAGCAGGCCTAGAGGGTCAGGGTGTTTCTACTGAGGCACAAGATGGCTGCCAACACTTCCTGGTTTGGAGTGTTGACAGCCAATTAGCATGCAGCTTGTGATCGGGAGGGTGCGCGGAGCCTCCGCGGCCATAGATATATATGTGTTTTTACTTTTGATTTTCTCAGCAACTACTGAATGGATTTACACCATTTAACAAAAAGGGTTCTTTCTGAACCAAGAACTACCTCTTTGCCAAATTTGGTGTAATTCCGTAGCCGTGTCTAAAGTTTCCTATGGGAAATTGCATGGGGAAAACACGTTTTGGGACCCCCCTTTTTTCTTGGCCCACGCTTGACGAATCACCCCGAAACTTTCAAGATAGGAGCGGACCAGAGCGCCCCACGAGTTTTGAAAATTTTGCGAAGATTCATCAACCGGCGCCAAAGTTATTGGAAATAGAATGTTGTGAATTTCCTATGGAAAATAGGTCCTAACTATAACAATCTACTGGCAATCGCCAGTAGATAGTTAATTCCCATAAGAAATTTTAGCCACGGCTACAGCCCGAACTTCTGAATGGAATTACACCAAATTTGGCAAAAAGGTAGTGCTTGGGTCAGAAAGCGCCCTTTTTTTAAATGGTGTAAATCCGTTCAGTAGTTGCGGAGAAAATCAAAAAATAGAGGTCAAAAATCAATTTCCCATAGGAAACTTTAGACATGGTTACAGCCAGAACTGCTGAACGGAATTACACCAAATTTGGCAAAAGGTAGTGCTTGGTTCAAAAGCGCCCTTTTTTTTAAATGGTGTAAATCAGTTCAGTAGTTGCTGAGAAAATAAAAAAACAAAAGTTTCGATATCTATGGCCACTGTGGATCCGCGCACCCTCCCGACCACGAGCTGTATGCTAATTGGCTGTCAACACTCCAAACCAGGAAGTGTTGGCAGCCATCTTGTGACTGGCCGTGCCCCTTTTTACACCTCTCTGCAACGCAGCTCTGTGGCGCTTACTGGAGATACCTGGTGGGGTAGTTGGACCCAAGGGACCCTCAGGATTCAAGGGGACTTTATCCCCCAACTTAAAACGGCCACAGGGCGTGTTTGCACACATGTCACCTCACGCCTCCCCCTCCCTTCACCCTGTGGCGCATTTTAAGAGGTAGTTTTAATCCCCCTGCCCTATTATGTACTAGGGTCTTACAGAGGAGGTCATGGTAATCACAGGGGTACCCCAACGCATAGTGTTCCCTAGTGTATGTAGGTGTTTTCACTGTATTCTAAGTGTCTTTTAGCATAGCACTGGCTCTAGGCCTGGTTAGTCAGATTTAGTTACCACCAGTACCCGTCTGAAAAAGTTGTGGGCACAGGAGGACTTTCTGCTCCTCTGTTGGTCCTTTCTGTACATCTCTTCTTCTACATGCACTTTTCTTCGTCTTTGTGGACTTCTGTTGCTTCTTTCTGCATTTTTTTTCATTATGTGCGTTGTTTCTTCTTTCATCACATGTCCTACCTCTGTAGGCATAGTTAGAAACTAGCATTTAAAAACCTTTGAAATTCACTGAAAAACCATAGGTTTCAGGCACGTTATAGTTAGAAATTAGTATTAAAAAAACCTTAGAAATTCACTGAAAAAACTATAGGTTTCAGGGACAGTTATAGTTAGTTGGACATTTCACTCGTACAAAACCTGTGAAATTCCCCCGTTATAACTCGCGCCCCCGCAATGCATTGCTGATGACGTCACATATTACATCACTCATGACATGGTCAGTGACATCACTGATGACATCACTGATGACATCTCAAATGACATCACTGATGACATCACTGATGACATCATCCATGTGAACATTTCATGCATCTTCTCACACCCTCATATAACTTTTGATACACCCACTCTAAATTACAGACTACCATTCTCAAAACCGTAGACACTCCAACACCAATAACTACATACACACTCACTGATTCTTAGGTCTACACACACATCCACTCACTCGCCCGTACAGTCACTCATACTTACGGTCACTCAGTACAGGACTATCATATGCACTCATACACCTATATAGACACTCACACACCGCCACTCATCCATAGTGGTACTACTCACACACCTAGTCAGTCATGGAAATAATTAATCACACTGCCATTTACTCAGATATACAGTTATACACACACCAGCTCTATTACTCATACAAATAGTAGCACATTCTTACGCTCTTATACAATCAATGATACAAGCATACACTCATCCATACAGCCACTATCACAATAACACACTCTAATTTGTAGCCAATGATGTACTCCAACACACATATATACTACTTTTCACATATGTAGTTACTCACACATGTACCACTGAGATATACATTCACTCAATAACACACCCATACACACACTCACCCATCCATACAGTCCATCACAGAGGCACTCTTGAAACCATGCACCCAGTGAATCACTAGTCCAACTAGCCCACCAGGTTTCTCCAGTAAGCGCCACAGAGCTGCTTTGCAGAGAGGTGTAACACGCTCTGTGGCACGTTTTAAGTTGGGGGATTAAATCCCTTTGTATCCTGAGGGTCCCTGGGGGCAACTAGCCCACCAGGTACCTTCAGTAAGCACAACAGAGTAGAGTTGCAGAGAGGTGAAAAAAAGGGTGTGGCCTCGGACCACCTCTCTGCAACGCAGCTCTGTGGTGCTAACTGTAGGTACCTGGTGGGCTAGTTGGGCCCCAGGGACCCTCAAGGGGACTTAATCCTCCAACTTAAAACGAGCCCCATGGCGTGCTTGCAGAGTGGTGAAGGGAGGGGCGGGACTGATGTGACATGTGTGTACTTATCCAATCACTCCGCCAAAATCCAAGCACTTATAAATTCACTATGCACTCTCCTTGCAATACTCTAATCATCCAGTAAGTACCCATGCACTCATGCAATGACCCATGCACTAACACATGCACTGCTACAATACCCTGAGCACTACCCATGCAGTCCAGCCATCGCCCTGTCAGTACCCATGCACTCCTTCAATCACCCAGCCAGCACCATGTACTTATCCAATCACTCCACCAAAACCCAAGCACTCATAAATTCACCATGCACTCTCCTTGCAGTACTCTAGTCTTCCAGTCAGTACCCATGTACTCATGGAATGGCCCAGGCACTAACACATGCACTGCTACAATCCCCTTAGCACTTCACATGCAGACCTCTAACCACCTACACACTACTGATTCACTCCTCCAATTACCCAGGTAGTACCCATGCACTCCAGAAATCCCACTGTCACTACCCATGCACTCCTCCAATCACCCAGCCAGCAATATGTACTTATCCAATCACTCCACCAAAACCCAAGCAGTTATAAAATCACCATGCACTGTCCTTGCAGCACTCTAATCATCCAGTAACTACCCATGTACTTATGCAATGATCCAGTCACTAACACATGCACTGCTGCAATCCATTGAGGACTACCTATGCAGTCCAGTAATCTCCCTGGTACTACCTATGCAGTCCTCCAGTCACCCAGCCAGTCCTATGTCCTTATCCAATCACTATGCCAAAACCCAAGCACTTATAAATTCACCATGCACTCTCCTCGCAGTATCTAATCGTCCAGTCACTACCCAATAAGTCATGCAATGATCCAAGAACTAGCACATTGACTGCTACAATCCCTGTGTACTACCCATGCAGTCCTCTAACCACCTACACACTTCTCATTCGCTCCTTCAATTCCCCTGGTAGTACCCATGCAGTCCAGCAATTACCCAGTCACTCCCTGTGCAGTCCTCCAGTCACTCAGCCACTACCATGTACTAATCCAAACACTCCGCCAATACCCAAACACTTATAAATTCACACAGGTATTCTCCTTGCAGTATTCTAATCTTTCAGTTAGTAGCTATATACTCATGCAATGCTCCAGGCACTACCTGATCACTGTTACAATCCCATATGCCCTACCCATACAGTCCTGTACCCAGTTACACAACTTCTCCTTTGCTCCTTCAATTCCCCAGGTAATACACATGCAGTCCTGCAATCACACTGTCACTACCTGTGCACTCCTCCAGTCACCCATCCACTACCATGTACTAATCCATACACTCCTTCAATAGCCAAGCACTTATAAGTTCACCATGCACTCTCCTTGCAGTACTCTAATTATCCAGTCAGTACCCATGTACTCATGGAATGACCCAGTCACTAAGACATGCACTGCTGCAATACCTTGAGGACTACCTATGCAGTCCAGTAATCTCCCTGGTACTATATATGCAGTCCTCCAATCACCCAGCCAATCCTATGTGCTTATCCAATCACTGCGCCAAAACCCAAGCACTTATAAAATCACCATGCACTGTCCTCGCAGCACTCTAATGATCCAGTCACTACCCATGTACTCATGCAATGACCCAGGCAATAATTCATGGCAAATACAGAGGACGTCATGCGTATCACAGGGATACCCCAACGCATAGTGTTCCCTAGTGTATGTAGGTGTTTTCACTGTATTCTACGTGTCTTTTAGCATAGCACTGGCTCCGGTCCTGGTTAGTCAGAGTCAGTTACCACTAGTACCCTTCAGTAAAAAGTTAGGGGCACAGGATGACTTTCTGCACATCTCTTGCTTCTTCTTGCACTTTTCTTCATCTTTCTGGACTTCTGTTGCCTCTTTCTGCATTTGTCTTGCTTCTTTCTGCGCTTTTCGTCCTCTTTCTTCACATGTCCTACCTTTGTAGGCATAGTTAGAAATTAGCATTTAAAAAACCTTTGAAATTCACTGAAAAAACCATAGGTTTCAGGCACGTTATAGTTAGAAATTAGCATTTAAAAAACCTTGGAAATTCACTGAAAAAACCATAGGTTTCAGGCACGTTATAGTTAGAAATTAGCTTTTAAAAAACCATTGAAATTCACTGAAAAAAACATAGGTTTCACGCACATTATAGTTAGAAATTAGCATTTAAAAAACCTTAGAAATTCACTGGAAAAACCATAGGTTTCAGGGACGTTATAGTTAGTTGGACATTTCACTCGTACAAAACCAGAGAAATTCCCCGTTATAGTTAGTTCAGCTAACTATAACTCGCGCCCCCACAATGCACTGCTGATGACGTCACATATTACATCATTCATGAAATGGTCAGTGACATCACTGATGACATCACTGATGACATCTCAAATGACATCACTGATGACATCACTGATGACATCACTGATGACATCATCCACGTCAAAATCTGATGCACCTCCTCACACGCTAATATAATCTTTGATACACCCACTGTAAAATACAGACTACCATTTTCGAAACCATCGACACACCTATACCAGTTACTACATACGCACTCACTGATTCCTAGGTCTACACACACATCCACTCATTCACCCATACAATGACTCATACATACAGTCACTCATCAATACACTATCATATGCACTTATACACCTATACAGACACTCACACACTGCTACTCATCTATGGAATTACTGATACACCTAGTCAGTCATGCAAAGTATTAATCACACTGCCATTTATTCACCTATACAGTTATTCACACACCACCTCACTTATTCAAACATATACTAACACATACTTACTCTCTTATACAATCACTGATACAAGTACACACTGATCCATACAGCCACTCTCACAATCACTCACTCTCATGTATAGTAATTTATATACTCCAACTCTCACAAACACTACCTTTTACATATGTAGTTACTTGGACATGTACCACTGAGACATCCAATCTCTTACCAACACACCCATACATACACTCATCCGCCCATACAGCTGTTTCCACATGCACTCTTGAACCCATACACCCAGTGAATCAACCACTCACACATCTATGCACAGAGTCACACACCTCCCACCCACCCACACACACACTCAGTCTCCCATACAAATACTCTGTCAACCAATCAATAACCCATATAGACACTCATGTAGCTACTCACCAACCCATGCAGCAGCTTACACAACAACAGACATACTGATACACACATTCAGACAGTTTAGTCACTAACCCATGCATTCAGTAAGACACATTTAATCACTCACTTATACAGTCAGTCACGCACCTACTAAATCCTTCATCCAGACACTTCTACACCCTCTCATTCTTCAATACAGCTTGGCATATATATATAAAACATATTTAAACTTTACAGAAACACACAGTGACTTCATGATGTCATCAGTGATGTCACTGACCATGTCATGAATGATGTAATATGTGACATCATCAGCAGTGCATTGCGGGGGTGCGAGTTATACTTAGCTGAACTAACTATAACGGGGGAATTTCTATGGTTTTGTACGAGTGAAATGTCCAACTGACTATAACTCCCTCGTTATGCCTGCTCTGAGGAGGCGTAAGGTTTTGGTGCTGCCCCAGGTTTACGTGATTTTGTAAATCCGGGTCAGCCACCCACCGCAATGCCCGTGGAATGCCTCCTTGACACATAGTAAGTCAACGCAGCGATTTGTGCTGCCTTACCTTACTCCATATCTATGAGGCCATGAAAAGCCATGCAGGGTGGCTGTGAGTCACCTCATAGATATGATCGAGAGGTCTGCACCACCGCAGCCTCAAAAAAGTTGACACTCCAGCATGCAGGCCCCTTGTAAATAACCACCTGGGTGCTCAACCTTTTAACCATGTCATCTAGAGACACCCAGCACAGAATCAATGTGAGCCTGCTGCAGAGTCCACTGTGACACACCCACACGCCACTGTGGAAAAACCCCTTCCAAAGAGATGGTGCTGTGTTACACCTCTAGTTGGGGTAATACCCACTTACTTAGTCTTGGATCCCATACATCCTCCTGGCAGAGAAGTTAACAGGCAAGAACTTCCCAGCGGCTGAGTAGAACGCACGTACCGATACTTGATAGAGCCGATTTTAACATATGCTTTGATGTTTTTGTGCTTTTAGAATTGACTAGTTTTAGCTCTTAACAATCTGTGAAGAATTTATCCTGTTTTAAAAATGACAAATTGCTGCTCTTAAACTTACCTACTATTCAATTTACCGCTGGTATTGGACTGTATTAGTCCATTACGCCGTACCCCATAGCTCCCCGGTCCACCACGGTTATTCCGATTAAGTGGAGGGAGTGGAGGCGGGTCGGAGGCGGAGCCACAACAAGCTTCCGGGTCTCCTGCTACTTAGACCGGATGGCTGTGCGGCGCGCGGCGGCTGAGTAGAACACATGTACCGATACTTGATAGAGCCGATTTTAACATATGCTTTGATGTTTTTGTGCTTTTAGAATTGACTAGTTTTAGCTCTTAACAATCTGAGAAGAATTTATCCTGTTTTAAAAATGACAAATTGCTGCTCTTAAACTTACCTACTATTTAATTTACCGCTGGTATTGGACTGTATTGGTCCATTACGCCGTACCCCATAGCTCCCCGGTCCACCACGGTTATCCCGATTGAGTGGAGGGAGTGGAGGCGGGTCAGAGGCGGAGCCACAACAAGCTTCCGGGTCTCCTGCTACTTAGAGCGGATGGCTGTGCGGCGCGCGGCGACTGAGTAGAACGCACGTACCGATACTTGATAGAGCCGATTTTAACATATGCTTTGATGTTTTTGTGCTTTTAGAATTGACTAGTTCTAGCTCTTAACAATCTGTGAAGAGTTTATTCTGTTTTAAAAATGACAAATTGCTGCTCTTAAACTTACCTACTATTCAATTTACCGCTGGTATTGGACTGTATTAGTCCATTACGCCGTACCCCATAGCTCCCCGGTCCACCACGGTTATTCCGATTGAGTGGAGGGAGTGGAGGCGGGTCGGAGGCGGAGCCACAACAAGCTTCCGGGTCTCCTGCTACTTAGACCGGTTGGCTGTGCGGACCGCGGAGGCTGAGTAGAACGAACGTACCGATACTTGATAGAGCCGATTTTAACATATGCTTTGATGTTTTTGTGCTTTTAGAATTGACGAGTTTTAGCTCTTAACAATCTGTGAAGAATGTATTCTGTTTTAAAAATGACAAATTGCTGCTCTTAAACTTACCTACTATTCAATTTACCGCTGGTATTGGACTGTATTAGTCCATTACGCCGTAGCCCATAGCTCCCCGGTCCACCACGGTTATTCCGATTGAGTGGAGGGAGTGGAGGCGGGTCGGAGGCGGAGCCACAACAAGCTTCCGAGTCTCCTGCTACTTAGACCGGATGGCTGTGCGGCGCGCGGCGGCTGAGTAGAACGCACGTACCGATACTTGATAGAGCCGATTTTAACATATGCTTTGATGTTTTTGTGCTTTTAGAATTGACTAGTTTTAGCTCTTAACAATCTGTGAAGAATTTATTCTGTTTTAAAAATGACAAATTGCTGCTCTTAAATTTACCTACTATTCAATTTACCGCTGGTATTGGACTGTATTAGTCCATTACGCCGTACCCCATAGCTCCCCGGTCCACCACGGTTATTCCGATTGAGTGGAGGGAGTGGAGGCGGGTCGGAGGCGGAGCCACAACAAGCTTCCGGGTCTTCTGCTACTTAGACCGGATGGCTGTGTGGCCGTGCAGCGGCCGAAGGCGCGCCTAAGGCAAGCCCGTCTGCGCCCGTCCGTGCCCGGCCGGGACCAGGGGCCAGAACTCCTGCCCCCCTAGCACAAGAAAAGATCGTCTACTCCCGACAGGAGATTTTAGGACTAAAAACACACACCAATAAGCACTGCCACATTTTACTGCCATCAGCTACTAGAGAGCAGGGATGCCCTCAGTGCTCATTTGCTCTCTGTCCGCAATTGGATCCATGCTCTAAAGCATCGCAGTCCCAGACATTGAAAATGTTCCTCCTCAATTGTAGATCCCTGCCCAAACACTCGCTGGAAATCAGGCTGTTCCTCGAAGACGAGGACCCAGATGCACTTTTCCTGACAGAAACTTGGCTACATGGTGCGTCAGGACCCGATCTGGTACAAGCTCTGCCCAGTGACTTTACCATTAAACGGAATGACCGTGACATAAAGAAAGGAGGGGGTATCGCTATAATTCATAACATTTTTATTAAATGCAATATCGAGCCCACTATCATTTTGGACTGTGAAAGCCTTTCGTTTAATATGGACCTCTCCCCAACTCACTCCTTTGGTGGAGTCCTTATTTACCGTAGCCCAGGGGGATGTGGGCAATTTATCAAATCCCTCCCAGAAGTCGCCACAACTTTAGCTGCCACTTCTCCCAATACCACTCTTATGGGAGACTTTAATCTTCATTTTGATGAGCCAAGTAAGATGGACGCACTGGAGCTCACTCATGATCTTTTGGCGATACAAATGACGCAAAAGGTGCTACATCCCACACATATAAAGGGCCACACTTTAGACCCTATTTTTAGTAACCACCCTGGATTACGGGTCAGTGAACTTAGACCTATTCCTTGGTCAGACCATTTTCTGATCCCATTTATTGTTACATCGGGATCGAAAACTCCCAGTATTATAATAAGGAAAAGGAAAGTTCGGCCCTGGGCCCAACTCTCGATAGATTCCTGGATATTTGCACTTAACACTCTCAAACCCGATTCCAACTCCAACCTGACCGAAGCCTCAGAAAACTTTACTTGCTGGATCGAGTCCTCATTAGAAACGGTCATCCTAATTAAACACAGTCATAAAGCTGGAGCAAAAAAAACTCTGTGGTACTCTCCCGAACTTAGAGCACTAAAACAGACATGTAAACGATTCGAGCGGGAATGGAGGAAGGACTTCCAGGATATGAGTAAACAGAAATATAAAGGAGCGGTAAAAATGTATCAAAAAGAAATAAAAATAACACAAGCTACCTACTATGGAGAGATCATCACATCAGCTAATAACACTCCCAGGGAAATCTTTCGGATCGCACAGGATCTTCTAGAGCTCCCTACAAATGACATCTCCATTGAGGCCACCTCAGAATAGTGTAATGCACTAGCAGAGTTCTTTAAGGGAAAAGTTAATAAACTTTATACTACATTCCCTAAGTCTCCTTGCCCTATCGATCTGGCAGATATGCAGGTGTCCGTACAAAACTCAGAGCAGGCACTTAAAGAATTCGCAGTGATGAATCTGGACAAGTTGACAGAAATCTTTCCACAAATTAAAAACCATAGAGCCCGCTCCCCCACATATTTTATACAAAGCAGGGAAGGTGATTCTACCAAGACTCCTGGAAATGATAAATCTTTCCTTGTCCACAGGATTTGTCCCAGGTCCCTGGAAGCATGCAATGGTCAAGGCTTTATTGAAAAAACCTAGCCTAGACTCAAGCGACCTGGGAAATGTCCGCCCAATATCATTGCTACCGGTAATTATAAACATTCTGGAGAAATATGTGAACACTCTGCTCTTGAATTTCCTAGAGACCCATGATCTTCTACATGCCACCCAGACGGGGTTTCGTCCTAATCATGGTACTGAGACTGCCCTTCTTGCGGTGGTAGAGGACGCCAAGCAGATCCTGGATCAGGGAGGAGCAGTTGCCATCATTCTCCTCGATCTAAGCTCTGCTTTTGATACGGTCAATCTCTCCATTCTAGTAAAGAGACTCAGGAGACTGGGGATACAAGATAACACTATTGCCTGGATTCAATCTTATCTAGATAAAAGAACCTTCCAAGTCTTCTCAGGCGATGCTACATCTCAGAAACTTGAGCTCAAATGCGGAGTCCCACAGGGATCCTCGTTGAGCCCCACTCTTTTTAATATATATATGTGGCCATTAGCCGACATCATTTTGCCCCATAGAATTAAGATTGTGACCTACGCAGATGACACCCAGCTGGTCATAACTCTTAATGGGGCCGGCAAACTCCCGTCGGACTTCAAACTATGTGTAGAGAAAGTCGCCTCGTGGATGGAGCATTCTTGCCTCAGACTCAACGGAGGAAAAACTGAGTTGTTGTTATTAGGGAAGCATCCCACTGTAGGCCCCATTCAAACCTGGCCTAAGTGCCTAGGTCCGCCCCGACTCCCAAAACCAAGATAAAGAGTCTGGGGGTCTGGTTAGACAACTCGCTCAAGTTCGACTATCAAGCAATGAAGGTTTCCGGGGCTTGCTTTGGTATTCTGAGATCTCTCAGGAAAATTCTCCCATTGCTC
Organism: Calotriton arnoldi; assembly: GCA_963921515.1. Classification (NCBI taxonomy): domain Eukaryota; kingdom Metazoa; phylum Chordata; class Amphibia; order Caudata; family Salamandridae; genus Calotriton; species Calotriton arnoldi. Next base: position 453,233 of record CAWUFW010008562.1, read on the forward strand.
CCAATGGACGCAAAGAGAATCCTTATTCAGGCGTTGGTTCTGTCACATCTGGTCTATGGTAACTCCCTCTATTTGGGTGCACCCATGGCAACACTAAGAAAGCTTCAGGTCGCTCAAAACTGCGCAGCAAGGATGCTACTTGGATTTCCAAAAACCCAATCAGCCAAACCAGGCTTAAAACCCTCCATTGGCTGCCGATCACCGAGAGAATAAAATTTAAGGCCTTGTGCATTGCTCACAAGAACATGTGGGGAACAGGCCCGGCAATTAATAAACCTCTTATCTCTCGGTATCACCCCAAGAGAAACCTGAGATCGCTTAACCTTAACCTCGCAATTGTTCCCAAAGTCAGGCGTACAAGAAGTGGAGGAAGATCTTTCGCCTTCAATGTGGCAAAACTGTGGAATGCACTCCCATTACACCTCCGTGCTGAAATGCACATCCTACCATTTCGGAAGCGTTTAAAAACATGGCTATTTCAACAAACATCTTCCTAGATTTTATCGGTCTTTCTATTCAGCTGTTTAGCGCTGGGATGCCCGAGGGTAGCCATGCGCTCTATAAATGTTTAATAATAATAATAATAATAATAATTGTTCCTTTGGGCTTTATTCAAATAAACACAGGAGATGACAGACCTGTTAAAGAAGTACTCGGGGTGTATGTTAGGCTTTACTCCTGACCCCGCCTTCAAAAAGCTTCAAAAAATTATGCACATGGCTTTATAGTGTGTGATAATGAATGTTAATTATGTACTAAGCTAATGTAGATCATGCATTAAAATATCAGCTTCAGAGTTGATAAAGTAGCAATAAGGAATATAGTAGAATTAGCAGAATTTACACCCAAATGTTGTTTCTCAAATTTCCCTGATATATTAGTTTAATCTAGTAAAGTGCGTTGTTTCCTCTTATTCTTAAGGAGTATGATTGACGAGCCATGTCATACCTTCCTGCATGCCTGCTGCACCTGGAAAGTGCATGTGCTGCCAGACTCTGCTAGTAGCTGGTAGAAGGCAGAGGGAGAATTACTCTCACAGCAGTGGCTTGAGGGTCAAAGGTCAATGCTGTGGAGCAGATGAAGAAACCCTACAGCAGAACCTAGACGAATAGGTGTCTCAGGAGGTGTCTCAAGAGTGTGTCACTGCCACCCTCAAGATGGCCAGTGCCCCCCACGGCAACTGGAGCAAAATTTCATGGATCAGCTAGACAGACGCCCTCAACACCTCCAACCCAGCTTCTGCCTCCAACCTGTAACAGGAAATAAAGAACTTCAACACCTGTATCACAAGCTGCGCTGACAGCATCACCCCCATCAAGAGCAACAAGCAGAGAAGATCCTCCAAAATGTCCAGCTGGTACACCCAAGAACTAAGAACATCAAAACGTGTCAGCAAACAGCTGGAGAGGAGATGACGCACTAGCAAAGACACCTCCGACAGGTCAGGCTTCAAGACCTCCCTCAACCTTTACCACAACCTGCTGAGGTCAATATAGAAGACAGCCCTAGCAACATGCATCGATAAATGTGCTAACAAAAACAAGGAATTTTTCAACATCTGCCACTGAATAAAACATTACACCCACACAAGACTTCTTCCATGACAAGATCGCAACTATATACAGAAACTACAAACGCCAACCAACACCTACGGACTTCCTCATAAGATCCACCTCCACCGCAACTGACACAAACCACAGAATGACCACCAGGAACCACCTCTCCACCCAGGACACCACCTCCCTCATGAAATCCATCCACTCTGGAGCTCCCACAGACCCATGCCTAAATCACATCTTCAACCTCAGAAACCAAAGGATTGACCAGGAACTCCCCACCCTGTTCAATACCTTAATCACTACCACAACATTCCCTGATGCCTAGAAACATCAGCATCCAAGGGGACGTACTTCAATGGATCACCTCCTTCCTCAACACAGAGTCCGCCTACCACCTTTCTCCTCCGAATCCAAGGATATCATCTGCGGTGTCCCCCAAGGCCCATCCCTTAGCCCCATGCTCTTCAATGCATACATGACCCCGCTAGCCAACATTGTCAGATCTTATTGTCTCAACATAATATCCTTTGCAGGTGACAGCCACCTCATCCTCTCACTCACCAATGACCCCACCACCACCAGGTCCAACTTCCACAGATAGATGACACGCATAGCCGACTGGATGAAGGAAAACTTCCTGAAGCTGAACACCGACAAGACGAAGTTCTTATCTTCTGCGACAACAGCAACCCATGGAAAGTCTCCTAGTGGCCATTAATCCTAGGATCAGCACCACACCCGCTGACCATGCCAGAAACCTCAGAATCATCATTGATAACAAGATCACCATGAAATCATAGATCAGCTTCATCTCCTCCGCCTGCTTTCTCACTCTGCACATGCTATGTAAGATCTTCAAGTCCCTAAACCTACACATGAGATGCACAGTGGCCCTCCTCACCAGCCGACTAGATTATGGCAACGGTCTCTACGTAGGAATCACCGCACACCTCTTACAAAGACTTCAAACCATACAGAGTGCTGCAGCCAGACTCATCCTCGACCTCCCCCGACAAACCCACATCACACCCCGCTCAGGCAACTCCATTGGCTCCCTGTACAGAAGAGATGCCAATTCAAGCTACTGACCCATGCACACAAAGCTTTACACAACCAAGGACCCACCTACATTAACCATCACCTGAACTTCCATCAACCATCAAGAAGACTATGCACCACCTCCCTATCACATGCCCACACTCCCGCATCCTTAAGCAGAAGTGGAGGATGCTTCTTCTTCTACATAGCAGCAAAGACCTGGAAGAGCCTCTCCACACAGCTCTGGACCATCACCTCACTTCTGGAATTCTGAAGGGCCCTCAAGACCTGGCTGTTCAATAGAGGCTTTGCCTGGACCTGCCAGCACCTGGCTACCCTATTGAGTGTCTAGTAGTGTGTTATAAATCTTGATTGATTAATTGATTCATTGATTGATTGATTAAGGTGGAGGAGGGGGCTGGGAGTTTATTGAAAGACAGAAGTTATGAGAAAGGCCCGTCTTCTCAATCCATCAAGAGAGTTACTTTCCAGCTGTGCAGAACATGTAAATAGAGATGCTGATGTAACCCACAGGAGCAATGGAAGGTGCTTGCCCTCTGAAGCAAAATACTTCTAGTACAGAAAATTCAAAACATGATTCAAACAACCACAAGGACACAGGATTTCAATGTGATGATTTGAACTATGCGCCTCCATGCACCAAGGGAAGATGCTTATACTGGTGGACAATGATTGTGCAATTCTGTATACAGCGTAACAGACTGGGCACGTGACAGAGGGCTATATATAACATCATGACTGTATGTTACAGGCACAATCCATTCTAAAACTAAACCCAGTACAAAACTGCAGGTGATGGATTGGCAGAATACAATAATAGTAGCTGGGGATAAAATACAAGCATTAATTTAATGGATAAGGTGTACAGATGTTAAACGTAGCAGCACATGTAAGTTCTTGGATAGGAACATTTCCACCCTAGACCGGGGTTCTTCAAAGTGAGAAGTCTTTCTTGAGCGGTAGGTTTTTACATTTTCTTTTGGAGCAGAAATAGTGCATAGTTGTTCAGAGGACATCTTTGTTGAAAGATTTGCTATTTCAGGAGAGTCTTAGTTAATATTGAGTCCCTTTAGCCAGAGAGTTCTTGTGATCATGTACAGTTACGTTCCCATGCAGGTAGAAACAAAGGGACTTGGCTCATTCCACTGGGGTGAGTTGCAGTTCAGCACAGTGATTGACCTGAGCCGTAATTGTACAGGGATGGAGGCATCCAGAGTGAAGCCTTTTGAGTAAGTGGTGGCTGATTTGTAGGATTGTGGAGAACTCGGTTTCTGCTGGTTCCTAATTACATTCCCACTGTAAACCAAAGCTGCCAGGGAGAAGATGTTACCAATGGAGGGGAAATATTCAATGAGGAAGTCATTAAGCTGTTATATGAAGTTTGGATGTTCCACAGAGGATGATAGATGATGCTGGGTGTTGAGTTATTAGTTTTTATTTTGAACAAGAGGCATTGAAATGTTGTGAATTGATTATTTTTAGTAGTTTTTAACACATAGGAGTCTTGTGGAAGACAGACATCCCCTTCCAGTTGTCTCAGTACAGTCCAGGTAGATGATTCCATGTTTTGGATGAAAAAAACGATTGGCCATTGACAGCAAGAATTAATTGAGCTATGTTTCTATAAGGATTATTAGAACATTGGAATGTTGACAGCTCTATTGACGACAATGAAGTAGCTCTGGGCTTATTTGTTTTGAATTTGTCTTTATTAATTTTCTGCAAGTTACACAGGTATTTAACTTTGACAATAATGTAACATATAGCATTTCAATAGTATTTACTAGAGCTGCGTTGGTGGGGTGCCAAGCAGTAGTGTATACAATAAACTTAAAACAGTATTAACATTTTATGTCTGTGTCAATATGTAGCTCTGGGCTTATAATGGCTAGTATAAGTCTGGAGTTTCAACATTGCAATGTTTGTCTTTCTGTTTTTCCTTTTTAGTTGAGAACATTCTACCCTTAGTGGGTGGAATGTTCTAATAGCCTTATAGCTCTACTGCCTCAGGCTATATTGATGGTTACAGGCCCTCTCCCTCATTATAGGCCCGTACTCAGGTTCATGGCCTTTAACAATTGGTATAGCTCTCAGCAGAGGGCTGAAATGTTATAGAACAAGATTGTTTAATACAATCAGGGCCTGAATCTTAGGACAGTATTTCCCAGAATTCTGCACCTATGTGAAATACAAATAAGGAAGAGTGCAGTGTCTCTGCTCATTGTGGACATTGTTGCTTTAATTTCAGTTTGGATATCTAGGTTAACACCTTAGTTAAAGCTGGTTGTTTTTTTTCTTCTACTGTAAGCAATGGGAATGGGGGAAACACTGTGTGCCTAGTGATATTTATCGATGCTCTATTTATTTAGAACAAATCTTGCTGGAAGGCAGCAGAGTCCTGAGCAGGGTCAAGGTCATGGTTGCAATCAATGTGTGGTTGGAGGAGTAATTGCTTTCCAAGATTGAAATTTGAAAACGGGCTGACGTAGTGTTCTTTAAAGAGGGGTGTCTTTAGCACTTTCCCTAAATTGGAGCAGGTTGCATCATGCAGTTTCCACTTCTCAGTAGGAACTGCACATTTGTGGAAAACAGAAACACAGGGATGGTGCCAGGCTGATTCCAAGCACCCCCTCAGGATATGTTGTCCTAAAGACCAGATAGCTCACAGTGCCACCATAAGTACCCTTATGCCACAGAACATGACAACCCTGACTGCCTCAGGAATTGTGGTAACAGATCTAGAACCCTTTCGCTCAGTCGCTCGTGCTCTCTCTGAGAAATATTCAAGGAATATATAGAGGGGCATTTTCAATATTATTGAACCATTGTGATTCTTGTATAAAATATATGTGCTTCAATGAGAAATAGACAGAAGCAGATAAACGTGATTAGCAGTATAAGGACAGTGAACAAAATAAATAGTTCCACCATCTTGCTATAACAATGAATATATGCAAGCATAAATGAACTAAGTATAGTGTACTCCTACTATGCGTCCCTAACCTAGATGTCTAGAGTGTGCATGTGTTCTGCCAAGAATCCCCTATTGGAGGATCTAACCCCCATCACTTGAAGGGAAAGTATGTCGGTCTCAGGTTGGTCACAGGTTGCACATCCCTCCTCGCAGAGGGATCAGCAAGCAGCTGGGAGGAGGTTTCAGTGTGTGGTAACCTTGCAATGATAGCAAGTGCTCCTCTTCCCCAAACTGGAAATGCTTGTTTCTTTATAACAAAAAGCATCCTTGCTCTTGAGCTTCATGCTCCAAGAGCTTAGTCAGGCCAACATTGTTTACGATCTATTGATAGCTGATTTGCTTCATGGACAAAAAAATACCCACATTTATACAATGTATGTCCAGACCTTTTACGAGATGTTCAAGGTGTTGTGACAGTGTTCTTATGAAGTGGAATGTATAAGCATTGTAGTTCCAGAGAAACTAATCCTGCACTGTCACATACGCAATGTGCGTTGAAAGTCATTGTGTGAACAAGAAGGCAACTTAGGAAACGTGTGCATGTTAACATGGCAGCTTTTCTCCCTAGCCTTACTGAACCACGTGACACCCACTCCTCAAACATAAGTCCACTAACCAGCTATCAGAGAATAGTGAAGCTATGCTAATTAATGTTACAGCATATGCATATAAAATGATTTTAAAATCTGTCTTAAAAATCTATTAAAAAGGCAATCATACAGTTTGAAAGCCAAAGCACACAGAAAGTCATCATTTAAAAATGTAAAAGCTCATAAAACATATTTAAAATCAGTTTAAGGTGTTAAAAACAGGCTGAACTAAAAGTTCCCACCAAACAGAATAGCCAATTGTTTATATGTTGAAAGTGATAGATGAAACATTTATGTTCCTAGCAACCGCAGTTGATGATCCCAGAAGCACACCTTGAAGCAGGATTATGGAGGAAATATATTCCCATCCAGCCTCCATAGTAGCCGCTGAGCGAGTGACCACAGCAAGTGGACGATCCCCTGAACCAGAGCCAAGATCCAACTCACCAGGAGCGGAAGCAACTCATGATGGCTCATAAAACCATTCAGAAGCAATACAATATGCAGTAGACAGCGATACAAATGGGCCTTTAAGGGGTCCACCAGTACATTTATGTTCAAAGGCTCAACCAGTTGCGTTCCTAGGCACAAGTCCAGGGCACACTCGAAAGTGCACAGCAGACTGCAGATTATTGGTTGTACACAGTGAAGTCAAAGAGCCCGAAATGATAAGAACCAATGCTCCTTCAGTTCCCGAAGTAAAGGTGCACCAAAGCAATGTACCATGTGTTCACGGCACAGCGGCACATGTGGCAATGCCAGCTCCATTCAATCTTGAAACAAGACATCCATTTCGGAGAAGAAAAAATTCAAATCACAGTCCAGACAATCAGGAGCAGGACCAATGGAAGACCTCAAAACACGCTTCTGAGCAGAGGGTATGAAGGATGGAATGACTCTGAAAACTGTCTGGATGGTGCTAACCAACCTAGAGACTATACTGTTAAAACAGTGTGTTATCCCCGAAGTATAAGACATATTAAAAATGCAGTGCACCAGCTTTCCAAAATGTAGTGGGAATCTTAGTGTGGAGTAGTGACTGTATCTCTGAAGAGGACCTTGCAATTTGTAAATCAAACGTCTCCTTCACAGATGTTAAGGCCACATCTTTCTTAAACAGTAAGGCTTTCAGTTTGCTCAAGGCATCAAAGCTCATATTGGACATATTCATTGATGGCCAAAGACTCGCCTCCCTAAATGTATGAGCAGGTGAAAACAGTACTTGTGTACCACAAGTGACAATGGAAGAAACCGTGACCACTGTTATGTTATGTTATGTTATGCCATGCTATGCTAGGTTATGTTATGTTATGTTTTGTTATGTTTTGTTATGTTATATTGTGTAATGTGTTTCCTTCTTTTTGTAAACTGCTGCCAGTTTTCAAAATGTTTGACTATGGGAATGTGTGGTGTGTTCTGGAAAATCATTTGTTGTGGTATTAGGCATGCTCTAAATAAAGCCTCAGTTCCCTAAACCTGCCAGTCCTTTGTCCCCCAAATTAATTCTACATCTATTGTGTCCCTCCAAAAGTCAAAACCCTAAACGGACAGCTGGGGAAAAAAAAGAAGCAGAGTTTATCAACTTGGTGTTGGTCAGCATTGTTTTCTTTTCAAGTGATTGTGCAAGCTTATAGTTATAAGAGCCTAGGTCAGATGTTTCATAACCAGAGAAATAAGCAAATTTCTATACAAATGTTTTTGAACTACCCTGTGGTGGTTTAGGGCAATGTTCCTATTGTGTGTAATTGAAAACAGTATGTGGAGTACTTGCTTTATGCAGAAAATGATGACCGTAATGTTGAAAACAAAACATTTCATCATAATGTTATGTTAATTAATTTTGTAAGGGGCACAGCTACCCAACAGGGTTTCCCGGCGCCAGCCTGAGAAGAACAAAAGAAAAACAGAAAATTATTGATTGAACAGCCAAGTTTTCAAACATTTGCGGAAGTTCCCGTAAACAGTTTTGTTGCGAAGTGGCATGGGAAGAGAATTCCACAAAGAAGGACCACGACAAGCAAAAGATCGGCCACCAATCCGTGACAGTCTGATCCTGTGAACTGAAAATTTAGCCTGGGTAGTCCACCGAAGAGGGCGTGAGGGCAAGTAAAGGTGGATCAAAGCTTGCAGGTACTGAGGAGCCGAGCCAGTTTTGATCTTAAATATATAACTCAAGGCTTTGAATAAAATCCGGTTCTCTACCCTGAGACAATGGAGATCACGCAGAGAGCCAGAGATAGAGGCAGCTCTGGGAACCTGGCAGAGCAATCTGGCAGCAGCATTCTGCACCACCTGTAGTTTACGTATCACATCCTTATTAACCCCCAGATACAGAATGTTGCCGTAATCCAGTCTAAAGGTAACAAGAGCCTGGACTACGGTTCTCTGGGTAGGACAGGGCAACATCCAGATAATTTTAAGCCATTTCAGAATGATGAAACAGGTAGCAGCCACCTTCACGGCTTGTTTCCTCATTGATTACTGGTCATCAATGATAAAGCCTAGATTGAGGACTTGGTGGGTGGGTGGGCTGGGGTAGAGCACCCATTTCTGCAGGACAATGTTGGGGACCCCAAAGATCTTTATTTTTCCCAGAATCATAACCTCCGTTTTGTCTCCATTAAGTTTGAGAAAATTGGCTTGCATCCAAGATGCAATTACCTCATCCCGGACTGGAGAGCAGAGGACGTAGACACCCTTTCAGCAGAGTAAAGATAATATGGGTGTCATCCGAGTTGGAGAACAGGGACAACCTGGCCTATTCTGCAATCTCCGCCAGAGGTCTAACGTAAACATTATACAGTAGCGGGCTAAGGATAGAGCCCTGGGGTACCCCATAAGGAGACGAGTGAGTTTTGGAGCTAGCCGTAGAAGAAAAAACCTGGAACGTACGGTCAGTAAGAAAAGAAGCAAGTCAGTTGAGTGCCGGGCCAACAACGCCCAAAGATTGCAAGGCTTTCAATAACACGGTGTGAGACACCATGTTGAAAGCGGCACTCAAATCAAGTAATATGAGGGCCACCGTATCCCCAGGGTCCAAACATTTCTGTAACTCCAATAAGAGTAGTTTCAGTCGAAAAACCGTCTCTGAAGCCAGATTGAGAGGGGTGTAAGAAGTTTTGGGTTTCCACAAAATGGGACAACTGTAAATTGATGTTTTTCCAAAATTTGGGAAAAAGCAGGAAGTAATGAAATGGGCCGAAAGTTAGAAAGCTGGGCAGGATCAGCATTAGCCTTCTTCAAAAGTGGAAGAACCATTGCATGTTTCCACTCTAGCGGGACAATTGCTTCCTGTAAGGAGGCATTAAGGAGTTCCATAATTATCGTAAGTGAGGGCAACTCGAGCTGTTGCAGCACAGAGATAGGGAGGAGATCACAAGGAGAGCCAGATTTATTACTGCCTAAGAGCCGCTTGAAGGCGTTCATGTCTAAGGGCAACTAAGTTTCCAGTATATTGGTGGTTTCAGAAATCTCACTATCTCCTTGTCCAATAGTTCCGGCTACCAGGGGAGGGGTGTAGGCTTGCTGTAAGGTGTTCCGTGGCTTGTCACTATTCAGCGTAGAATATATTTTTTGAACTTTGTTAAGAAAAAAGTTGGCAAGGTCCTCACATTGCAATCCACTAAGAATGAAGGGAGTGGACTGAGTTTCTGAACCAGAAAGTACTTTGACTATCTTAAACAAGGTCTTTGAGCAATTCTGCGTGATGGAGATAGTAGAGGGAACATAATCTGCTCGAGCAGTTTTGCAGAGGGCGTGATAGTCTCTTTTAGCCAGTTTATATGTGAGTTTGGTGTCAGGTGCATAGTTCTTCCTCCAGCGTCTTTCCAAAGCTTTGCATTTAGTTTTTTCAGTTTTAAGCCTCTCTGTAAACCAAGGGGCAGGGGGATGGTGATTGTTTCATCAGGCAAAAACACAGTAGAATGCTCTATGTCTTCTAGTATTTCATGCTCTGTATCAATATCCGAATTGTCAGAAACAGTATTGGGGTAATAAAACCATTCAATGAGAGTTTAAACAAATATGGAATTTGCAAAAGGTCAGTGGGGCCATACACATCATATGATACCTATCCCAAACAAGCCCATCAGTAACTGGAACAGCTGTAATGTTCACCATAGAAAGAACTCTTTGTTCACTGTGTGATGACGCATGAGGTTTGAGAACCAAGTTCACCAGTTGTACTGAAGAACGTTCTGGGAGATAGTATTGGGTCAGAAGCAGGAAAAAGACTGTCACCAAACCAATTGAGAAGCCCAGAAAAAGTAACAAAATTGTAATCAGACCCCCTCCTTGATGGAATGGAACCTGCACCCCCCCCACCCCTAGCGCCTTGAGACCCTTACGGGTGAGTAGTCGCGCTTTAACATACTCCTGATTGATTGATTAATCCAGAGGTGTAACAATGGAGAATCAAAATATGTCCTTTTCAGTCAAAGATAGAAGACGCGCACTTTCACTGAAACAGTAGAGGTTGCAGTGCTGGTGGGTCAGAACAATCTAAAGAGAAGTCATCAAATTCGATGAAGTGCCATAAGCAGTTTGATCTATTTTTGGCAGCTCAACATGATTTGTAGAACTGGGAGATGACTCAATTTGTGGTTTGGTAACATAGACCATATTGTTGTCAGGATTACAAATTGAAATCTGTGTTTTTTGTACTAGTTCACTGTATATTTGTTGTAGCAACAGGTAGAAGGCATACTTTATTGTTGTTTATTGTTGTCTCTCATTGGAGAGAGGATGCTTCATTAGTTATTAAAGCTTCCATCTGAACTTCCAGTCTGGTAGCAAGAGGAGGCAGGTAGTTACCCAGGAGCCCATGGCTTACTTTTAGTAATCGGTCACATAGTGTGGTTTGATCAGATTAGTGGAGATGAATCTCTTATCTTTGCAACCGGCAAGACGCAGAAGAAGTACAGTTCTTGTACCTTCAACAGTCAGGACATGTACAGGCACTCTGTGTAATGGGGCACATCATACGTCCAGGCGCAGACCAACGCACTGGACGGAGCGCATTATTTTTTTGTGTAAAAAATGATGAAGAGTGTGAAAAAGGGGCAGAAAAGCAAAAAGACAGATATAAGAAAAGCAAATTAGAGGAAAGAATATTCCCTCAAAAAAGGGATCTAAAGTGCAGGAATTAGATTAAAACTACCTTGGAGAACACCACAATTTGTTTTAATTATTCCCGTGTTCCCTTGGTAGGATTAAAAATTGGCATGGAGGGGAACTCCAGGAACTCCGACGACGGAGAACGGTGATAGGCATATTGGACAACGGAGGTTCTTAGATGTAGTTGCACAGGGTGTAACTTAAAGACCCCGTTCCTATTACCAGTTCCGGGTTTGGAGAATTACTCTAATAACTCGTAAAGGACTTTTCTCTCCGATTGGCGAAGAGTGACCCAGTGGAATACATCCATTGGGGAGTTGAGGTAAAAGACACCCGATTGTGGGTGAGGACCGGATATATTAGAGATCTTTACCCTGATGAATGCCAAAGTGACCCATAGAGGTAATATCATAATGGCAGAAACATGTTGGTTTATGCAGTAGGGGCATAGGGGTCATTACCTCCCCTGGAGTTCCCCTCCATGTCAATTTTTAATCCTACCAAGGGAACACGGGAATAATTAAAACAAATTGTGGTGTTCTCCAAGGTAGTTTTAATCTAATTCCTGCACTTTAGATCCCTTTTTGAGGGAATATTCTTTCCTCTAATTTGCTTTTCTTATATCTGTCTTTTGCTTTTCTGCCCCTTTTTCACACTCTTCATCATTTTTACACAAAAAATAATGCGCTCCGTCCAGTGCGTTGGTCTGCGCCTGGACGTATGATGTGGCCCAATGATGAAGCATGACACTGCAAAGTGTGTGAGGGCAGTATTAAGAAATTTAAGACTTTCCCTTGTATTACTCTCTTGAACTATGTTTTTAGATGGTAGTGCTTCTCTGTTTAGTGAGTATGAACTTGTAGAAGGGGAGTCAGAGAAGGCTTTTTCCCTATTCTCCTTGATTGTGATTTTGACTCTGTGTAATGGGCCAAATTCTTGCTTGTTCATAATCTTTTCCCTGACCCGATCTCCAGCCTTTGGGATCGAGCCAGGCCTTGCCGGTACTTCCTCCACTTCCCCAGTGGCTGTGTATTTTACTTAGACATTGCTTTGTTCATCTCAGAATCTGTTGAGTTCCTGTAAAACAGACAAACGTTAATTGATATCAAATGGTGTTTATGCCGCCACTGTGCTGGGAATGTCGAGGACTGAGAACCACATCTTTAACCCAACAGAATTTCATAGGGAGTCTGACTATCCAGCGCTTTTCTAGGCTGGCTATTGAATGCCCTCTGGACCCTATACAAGTGATGGAGCAAACTGCGACCTAAGCCTAGTACACTAGCTGTTAAAGTCTGCTTTAAGTCACAGTTTTTACTCTCCACTACCAAATTTCCATCGGGATGATAGGGAAGGAGAAACACAGGGTCACACCCAAACTTCCCATGGCCTCTTTGCAAGCCCTAGACATAAACACCAGACCCTGATCAGAATGTAATGTGCCTTCTAAGTATGTCCCGAGTGACTGAGTCGCAGATTCTTTATAACAGTTCGGGCATTAGCCAACCGCTGTGGCCATACCCACAGAAATCGAGAGCAGAAATCTACTGCTACCAAGATCTACTTGGAAGCCCCATCTGATGACAAAGGGCTGCAATGGTCCAAGTATATACAAGCAAGAGGCTTGTTTGAAATCAATAGCGGTGTCTGGTGGGCGCGCTATGGTAGAACCTTTTGTCTGCTGGCAGATGTTGCATTTGAGGACAAAGTCCTTGGTCTGTTTGTAAAGGCCTGGCCATCAGTAACGTTGCTGCAATAATGATATTGTAGCAGCCACCGCTGTGTGTGCAGACGGCAGACCCTTGTGTGCTACTAATATCAGTTCCATCCTGAGATCAGAATTAGGTATTACTCTATCCCCCACTCCATGGATGTGAGCATATGGTATGTTTTCTGCATCTAATTTGTAGGAGTACTTGAGTGGAAAGCCTTTCGGCAGGTAAGGGTCGTTGCATGCTTTGTTGACAGCTACCATGATGTCTCTGTCTATCCTCGTACTTGAACGGGTAATTGCATCAACTGCAGAAGAGTGACCTGTTCCTTTTGCAGCTTCATCAGCCATGGAATTTATTTAAATGTGTAAGCCAGCACGTTGATGATTCAATGTGTGTATTACATGAGTCCATAGCAAGCAATATTTCAGCTTTGTCACCTGTTTCCAAAGCATCTTGTGCACCCCTTTGAGTCTCTGACTCTATTCTGGCTCCAATAGTGTAAATATTCATTATAAGAATGGACACAATAATACGAATCACACACTATAAGTTTGGGGAACCCAGGATCTGTATTTTCAAGTGCCAGAATTAGAGCCTTTAGTTCTGCCAAATGTGCTGTGCAATCACAAAGTGAATGCATGTTGCTTTTCTCAGGATGGAATTCTCCATCTTGCATGCACCCTTTTACAATTGCACACACTGCTGGGTATTGGTGCTTTGTCCCTACGGCAGGCTGGGCAGAATCATCAGAATATAAGATGTAATCATACCGTTCTAGAGGCATTATTTCATTAGGCAGAGGATGTTCTTGTTCGTACTGCAGAAAGGCTTGTGTTTGTAGTATAGAGTCGAATTTGTAGTCTACATCTGTTACGGTGCGTGAGTTAGCCCATTGTATCCATTGGAGATGTAATGATTTAGCATTTGGAACGCTTGCTCTGGTGACAGCCTCCAAGGTTGGCACAATGGTCACGGCAATAATTTGTTTACCCTGAGCCAAGGCTTGCTCTCCCATCACAGTGATTTGTACCTCTGCCAGTATTTTTTCTGTAGGTACAAAACGCATTTCAACATTAGTGTACAAATGTGATTTATATGCAATTGGTACTGTGTCACCTTCATTGAACGTAACATACGTGTACCTTGATGCCCCTGAGATGACGTGTATCACCAGTTTAATTGTTTTACACATGTGTGTAAGTGTTTTAAAGCTATCATGCCAGTTTGTACGGAACGTAAAATATTTGTGTGTTTCTGTGTCCAATGTTTACTGGAAAAGTCTGGACGCATAAAGTCGTAGAACTGTTTAACCCATTCGGTACAATCTGGAATGTATGTTCTTACAAAATTTAAGCATCTCAGTATGGATTATAATCTTTTCAATGTAGCTGGAGGTTGAAGTAGTGTACACTTCTCTAAGAAGTGTGTCACAAGGTTTTTGCCTTCACTTGACATCTCATATACCAGAAAAGGACATTGAGGTGGGTAATCTTTGATTTTTTTAAATTTAATTTGTGACCTATGTGAGCAAACCCCATAATTATGCAGTCTACTCTTGTCAAGTGCTCCAAAAGGTCATCATCCGTCAAAAGTAGGTTATCGACATAGAACAATGGCCGGTCATCAACATTTTGTATTAGCTCTGATACTCTGGCTGAAAACCTGTGGGTCCTTTGCTCACTTTGCCATTGGATTCAAGCTAGCCTGGCTGAAGAGGGGTGTTACCCCGAAACCGGTTCCAGGATGCTTGTTTCCGGTCCAGGGAAGACATGGCTTGGCAGTTCGGGCTGGACTGTTCCCATGAGGAACAGGGTTAAGACTGATTTGCATATAGCTGTGTCTGAACTGGGGTGGCAAAGTGAGCTAAAGAACAATGATGGATTCAACCCAGAGCTGTGACTGGGGGTGAGTGTCTGAAAAGTTTCAGCGCTCCATCCATCATCTCCTTTTGTTTGCTTTGGTGCCATCTGCAGCCAGAAATCTAACCCAGGAATAGAATATCTCTGTCCTATATTCTTTGTGGGCCTCAACCCCAAAGGTAACATCTCTGCTCACAAGTTTGAGCCCATGTTGTAATGGCTTTGGAGTAACCGCTTGCAGAGAGGGTAATGCAATGGGAATAGATCCTCTGAAAAGTTCAAGCTCGAACTACCTACAGCCAACACATAGGAGTTACCTCCTCAGCTAAGGAGGATAGTCTCTGCCACCACAGACATCTCTTGTTAGGAGGAGAGTAGGGGTCTCTGAGTGTGCTCAAGAGTACTATTCATGTGATCCATTAAATAAGAACCATTCTACCAATGTTGGCAGTGCCATATCATATAGTTTCTACTTAGGAACTGCACATTTGTGAAAATCAGAAACGCTGGGATGGTGCCAGACTGATTTCAAGCATCCCCTCAGGATATGCTGTGCTATAGAGCAGGTAGCTCACAGTGCCACCTTAAGTACCCCCAAATCTAGTCAGAAAGCAAACAGCTTGGGCAACCACAGAACATGACAACCCTGACTGCCCCAGGAATTGAGGTAACAGGTCAGTCACTTGTGCTCTCTTGGAGAAATATATAAGGAATACACAGAGGGGTATGTTCAATATTTATTGTGTAAAATACATGTGGTGCAATGATCAATAGACAGATGCAGATAAAAGCGACTAGCAGTGAACAAAATAAATAGTTCTACCATCTTGCTAAAACAATGTATATATGCGAGCAAATATGAACTAAATAGAGCATACTCATACTATGTGTCTCTAAGCTAGATGTCCAAAGTGTGCGTTTGTGTGTGTTCTGCCAAAAATACCCTATTGGATGATCTGAACCCCATTACGTGAAGGAAAAGTATGTAGGTCCCCTTCTTGATCATAGGTTGGACATCCATCTTCGCAGAGGGATCAACAAGCAGCTGGGCTGATGTTTCAGCGTGTGGTGACCTCGCAATGGTAGCAAGTGCTCCTCTACCGCAACCCAGAAATGCTTGTTTATTTATAATAAAAATCATCCTTCCTCCCGAACCAAGACCTTAGTCAGGCCGACATTGTTTATGATCTATTGATAGCTGTGTCGCCTCATGGATGAAAAACAAACAACCACATTTACACAATGAATGTTCAGATGTTGTACGAGATGTTCTAGGTGTCATGATAGAGTTCTTACGAAATGGAACGTGTAAGCATTGTAGTTTCAGAGAAACCAATCCTGCACTGTCATGTACACAAATGTGTGTTAAAAGTTTTTGTGTGAAAGAGAAGACAACTTAAGAAATGTGTGCATGTTAAAACAGCAGCGTTTCTTCCCGGGCATAACTGAGCCACGTGGCAGTTGGGGCAGACAAGACTTTGCCCTATTTACGCCCAGCAGAGTTTGCGAAAGTCTTCAGAGTAGCTACTGCTGCAACAGTTGCTCTGAATGCTGACGTATTGCGTGTAAGGGCATAAGTGGACGGGTTTTACCTTTTAAGGATATTATCACTGAGAGAGATTTTGTTATTGAAAACAGAAATCTGTGGTCTTATGTACAGGGAGGGATATCGGGGCCTTGGAGCGATTTCCCTGCCATTGGCTGCCATTTTCCACATGGTGATCTCAGTGAAGGAACTCTAGTGATGGTCACTCTGCACTAATAGGGTGGGACAACTGACACCGTGACATGACTAGTCTGTGCTGACTCATCTTAAGGCTCAAGGCTACTGATGGAGGGGTTAACTGAGACTTCACCATTGGAAACCCAGACCTGCCCTAACTCTAAATAGAAGAGAGAAGGAGAAGTTTGGCAGGGCAGGAGCACAGCCCATGCACAGTGTTCCTTCCACTCTGCCAAACTGAACATGGCCCATAGTATATTTTTTCATAAAGCGAGTTGTGGTTCTATGAGTGCAAGGCACTTTATAATTTGCGTCCTAATCAGTTTGTCCTTGTCCGGGTGGGTTTTTATATCAAAAAGCCACAGTGTTCTCTTGCGAGGGAATGCTTTCAAAGGTGATTCAGAAATCCATGGAGAGGGATCACATTTCTTTTAGGAGATAGTGGCATTTTGCTGATAGTTGATAAAAGAGGATGTGCAAGGTTGATTCAGCAAGAGGGTTTCCTTGTTCCTGCTGGCATTTACTTTCAGGCACTAGAATAGTGAGTGACTCAACTTCATGTTACATTACATTAGATCTCTAGGTTGATCGAAGGGACCTCATTTTTTGTGGCTGTAGCTTTCAAGAAAATGGAGTGTAATTTTCTCAGCTTCACATTAACCTTGATTGGAAGTCAAGTTTGTGGGTGATGGTTAGGGTGTGAGAGCTGGATCAACAGCGTTAATAGTAAGACTATGTTTGTCCTTGTGGAAAAATGTGTTGGGTCAGAGGTTGACAGGAGTTGGGATGATTTTCTATGTCGGTTGCATGTCGTCTGCATGCAACAGGGATATCATTCAACATTTAGATTGGGATTGAGGATTCTAAATGACCCTTGGTTTGCTAGAATGTGAGACAGGGTTGTTAGGTTATGGGTCCCAAATACGACATCTGGTCTGAGCCACCTATATCAATATTAGGAGAGTGGAGAATGTGGCTACAGGGTTGGATTGGATTTTGTGTGGGTGTAGGCTCGGATTGTAAGTTGGCTTAACCCTGTAATGGAGTCCACATATAGAAGGTGTTCATTGCTGTGCCTGTTATTGGAGCCATGTGACACATGAAGCTGGTGCTTGTTTCTGGTTGCTGTTTTTTCCTAATTTTAAGTAACATATTGTACTGACAGTAAAGTAAGTTCAGTGTAAGGTGTGATGCTTACATTATGATTTTCTCATTATTGATTGAGCCGGGCATTTCAGCTTTGAGTAAGAATGACTCACAATGGAGAGCTTCTTGCCATAGTACATTTTGGATTGATAGGACACCTTTCTGGAGTTTAAGATAAGTAATCCATTGACAGGAGTCAAATGTAAAGATTGGGAGATCATGTTTTAGTTTTCATTTCTGGGAACAGTAGTATTTTTTGGAAATGAGAGTTTCCTAAATTTCCATAGGGTTTTATTGTTTGTGGGTGTTGGCAGCATTCCTAGACAAGTCGGGAGGGTATCTGATAGTGAAAGAGCAGGACACCTCTGTCTTTAGGCTTTTAGAGGCAGGAAGCATGGTTGATATAGCAGCCGTTATGGCAATGATAAAATATGTGCAGTCAGGTGTGGTGTGACTCATTTATCATATTTGGATCTTACTTAGTTTTTGTTTCATTGCAAGACTGGTCTTTGCATTAAGTACTGTTTTGTATTCATCTCTGGCCTACAAAGGACAATGTAACACTTAGGAATAAAGATGCAACCTAAGAGTCCTCCAGTAGAAGACAAGATGGCAAAGATCTCCACGGCCACCATGTACTTCCCCTGTGTGCTCAGGTAAGCCGGGATGAATGAGATCCAGACCGCCAGAAACACAAGCATACTGAAGGTGAGGAGGTTGGCCTCATTAAAGCTCTGGGGCAACTTACGGGCATGAAATGCAACCACAAAGCTGACAGTGGCCAACAAGCCTAGATATCCCAACATCAGATAGAAGAAGAGAACAGAGCCCTCGTCACACTGGATGATGGTGGTGTCCCCCATCTGTATCTTCACTGGGAACGGAGGATTGAGAAGAAGCCAGATTGTACAAATCAGGACTGGAGCAAATGAGCACAGAAGGACCACACTATAGGGCACTCTGCTCCCCAGCCACTTAGAAGAACGGCTGGTGGGATCGCGAGCATTGAACGCTATAATCACAGTGATGGTCTTTGCCAGAACAGTCGAGATACTGATGGCAAACACAATACCAAAAGAGTTTTGGCGGATCATGCAGGTAGCTCTCATGGGGTGACCTATGAAAGCAAAGCAGGAGAGAAAGGAGAGCATAAGAGCGATGATAAGCACATAGCTGAGTTCTCTGTTGTTCGCTTTGATGATTGGTGTATCTTGGTACCTCTTGAATACGCATAAAACAAAGAGAGAGATTAGAAAAAGGAGACTCGTCAGGCCCGATAGTGTGATCCCCAAAGGCTCTTCTAAGGACAGGAACTGGAGAGTTCTTAAATCACATTGTGTCTGTCCTTCATTGGGCCATTGGTCTTCAGGACAAGGCCAGCAGTCCGCAGAATCTAAAAGAGAAGGATATTTAGTTACTGACGACAATCAATCGATTCTGTCCATGGGAAACATAAACTTTTTAGTAACTGTACTTCACCCTCTCTCACCTACAAAATAACTTATTGCTACATTCAGATATCTGCACCAGCAATTTATTTGTAGAGATAAAATAAAATTTATTTTATTCTCAGTACAATTTAGAAGAGTTGATATGCATGGGGGTTTGCTGCAGTGAACAGTACCTGGTCTATGAAACATGAAGTTTATCGGAGGAGGTGTTTATTGGGGAGTAGTCTAATGGAGTGGACCTTGTATGCAATGTATGATGAATTTATTACGGAGGTTTATAAAGGCCTGCCTGTTGCCTTTCAGCTACTTTTAGGTATTGATAGGGCATGAATGGTAGCACTTGTTGGTGGAATGAAGAGTATAAAGTACTATCAGAAAGGGAGGTGATCAGTGTCCACAATTCTTTGTCCACATCCTCTCTTCTAAGCTGAGTTCAGCTTTCAAACCTTTCCTGAAACGCCAGTGGTTGGGCTCAGATCTTATGAGTGGGTTAAGGGAATTCCAGTGTTGGGGTCTTTGCATGCCCAGGAGAATTCCTCAGTTCATTGGGACCCGTGAGTTGACAGTTTCTGCATGTATGGAGGTCCCAAGAATTCCTCGTGAAGGGTAAACAAACCTTTAATTTAATGTTAGCATTTACTTGGAGCCAATTGAATGCTCTAGGGGTGGGCCTGATGTGATCTTGCTTATGAATGCTAAGGCATACTCTGGCTGCTCCAGGGAGACACCTTTGGAGCTTATAGGTTTGTTTATTTGGGAGCCTAGAGAAGATAATCCTACAGTAGTCGAGAGGTGACCGGATGAGGGATATTGTCAGCTCAACATGTGCAGAAGAGGGACGATTCTCCACTGAACGGAGAGCTGCATGTTCACTGGGTACATGAGGTTCCACAAGGTTCAGTGTTGGGATTTTTTTCCAAGGTACTCATTGCCAGTAATTTTTGAGGAGTGGCCAGACCACGCACTACGGTATGTTGGTATCATCTTTATGACTGCTCATCTCTGGTCCTCCACTCTCACTTTGGATTTCACACTAGTTCCAGGTTGAGAAGAAATATACCCATTTGTTAGAATGTTCACTTTCTTTGGTTGCACGCATTTAAGAGAACACTTTAGGTCTCTTTGTTAACGATATTACTGCCTCTTGCATGGAAATTCTCAAAGCAAGCACATCGAAGGCTGGATATCTCTTGGTTTGCAGAGCTCGGCCAGGTTTTATTATTTTGCAGTGAAAGAAGGTGGGATTGCTCCATGTGCCAGTGCGTCCCGTATTCAGATCTGTGTTGCCTGAGGTTTGTAGTTTGGAGTCAGTGAGTCCTTGTATTTCACCCTTCTGGAGCAGTGGAAAGAGTGGCATTGAGTTGGGTAATAACTGTCTTGTTTTCAGTAAAACATATTGTATGGTCCAGATAAGACACATCATAAATATAGTAAATCCTTAAAAACCTGGGTCCTTGGTGATTTTCACAGTCGATTATTCTGTTCCTTATCTCCGTTTCAGTGGCGTAATGCTCTTCTTCTGGTCTTCTTTCTTTCTGAGTGCTTCTGTCATTCTGAAATTGCTTCTGGGGGTCACTGCTGCACCTCACAAATCAGCATTCATCATCATCATTATGGAATGCTATATAACCATGGTAATCATTAAGAAAGATACATTTTGAACTTCATAAGTTTACAAGATCTTTGGGGCATATTAGCAAGAACGGCGTTAAAATTATCGCCGCTTTAGCGGCAGGAAATTGCCGCTAAAGCGGCGATAATGGGCTTGATAATACGCCCTTGAGAATTCCAATAGAAGCCCAGGATCACAGCAGAACATGGGCTTCTATTGTAATTCTCAAGGGCATATTATCAAGACCATTATCGCCGCTTTAGCAACAATTTCCTGTCGCTAAAGCGGCGATAATTTTAACGCCGTTCTTGCTAATATGCCCCTTTATGTATCCTTGAACCTTCACATTAACGATTGCTGCCATGACTTACATTTCTACCACTTCAAATGTGCCAGCTTTTGTCTGGTCTTGGAAAGCAATGTCAGGCTTGACTAATAGCTCAATATGGTGCCCACCTGATTTGTAAGTGGATTCTGTTGGGGTTTTCCCTTTAGTCCTTTTGGCCCTGGGTGTGATGTTGAGGGCTCCTTGCCTTGTTTCAGACATTGCTCGCCTTGCATGGCTCTTGTGTTATCTTTTTGGAGCTGATAGAAGTTATTTGTTGGATGCCCTTCTCTTCCCTGGCTTTCTGTTATGATGGACGCAGTACTTGTTGTGTTGAGTGTTCCTTATTAGTTGGATGGGCTGTTGTCACTCTAATCCTATACCTCCCAATTGGGTTTTGTAGTTCGATGGGATTATTTTCAATTTAGCATGACTTTTCATGGCTCCTTCCTGCACGTGTGGCTAAGGTACAGTTTCTTGCCTTTCCAGTCTTTTTCGCCAACCTCCCATCCCTAGTTGAAGTGGTTGCATTCTGCTTGTTTTTTTCGCTGCTTTTTGCCTTTTGTATCAGCTTTTGCCTTATTCTCACTGCACTCTTCTTTACTCTTATGGAGTGATGCCTTTTTCACATTTTTTCCTTTTTTGTTTCTACTTCTGCATTATTCTCACTGCACTCTGCCTCATTGTTCTACGTTCTACCTGTTTTTTTCACTGCTTTCTACTTTTTTGTCTCTGTTTTCGCTTTACTTTCTGGCTTCCAGTGAGAAGTCACATGAAGTTTAAAGCACTGAATCACCCATAAGGCACTGCATAACACAGGCCCTGATTATCTAGGCACATCTTCCAGTGGTACACAGCTAGCAGCCCCCTGCGCCCCTTAGGAGCAAAGACACTTTTGGTTCCCAGATTCAAAAAAAGGAACTGGGGTGGAAGAGTTTTTTTCAATGGAACCAATAAGCTCTGGAACCCCCTAGCCCACCCCCTCCCCCATATCAGGGCCTCCTTACCCACTCTGATTTCCTTAAGAAAGGAGCTAAAAACTTGCCTTTTGCCTTCCTAGAATCTAAGGAGTAACCAAAGTTCTTACACTGTTGGAATTTGAAACACTATAGATTGATTCAGAGGCTCAATAAGCTTTGGTTATTAATAGGTGGCCACGTGTGACATTCACTACATGAAATTCTCAAAAATATTTTTGAGTACTCTAAATCTTTGTTGAAAGTGGTATCGGTCTTCAATTTCCAGTGGCTAGGTGGAGTTTTGCTAGGGTGGGACTGGGACAGAAAATAGGCCCAGTCCCAAATTAAAAGCAAATCCATTAGCAAATCAGACAGCTAAAAAAGTGGCCCCTTTTGTAAATCAGGCAACTGGATTGGGCCCGGTCTACACTTGCCTTCAGACTTAGATGAAATTATATTTTCCCGAGGAGGTAAAGTTCAGTGGGGCAAGGCTGCAGGCAGTGTCTGAGGAGGAGGCGTCATTATCGTGGAGCCTCTGGACAAAGTTGCGGTGAATATTTATACGTTTGGACTTAGTCTCTTTTTTGGTAGTCAAAAAAGTTCAGCAGGTCGAAGATGGAAGCTGTAGCCAATGCAAGTTCCAGGAGGCTGAGGCTACTGAACAGAATTTGCGGCTGAGGAGAAGAACATTGCGGGAACTGCTGCGAAGTCTTTTGGCTATCTGGGAACATTTAGCACCACCACCAACGTTCCAGGACTGGAGGGGCACCACTTGGGAGAGTTAGGACTCACTCAGGATGGGTCCAGGTGCAGGTTGAAGTTGGTTAGAGCCTTTTATGTCCTTGAGGCTCTAATCAGGAGGCCAGCAAACTAGCCCTTAGAGTCACTCTGATAGTCCTGGGTTCAAGTGATGAAGCAGGGCTCAAGCGGCAGGGCAGGCCTCTGAGTGTTCAGGGCAGGCTTGAGGCAGCGAATCAGTCCTTCCAGGTACAGCAAAGCAGTCTTGTGGAATACACAGCAGGCCACAGCAGCAGGCAGTCATCTTAGAGTCCTTCCCCAGGACCAGAAATTGAACTGAAGAGTAGGGCTGAGGGTCCCTTTGTTAAACCTGGTACCTTCTCTAAAGTAGGAGTAGTTTCGACAAAAGTCCCTTTGAAGTGCTTGGAATGTTGACACTCCTCTGCCCTAACTCCAAGCTTGGTTACAGGGAAAATTCAAAGTGGTGAAAGGTACTTTGTGTGAAGGCAGAGCACAGTCGATTCAGTTGCAAATGGGGCCGTGCCCAGCTCAGCCTTCACACACCTAATCCCTCTATTGTGTGACTGTCTCGGAGGAATTAGCAAAGTGGGGGTGAGCAAAACACTTGCCTACTACAGTTATTTGTGATATTTCATGTGACAAAATACCTCCCTGAAGCATGTAAGACAGTGTGAAAACATTCAACTATTAAAGGCCTAGAGTCTTTAACAAATGCTTTTCATACTAAATAAGCCCGAGCAACTGCCTTTGTCAGGACTTTTCAGAATAAATAAAAACTATGGCATATTACATACATTTTCCCAGTGAAACAATCGTGCCTAAAGTCTTTATCAATGACTTGTCACCGTAACTAACTCAGGCCTACTGTATTGAGTGGAAGCTTTCCCACTTTTCAACCATCAGGCATACAGTGATAAAATTACAAGTTTACACAAAATTACAGAGCACAACAAAAGCAAACCGTCTCCTGGAAGGGCCTACAAATGGCTTATACAGCAATCTGTGATATTCCATCTAACAAAATATCTCTCTGCAGGCTTTTAAACGGAGAAATTACAATACACCCTTAAATGTTTATTAACTTTAATATGTGCTTTTTACAGACCTATTTCCTTCATCATAATTTTTCATGATAAATAGAATAGGTATGTAGCCTTGATCATTGGTTTGGCACCACAACTAACTCAGAATCTATACAGTACTCTTTCTCAGTGGAAGGACACAAATTCCACCCAATCAAAAGCTGTATTCTGGCCAGCCAACATGAGGAGGGAGCATAAGCCTCTCCCTCTCATTAGTACTTATTAAAGCTCTTTTTCTGTTGCTCAAATAAGGTCTGCAGTTGCAGTGTCATGCCACACGCAGACGTGCCAATCTCGAACAAAACTTCAGCATGTGAGAGGAAGGTACCAGGAGAGGGCAGAGCCAGGAGAATGGGTGGGACCTTGTGTCCATTGCCCCGCAGCTATGACAGTGCTTAGGAGGGGGCGTGGCCAATGAAAAGGTTGGTGCTTTGTGCAGGTCTGTGACCATCCCCAAAAAATAAACATTAAGGAGACTTCAAAGGCAGCCACTGATGTCACAGGGAGATTGAAAACGTCCCTTAGACATCAGCTGTGCTCTGCCTCAGGACAATGTGATTTGCAAGAACTTTTGCTAAGGGTTTCCAACTCACATTGTCTGCCACTGTGTGATATCGGCTCCTCATCGGGGCACCGTGTGAAAGGAGCCGATATTGTGTGACACACGGTGGCTCTGTGTGAGTTTACAAGTCTGCAGACCTAAAAGGTAATGTAAGCCAGTATTGTAGGTAGGAGACTTTGAGCACTCACTCACTCACTCACTGACTCGGCCTTTAATCGTGAAGCTGTTAAATTGTGTGTCATAACTTCTAATCACACATTTTATTTAGAATGCTTAGAAAAAGCAATACACTGCGGAAGAGAATGGTACTTAACTTATTACTACTACTGTTTGCCCACCTCTAGCCCACGGCCTCTGCTTATTGGGTGTGATCCAGCGCGGCTAAATACATTTTTTCCTTATGACACTGATCCAGAAACACTTACTCTTCCCTAATATAAAACCTGATGTCGGTGGGGGCCCATAGCACCGCATACATACATTCACTCAATTTTCTGGATAGAAAACGCTAAGGAAAAATGAGCTGCTGGAGGAAAGGGATACCTTGTTAAAAATGACAGAATTAAACCTTATACATTATATACATTAATTTAGGATCCTGTCGGTTCTAGAAATCAAGGTATTCCGCTATTCGGTCGATGGACCAACTAGTAGAAGCAGTTGATGGCGATTAAGTCCAGCTCAATCACAATTAAAACCTTTAACATTTATTAATCACAATTTTATTTAAAGAACCACAAACTCATTTTGAGTTAGCAAATAATTTTATCTAAATTCTTTGAGCATATAAGTAAAGTTCTATATTAGACAATACATTTAGAAATGTCAAAATCATTTAAGTAAATTTAAGAGTATAGAAGTGAAAATGTCATTACCCTTGGCCATAGAGCGATGACGAGAATGGTTCACCAAAGAAAGAAAGATGAACTGCAGGTCACAGGATAGGACTCCCAAAACTGACTGACTGTCCTGCTAACCTCCTCGGACGCAATCTCCTCCCGGGCAACTCCCGCAACGATCTCGTTCCTTCCCCAGTCAAAGTTCGAAGTCCAAAATGATAGAGTCTCTCGCAGCATCAAGGTAGAAAATGAATAAGCAAGTTTTTTTTTTCATAACGTAAGAGCAGACTGTCTTATAACCTATTCCCTGGCTCACTACACTTAAAAGTTGAAATCCTTGGGGCAGAAATCACGCTAATTGGTCCATTGGAGGGGTGGTGATGGTCACCTCATTACCCTCCTTGTTCAAACCAGTTTGGGGACAATAACTCATACAATAACTCTCGTGACTCGCAAACTGTTCAAAATGAATTCAATTTGTTAATCTTCTTTGTAACAACTCCGATGGTCATGCATTAGTTCATTCTCTGTCGCTCGATGTTCCCATCTGGTTCCCATGGATTTATGCTGAACTCTTGGCACGATCCTTGCTACAGGTCAGACTGGCCTTGACATCTCTCACTCCAAGCACAGGCCGCAGACACGTGATTGGAGCATCCATTCTACACATGCGTGGGGGCCATTTTGTTCAGCGCACGCACCTCATCCTTCTCCAGCGGCCATTTTCGAAGCATGGCCTAGCTGGCCCGAACGAAACTAATATAAGAACAAACACAACCGAAATTAAAACAAAGAAAATAAGCCTTTCTGTTTACCACCCGCCATTCTAAAGAGCTGTGTTAGGCATTACCTAGCAGAAGCGACATTTAAAGCCATTTTACCTACCATCTGCATTCTTTGCCACTGTGCAATTCTACTACGCAACACAAATCATGCAATTCCCTCTATTTACTACACGAATCACAATACTAATGTTATTTTGCTTCACATTTGTAAATAAATTAGGTTTTGCAATGCCAGCCAGTTGCCCACGTGTAATGTTTAATAAAAAGGTGCATTTGTTGATTAGTTCATGCATTTCAAACGGTTAGTATCATTAATCGTTATAAGGTCATTAATTTCCAAGGGGTACAAAAATATTTTGTTTCCCTCCTCCATCAATTCCCCCTTTGGTGATTTTTAACATCACCACTAAAACCTATCTCTACAAATTTATCAGAAAAATTGTTTCTTGTCCACTTGCATTTGTTATTTTAGACAATTGTGTTCTTTTCATCTTGTCTTTTAGACCTCTTGTACATGTTCTCCTTAAACTCTTCCAATTCAATCTCTCCCTTTCCCGTTCTCTTGTTTCTCTTTCCTTATTTTTCAAATTTTCTCTTTTTGCTCTATTTTGTCTTTTTCTCTTTTTAATACACACATATGCTAATCTTAATATTAATATTATCACTATTACTAAGATCACTGGAATTAGTATTTTCACAATTATAGAACTATTTCAGTGAACCATTTCTTTATTGAGGAAAAACTCTTACCAAGTTTCTCCCAAGCACCTTCAACCTCCAGTGGGGCAATTTCTTTATGCAAATCAGTAATATTCTTTATATACTTCTCTATATTCTGACTTTTGTCTGGAATGTAAGTGCAACAATGTTGTACCTTCAGCATTCCACAGACTCCACCCTCTTTTGCCAAAAGAATGTCAAGGACAAGTCGATTTTGCATTACCATAGCTCTCATGGCAACCATTTCGGTATTTACCATCAAGAACCCTCCAGCTGTATTCGTTGATAAACGATCTACTACTGTAGACAATTTCCAAATTTTGTATGCATTCAAAGATACAACCACTGCTGGTATCAATTAACCCTGGGCATAATACTTTGCTACGCTCACGAAGCATGCAAAGTTTGTGCTACTACGCACTACGCAAATTGCACGTAGCAGAGTGAATAACTGTGCTAATTCAACGTAGCGTAGCAGGAGTATAATAAACTCCTTCAAATGCTTTGATAAAGCAATTTTTTATGCTAAAAAGCATATAACCAATTCACAAAAATGAATTTTGACAATAAAATATCAAGCAAATGAGAGAGGTGATGATTTTGGAGTCCCCTAACCTAGGGGAGGACCAAGCAGATGCCTTGAACACAAAAAGCATATCATGTGAACGATTCAATGGTGGTCCCTTCCTCCTAGGACCACCCCAAGCACAGTTATGGGCAAAAATACAATCCCAACCAAAGGCCCTGCAAAGCATTATGGGACGAGATTAGCAGTGGGCAGTGAATATTATAGTGTCCAATATCAAAATAATTCTACAAAGAGCTGCATTTCAACTAGTCGTTACTAGGTGTCCTCACGAGTCAAATGCAAAAGCATTGAAATTATTAATACATCAAGCTGCAGTTCCACTAGTCGTTACTAGATGTCCCTCACGAGTCAAATGCAAAAGTATTGAAAACCTTTCATGAAGCTTTTGCATTTGACTCGTGAGGACACCTAGTAACGACTAGTGGAACTGCAGCTCTTTGTAGAATTATTTTGATATTGGATACTATAATATTCACTGCCCACTGCTAATCTTCTCGTCCCATAATGCTTTGCAGGGCCTTTGGTTGGGATTGTATTTTTGCCAATAACTGTGCTTGGGGTGGTCCTAAGAGGATGGGACCACCACCGAATCGTTCAATAAGATGTGCTTTTGTTTTCAAGACATCTGCTTGGTTCTCTCCCTAAGTTAGCGAGGATACCAAAATCATCACCTCTCTCACTGCTTGTTAACTTTTTGTTTTCACTTTAGAGAAATGACTATATGCATTCTTAGCATATAAAGACAGAAATATTTATTTTATCTTAACTTGTACTGTACAAAATGCTTTTGGTAATTATTGTACAGTGCAGTCAAGCACACAGCTACGCAATTTGCATAGCTACGTGTAGTTGAAGCTGTACTTCACGTAGCTACGTGAAGTGCTACTACGCAAACTACGCCCAGGCTTAGTATCAATGCTCCAAAAATGTCACCTATTATCGCTGAGAAGCTTTCCCTTCTCCTACAGGTTAATGGTTTACCTATCTCGTGAATTCCTTTTGTTCCTCTTTCCACATGAAAAATCTTTGGAAAGACCAGGCCTAAATAGCATGTTCCATACCAATGATCCGGCAACCTATAATATGCTCGGTTTCCACAAATATACTAGATCCCTGGAAATACTGGATCTTTTCCTCCTTTGAATCCCCAACCCCCTAAAATTTTGTATGTATCTCGGCACTCACTAGAACCCACAAAATAGTTATCATACATAGTATTTTCCCTACTAATACACAATTTTCCCTGTTGGGGCCAATCTAAACTCAAGGCTGCATTCGTTTCGCTCTTATCATCATAACCTCCCTCTTCAAACGCCCAAGGTGGGGTTTTTGTCTTTTCTCCTGTTGCTTTTCTTTGAAACTTAACCCTTCTGTCTTCTGCCATGTCTAAAAAACCGTTTTCTTCCTTCCTTAACCTACAAATAAAATTGTGTCTAAATGCATATTCTAATGTTAATTCTTTTGTTTCTAAGAAAAATTCTCCAAAAATCTTTACATATTTCACCTTATTTAGTTCAGAAACTATAGAAACTTTAGCAAAAACAGCATCTGTGTCAGTATAATAATACTCTAATTTACCTGTTCTATAAAATAAACTAGCTAAAACACTACATGTTATTCCATACATCAAAGGAAGGTGATGATACGTCACACCTTCTGTCTCAGACGCAGGTAACTGCATACATACATAAAAATCTCGAACATCCATTGTCTCTACATATTCATACAAAAGCTTTGTAAAGACATTTTTGGAAAAATCAGTTATTGACTTATCCCTATGAAATTCTACACTATCTATCAATGTTGCCATGTTCTTTATGTTAGATTTCTTGTCACTATTCGTGTCATTTGTGATTGCAGAGGTGTCTTCTCCGACTAATCTAAGTGGAATTATTATTGCTAAAATAAACCAAATAAGCATTAGAAAACCTGTACAATAAAAACACATTCTACACCTTCTACGGAAAAACTCACATCTAGATCTTCTACTCTCAGTATCTACCATGTTGAAATATAATCTAAATATGTACAGAAAATGTGTTTCCACACCTCAGAATGACTTTCTTGCCGTTTTACCCTTCCTTTTACTGGTTACTGGAACCAGTTTCTTTTGGTGCTCTTTTCGGTCTTTCAGAATTTTTTTCTTGTCTTTTCAGTTTGTGTGTCTAGTCCGGTTTTCTTTTCTCCTCTTCAGGATGAGCACAGTTCACTCTCACCCACTTGTACACAGTCTTTGTCTGGGTTCTCGTAACTGCTGTCCACTTTGTTAATGTCAGGCAGTGCTATGTATACCCATTCAGGTGACTTGTATTTCAAGTTAGGTCTTTTCACTCTTTTGGTCTCTGCAACAGTCTCCTTGTTTCTCCTTGTCTTTTCTGACTTGTTATTTCATTTACTTGTTCTGCATTGTCTTGGTTCAAATTTAATATTTTATATCTCAGTCTTTTGATTTCGTTGGGCCAATTGTCTACTTTTCTTGGCATTTTCAGTTTGTTCTCCCTTTCTCCTCGTTCCACTCTCCAAGTTCTCTTTCTTGGTCCTATTCTTTGCCTTATTTCTTCTTCACTTTCTTCAGTCTCTGTCTCAGATCTCACTTCACTTTCTCTAACTTTAAACTTTATGATCTCAGTCTCTTTGTCTGAATTTGAATCTCCTTGGGTCTCTTCTGCTTGTAATTCTGAATCTAATCCTCCTCGTGTTTCTTCCGCAATTTCCTTAATCTCCCTATCTGAATCTGAATTCTCTTGAGTTATTTCTATAATTTCCGGAGGAATTTTCCCAAAGCTTGTACTTGGCTGTTCACCATCACTGTCTATGGGTTCAGTTTCTCCAGTTTCATTATCAGTTCTTTGTTTTTCAGATTCTTCTGTTTGTCTTTCACGGGTCGCAGGTTGCTCTGCTTTAGACGCCGAACTGGTATCTGATATTTCCAGATGTCGACTTACAGGTCGAGCTTCAGGATCTGGAACTCTGATGGTATGACTGGCATGAATCCAATTTTTCACACCTGCACACTTTACTGCAGTTCTTGTCACCAGAATCACTTGTCCTGGCTTATCCCAGCGTGGAACCAAGCAATTTCTTCTTCTGTGAACCTTTATGCGGATCCAGTCTCCAGGACTCAGATCATGAGCTGGTTTTCTCTCAAGAGTGGTCGCATCCGGCCCAACCTGATGAAACACAGAATGCACCACATCAGCCAATCCTTTGCAATAGTCCAGTATGAGATCATCAGTTATAGTCAGCAGTTTGTTGACAGGTACATATGCTTGTCTCATTGCTCATCCCATTATTATCTCATGAGGACTCAGACCTGTTTTTCTGTCAGGTATGCTTCTTATGCTCATTAGCACCAGTGGTAAGGCATCGGGCCATTTGAGTCCTGTGGCTTGACACTTTTTCCCTAACCTATTTTTTATTGTGCCATTTACTTGCTCTACCACTCCAGAAGCCTCTGGTCTGTAGGCACAATGCAGCTTTTGTTGAATATCTAGTGCTTCACATATTAGCTGAATAATTTCATTCTGAAAATGCGTTCCTCTATCTGTTTCAATCGTTACTGGAAAGCCATATCTAGGAATGCTAAAACAGCTGAAAAATAAGCTATTGGTCGTCTCATTCTTCCATGCCTCTGCACCAATACAGCAAGTGCACATCCATCGCTCTCACTACAATACAGCTCAAATTCTTTTTCATAATCAGGCATTCCCAATGCTGGTGCCTCACACAAACTTGTTCTCAGTTGCTCAAAAGCCTTAATTTCTTCCTCATCCAATGCAATCGGATCTTTGACATCACTCTTTTTCAATCGCTGTAAAGGCTTTGCAAATAATGAAAATCCACTTATCCACTGTCTGCAATAACCAACAATTCCAAGGAACATTCTCACCTCTCTTTGTGTCATTGGGGCTCTCATTCCTTATATAATCCTTATTCTTTCTGTTGTCACTTTTCTCATCCCTTTCCCAATCTTATGACCTAAGTACTGTACTTCTTGTTGACAAAATTGCAGTTTTGAGGGGGACACCTTGTGTCCTCCTTCTGCCAAATGATTCAGTAAAGCAATTGTGTCCGCAACACATGCTTCTCTGGTCTTTGATGTCAGTAATAGGTCATCAATATATTGGACCATCACAGGTTTTTCAGGCATGTTCAAACTTTCTAAGGATTTCTTCAGAATTTGATAGAAAATAGAAGGATTTTCAGTATACCCTTGAGGAATTCGACACCATGCCAAAATACGCTCTCCGAACCGGAACGCAAATAATGGCTGGCTGGCAGGGTGCAAGGGAATAGAAAAGAATGCATGGCAGAAATCAATAACTGTGTACCATGCTGCATCATGGGGAATCTGATACACTATTACAGCAGGGTTTGGCACAATTGGGCAGCAAGAAATAACAATTTTGTTTACCTTCCTCAAATCCTGTACTATTCTATATGTTCCATTTGGCTTTTTCAATCCCATTATAGGAGAATTACATGGACTGCTCATTATTTCTCACAAAATTCCCTGTTCAATCATCTTATTAATTACTGGGGTTATTCCTTCAATAAATTCTTGTGTCAATTTATAATGCGGGGTATTTGGGTAATTCGCTCCTTCTTTTACAGTAATTTTTACAGGATCAACTTCTCTCATTAATCCAATATCTTCACCCGTGAAATCCCATACATCAGACCTGACTGTTCCTTTCAATTCAATAGGGATTTTCTCTGCATCAAACACAGTAAACATCTCATTCATTCCTGGTTCTAGTTCTGCCATTGTCATTTTATACAGAACATCCTCATCTGGTGTCTGGAAAGCAATACCATCTGGAGTACAATAGATGGTACAGTTCATTTTGCAAAGCAGATCGCGTCCTAATAAATTTACAGGACTACAATCACACACCACAAAGTGGTGCATATCTTTGAATGGACCAAGTTCCACCTCTATTGGTTTCGTAACAGGGGTTTTAATCTGCCTGTTTGAAACACTTACAACTTGGATATATTCTCCTGAGAGAGGAAGTTTTGGAATTTCCACTGATCTAACAGTAGAACGAGTAGCACCAGTGTCCACAAGGAATGTAACATTTACACCATTCACTTTTCCATCCACAAATGGACCTGAGTGATCTACTTCTAGAGTTGCGCTAAGCACGCACTCCTCTTCCTCTCCTAGGCACCATCATAAACGTTCATCCGAGTCATCTCCATCCTGCCGTAACCAATATTGTGAAATAGCAGCTGCGTTGCGGCAACTTCGTTACCTGCTCTTCTCTGTAGAATCATGCCTCTGTACTGTATCTCTGAGGATTTACACTCTTTGGAAGAGGTGGTTGCGGCACCTGATACTGTTGAGTAACTACCTGCGGCTGTTACAGCTGTTGGTAACTCACCTCATTCTGCACCTGTGGATTTAATGGTTGATTCTCGGTATTAACTCTCGGAGGTAATTTACACTCGTTTCTCCAGTGCCCTAATTTTCCGCAATTATGACATGGCCATTTCTTTTTAGCTTCTTCTATACTCATCTGACCTTTTCCCTTTCCAATATTCGGTTTGGACTTGGTCTGTCCTGCGTCATTAGACTGATTATTCATTTGAGCTTCTTGCTTTTCTGCAACCTTTACTTGTTGCCTTTTCCTTGAGTTTACGCTGTCTAAACTCAATATCGTCACTGCAATATTTTGCATACGGTAATACCTCATCTACTGTGCTATTCTGTCAACATAACATATGCTGCTTAATCATTTCACTTATCGCAGGTCTCCAACCATACACAAATCTATACACAAAATGACTCATGTCTTTTTCACTCAAATTCTCGTATTTACTATACTGCTTAAAAACTAAAAGCAATCTCTCGTAATAAGCATGTACAGACTCCTTACTTTCCTGAGTCGTTCTATCAATCTTTACCAAGTCCGTTTCTTTTGGGGGAATCTTATTTTTCAGAAATGTGATTGCCTGTTCATATTTACTCATTACTTCTGAACCTGGGGCTCCTGTTTGTGCATCTCTAGGATATTCTTCCTTCGGCCAATCAATTGT
This sequence comes from Calotriton arnoldi, assembly GCA_963921515.1. Taxonomy (NCBI): domain Eukaryota; kingdom Metazoa; phylum Chordata; class Amphibia; order Caudata; family Salamandridae; genus Calotriton; species Calotriton arnoldi. The sequence continues at coordinate 486,698 of CAWUFW010008562.1, forward strand.
AATTTTACACTCCATCCATAAATCTGCAGGAACGACAATCTCAAACAACCCATCCAGATCTTCCCACAATACTTTTGAAACTTTTACAAACCTTTCTACCTGTCTATACCATTCTACAGGCTTTTCTCTCAACCTTGGAAAATCATTGGTAAATGACAATATATCTTGTCTGGACCATGGGACGTGTACATAACTTCCTCCTGGAGTTTCTCTCATTGGACATTCCATTAACGTCGGTTTTTTCTCTTTTACTGGAAAAGCCAATGATGCTTTATCAGTTGTTCCCTCTTTTCTCCTTATTCACCTACTTCTCCACTTGTCTACATCTCCCCATTTTCTCAATAATACAATTAATTCTTTTATTTGTGTTAATCGTCCTGAAGTGTTCAGATTTTCTATATCCTTTTCACAAAAATCTACCCTATACGGTTTCTGCAATCCCCTGATTTTTGCAAGCTCTACTCCTAGTTCATTCGCTGTGTCTTCCAATTTCTCATGCAAGTTCCTGGCTCTCCACGTGATGCTTTTACACATAAACATTAATTCATCATCTTGGTAGGACTTTAATCGATCTGTACCAATAGTCCCTAGAATCAATTCCTCCATATCTATCTTTAATGTAACCACATCCAAAGGTTGTGGTTCGGCATCTTTCTTCTGCAAGCTCCTCATCCAATCAGTTAATTCCTCTGCAGTCGGACCCACAGGGGTTTTATTTACTTCTGCCCAGTTCATACTTCTCTCTGGAGTTTCAGTCGCTGACTCAGTTCCCATAGGAATCTTATTTATCTGACTCTCATTAATTGTCAAATTTACAGGTGGACTTGACCTAAATGAACCAGCGGAATCTCTTGCCTCTCTATTTTCTTGAATTATCCCTTCTCTTACTTTTTGCATGCTAGAATTCAATGGAATTGTCAAGGAATGTTCATCTATCTTTTGATTTTCAAATACCGGGATTACTGGCCCTATCGTCACTGGCACAGTCACAGCTTCCATATTCTTTGTTAGTTCTCTTATCTTTTCAGTCAACTCTCTTGTGGTTCTGGCTAGTTCAGCTGTATTACCATTATCATGTTTCACAGTCTAGTTTATCAAATGAGCTATTTATTTCAGAAATTTGTTCAGGGCTTTGATTTCTTACAGTTTCCATTGGCGGTGCATTTGGAGTCACCACCGCAGAATTCTGTTGATATGGAGGGTGTCTTTTATTTAAAATGTCCTCCAGCAACTCATCCTCTGTGTCGCTAACTCCATATCCATATCTCTCTGATACTGCATGCTTCTTTTTCTCCGCACACTTTCTCCCTGCTAATTCTTCACCTGTTCTGGCAGGAAACATGCCATCCGTCATATTAGCATACCGCCATTGTCTCATCCTGTCTTCATGACTCACACCCCATACTCGTCCATGAATAAAACTATAATTCTTTGTACCTCTGTGTCTTTCCCTTTCATACATCTCATCTTCCCATTCACCTAAAGCTTCGAACTGTGTCGGTCTAGGTTTCGGTTTAAGTCTCATAATTTTCTCTCTCAAATTTCGAAGTACAGCCATGCTAAATGAACCATTTTCCGGAAATGCCAATACTCCATCGTCTTTGGTATATTTCGTCCAATTTTCCAACCAAATGCAAGTATGATAGCCATATTTCATCATCATATAAGATGCTGGTGTTTTCGGCGGAGGAAGTACTTCTCCTTCCCTAGTCACAACCTTTTTGTCTTTCTTAAAAGATTTTTAAGCTTCGCAAACCATGACGGTTTCTCTCTATCACGTTCATCGTAATAATAAGCCATATTCCCCTGTTCTTTTGCCGAAACAAATTAACGCAATTCTTCACCACTCGGTTCTTTCTACCGTTCGGCTATTCTGACCTATCCCAGCGCGTCTCACACCAACTCACCAATCAGAAAACTCTTCGTTCTTCCACAACTGGCCAATACCAACGCGGTTCTTGTTGACGTCAGTTCTACTCCTGCTTCTACTGACCCCTCCTTTACAAAAATGATCTGCAGTTTTTCTTAACCTTTCTTTTCAACTAAATCGATTAGTTACAATGTATAACACATTCTCATTGTCTGTTTTCTCTAAACAAAAGAGATAGTCTATTCCCACTTACAAGAAATACTGTTTCGTTCGATAAGTGTAGCACTTCCCTCTACCTTACCCTTCTCTCAAGCAAGAGGTAAACCCGTTTCTCTGGGGATAAAACACAAGTGGAGACTATACTGCTCCTGAGAATTAAGGCCAAAGTTTCACAAGAAAACCTGTTGCTATTTCACTCATATGCAACTCGTACATGAAATTTCCCTAACATAACACAGTCCTGTGTTATCACCAAATGTGAAATCAGACAATGCACAATTCCGTGTGACTTCTCTTGCCACACGTGTCCACTTCCTACTTCCCGGAAGCTTCAAAATTTTGACTACACATAACGTAACACGAACTCAACATAGAGTGTTAGACATGAAAAATCAATAATCAATAATCACCAAACTAATCTATAGAAACCATAACTCTGCTACCAAGAAATCTGATCCAGCGCGGCTAAAATAAATTTTTTCCTTATGACACTGATCCAGAAACACTTACTCTTCCCTAATATAAAACCTGATGTCGGTGGGGGCCCATAGCACCGCATACATACATTCACTCAATTTTCTGGATAGAAAACGCTAAGGAAAAATGAGCTGCTGGAGGAACGGGATACCTTGTTAAAAATGACAGAATTATACCTTATACATTATATACATTAATTTAGGATCCTGTCGGTTCTAGACATCAAGGTATTCCGCTATTCGGTCGATGGACCAACTAGTAGAATCAGTTGATGGTGATTAAGTTCAGCTCAATCACAATTAAAACCTTTAACATTTATTAATCACAATTTTATTTAAAGAACCACAAACTCATTTAGAGTTAGCAAATAATTTTATCTAAATTATTTGAGCATTTAAGTAAAGTTCTTTATTAGACAATACATTTAGAAATGTCAAAAGCATTTAAGTAAATTTAAGAATATAGAAGTGAAAATGTCATTACCCTCGGCCATAGGGCGATGACAAGAATGGTTCACCAAAGAAAGAAAGATGAACTGCAGGTCACAGGATAGGACTCCCAAAACTGACTGACTGTCCCGCTAACCTACTCGGACGCAATCTCTTCCCGGGCAACTTCCGCAACGATCTCGTTCCTTCCCCAGTCAAAGTTCGAAGTCCAAAATGATAGAGTCTCTCGCAGCATCAAGGTAGAAAATTAATAAACACTTTTTTTTTCATAACGTAAGAGCAGACTCTCTTATACCCTATTCCCTGGCTCACTACACTTAAAAGTTGCAATCCTTGGGGCAGAAATCACGCTAATTGGTCCATTGGAGGGGTGGTGATGGTCACCTCATTGCCCTCTTTGTTCAAACCAGTTTGGGGACAATAACGCATACAATAACTCTTGTGACTCGCAAACTGTTCAAAATGAATTCAATTTGTTAATGTTCTTTGTAACAACTCCGATGGTCATGCATTAGTTCGTTCTCTGTCGCTCGATGTTCCCATCCGGTTCCCATGGATTTATGCTAAACTCTTGGCAAGATCCTTTCTACAGGTCAGACTGGCCTTGACATCTCTCACTCCAAGCACAGGCCGCAGACACGTTACTGTAGCATCCCTTCCACAAATGCGTGGGGGAAATTTTGTTCAGGGCACCCACCTCATCCTTCTCCAGCGGCCATTTTCGAAGCATGGCCTAGCAGGCCCGAACAAAACTAATATAAGAACAAACACAACCGAAATTAAAACAAAGAAAATAAGCCTTTCTGTTTACCACCCGCCATTCTAAAGACCTGTGTTAGGTATTACCTAGCAGAAGCGACATTTAAAGCCATTTTACTTACCATCTGCATTCTGTGCCACTGTGCAATTCTAATACGCAACACAAATCATGCAATTCACTCTATTTACTACACAAATCACAATACTAATGTTATTTTGCTTCACATTTGTAAATAAATTAGGTTTTGCAATGCCAGCCAGTTGCCCACGAGTAATGTTTAATAAAAAGGTGCATTTGTTGATTAGTTCATGCATTTCAAATGGTTAGTATCATTAATCGTTATGAGGTCATTAATTTCCAAGGGGTACAAAAAATATTTTGTTTCCCCTGCTCCATCAGTTGCATGTAGAGAAAGGATGCATTAACGGCTGATGACTGGGTGTTTCCGCTTTTGAGTCAGCTTCCATCGTGATGCACTGGCAGCCAGCTAATGCCAATGAAAACAAGCAGTGAAAAAGCCAATAGCTAGGCCTCTCAAAGTTCAGACAATTGACTTTGCCAATGCTTTTTTCCCGAAGTGCAGTGCATCTAATGTATGAATTTCGCCACCATGTTCAAAAGATACACTGATGTAAGAAATGTTTGGTTTGGTTTTATTAGTAAACTCATTGTTTAGATGCTGCTCTTCCTGGGTTGGAATTTCTCTCTATAAATATTGACATTTAGGGGGATATGAACAAGGAAATGGCCCGCACGGCGCTGCAGCAAATTTTGCCGCGCCGCACTGCGCCATTTCCAAAATGCAGGTATGTGCTAATGCAGCACACATAGAAGTTGAGAAATGCCATTTCATATTGTTTATGTGCAGGAAGGGAACCCTTCCTGCACATAAACAATCATCCCCGTGACGCAGGCATCCTTGCACCATGGTGCAAGGGTGCCTGCGTCGGCGCATGGCAGCCCATTGTGCGTCAGCGCAGGGGAGAGCACAGGAATGCAACATATTATTGTAAATATGTCGCATCCCTGTGCTTTGAAAGTGCTGCAGCATGGAGCAGCCAAAGCGCTTGCGGTGCCGCGCTGCGGCACTCTCTTGTAAATGTGGCCCCCTGTGTTTTTCCTAGCGCTAAAAATAGTTGCCTAGCAGCAACACAGACACCCTTGTGCCATAGTGCAAGAGTGCCTGATTTGCAGGGATGATTGTTTATGTGCAAGAAGGTTTCTTTTCCTGCTCATAAATAATCACTAATGGTTATTTGCTACTTCTATGTGAGCTGCAATCTGCAGCACACATAGAAAAACCCCAAAAAAGAGAACTCAAAGTATTTCTCCTCATTGCGCCAATCTAACTCATGCTTTTGCATGGCGCTACGTTTTGGTGCTGTGTCAGATTTACAGATCCTTGTAAATCTGGGGCAGCGTCAAAAAGGAATGGGTGTTGTGATGGAACGCTCAAGAAACACTCATTGCATGCTTCATTCATGCAGACACCCTCGTGAAAGGGGACAATATTTACAAAGCGGCCTTAAGCCACACAAAGGGTCGGTTTTATCACTAAATCGCGCAGGTCAGGAGCTACAAATGCTGCGCTGTGCTGCATAAGAAGGAGAGAGCGCCAAATTTAGTGAAATGTGGAACTCTCCTCCCCTTTCCCCAGCGCTGGTGCTGAAATCAGCTGCCATGCGGCACGGAGACAACTTTGCAGCATGGGGCATTGTGTCTCTGTGAGTCTAGCGTTGGTTTTGTACTGGAAGGATACAAAATGCTATGAATAGAATAACTTTATTCCTTTTCCCTCTTTGTGCAGCACACATACAAAGCCGGAAAAGGAAGGAGAAGTGAAAGCATTTCTGCTGCGTTGCGCCAACTTGAACAGAGCGTAGCTTTCGGACGCAAACCCCTGTCTACTTTATTCAGTAAATAGGGTTTAGCATCAGAAACCTTGGGTGGTTGCATGGGAAACCCCTTGCTCCACCCATAGTGTGCCCCCTTGGCACTCAGTAATGCAAAGCAGCGCTATGCACTACTTTGTGTTACTTTCACCTTATTTCCAGTGCTATACAAGTTTAGCGCTGGAAAGTAAATCGTCAAAAAAGATTTTGCGCTGATTTTCGTCACTTTTGTGAGGAAAACACGGCATGAGGTCGTAGTAAATCTCCCCAAAGTGGCTCATCTCCGCTTTGCAAATACGGAGCAGGGCATTGCGCCACCGGAATGTCAGTAAAAGTTGACTTTTGTGACGCCAACTCAGAGCAAAATGTTTGAAAATGTACCCCCTAAAGTCAGCATGGATAAGTGGTAGTTCATGGTGTGGTCTGTGCCATTGGGTCAGGACGATTAGCTGAAGAAAAACCGCTTGCTTCAATCTTTGCAGTGGTAAATTTTACTTGGAGCTTTAAGGAAATAACGTGTGTGGTGGAAACAGCACCGTCTGTAAACTAACTGCACAGCAGAACACAATAGCAAAACAATACCAAAGGAGAAAAATACAACAGAACAACACATCAATGACTGAATGCAACACAACTTAGGAGTGCTTTAACAGTACAACACCACTACAACAAACGAGTAGCAAAACACCACAACAACCTAGACTAGAAGAGATATTATTATCCCTTCAACAAGTCAAAGCTGACATCCAAACTTTACATGATTTGATTCTGCAGCAACCCAAGATCGCGTGCCATAAACAGGAAGCCAGAACATACCCACACAGCAAAAAGTCTAATCGCACCCAACAACTACACTTGTGCTTCCAAAACCATGAGCCCCCAAGATGGAGTACAGTACCCTACCCCAATGCCTTATCAAGCCCAAGCAGGATGAAAAACCCCTTATCACTTAAAGAATTAGGTTCCCTACTCCGCTCTTACGAACTATCGTACCTCCCACATAACTCTGTGCACCCAGAGAACTTACATTTAGACTCCTTAATCCAGACTATCCCTATCAACACACAGAGAGCTACAAGACACAATCCCAGAGGCATAGTGGAAAACAACCTCACGCGAATCCCTCTCACACTCGAACCCACAATAGTACCCAACAAGACGCAACTAAAATGCATACTCCTAAACTGCAGATCCGCATCTAGACATGCAGCCGATATAGCTGACCTTCTACTCACTAACGAACCAGACATTCTAATCCTGACGGAAACATGGCTAAATGAATCATCTACACCCATCCTGGACATGCTAGTACCCCCTAACTATGACATCACCAGACTAGACAGAATTGATATGTTGGGGGGTGGGATAGCCTGCATACATCAGAGCAATCTAACAGTGACCAACGCCAATGCCCCCGCACCATCCTCCTGTGAATACCTTCACTTAAACATCTCTAGTAATAACAAACAAATATGTTCGCTACACACATTCTACCACCCTCCAGGAGATAACCTCACATTCATTGAACACCTCATGGATATTCTAGCTACAAATGACGGCCAACAAAGTATGCAAATATTCCTGGGTGACTTCAATCTTCACTGGGATGACCAGAGCGACCCAGGGGTCAACAGCCTCAAAGCTTTCCTCTCAGACCTTAATCTTAACCAAATCTGTAACAGCCCCAAACACGACAAAGGCGCAACCCTAGACCTAGTAATCTCCAAAGTCGACTCCACTCAGCTCGACTCGATCCTACCCTGTGATTGGTCTGACCATCACATCATTACATTTCAAGTCATGGAATCAGTTAAACGACTTTCCACACAACCCCCAAGAACAAAGATCTGGAAGAGAAATCTGAAAACCCTCGAAGCCAACCTACTAGCATCCTCTATTCCAAATATCCTATGTCCCCCAGAAGACCTAGCCGATGTACAAGGGCTAACCAACCACTACCTCCACTCCATGAACAGCCTCCTAGATAAAATAGCCCCTCTACAATTGAAAAGAACTACCACAAAAGACTCAAAACCCTGGTATGATGTTAGGCTAAATGAAGACAGACGGTCACTTAGAGTAATTGAACGACGGTGGATATCCGCACCTTCAGCTGACCACCTCAAGTTACTAAGAACCACCAGAAACTCCTACTTTAGGAAGATCAAAAGATCTAAAACTGACTTCTTCAGTAATCAACTAGACCAAACCAAGAACCGTCCCAAAAACTATTCGATCTAATCAAAGCCCAAACCAAGAGTGCACCCACCCACTCCAATGCTATCCCTGTCTTGCTACCCAACTGTGAGGAATTTGCCTCCTACTTCACAACGAAATCAGAATCCATAAAAACCGACTTACTCAATGACCTTTTATCCCTTACGGACATGCAAAAGAACTCCCCACTGCCCCTGACAGGTGCCCCAGTCAAATGCTCCTCAAAATTCAACCTTAAAAATAATGCAACATGGTCCTACTTTAATACTTACAGTGAAGATACTATACTAAAGATGCTAACCGCCTTGAATCCCTCCAACCACTTCACAGACCCGCTTCCTGCTAACAACTTAAAAGACTTCATTCCACTTTTACTACCTCTCTGGACCAAGATTATAAATTCCTCCCTCCTTCAAGGAACCATCTCAGAAATCCTGAAATCAGGTCAGGTATCCCCTATCCTAAAGAAACCAACAGCTGACCCATCGGACTTAAATAACTATTGCCCAATATCCAACATCCCCACTCTAGCCAAGCTCCTGGAAAAATGTGTTCACACGCAGCTTAACAACCACATCGAACAATTCAACCTGCTTAACCAATACAAATCAGGCTTTCGTGCAGGTCACAGTACTGAATCAGCCATGATTCACATAATTGACGACGCTCTAAAAATTCTGGACCAAAACGAAGCTTGTCTACTAATCTTACTCGACCTGTCTTCGGCATTTGACACCGTCAAACATGACAACTTGCTAGAGCTCCTGAAACACAGAATGGGCTTATCGGGATCTGTGCTTACCTGGTTTACCTCTTTCCTCCAAAATAGATCTCAAAGATTCAAGGTCAATCAATCCTTGTCCAGCCTCATGCCAGTCACGTTAGGAGTGCCGCAAGGCTCGTCCCTATCACCCACACTTTTCAACCTTTTCATGGAACCACTCACCGAACTTCTCAGTCTCTCCAAGATCCATTTCCATATGTATGCAGACGACACCCAACTCTACATCAAGATCCATTCACTTGAGGACATCAAAGCTCTCAACACAATGCTACAAAAAACTCAAACATGGTTGGCCAAAAACCATGTTCCTCTTAAAAACAGAGTTCCTGTTAATCGCCCCCCCAAGCAAATCATCCACCATCCTTGACTGGATGAAGCACCTAACAGCACTCAAAGGGCAACCTCTCATTGTCGAATCAGCAAAATCGCTAGGTGTGACTCTGGACAGAAACCTAAAGATGCAGAAGCATATCAGCACCTCCACAAAAGGAGCAAATTTCCACATGAACACCCTGCGAAAACTGAAACCCTTCCTGCCAGCAAATGACTTCAAACAAGCAGTTCAAGCCCTAGTAATCCCAAGAGTGGAATATGGGGCTGTAACCCTATGCGGCCTCCCCAAATCGACGACAGCCCCGCTAAGAGCCGCTATCAATTCAGCTGCAAGACTCATCACAGGTTCAAAAAGAACCTCGCACATCTCTCCAGATCTTAGAGCACTCAACTGGCTACCGTTTGAAGCTAGAATTCATCTGAAAATCGCATGTATGACGCACAAGGCCTTACACCACAACACTCCGAGCTACCTAGCTCAGAAACTGGTAATCCCTGCTGGTAACAGAGCATCCAGGAGCTCCAAAAATCTTCTACTGAAACCACAACGATTTGCCAAGAAAAACTTACAACCGGTCCTTCTTGGGAATGGCTCCCAGGATATGGAATGCTTTGCCCACAGAAACAAGGCTGAACCCTTCCACGGCCTCCTTCAAAAAAGAAGTGAAAGCAATTCTCATGGCTAAATTCACGTGAACTACTTACTTATTACTGTTATTTTAATTACTAGTATGTATTATTGAGCACCTTATATCTGAATCACCTATATTTGTACCTCACTAGGCTTTTACTTGTTTCCAACATATGACATGTAAATCGCTCTGATACCCGCAAGGGTCTTGTTCGCGCTATATAAAACCTTTAAATAAATAAATAAATAAATAAACATCAACATGAAATATTAATGCAACTGAACGCAACACAACAAAACAACCACAATGTACCAGTAACACTGTAGAACAAAGCATAAATCAATCACAATATAATACAATCACAATACAAACAGAACACAAATGGCACATGAACACAACCTATGACAGACAGCACAAACCTCAATTCAATAGAATATAATGACAAAACAACACAACAAATAGCAGTTCATAATAATAGAACACACCAAATCAAACCCTCTATAGCAGAAAAACACAAGAACATAAGTGCACCAAATCAATCCAAAACACACCCCAACCTTGGGTATATAATGTAAAGGTGAGGAGAACCTGTGACCCTATGGATCAGAGGTTTGTTTAGACGAGTTTGCACAGGAAGTAAATACGTTAGGAAGGTAGGCCTGCTCCCTGGAAGAGCTAATTCTCCAATCAGCTTTATCTAGCTGGAATTAGAAGTAGATTTCACTTGCTTAATTGTATCAGCTGCTGTGTTTAATTCAGTTGAACAGAGATCATTCTGGCTCTTGGTGTTGGATTTGAGGTGGTCTCCAGGCTACCTATGGAGACCAATATAAAGAATGTTCTCTTTCTTGGAGAACGACAACTGTTGGTCTCAATATAATAAAATATTCTGTGAGTGACTGGGAGGTGCCCGCCTTCTGCGGTCTTGCCCCACCCCTCTCCCTCTCGATTGGCCGGGTCTCTGAATGCCTCTTCTGACAAGGCCTACTTTAACATGGCCAATGCGCGGATGCACTGGACCTGATCTCGGTGGAGAGATCTTTAATTTACTATTGTGATTCCACTCCCATCCGAGTGTGTACTTCCTCTCGTTCAGGAGTGTCCTGAGCTTACTCACCTGTGTGTGAGCAATTTTAACTTACTTTTATTTTGTTTTCTTGTAACACCTTTTGGTGTGGGAGGTGCCTGGCTCCTGTGTTTTGTTTTTTAACCATTGCTCTTTCTTTTCCTTATAGCACTTACTGTGCTGGGAGGTGCCTGGCTCCCCTCCTTTTAACCTCTATGCCTCTGAGACTCCCCTGGGGACTGGAAGGTGACCGCCCTCTGTGGTCTTGCCCCGCCCCGCCCCTCTCCCTCCTGATTGGCCGGGTCTCTGAACACCTCTTCTGACAAGGCCTACTTCAACATGGCCGATGCGCGGGAGTGCCGCTCGTGCACAGAAGGCATGCCAAAGGTAAGCCCAACTGCGCCCGTCGACGTCCGGGGCCAGGGGACAGTCCCCCAGCATGTTTAAACAGCCATCCAAGACAATTCTCTCAAAGTACTCTCAAGGACCTGGTCCCCCCGATGCAGAAAGAATGCATTGGCACCCTACAGGTACGGGATGCAATGTAACCACTGCATATTTTCGATCGCTCCCAGCTGGACAAATGAAATTAGACAGCATGTGAGCACTAGCAATCATATTATGTACTTTAACAGTACAATGCTGAATTGCCGCTTTCTTCCCAAACACAAACTAGAAATGTTTAATATACTCAATGAACGAGCCCCTGATGTACTCTTTTTATCTGAAACGTGGCTCAGTGAAAACTCTGTGCCGGATATTCTTGATGCTTTGCCACCCGGTTATGAGATTGCAAGATGCAACCTCCTGGGTCAAAGGGGCGCAGGCATTGCAATAATTTTTAAACTTACCTGGAATTGCACTTTAAATAAAATTGATTTTCCTGATTGTGAAGCGGCACAATTTTCTATAAATCTATCTAGTAATCAATCCTTAGTAGGCCTCTTGATTTACCGCCCTCCAGGACCAGTGAATTATTTCATATCCAAATTGATGGAACTCACCTCTCATCTAGCCCTGCGGCACAATAAATTGATAATACTCGGCAACTCAACCCTACATCTAGAGTCAGAGGACTGCCAGATAGCTCTATCTCTAATCAGAGTCCTTGAAACTCTTCAGCTATCCCAATTAGTTGTGGGCCCTACTCACGACCCCATTTTTTCTATTGACCCTACTATTCAGGCCAAGGATCCGATGAGATCACCTTAGACAGACCACTTTCTGGTTCCCTTCTCTTTCCCGCTCAGAAGGTCTTCCGTGACTCCATCAGCCCCTCCTGTTTTATCGAGGAAATGGACCAGAGTCACCCCTGATAAATGTTATGCTCAGAAAATTGACTTAGCTAGGAACCCGACCAAGGAACTCTTCTCCTTACTAAAGACACTGACATCTTCTGAACGAATTTCTGCCAATGTCACACCCTCTTCAGAATTTTGTAACAGCATTGCTACTTTTTTCCCCTGATAAAGTGACCAAACTTTATGAAAACTTCTCTGAGTCTGTAATAAAAGGAAATAATATATTGACAATCGAACAACCAGGTGACCTGACTGAATTTGCTATCCCCTCCATAACAGAATTGAGTTCCCTTTTCCTATCTATAAGGAGGTTACCAGTATGTGGGCTAAACCTTCCGCTCCATGGTTTTCGGAGGCTCTGCAGGCAAAGAAGAAATTTTGAAGTGTTTGGAACGCATATGGCGCAAATACTATGAAGGGCGCCACAAAACTTCCTATCTTGCTGCCCTGAAAAATTACCACAAAGATCTTAGACACTCTCGCGCAAAATTCTATGCTCAAAAAATCGAACAATCAAAAATTTCTTCGAAGGAACTCTTTCAGATAATTAAGTCCCTAACATCAAAGGAACAAACAGCAGCTTCATTTCCACCTTCCACTAGTCTTTGTGATCAAATTGCACAATCTTTTTTAGAAAAGATAAACAACAGCTGGAGGTCCTTTCCTGAGAGTGACAGGAACTTTCAGCCTGCAATCTCTGCCTGGACCTCCTTAGATACTCCAGGAAGTCTCTTTAATTTAAATTCCATCTCGGAGGCTGAAACTAACAGTCTGATGTTGAAAGTAAAGTCTGGATCTCCTCTAGATCCCACGTACCCGGCCATACTAGAACGGGGCAGAAAAGCCACTGTTCCAGCACTGACTGAGGTGCTAAATCTATCTTTTGGCTCTGGTCTTGTTCCCCAAGGGTGGAAACATGCTATGGTGATCCCGCTTTTGAAGTAACCGACCTTAGACCCCTTGTTGCCTGAAAATCTCAGAGCGATATCTCTATTGCCTTTCTTCGCAAAAATTGCTGGGAAATTTGTCAACCAACAACTTATGAATTTTGTGGCGGAAAAGGCTCTTCTCAATTAAATGCAATCTGGGTTCAGACCTTCTTTTAGCACTGAATCAGCCCTGCTACTCGCGTCAGAATCTCTCCCCGTATAGCATACAATGGTAAAACGGCTACACTAGTCATGCGCGACTTGAGTGCCTGTCTCCTATGGTCCGGTATTAGCAGATGTCATGCAGGGGTGGGAGACACAGCACTGGGTTGGCTGGCAACATTTCCAGAGGGTCGTACCTTCCAAATCATCCTACAGTCATTTGTCTCCACCACCCAGCTGTTGAAACAGGGCGTGTCTCAGGGCTCAGTTCTAAGCCTGACCCTCTTTAATTTATACATGCCCCAGCTGGCGGATCTAATGGAAGGCCATGGTGTGCAGACGGTGTCTTATGCGGATGATATACAACTGTTTCTAACTCTGGCTCCGGATAACTGCTAAGCGGCAGAAGATTTTAAACTATGTCTAGCTGACTTGGTTAATTGGATGAAAAACAGCTGTCTGAGATTAAACACTAGTAAAACTGATATCTTGGTGGTGGGGAAGCAACCATCTATCTGGTTTTCCATCTGGTGGCCCAGTGAGTTGGGCCCTCTGACTTCCCCAAACCACAAAAGTAAAAAATCTCTGAGTATGGTTTGACTCCACTCTATCTTTTATGGGCCAAATCTCCACTCTTACAGGTACCTGTTTTGGGGTCCTGAAAATGATTAGGAAGATCTTAGGGCTCATTCTGGATTGCGCAAAAAGAACACAGTCCAGGCCCTTGTGGTATCAAGACTGGACTATTGTAATGTTCTTTATTTGGGGGTGTCTAAGAGGAGCATTCAAATGCTTCAGAGAGTGCAAAAGGCGACAGCGCGTATGCTGCTGAACATTCCAAAACGTGCCTCCACAGGGAGGGCTTTGGACATACTTCACTGGCTTCCCATTGAGGAGAGGATATTTTTTAAAGCCATGTGCTATGTTCACAAAATACTGCAGGATAAAGGTCCAAGTTACCTTCTTCCTCTGATTTGACCTTACCACCCAAAGTGCTGCTTAAGTTCAGCTGGAACAGGACTGGCCAGCGTTCCCAAATTCAAGAGAAAGAGCCTTGGTGGTAGCTCTTTTAGGTTCCTGTTCCTGGCAGCCAAACAATGGAACCGACTTCCTTTTGCATCTCAGACTAGACCCTTCAGAAGTGTCCTTTCGAAAACACCTAAAAACATGGCTTTTTAGGAAAAGTTTAAACCAACAATAGGGGTAGTCTTGGTCACCCTCTCGGTCTTTGGAATTCAGCGCGAGGACACTCCAAATTGGAGTAACCATGCGCTCTATAAAATGCTAACATAACATCTATTAAATCTGGCTCTACCCTGGATCCAGCCACACCTTGAATTCCACAGATGGGGATGACTGCTATTGTTCCCCATTTACGGGAACCCATTAGGATATCTATAATTTCAGAATCAGTGTCTAGGCCATGGAAGCATGCCATGGTAGTTCCTATTAGGAAAAATCTCTCCTTGGAACCTTCTATTTTGGAAACTCTCAAGCCCATCGCCCTACTTCTTGTTCAGGGCTAAAATACTCGGGAAACATCTAAACAACTGCCTATCCAGTTTCTTGGAATCTAAAGAGTTATTGCACTCCACTCAATCTGATTTCAGGGCGCAGTACTCTACGAAGTCAGCCCTCCTACTATCGGAGGAAGTCCTCAGACAGAATGAAGACAAGGGCCAAACTGCCGCCCTTATATTACTGGACCTAAGCGCGGCCTTTGATATGGTATCTCATGACATACTAATTCAAAGGCTCCTGGAATGTTGATAAGTGGCAAATCGCTCAAATGGTTCATATCCTTTCTCCAGGACCACTCTTTTCAAGTAACTTAAAAATCTTGTGTTTTGGACCTGTTTTGCTCCACTTAAAGAGTTCCTCAGGGTTCCATTTTGAGTCCCATACTGTTGAAAGTCTACATCAGACCACTGGCGGATATTATAAAAAAAACTATAATGTCTAAATGGTGTCGTATGCCGACGACACCCATCTTATAGTAAATCTACCTGAACCAAATTCTATCTCGGCCGAACTTTTTAAATCCTGTTTATGGGATGTGGCCTCATGGATGACTGACAGTTGTTTACAACTTAATTTTAACTAAAAAGAGTTTTGCTGGTAGGAAAAACCTCTTCAATATGGACATCGGCTTGGAGACTGGCAGTCTTGGGCGAACCTCCAGTCCCGAAACCAAAAAAATTAAGAACTTAGGAGTTGTATTCGACTCGAAACTCTTGTTTGAAGAACAAATCAGAAAAACAGCTGGGAAGTGCTTTGGCACTCTCAAGACTCTGCGGAAAATTCTTTTTTTTTTAAACTCTTTTTATTAACGAAAGCTCAAGAGACCATACAGTACAAAACATTTCCATTAGTACAACGTGGCGCGACCACAGATGATCAATAATCTGTGGAAAATTCGGGACCTAATCATGACTACATCTTGAAAAACTATGGTTCATGCTCTCATCACTTCTCAGCTGGGCTATGGGAATGTACTTTATCTAGGTGCCTCTAAGGGTAGTCTCATAACGCTGCAGCAAGTTCAAAATGCAGCAGGGAGGCTGGTACTGAATCTCTCCAAAAGATCATCAGCATCTGGTGCTCTTAACCAGCTACATTGGCTCCCTGTGTCTTAAAGAATTGGTTTTAAAGCCCTGTGTTTCTGCCATCGTATACTCAATAAACAAGGCCCTAGCTATCTCCACCCTTTGATTCAAGCTTAAATCCCAAGTTGGAATCTTAGATCTTCTGAAGCTATACTTGATAAAATTCCCAAGATCAGGAAAGCTAGAATGTGAGCTAGAACCTTCTCCTATCTGGCTGCTAAAATGTGGAACTCTCTTCCGTATGCCCTGAGCCTCTCCCACAGAAACTGATTTCAGAAGGAAATTGGAAAAATGGCTTTTTCTCAACTCGATCTAATATTTAGCCAGTTCATACATCTCCTTATTTACCTCATCCATCCCTCTTTCAAGATATCCGGGTTCAACGCGGGGACACACCGAGGAGGAGTAACCACGCGCTTTACAAATCCCTTTCTTCTTATTCTTATTATATTGATTGCGGGTTTATGAGATAAGGATTGAAACTGAAGTGCATTATTCATCGCGCTTCACAGAAGGTGGATCCGGCCTGAGATAGAATGAACAAAGCATAACAAATGCAAATCTTGCATAAGGATAGTCTCTTATATGTTTGTACCGCCGGGATCTATTCTATGAGGCAGATAGTCCCTTCTATGTTTGTACAGACGGGATCTATTCTATGAGGCAGATAGTCCCTTATATGTTTGTACTGCTGGGATCTATTCTATGAGGCAGATAGTCCCTTATATGTTTGTACAGATGGGATCTAATCTATGAGACAGATAGTCCCTTATATGTATGTACAGACAGGATCTATTCTATGAGGCAGATAGTCCCTTACATGAATGTACAGCCGGGATCTATTCTATGAGGCAGATAGTCCCTTATATGATTGTACAGCCGGGATCTATTCTAAGAGGTAGATAGTCCTTTATATGTATGTACAGACGGGATCTATTCTATGAGGCAGATAATCCCTTATATGTATGTACAGCCGGGATATAATCTATGAGGCAGATAGTCCCTTATATGTATGTACAGCCGGGATATATTCTATGAGGCAGATAGTCCCTTTATGTATGTCCAGCCGGGATCTATTCTATGAGGCAGATAGTTCCTTATATGTTTGTACAGCCGGGATCTATTCTATGAGGCAGATAGTCCCTTATATGTATGTACAGCCTGGATCAATTCTATGAGGCAGATAGTCCCTTATATGTATGTACAGCCGGGATCTATTCCAAGAGGCAGATAGTCCCTTATATGTTTTTACCGTCGGTATCTATTCTATGATACAGATAGTCCCTTATATGTTTGTACAGACGGGATCTATTCTATGAGGCAGATAGTCCCTTATATGTTTGTACAGTCGGGATCTATTCTATGTGACAGATAGTCCCTTATATGTTTGTACGGCCGGGATCTATTCTATGAGGCAGATAGTCCCTTATATGTTTGTACAGATGGGATCTATTCTATGAGGCAGATAGTCCCTTATATGATTGTACAGCCGGGATCTATTCTAAGAGGCAGATAGTTCCTTATATGTATGTACAGCCAGAATCTATTCTATGAGGCAGATATTCCCTTATATGTATGTACAGCCGGGATCTATTCTGTGAGGCAGATAGTCCCTTATATGTTTGTACAGACGGGATCTATTCTATGAGGCAGATAGTCCCTTATATGTATGTACAGATGGGATCTATTCTATGAGGCAGATAGTCCCTTATATGTATGTACAGCCGGGATCTATTCTATGAGGCAGATAGTCCCTTATATAATTGTACAGCCGGGATCTATTCTAAGAGATAGATAGGCCCTTATATGTATGTACAGCCGGGATTTATTCTATGAGGCAGATAGTCCCTTATATGTATGTCCAGCCGGGATCTATTCTATGAGGCAGATAGTCCCTTATATGTTTGTACGACGGGATCTATTCTATGAGGCAGATAGTCCCATATATGTTTGTACAGCCAGGTTCTATTCTATGAGGCAGATAGTCCCTTATATGTTTGTACTGCCGGGATCTATTCTATGAGGCAGATAGTCCCTTATATGTTTGTACAGACGGGATCTATTCTATGAGGCAGATAGTCCCTTATATGTTTGTACAGTCGGGATCTATTCTATGTGACAGATAGTCCCTTATATGTTTGTACAGCCGGGATCTATTCTATGAGTCAGATAGTCCCTTATATGTTTGTACAGACGGGATCTATTCTATGACGCAGATAGTCCCTTATATGATTGTACAGCCGGGATCTATTCTAAGAGGCAGATAGTCCCTTATATGTATGTACAGCCAGGATCTATTCTATGAGGCAGATAGTGCCTTATATGTATGTACAGCCCGGATCTATTCTATGAGGCAGATAGTCCCTTATATGTTTGTACAGACGGGATCTATTCTATGAGGCAGATAGTCCCTTATATGTATGTACAGACGGGATCTATTCTATGAGGCAGATAGTCCCTTATATGTATGTACAGCCGGGATCTATTCTAAGGGATAGATAGTCCCTTACATGTATGTACAGACGGGATCTATTCTATGAGGCAGATAGTCCCTTATATGTGTGTGTACAGCCGGGATCTATTCTATGAGGCAGATAGTCCCTTATATCTATGTACAGCCGGGATCTATTCTATGAGGCAGATAGTCCCTTATATGTATGTACAGCCCGGATCTATTCTATGAGGCAGATAGTCCCTTATATGTATGTACAGCCGGGATCTATTCTAAGAGGCAGATAGTCCCTTATATGTATGTACAGCCAGGGTCTATTCTATGAGGCAGATAGTCCCTTATATGTTTGTACCGCCGGGATCTATTCTATGATGCAGATAGTCCCTTATATATTTGTACAGACGGGATCTATTCTATGAGGCAGATAGTCCCTTATATGTTTGTACAGTCGGGATCTATTCTATGTGACAGATAGTCACTTATATGTTTGTACAGGCGGGATCTATTCTATGAGGCAGATAGTCCCTTATATGATTGTACAGACGGGATCTATTCTATGAGGCAGATAGTCCCTTATATGTATGTACAGACAGGATCTATTCTATGAGGCAGATAGTCCCTTATATGTATGTACAGCCGGGATCTATTCTATGAGGCAGATAGTCCCTTATATGTTTGTACTGCCGGGATCTATTCTATGAGGCAGATAGTCCCTTATATGTTTGTACAGACGGGATCTATTCTATGAGGCAGATAGTCCCTTATATGTTTGTACAGTCGGGATCTATTCTATGTGACAGATAGTCCCTTACATGTTTGTACAGCCGGGATCTATTCTATGAGGCAGATAGTCCCTTATATGTTTGTACAGACGGGATCTATTCTATGACGCAGATAGTCCCTTATATGATTGTACAGCCGGGATCTATTCTAAGAGGCAGATAGTCCCTTATATGTATGTACAGCCAGGATCTATTCTATGAGGCAGATAGTCCCTTATATGTATGTACAGCCCGGATCTATTCTATGAGGCAGATCGTCCCTTATATGTTTGTACAGACGGGATCTATTCTATGAGGCAGATAGTCCCTTATATGTATGTACAGACGGGATCTATTCTATGAGGCAGATAGTCCCTTATATGTATGTACAGCCGGGATCTATTCTAAGGGATAGATAGTCCCTTACATGTATGTACAGACGGGATCTATTCTATGAGGCAGATAGTCCCTTATATGTGTGTACAGCCGGGATCTATTCTATGAGGCAGATAGTCCCTTATATGTATGTACAGCCGGGATCTATTCTATGAGGCAGATAGTCCCTTATATGTATGTATAGCCCAGATCTATTCTATGAGGCAGATAGTCCCTTATATGTATGTACAGCCGGGATCTATTCTAAGAGGCAGATAGTCCCTTATATGTATGTACAGCCAGGATCTATTCTATGAGGCAGATAGTCCCTTATATGTTTGTACCGCTGGGATCTATTCTATGATGCAGATAGTCCCTTATATGTTTGTACAGACGGGATCTATTCTATGAGGCAGATAGTCCCTTATATGTTTGTACAGTCGGGATCTATTCTATGTGACAGATAGTCCCTTATATGTTTGTACAGGCGGGATCTATTCTATGAGACAGATAGTCCCTTATATGATTGTACAGACGGGATCTATTCTATGAGGCAGATAGTCCCTTATATGTATGTACAGACGGGATCTATTCTATGAGGCAGATAGTCCCTTATATGTATGTACAGCCGGGATCTATTCTATGAGGCAGATAGTCCCTTATATAATTGTACAGCCGGGATCTATTCTAAGAGATAGATAGTCCCTTATATGTATGTATAGCCGGGATTTATTCTATGAGCAGATAGTCCCTTATATATGTATGTCCAGCCGGGATCTATTCTATGAGGTAGATAGTCCCTTATATGTTTGTACAGACGGGATCTATTCTATGAGGCAGATAGTCCCTTATATGTATGTACAGCCAGGATCTATTCTTTGAGGCAGATAGTCCCTTATATGTTTGTACCGCCGGGATCTATTCTATGAGGCAGATAGTCCCTTATATGTTTTTACAGATGGGATCTATTCTATGAGGCAGATAGTCCCTTATATGTTTGTACAGTCGGGATCTATTCTATGTGACAGATAGTCCCTTATATGTTTGTACGGCCGGGATCTATTCTATGAGGCAGATAGTCCCTTATATGTTTGTACAGACGGGATCTATTCTATGAGGCAGATAGTCCCTTATATGATTGTACAGCCGGGATCTATTATAAGAGGCAGATAGTCCCTTATATGTATGTACAGCCAGGATCTATTCTATGAGGCAAATAGTCCCTTATATAATTGTACAGCCGGGATCTATTCTAAGGGATAGATAGTCCCTTATATGTATGTACAGACGGGATCTATTCTATGAGGCAGATAGTCCCTTATATGTGTGTACAGCCGGGATCTATTCTATTAGGCAGATAGTCCCTTATATGTATGTACAGCCGGGATCTATTCTATCAGGCAGATAGTCCCTTATATGTATGTACAGCAGGGATCTATTCTATGAGGCAGTCCCTTATATGTTTGTACAGCCGGGATCTATTCTTTGAGGCAGCTAGTCCCTTATATGTATGTACAGCCGGGATCCATTCTAAGAGGCAGATAGTCCCTTATATGTATGTACAGCCAGTATCTATTCTATGAGGCAGATAGTCCCTTATGTGTTTGTACCGCCGGGATCTATTCTATGAGGCAGATAGTCCCTTATATGTTTGTACAGCCGGGAACTCTTCTATGAGGCAGATAGTCCCTTATATGTTTGTACAGATGGGATCTAATCAATGAGGCAGATATTCCCTTATATGATTGTACAGCCGGGATCTATTCTAAGAGGCAGATAGTCCCTTATATGTATGTAAAGCCAGGATCTATTCTATGAGGCAGATAGTCCCTTATATGTATGTACAACCGGGATCTATTCTATGAGGCAGATAGTCCCTTATATGTATGTTCAGCAGGGATCTATTCTATGAGGCAGATAGTCCCTTATATGTATGTACAGCCGGGATCTATTCTATAAGGCAGATGGTCCCTTTTATGTTTGTACAAACATGATCTATTCTATGAGGCAGATAGTTCCTTATATGTATGTACAGCGGGATCTAATCTTTGAGGCAGATAGTCCCTAATATGTATGTACAGACGGTATCTATTCTATGAGGCATATAGTCCCTTATATATATGTACAGACGGGATCTATTCTATGAGGTATATAGTCCCTTATATGTATGTACGGCCGGGATCTATTCTGTGGGCCAGATAGTCCCTTATATGTATGTACGGCCGAGATCTATTCTATGAGCCAGATAGTCCCTTATATGTATGTACAGCTGGGATCTTTTCTATGAGACAGATAGTCCCTTATATGTATGTACAGCCGGGATCTATACTATGAGGCAGATAGTCCCTTATATGTTTGTACAGGCAGGATCTATTCTATGAGGCAGCTAGTCCCTTATATGTATCTACAGCCCGTATCTATTCTATGAGGCGGATAGTCCCTTATATGTATGTACAGCTGGTATCTATTCTAAGAGGCAGATAGTCCCTTATATGTATGTACAGCCAGGATCAATTCTATAAGGCAGATAGTCCCTTATATGTATGTACAGACGGGATCTATTCTATGAGGCAGATAGTCCATTATATGTATGTACAGACGGGATCTATTCTATGAGCCAGATAGTCCCTTATATGTATGTCCAGCCGGGATCTATTCTATGAGGTAGATAGTCCCTTATATGTTTGTACAGATGGGATCTATTCTATGAGGCAGATAGTCCCTTATATGTATGTACAGCCAGGATCTATTCTTTGAGGCAGATAGTCCCTTATATGTTTGTACCGCCGGGATCTATTCTATGAGGCAGATAGTCCCTTATATGTATGTACAGCCAGGATCTATTCTATGAGGCAGATAGTCCCTTATATGTTTGTACCGCCGGGATCTATTCTATGATGCAGATAGTCCCTTATATGTTTGTACAGACGGGATCTATTCTATGAGGCAGATAGTCCCTTATATGTTTGTACAGTCGGGATCTATTCTATGTGACAGATAGTCCCTTATATGTTTGTACAGGCGGGATCTATTCTATGAGGCAGATAGTCCCTTATATGATTGTACAGACGGGATCTATTCTATGAGGCAGATAGTCCCTTATATGTATGTACAGACGGGATCTATTCTATGAGGCAGATAGTCCCTTATATGTATGTACAGCCGGGATCTATTCTATGAGGCAGATAGTCCCTTATATAATTGTACAGCCGGGATCTATTCTAAGAGATAGATAGTCCCTTATATGTATGTATAGCCGGGATTTATTCTATGAGCAGATAGTCCCTTATATATGTATGTCCAGCCGGGATCTATTCTATGAGGTAGATAGTCCCTTATATGTTTGTACAGACGGGATCTATTCTATGAGGCAGATAGTCCCTTATATGTATGTACAGCCAGGATCTATTCTTTGAGGCAGATAGTCCCTTATATGTTTGTACCGCCGGGATCTATTCTATGAGGCAGATAGTCCCTTATATGTTTTTACAGATGGGATCTATTCTATGAGGCAGATAGTCCCTTATATGTTTGTACAGTCGGGATCTATTCTATGTGACAGATAGTCCCTTATATGTTTGTACGGCCGGGATCTATTCTATGAGGCAGATAGTCCCTTATATGTTTGTACAGACGGGATCTATTCTATGAGGCAGATAGTCCCTTATATGATTGTACAGCCGGGATCTATTATAAGAGGCAGATAGTCCCTTATATGTATGTACAGCCAGGATCTATTCTATGAGGCAAATAGTCCCTTATATAATTGTACAGCCGGGATCTATTCTAAGGGATAGATAGTCCCTTATATGTATGTACAGACGGGATCTATTCTATGAGGCAGATAGTCCCTTATATGTGTGTACAGCCGGGATCTATTCTATTAGGCAGATAGTCCCTTATATGTATGTACAGCCGGGATCTATTCTATGAGGCAGATAGTCCCTTATATGTATGTACAGCAGGGATCTATTCTATGAGGCAGTCCCTTATATGTTTGTACAGCCGGGATCTATTCTTTGAGGCAGCTAGTCCCTTATATGTATGTACAGCCGGGATCCATTCTAAGAGGCAGATAGTCCCTTATATGTATGTACAGCCAGTATCTATTCTATGAGGCAGATAGTCCCTTATGTGTTTGTACCGCCGGGATCTATTCTATGAGGCAGATAGTCCCTTATATGTTTGTACAGCCGGGAACTCTTCTATGAGGCAGATAGTCCCTTATATGTTTGTACAGATGGGATCTAATCAATGAGGCAGATATTCCCTTATATGATTGTACAGCCGGGATCTATTCTAAGAGGCAGATAGTCCCTTATATGTATGTAAAGCCAGGATCTATTCTATGAGGCAGATAGTCCCTTATGTGTATGTACAACCGGGATCTATTCTATGAGGCAGATAGTCCCTTATATGTATGTTCAGCAGGGATCTATTCTATGAGGCAGATAGTCCCTTATATGTATGTACAGCCGGGATCTATTCTATGAGGCAGATGGTCCCTTTTATGTTTGTACAAACAGGATCTATTCTATGAGGCAGATAGTTCCTTATATGTATGTACAGCGGGATCTAATCTTTGAGGCAGATAGTCCCTAATATGTATGTACAGACGGTATCTATTCTATGAGGCATATAGTCCCTTATATATATGTACAGACGGGATCTATTCTATGAGGTATATAGTCCCTTATATGTATGTACGGCCGGGATCTATTCTGTGGGCCAGATAGTCCCTTATATGTATGTACGGCCGAGATCTATTCTATGAGCCAGATAGTCCCTTATATGTATGTACAGCTGGGATCTTTTCTATGAGACAGATAGTCCCTTATATGTATGTACAGCCGGGATCTATACTATGAGGCAGATAGTCCCTTATATGTTTGTACAGGCAGGATCTATTCTATGAGGCAGCTAGTCCCTTATATGTATCTACAGCCCGTATCTATTCTATGAGGCGGATAGTCCCTTATATGTGTGTACAGCTGGTATCTATTCTAAGAGGCAGATAGTCCCTTATATGTATGTACAGCCAGGATCAATTCTATAAGGCAGATAGTCCCTTATATGTATGTACAGACGGGATCTATTCTATGAGGCAGATAGTCCATTATATGTATGTACAGACGGGATCTATTCTATGAGGCATATAGTCCCTTATAGGTATGTACGGACTGGATCTATTCTATGAGGCATATAGTCCCTTATATGTATGTACGGCTGGGGTCTATTCTATGAGCCAGATAGTCCCTTATATGTATGTCCAGCCGGGATCTATTCTATGAGGTAGATAGTCCCTTATATGTTTGTACAGATGGGATCTATTCTATGAGGCAGATAGTCCCTTATATATGTACAGCCAGGATCTATTCTTTGAGGCAGATAGTCCCTTATATGTTTGTACTGCCGGGATCTATTCTATGAGGCAGATAGTCCCTTATATGTTTGTACAGACGGGATCTATTCTATGAGGCAGATAGTCCCTTATATGTTTGTACAGTCGGGATCTATTCTATGTGACAGATAGTCCCTTATATGTTTGTACGGCCGGGATCTATTCTATGAGGCAGATAGTCCCTTATATGTTTGTACAGACGGGATCTATTCTATGAGGCAGATAGTCCCTTATATGATTGTACAGCCGGGATCTATTATAAGAGGCAGATAGTCCCTTATATGTATGTACAGCCAGGATCTATTCCATGAGGCAAATAGTCCCTTATATAATTGTACAGCCGGGATCTATTCTAAGGGATAGATAGTCCCTTATATGTATGTACAGATGGGATCTATTCTATGAGGCAGATAGTCCCTTATATGTGTGTACAGCCGGGATCTATTCTATTAGGCAGATAGTCCCTTATATGTATGTAAGGCCGGGATCTATTCTATGAGGCAGATAGTCGCTTATATGTATGTACAGCAGGGATCTATTCTATGAGGCAGTCCCTTATATGTTTGTACAGCCGGGATCTATTCTATGAGGCAGATAGTCCCTTATATGTATGTACAGCCGGGATCCATTCTAAGAGGCAGATAGTCCCTTATATGTATGTACAGCCAGTATCTATTCTATGAGGCAGATAGTCCCTTATGTGTTTGTATCGCCGGGATCTATTCTATGAGGCAGATAGTCCCTTATATGTTTGTACAGCCGGGAACTATTCTATGAGGCAGATAGTCCCTTATATGTTTGTACAGATGGGATCTAATCAATGAGGCAGATAGTCCCTTATTATTGTACAGCCGGGATCTATTCTAAGAGGCAGATAGTCCCTTATATGTATGTAAAGCCAGGATCTATTCTATGAGGCAGATAGTCCCTTATATGTATGTACAACCGGGATCTATTCTATGAGGCAGATAGTCCCTTATATGTATGTTCAGCAGGGATCTATTCTATGAGGCAGATAGTCCCTTATATGTATGTACAGCCGGGATCTATTCTATGAGGCAGATGGTCCCTTTTATGTATGTACAAACAGGATCTATTCTATGAGGCAGATAGTTCCTTATATGTATGTACAGCCGGGATCTATTCTTTGAGGCAGATAGTCCCTAATATGTATGTACAGACGGTATCTATTCTATGAGGCATATAGTCCCTTATATATATGTACAGACGGGATCTATTCTATGAGGTATATAGTCCCTTATATGTATGTACGGCCGGGATCTATTCTGTGAGCCAGATAGTCCCTTATATGTATGTACGGCCGGGATCTATTCTATGAGCCAGATAGTCCCTTATATGTATGTACAGCTGGGATCTTTTCTATGAGGCAGATAGTCCCTTATATGTATGTACAGCCGGGATCTATACTATGAGGCAGATAGTCCCTTATATGTTTGTACAGGCAGGATCTATTCTATGAGGCAGCTAGTCCCTTATATGTATCTACAGCCCGTATCTATTCTATGAGGCGGATAGTCCCTTATATGTATGTACAGCTGGTATCTATTCTAAGAGGCAGATAGTCCCTTATATGTATGTTCAGCCAGGATCAATTCTATAAGGCAGATAGTCCCTTATATGTATGTACAGACGGGATCTATTCTATGAGGCAGATAGTCTATTATATGTATGTACAGACGGGATCTATTCTATGAGGCATATACAGGCACATGCATCAAAGCTTTTTGCGATCGCAAACGGTGCGATTCGCAAAAATCGGCCGTTTGCGAGCGCAAAATTAGCTTTTGCGATGCATCAAGGGTCAAGGCCCTCGCAATTTGAGAATTCGCAATTAATTGCGAGTTCTCAAATTGCGATTGCATTTAAGGAATCGCAAATTGAGATTCCTTAAATGCAATGCATTAAAGTAAAAAAATTAGCGATTTCGCTAATAGGGGCGCAAATTACCATGAAGTTGAACTTCATGGTAATTTGCAAGAAGTTTGAAAAATGCACTAAAGTGCATTTTTCAAAGTTCCATTTTACACACACACATGCCCTTGGGGCATGTGTGTGTGCAAGATGTACTCATATGCAGATTTCAGGGGTGCAACAGGGTGTCCTTTTGACACACTGGCACCCTTGAAATTGCATTTCAATTTGCGATTCTCTAATTGAGAATCGCAAATTGAGAATGTCTTCCCATTCATTCCTATGGGCCTCTAGGCCCATAGGAATGAATGGGAGGTATTCTTAATTGCGACTCGCAATTTGCGAGTCGCAATTAAGGAATGTTTAGAAATCGCTATTTTTTAAGCGATTTCTACATGCATAGGCTTTTGCAATTCCTTAATTGCGATTCCTTAAAAATCGCAATTAAGAAATCGCAAAATCCAACATTGATGCATGTGCCTGATAGTCCCTTATATGTATGTACAGACAGGATCTATTCTATGAGGCATATAGTCCCTTATAGGTATGTACGGACTGGATCTATTCTATGAGGCATATAGTCCCTTATATGTATGTACAGCCGGGGTCTATTCTATGAGCCAGATAGTCCCTTATATGTATGTACAGCCGGGATCTATTCTATGAGGAAGATAGTCCCTTATATGTATGTACAGATGGGATCTATTCTATGAGGCAGAGAGTCCCCTATATGTTTGTACAGACGGGATCTATTCCATGAGGCAGATAGTCCCTTATATGTATGTACAGACGGGATCTATTCTATGAGGCAGATAGTCCCTTATATGTATGTACAGCTGGGATCTATTCTAAGAGCCAGATAGTCCCTTATATGTATGTACGGCTGGGATCTATTCTATGAGGCAGATAGTCCCTTATATGTATGTATGGCTGGGATCTAGTTTATGAGCCAGATAGTCCCTTATATGTATGTATGGCCAGGATCTATTCTATGAGGCAGATAGTCCCTTATATGTATGTACAGTCAGGATCTATTCTATGAGGCAGATAGTCCCTTACATGAATGTTCAGTTGGGATCTATTCTATGAGGCAGATAGTCCCTTATATGTATGTACGGGCGGGATCTATTCTATGAGGCAGATAGTCCCTTAAATGTATGTATGGCAGGGATCTATTCAATGAGGCAGATAGTCCCTTATATGTTTTTACAACCAGGATCTATTCTATGAGGCAGTTAGTCCCTTATATGTATGTACAGACGGGATCTATTCTATGAGGCAGATCGTCCCTTATATGTATGTACGGCCGGGATCTATTCTAAGAGGCAGATAGTCCCTTATATGTTTGTACAGCTGGGATCTATTCTATGAGGCAGTCCCTTATATGTTTGTACAGCCGGGATCTATTCTATGAGGCAGATAGTCCCTTATATGTATGTACAGCCGGGATCCATTCTAAGAGGCAGATAGTCCCTTATATGTATGTACAGCCAGTATCTATTCTATGAGGCAGATAGTCCCTTATGTGTTTGTATGGCCGGGATCTATTCTATGAGGCAATAAGTCCCTTATATGTTTTTACAACCAGGATCTATTCTATGAGGCAGATAGTCCCTTATATGTATGTACATACGGGATCTATTCTATGAGGCAGATAGTCCCTTATATGTATGTACAGCCGGGATCTATTCTGCGAGGCAGATAGTCCCTTATATGTATGTACAGACTAAATCTATTCTATGAGGCAGATAGTCCCTTATATGTATGTACGGCCGGGATCTATTCTATGAGTCAGATAGTCCCTTATATGTTTTTACAACCAGGATCTATTCTATGAGGCAGATAGTCCCTTATATGTTTTTACAACCAGGATCTATTCTATGAGGCAGATAGTCCCTTATATGTATGTACAGACGGGATCTATTTGATGAGGCAGATAGTACCTTATCTGTATGTACAGCCGGGTTCCATTCTATGAGGCAGGTAGTCCCTTATATGTATGTACAACCTGCATCTATTCTAAGAGGCAGATAGTCCCTTATATGTTTGTATAGCCGGGATCCTTTCTAAGAGGCAGATAGTCACTTATATGTATGTAAAACCGGGAACTATTCTATGAGACAGATAGTCCCTTATATGTATGTACAGCCCGGATCCTTTCTAAGAGGCAGATAGTCCCTTATATGTATGTACGGCCGGGATCTATTCTATGAGGCAGATAGTCCCTTCTATGTATGTACAGCCGGTATCTATTCAAAAAGGCAGATAGTCCCTTATATGTTTGTACAGACGGAATCTATTCTATGAGGTAGATAATCCCTCATATGTTTGTACAGCCGGGATCTATTCTAAGAGGCAGATAGTCCCTTATATGTTTGTACAGTCATGATCTATTCTATGAGGCAGATAGTCGCTTATATGTTTATATAGCCGGGATCTATTCTATGAGGCAGATAGTCCATTATATGTATGTACAGCCAGGATCCTTTCTAAGAGGCAGATAGTCCCTTATATGTATGTACAACCGGGTTCCATTCTATGAGGCAGATAGTCCCTTATATGTATGTACAGACGGGATCTATTCTAAGAGGCAGATAGTCCCTTATATGTTTGTACAGCTGGGATCTATTCTTTTTTTTTTTTTTTTTTTTTTTTGACAGCTTGATGGTACATAGCGATACGTAGTAGCCCACTCGCAGGTGGGATGAGCTTTTGATTCGTACTATAGTGTCCATTACAAGCCGATTTTATAACATCAACTAAACTCCCCAATACGAAATACCCCTACCCCCCCCAAACACCCACCCTCCCCACCTTGGCACTCCTGAATACAGTCATGGCATATTGGCAGTAATACATTGCAGCATCCCGCTTCTCACAAAGTAGTATTTCAGACATTCCGGAGCTCATACAGTGTGCACCACTCCTGGGAGTTAAACCAAGTCCGGGCTAGTAAGGAGATACCCAGTAAGAGGAGCCCAGAAATCCTTGGGTCTAGATGCCTCAGGCAGTTCCTCCGCATATATTCCCAGCTGGTCCCTGCAGTAGAGCAAATCTCTGATCCATCTAGCTGCCGTAGGCACGGCCCTTGCTCCCCAGCATTGTGCCACCGCTCTCTTTGCGAAGAGAGTAGCTATGGCTACCAAGCGTCTATTGCCAGGTTTCAGTTTCTGCACCCACCCCAGCAGACACACCACAGGCACACACGCAACAGGCTCAGCAACAACTGCAGACAATATCTGCGTGACCCGTTCCCAGAATTTGAAAATGCCAGCACATGACCAAGCTAAGTGCATAAAATCCGCATCCGCTTGACCGCAGCGCACACAGCATGCACTGTCACGCAAGCCAAACTTGTATAATTGACTCGGAGT
Source organism: Calotriton arnoldi (assembly GCA_963921515.1). Taxonomy (NCBI): domain Eukaryota; kingdom Metazoa; phylum Chordata; class Amphibia; order Caudata; family Salamandridae; genus Calotriton; species Calotriton arnoldi. The sequence goes on from CAWUFW010008562.1 coordinate 516,690, forward strand.
ATAGTAAAGCTGATGTAAATACTTAAAGTGAATTATGCGGAGGTTGCAATTCGCGGTCAGTCGCCCGGTCAGCGCACAACAAAATTTCCAGTCGTCCAGCGTCAACTCAGCAGATAGCAGGTCATTCCATCTAGTGTATGAGGGGGATGTAGTGAGTTCTTGCTCCCGAAGTGACGCATTATACAGCCTGGTAATCAACCCAACGCGATTCTCACTTCCCAACACCGCCCGCAAGGCTTGTAATGTTCGCGGTTCATGAGGGAACTCGGGATAGATGTCCCGGATCGCTTGCCGCACTCGCACATAAGTAAACCCTAACATAAATCCGGTGTCGTGACCCGCCTGCAGGTCCGACAAAGACCGGAATTGTCCATTCTCATATAGGTCTCCTAGCTGCGCAATCCCCACCGCATTCAATACCTTCAGGGCTGCTGGTTCCCTAGCGGCTGAAATATCAGGATGGGCTGCGAGCGGCAATGTGGGAGTGTATAAGTATCCCAGCCGTGCTCTGCTAGCAAGCGCGTTCCATGCCCAGGCCGTGCAGTGAACTGGGTTGATTTCTGTTCGCGGGCCGCCACTACCCCCCATCAACGCAGCCGCTCTCAGGGGCATCGGCAATATCGAGTCCGCCTCAATTGCAGTGTGCGGTTGAAATCTCTGCGGGTAGTACCAGAAGTGCGCAAACTGCGCCTGGGCGCACAGGTAATAAAGACGCATGTCAGGAGCCTCAAAGCCCCCTCGGTCAAAGGGTAACGTTAGTACAGTCCAGCTACAGCGGGGTTTTTTGCCCCCCCAAACAAACGTTAGCAGGGTCGTCTGCAACGCGGCGAAGAACGCTTTATTCAATCGGATGGGGATATTGATAAAGAGATAAAGGAGTTTGGGAAGAAAAGACATCTTGACGACCGCTATACGATCCGCAAGTGAAAGGGGCAGTCTTGCCCACCGCGCTGCCTGATCCGTGATCCCGTCCACAGCCCGGCCATAATTAGCCGTAATCACCACCTCCGGGTCCCTATGCAGCCATATACCGAGATATTTTACTGGGTTAACAAACCATGTTAAAGGATAATCAAGTTCCATCTCTGTGGTCCCAGCGGTCAGCGGAAAAACTGTGGACTTGGCCCAATTGATACCCAGTCCCGAGAATCGTTCAAATTTTACATACTCCCGCAGTAGCGCTGGTAGATAGATGGCCGGTTCTCGGACATACAGCAGCATGTCGTCGGCATACAGGGAGACCACCAAGGGCCTCTGCCGGAACCTCAATGCGGCCTGTGCATGTAATTGACGGAGCTTACACGCCAGAGGCTCAAGTGCCAGAGCAAAGAGCATGGGCGACAGGGGGCAGCCCTGCCGCGTGCCCCGTTTAATAAAAAAGGGATCTGTAATCCAGCCGTTCACCTGAATCCGCGCCACCGGCGCAGTGTACAAGAGGTGTATCCATTTGAGGAAGAACGGCGGCATGCCCATGCGCTGCAGGACCGTAAACATGAATTCCCATTGTAGCGAATCAAAGGCCTTGGCCGCATCCAGCAGCACAGCCACCGCCTGGAAGTCACGTTCAAAGTAGTGCAGGGTAGCGAAGATTGTGCGGAGATTATGCATGGTGGACCTAGAGGGAACAAATCCTGACTGATCTGGGAGGACCAATTTGGGTACTAAGGGTTGTAGCCGAGTGGCGATCATTTTAGCCAAAATCTTGGCATCAATATTTATTATGGAGAGGGGCCTGTATGAGTCGCATAGGTTCGCCGCCTTGTCCGGTTTCAGCAGCATAACCAACAGGGCCTCCGTAAGGGAGGGAGGCAAAGCTCCAGATTCATATGCTTCGGCGAATACCTCCAGCAGGCGCGGTGCTAAGTCCTCCGCATATGTCTTATAAAATTCGCTGGGGAACCCGTCAGGTCCAGCCGCCTTACAGGTCGGAAGAGACATGATGGCTAGCTTGACATCCTCAACATCAAAGGGTTGTATTAGATATTCCCGGTGGTGTGGTGGTAGCCAACCCAGTGCGACATCATCCAAATATGCATGAAGTTCCTCAGCTGCGGGAGCCTCACGGTCCCCATATAAGTCTGAGTAATAACCCAGCACCACGCTGCTAATTTCAGCCGTGCCATACTGCGGCACTCCCCCCCCGTCCAGCAGTTCGGTTATAGTGGCTTGATGTCGTGGGGCAGCCAGTCGCTGCGCCAGCATGCGGCTAGGTCGCCCCCCCTCTCCATAATGGCGGGCGATGCATCGCCGAGACCTATGCGCCATTTCTTGATCTACTGTCTCATTGTGCTCCGTCACCAGCACGCGGATTTTAGAGAGCGTCTCCGGTGCAGGGTCGTGAGCATAGGCCCGTTCCAGTGCGACTATTTCCCCGGCAAGTTTATGAATTCTGCGGCGTAAATCTTTTAGAACCCCTGCCTGCGCTCCAATACAAACCCCCGAATCGTAACCTTAAAGGCCTCCCACAGAATCGCCTGGCTATCCACTGTTCCCTCATTTTCTCTGAAAAAATCGTTAATGGCTTCTCCCACTGTATGTTTGAAGACCTGATCAGTCAGAGAGGATGGCTGTAACCTCCACGAGAATGGGGGCCTTTCATGACCCGGGACCCGCAACTCAAGAAGAACCGGGGAGTGGTCAGATAGCGTTTTTGCTAGGTGTTGCACATCCAGGACCCAGGTGCAAGCAACCTCCGATACTAGCCAGTAGTCCAGCCTGGACCAAGTGCCATGCACCGTAGAGATAAATGTACCCTCCCTGGTCCCCGGATGCCTAATACGCCAGACATCGTGCAGATTCCCCGCTTCCAGGAGGCCCAGCAGAGCCGTGGTCGTCAGTCTCTGCCGTCCCGCTCCCGTTCCTGCCCTGTCTGCGTGCACATCCAAACAGGTGTTGAAGTCCCCCCCCCATATAATTTCTGCAAAGGGGAACGCTGAGACGCGACGCCACACATCCGCATAAAAAGAGTGATCATCCACGTTTGGACCATAGACATTTACCAATAGCACACTCGCACCCCCAAGCGTACCATGCACAATGGCTAGCCTGCCCTGATCATCGGTTTCAGTCCTATGAACCTGAAATGGGACCCCTCTTTTGACAAGGATCATCACCCCCCGAGAGTAGGATGAATAGCAAGATATAACCCGCGCCCCCGCCCATCGGGACCCCACCTTTTGTTCAGACTGTGTAGTGAGATGAGTCTCCTGCAGCAGTGCCACTTGGACATTGAGCCTATCTAAGGTTGCCATCACAGTGCGTATCTTTTTTGGGCTATTTAGGCCTCGTACGTTCCAAGTTAAGAAACGGAAAGTACCCCGCATTACTGTAATAGGGGTGATAATGACATACACATAAACAATATTGCAGAAGACCGGCAAGTCGATAGCCCGCTGAGCGTTGCAACATAAGACAGCAGTAAACCCAGATAATTCACAGTAGATACATTCCCCCAAAGCTCCCAAGGCACATTAAGTGCATGTGTACATAGAAAAGCAAGATTCAGGTCTGCGACATTCGTGCCAGACGTTAGAGAGCAAGTATTCAGACAGTGCCATCCGCGACCTCTCCCCCGTTCCTCCCCCCTTCTCCCGCCCCCACCCACTTTGGCCTCCCTCAACTCGCCAAAGCCATCCCTGATAAACCCATCTAACATCGCCAACAAATAACAGTGTGTGGGGAATACCCATATGGGGGCGTCAGAGTGCTACTTTCCTCCCACTAGGTAGGAGGTGGCTGATCAGGTCGTGTACCTGTGTTACAATCCTGAAGCTGATACTGAACCAAGTGCGTCCTGTCTAAACTACATATGGCATTGCAGCCCTCGTCTTGAGAGCAGAAATGGGAGCCAAATAGGCCAAACGAGTGCCCACATATAAGACCAATCCAAGAAACAGTGCTGTTAAGGCCCCTTAGAGAATGGCTCCGATCATAGGGTACTCTGATTGTCAATTCCCCTCTCCCTGATCCGTCTCAGGATCTCGGCGCTGCCTCTTCAAGTGCTTCGCATGCTCCATCGCTGCCTTTGGAGTCAAGAAGATTTTAAAGCGCCCCTCCGCTCCCACACGGAGCCGAGCCGGATACAGCATAGCATACGGTATGTCCTCGGACTGGAGGAATTTTTTACGGCTCCATACTCACGCCGAGCCGCCTGAACCGCGGCAGTGAAGTCAGGGAAGAAGGACAAATTGTTCCCCTGGTGGCAGATGTTACCTTTCTCCCTGGCCAGTCGCAAGATGGTGTCCCGATCCCGATAGTTCAATAGCCGGGCTATGATTGGCCGGGGAGGGGCCCCAGGGGCCGGACGCGCCGCCAGGGAACGGTGGGCTCGCTCCACCACGAATATTGGAGACAGCTGCTCAGTTCCAAATACCTCCTTAATTAGAGACTCCATGTATAGTTCCATTTTACCCGCGTTTGTGGATTCAGGAAGGCCCAAAAGGCGGATGTTGTTCCTCCGAGACCTGGCCTCCAAATCCTCGTTCTTGGCCTGTATTATGGCTAATACCTTTTCCATATTGAGAGCCTTACTAGCGACATCACTGAGGCCATCCTCCGCAGTAGACACCCTCTGCTCCACCTCCCCCATTCTTGTAGACTGCTTCTCTAATTGGGAGGACATGTGGTCCAGCCTGTGATTGATGGTGGACATGCTGCCTTCAATGGCCTGTAGACTTTTCTGCATCGCCAGCAGCGTAGACTCCAGACTGGAAGCGCCATCTCCCTGACAGTCCGCCTCCGAATCAGAAGCTGCCTTCTGAGGGACCCTGCTAGATTTTCGTGCCTCAAAAGTGAGGCGGGGCTGCGATTTATCTGGCTTCCCCATATTCAGCTGTGGTAACAGCGGGTGCCCCGGAACTCCCCCTGCAGCAACGTCCAGAGGCCTGTAGTATGCGGACGGGGGACCCCCGAACCGCACCACGTGCGTTCCAGAGAATTCAGCTCCCAGCAGAGGCACACCCTCCCCCAGTTCCAGAGAGAGGGTGTTTGGTACCCAGTGACGCGAACCGGAGGATCCTCCACTACTCTCCCAGAAGCCAGCGATCAATGGCCCCCACAACAACAGCCAGGCTAGGTCAAAAAAGGGGTGTAGGCAGCGGGGAACTGGGACACGCCACAAAAACTCGGGGATCAGGCGGTCTCCATCAGCGCTACACCATTAGCCTCACGCAGCCCCGTCCAGGCGAGAGCTCATCAGCAGGGGGTCAACCTCTACACAGCAGCAAAGCCTCAGCCAGTCTCTGCCCCCTAACTGGCATTCTCAGGTCTCGCCGTGCAGGCAATCATCTACGAGCTCGCCACAGCAGGCAGGCCACAGCCACAGACCCCAGCCACCGCCGCAGCCGCAGGCCGAGGCCCGGACCGCCCCCCACCTACCGCAGCCCAGCGGGCGCCGACGACACACCGCAGCAGTCGGGATCTTGTTGCAGCGGTGATCCCACAGGCCCCCGGCACAGGGCGCCAGACGTGCAGCAGTCCCGGGCAATCTCGGGCCCCCGTCAGCAGCTCGCAGGCGCCGCAGCCCCCGCCGCCAGCACAGGGCAGAGGTATCAGGAGTCCCCGCCGCAGGCTCAGAGCCCAGAGAAGCGCTCAAGCCTCGCTCGCTGCCATGGCGGCCGCCATCTTGTATAGGAGTCTCACAGGGCCGACCCAGCGCCACAGATATCGGGTCCCCTTAGCCGACTAGGCAGGCCCCACCGCCGGTGGGGTGCCCCCGCAGCCAGAGCAACGCAGCAGGCACTTGGTTTGCCCAATTTATCCGCAGATTCTGGGCGGATTGCAGATCAGCCGGGCGGAGCAGCACTTAGTGTGCGGCCATCTTGCCGGCGCCCTCTAGCGCCCCCCAGCTGGGATCTATTCTAAGAGGCAGATAGTCCCTTATATGTTTGTACAGCCGGGATCCATTCTAAGAGGCAGATAGTCCCTTATATGTTTGTACAGCCGGGATCTATTCTATGAGGCAGATAGTCCATTATATGTATGTACGGCCGGGATCTATTCTATGAGGCCGATAATCCCTTATATATATGTGCGTTGGGATCTATTCTATGAGGCAGATAGACCCTTATATGTTTTTACAACCAGGATCTATTCTATGAGGCAGATAGTCCCTTATATGTATGTACAGACGGGATCTATTCTATGAGGCAGATAGTCCCTTATATGTATGTACAGACGGGATCTATTCTATGAGGCAGATAGTCCCTTATATATATGTACAGACGGGATCTATTCTATGAGGCAGATAGTCCCTTATATGTATGTACGGCCGGGATCTATTCTAAGAGGCAGATAGTCCCTTATATGTATGTACGGCCGGGATCTATTCTATGAGGCAGATAGTCCCTTATATGTATATACAGCCGGGATCTATTCTATGAGGCAGATAGTCCCTTATATGTATGTCCAGACGGGATCTATTCTATGAGGCAACTGGTGCTTAGATGGGAATTCCTGGGGAATAAATATGGTGATTTGTAAACTTGATATAGACTCACTCAATCAAAGATTATTGCTTGACATTGGTAACACAATGTTTGATAACAGAAGCAGAATGAAGAAACACTGCATCCCAACAATAGATAACACAAACACATTATAATAAAACAAAAAATACAGTTTGCTACCATAAACAGTTTCATATTTTTTTTTGCTACTTTGTCATGTATGTATGTTGTTGCAGTGTTTTGGTATTGTGTTTTGTGTAGTTTTGCAATTTATAATGCTGTTGGCAGTTGTGCTTTACTGTTGTTTTGTGGTCTTTGTGTTATTAGTTTTGCTTTTAGGTTATATTTCTGTGTTTTGTCCTTGAACTGTCATTGCGTTCTTGTTTTTGTGTTGTGTATTTGTTGGTGTGTTGCCTTCTCCTATTGTGTTGTGTTTTCGCACTGAACTACGTACAAACCTATGCCACATTCCAACCTTTAAACACAATAGCACTGATCAACAAGCACTGACAAATCCAATATTCCTGGCCTTGGGGAGCTGATGTGATTGCCTAAACATGGCAGCCATATGCTTGCAAAAGTACTTTGACATTTAAAAAAAAACCCTTGTATACCATTTTAAAACATTGCATGATTCCTAGCAGGCACGCACCTTAAAATAGATATTGAAACATTTTCAGTGTTAATGCACATCACAGAAAAATGTGATTCTTATCGCTTCAGAGAAAGGTAGTGTTACCTTTAAGAGACCGTAATCTGAATACGTACTTTAAACACACATGGATAACAAATAAAGGATAAAGAATATGGAGAAAAATAATTGGCAGGCAATGGTCACCTGAGATCATGCAAGATAGTGTCATTCAGAGTAAGAGAGCCATTTCCTCATGCTGTATGTTGTAGTGGGCAGAAGGAATATGTGAATAACAGATGAACAGATGTCTGAATGAAGAGGGCTGACCAAAAGCCACGCTATGTATATATAAACATATGTGAGTATGGTTTCTTTTTTAAAATGTCGTTGATTTCATGAGTGTAAAACAGCTGAAGAGTTGTCTAGGTCAGACCTAAAAATATTTTATGATCCATCTTCTAGGATCTAAAGACTTTTCAGTATCTCAGAGGATGCTAAAAAACACCTTTCTCAATCATCTTTGCAGTCACTCATAGGTCCTAATGCCTGACTACAGTGGCGCCTGCTGACATTAGAAGGTGGTGGGGCGTAAAAGTTGTGGATGAGTTTTGTGTAGTGAGTGAAGCAATCAAGCCCGATGGACAAAAGGAGGGCTGAGGGAAGCACGCGCCAAGAATTACAAAAAAAATTAGCAAATGGTACAACTTAAAGCAAATTTGAAAAAGCAACATGGTTAATAAAGCAATTGTGAACGAGTAGTCTTGAAATATTCCAACATATTAAAAACGGCCCCATATCGTTCTGCATTACACATTTTCAATGCTTACTGTAGAGTGCAGTTTATACAGTGTGACACATAGTATGCATTCTAGAGACTGAGGTATCACTGACCCACTCTTTGCTGCTCTTTCCGATGCAAAACGTCAATAGCAAAAACAAATTGCTTTGTCTGTGTTTGTTTAAGCTGGTTCTGTATGTTCCTCCTTCCTGCTTACTTCCATGTAGCCTACCTGCAAGAATTTACATTTACATTTAAGTAGTACTGCTGCTTTCATGTTTCCAGGGAGCAGCAGTTTCCCAGGACACGAGAGCGAGCATCTGTAGCCAGCTTACTGGACGTTTTAATATGTGGCTGTAGCTTTGGAAAACTTTCACAATACAATGCATTAGTAACACCTACCAGCATAACACTTTTAATTTGAACAAATGTTGGTGCTGTAGAGAGAATATTAACATGCAGCGTACCCCGATAGATTATATCCATGCCCATGGTCTCTACTATTCCTTCATTTCATTCTGCAATGAAATTATGCAGCAGACAGCCATATGTGGAGAAATGAGGTGGGGTGTTCTGTGTGCACCAGGAAGAGGACAATATTTTGTAGAGCAAGTTATGCACTGTTTTATTTAATTTTTACTTGACTTGAGTACCAATAATCAAGCTATCATGTAGCTCTGCACAAATGCACTGTTCTTCTCAATCGTAACTCCAGCACAGAGAGCGTTGTTATGCAAATAAAATACAGCCAGCACCAGATGCGACGTACTAACTCTATGATGTGGAGTGACTGGTGGAGCGATCCCTCACCCTTCCCACACCCTCGATTTGTGCTCTATGTACTGGGCATGAAGATGAGGGAACAGTAGAGACAAGAGCAAGGGACAGAAAATGGCCAATCAAGGCATGTCTTCATGATAAAGCCAAAACAGTGAATGGCCATGTTGTGTGCACCCACACCTCCCACCCTGGTGCTTCCTCCCTCATGTCCCTGGCTTGACTAGGTCTACTTGTGTCTCTTGAGACAGTCCAGACTCTGCCCCCATGCTATGTATAGTTGAAAACATGACAGTGGTGCCAGGATTGGCTGGAACAAGCAAAATCAGTGCACCTTAGGAGACCGGAGAGGCTGTGTTTGTAATCCCAAGCTCACTAACGGTTCTTGGTAGGAGAGGCCTCAAGTGCCCATGTTGGGTTGGCCGAAGAGAAACACCTATCCAACCCAACACGTGCATGAACACTGCACTTAAGTGCAGATCCAACTAGCCTGTCTACTGTCAATAATTAAGCCCCACTCCCCCCAGTGCACACTCATGATTGAAAGGCATCTGCCTGCAGTGTGCAACTGACCCAGTCCTTCGGTGGTGGTCCACCCGACAGCCAAGATAGCTGTCCTAATGCGGCAGTATAATGTGGTCAGTCGGAGCATAGCAGTCAGAGGGACAGACTGAAGCTTCCGGCAGGCTCAAGGAGCCCTTCAGGGCATCGGTCAGACCGTAATCCCTACAATGGGGGCGGTGCCTGCGCAGGCACAGCCGTAGGGATTATGGTGCCCCTTTCCAACAGCCTCTTCATGGCGGTCGACCCTCATGGAAAGGCTGTTGGAAAGGGGGCCCCATCCCCGTAGGCCTCTGCGATGCCTCCACCACATGTGCCCCCCCAAACATCCATGCACCATGTGCCAGGTACCTGTATTACTTTGCACTCCCAGATAATGGAGAATACCCCCCTCCACACAGAGGCTCAAACACGACAAAGCAATAAAAACAACACAACACCACCTGGAAAGGGATTTCACTTTTATAAAAGAAACACCTCAAAGAATAAGGCATGGGGTTTTATTTATGCAACGCTCTCTAACAGAAAGGCTTTCCCAGATGTAAAATGAACAACATTCAAATGTGTACATAGATTTATATGTATATATGCAAGCAATAATAACACACTTATAAGTAATGCATGGATAATAATATGAAATGCAAGCAGATAATGATATGATATGAAACTCAAGCAGATAATACTGGACGTCCTGCAAGAAATCAGAAAGATATATACAGTAAATACATCAGATGAATACAACCACTGAAGACTTGGATGTGCACACATTCACTCACACATCACAATGACGATTATAGCCACTGGAGACTTGAATGTGAACACAGACACTCACAATGGTAATAATGAAAAACAAGATACATCACCGGCTGCAAACTTCATCTTGGCCCACTCCAGACTGGGGGATTCACAGCCGGGGTCAAGAGACTCAGCAAAACCGGAAGTCACTGCACTGTAGATGCGTCCGTCATTCAGGCCAAACAAATCCCAGTTTCCAAGTCAACAAACCCCCGCTTTATAATCTCAAAATACACTAGAAGGTTGCGAGGGGCCCTCCTCTGCGCCAAGGAAACTTACTGGAATTGGTCACTTTCCATGAAAGCATTCCAAAGGCAAAAGAGTTCTCACGTTCCTTCTGCACTTTCACATGTTCCAGCCTTTATCTTAATGAAGCTTACGAAAGTCTCCAGCAGTACATTCAACAATCTCCGAAAGCACAGAAAACAAATCAACCTTGAACGTGAATAACCTAAACAATTTGAGTAATCTGGGGGCCTGCCTGTGCGTGCAAAAGCTCAAGCTAGCTGACAGAATTCAAGATGACATGAGGGCATGTCAAAGCCAATAGTAAGAACCTCATAATACTCCCCAATGTACAACACAATGCACATGTGTGCACCACTGCCTATAGCATCACACACTTCATCTCCCAATGTAAAACATAATGCACATTTGAGCACCACTGCTTATAACACTGCACTTCGAGACCAAGAAGTACATTCCACATCTCTTTCTCTCTCATGCTTTCAAATGCACACCCCACACGTTCTGTTCTTGGCAAGGCTGTTCTACTCTGTGAAAGCTCCCACTCTAAAATTACAAAGAGATACAAAAGAAATCTTCAAGGCAAGAAAGGACATGCAGGGAAAAATGATGTCGCACATTCAAGCTAGGATAAAGTAAAACACCAAAAGTCAATTAAAACAATGGTAGTCTAAGGTCATCACGTGGTTTCAAAACATAGGAGTGCCTCTAGGACTACAGTACCACATCCCTTTTTCTTTTGTGGCTTGTGCTGTAGCCCTTTTCTGAGCCGTAGCACAATCCGCAATGGAAAAAGGGATGTTCACAACCTCCTGCATGGCAGTCGTATCATAATTGGGCTGTCGGGACCACTGATTCCTTGTCGGACAGTCCCAAGACGGTAAGGATGGAGGTCAGATGCATCGTAATTAGGCCAAAAGTGCTTAAAGTTGAACACCGACAAGACCACAATTTTGATGTAACAGAAGAGCACATCGCCGTGGGATTCCACTTGGTGGCCAACAGAGCAAGGATCAACACCCACCCTCACATCCACATCCCTCACCAAGAACCTCAGGATCATCATCAACAGCAAACTTGACATGATAGCCCAAGTCAATGCCGTCACCACTACCATGCCCTGAAGATGCTGAGGAATATTTTCAAATAGCACCTGGAACACTGTCATGCATGCCTTTGTTACACATAAGCTGGACTATGGGACTAACCTCTATCCTGGGATCAACAAAAAAACTCATCAGAAGGCTGCAGATCATTCAGAACTCGGTGGCCAGAATCACTCTCAACCTCCCACAACACACTCACATCACACCACACCTGAAGGAGCTCCACAGGCTCCCCATCCACAATGAACACAATTCAAACTCCTCACCCACACTTTCAAGGCACTACCTAACACTAGCCCAGCAAACCTCACCAGTCACATCTGATTTCACAAGCCTTCCAGATACCTCCTCTCATCCAGTCTCCTCCTTGCACAAATCCTGTGCCTCTGTAAAACCAGATCTGGTGATTGAGCCTTCTTCTACATCACTTCTAAAGAATGGAATGACTAGGCCTGGGTGGAACTCACAGAGTTTTGCTCCACCAAATTCCAAGGAGATCCAAAAAAACTCTGTGAGATTCTGCGAAACTCCGTTAACGGGAAGAATGCTCGTCCACCCATTTGCGCTGCTTTTTCACTCAAGGAGTGTGTTTCACGCTGACCAATCAGCACGAATGGCACCACACAGTCTTCATGGGCACGGCGATTTTGTTTTACCTGCTTTTTGTTCCCTGCATGGTGCTGAGCCTGAATTTTCTATCCATTTAAAATGTATTCCAATCGTCCCCATATCGCACTCATCAACCCCTCATTTACCTTTTATTTATCAGCGTGTGTCTTTGTGTTTGTGTATTTTATGTTTTTTGTCATTTTTGAATTTTTTATGTGACTTTTTGTACTTTTTTTGTTTTCCCTTCTTACTTTTTCCACCCCAACGCCATGTTGGAGGAGCAACAAGCAGCAAGCGGTGGCGCAAGTGCTGTTGCTACAAGCCCCCACCTTGCGGGTCCGGCGCTGCCAAGGGGTGCAGCCCCACCCCATTTTTTTCTGAGGCAGAGGTGGCTGCACTTATATTTTATGTGCAGCACTACCTCCCCTCCATGCTGGCAGCAGGCGACAGGCCTGTGAGGGGGTATGCCCTCCGGGAGCATCGGCTGCTGTGGGGGTGAGAGCACCAGTGCGTGTGCCAGAGCACTGGGGTTCAGTGCACCATGCAGAAGCTGACGTACCACTGGGCAGACCTGCTGGACAGGGAACAGGACCTGCTCAACCTGCTGGGTGATTGAGGTTGCGGGGCTCAGTGAGCAAATAGTTATTTTATGTGTTCTAAAATGCAATTTTTTCCTTCAAATAACAAGCTGTTCACACTTAGAGGTAAGTTAAGTTCACGTTGCAAATATTATGTGATCCACCTTGAGCTTGCCAGGTGCTCGCTCTACTGGGTGCTACCTAATCGTACTCATCGGTGCTTGCTTGGGCTGATTATTTAAGAAGTCATGCAGGCTCCTCTGTCCTGTCACTAAGATAGTGGTACTAATATAAGTGAGTTAGCATTCTCTGTGCCTTTATTTATGTAGCTCATGCAGTTCCAATCTCCCCTTAATGTGTAATATGCATTGAAAAGGGAGAGTGAGTTTGTATTACATATTATAGATTCATTAGTGTTGTACTGTGCAGGTTTATATGCTTGAATGTTTCATACTGTTACCTTTGTACATATGCTTGTATTATGTATTGTTTTCATTTAAGTGCTTGGAGAGTTCCACTGCTCTTCTGTATTGTGGAATTCCTCATAGAAGGGTCAGTTATCAGTAGACAGTTACCTACATAGTTCTGTTGGTACTGTGCTGCCAAAGAAATCACAATATATTTGCCTCGTTTCAACAATGGCGATGAGCTGTGTAGGACTACCGGCTACATCTACGGCAGCACAGGAATGGTATTAACTATATGGAGCCCAAAGACAAGATTAGGGTTGGTACATTCTGCCGATTGCTCCGCTGAAAGGATCATCTTATTTCAAGTTTGCTGCTCGTCCTTCTCCGGCTGCTCATGGGTATTTGGTTGATTTTTTTGTTACATGTGATTGTTTCGACACAACAGTGCAGCGCGAGCCAGCTGTCATCCTCCTTTTGCTCGTCACGCTGCAGCACATCTCCTTAGCAACAATAAGTGATGCTTACGAGCCTGCATGTGCCTCCTTGTCAACATCCTTTAGAACGCTTGTGCCATGAGTCTCCTTGACAACTCCTTTAGAGTGAGACCCGACACACTTTCACTATTTCATTGCGAATGCATGTAGTGCTCCCACACGCCTTTGCTTCAGACACATCACGTCATGTGATGTTGCATGCGTGTACCTTGGAAAACAATGCTTCGTCATACCTGCATATTTTTGGTAAACTTTATTGGCATATTCCTTGAAATCATAGGTATTTGGGCATTTTGTCATGCTGTACACAGAAACTCACGTTCATTTCTGGAGACCTTACCACATTCCAGTAGGCAGAGTTCCTCCACTACATACTCCAGCATGCATTTATGTGTGTTTTGGTTTTTGCTTTAATGAGAGAAAGCACTATATAACAATTTTTATTTGTCAGCACTTGCGGTGTAATTTTTAGTATTACTTGGGATATATTTAGTGGCAAGGGAGTATAAACCCATATTTTCAGTTTGTAGCTGTTGGACTTGGCCCTTTTTGGCAATTCACCCCTAAACTTTTTGCCTTTCCTCTGACCTAGTATTGGTTGTTTTAGGCCTCTGGGCACTTTTGCACTGTGGTCCAGTGGAAAGTGCGTGCGCTCTCTGTGTTACATTGGTGAGCTTGGCCTGCCCTCCCATAGGAATGCATGGGGGATTCCCTGATCAGTGTGTGTCAGTGGTAATTCCTGTTATGAGAGGAGCAGTGTGGTCAAGTCTGGTATGTATGAAATTGTGTGAATAAATGCTGCGCAATGGTGTGCGCAGATTTATTGTGGTTATTTTAGAAATGCCACTTTTAGAAGTTGGCATTTCTGTGTGCTATGTGTCTGCCTGCCTGATGTGAATTGCATGTCTGGCTTGTGAGTGACAGGGGCTGGGAGGTGTGTGTGGCTCCAGGAGGGGCAGGGTGAGTCAGCGATGGGCTGAATAGGACCTCTGGGCTAGGAGTAGTGGGAGGAGTAATCCCCTGACTCTGAATAGGATGGTGCCTGCCCTGTACAATGCTGGCTCCGACCCCTCTGGGCTAAGAGTAGTGGGAGGAGTAATCCCCTGACTCTGAATAGGATGGTGCCTGCCCTGTACAATGCTGGCTCTGCCCCCTCTGGGCTAAGAGTAGTGGGAGGAGTAATCCCCTGACTCTGAATAGGATGGTGCCTGCCCTGTACAATGCTGGCTCCGCCCCCTGTGGGCTGGGAGTAGTGGGAGGGGTAATCCCCTGACTCTGAATAGGATGGTGCCTGCCCTAGTGAATGCTGGCTCTGCCCCCTCTGGGCTAAGAGTAGTGGGAGGGGTAATCCCCTGACTCTGAATAGTATGGTGCCTGCCCTAGTGAATGCTGGCTCCGCCCCCTCTGGGCTAAGAGTAGTGGGAGGGGTAATCCCCTGACTCTGAATAGGATAGTGCCTGCCCTAGTGAATGCTGGCTCCGCCCCCTCTGGGCTGGGAGTAGTCGGAGGGGTAATCCCCTGACTCTGAATAGGATGGTGCCTGCCCTAGTGAATGCTGGCTCCGCCCCCTCTGGGCTAAGAGTAGTGGGAGGGGTAATCCCCTGACTCTGAATAGGATGGTTCCTGCCATGGACAAGGCTGGCTCCGCCCCCTCTGGGCTGGGAGTAGTGGGAGGGGTAATCCCCTGACTCGGAATAGGATGGTGCCTGCCCTAGTGAATGCTGGCTCCGCCCCCTCTGGGCTGGGAGTAGTGGGAGGGGTAATCCCCTGACTCTGAATAGGATGGTGCCTGCCCTGTACAATGCTGGCTCCGCCCCCTCTGGGCTAAGAGTAGTGGGAGGGGTAATCCCCTGACTCTGAATAGGATGGTGCCTGCCCTGTACAATGCTGGCTCCGCCCCCTCTGGGCTAAGAGTAGTGGGAGGGGTAATCCCCTGACTCTGAATAGGATGGTGCCTGCCCTAGTGAATGCTGGCTCCGCCCCCTCTGGGCTGGGAGTAGTGGGAGGGGTAATCCCCTGACTCTGAATAGAATGGTGCCTGCCCTGTACAATGCTGGCTCTGCCCCCTCTGGGCTAAGAGTAGTGGGAGGGGTAATCCCCTGACTCTGCATAGGATGGTGCCTGCCCTGTACAATGCTGGCTCCGCCCCCTCTGGGCTAAGAGTAGTGGGAGGGGTAATCCCCTGACTCTGAATAGGATGATGTCTGCCCTAGTGAATGCTGGCTCCACCCCCTCTGGGCTAAGAGTAGTGGGAGGGGTAATCCCCTGACTCTGAATAGGATGGTGCCTGCCATGGACAATGCTGGCTCCGCCCTCTGTGGGCTGGGAGTAGTGGGAGGGGTAATCCCCTGACTCTGCATAGGATGGTGCATGCCTAATACAATGCTGGCTCCGCCCCCTCTGGGCTAAGAGTAGTGGGAGGGGTAATCCCCTGACTCTGAATAGGGTGGTGCCTGCCCTGTACAATGCTGGCTCCGCCCCCTCTGGGCTGGGAGTAGTGGGAGGGGTAATCCCCTGACTCTGAATAGGATGGTGCCTGCCCTGTACAATGCTGGCTCTGCCCCCTGTGGGCTGGGAGTAGTGGGAGGGGTAATCCCCTGACTCTGAATAGGATGGGGCCTGCCCTAGTGAATGCTGGTTCCGCACCCTCTGGGCTAAGAGTAGTGGGAGGTGTAATCCCCTGAATCTGAATAGGATGGTGCCTGCCCTGTACAATGCTGGCTCCGCCCCTCTGGGCTGAGAGTAGTGGGAGGGGTAATCCCCTGACTCTGAATAGGATGGTGCCTGTCCTAGTGAATGCTGGCTCCGCCCCTCTGGGCTGGGAGTAGTGGGAGGGTAATCCCCTGACTCTGAATAGGATGGTGCCTGCCCTGTACAATGCTGGCTCCGCCCCCTCTGGGCTGGGAGTAGTGGGAGGGGTAATCCCCTGACTCTGAATAGGATGGTGTCTGCCCTAGTGAATGCTGGCTCCACCCCCTCTGGGCTAAGAGTAGTGGGAGGGGTAATCCCCTGACTCTGAATAGGATGGTGCCTGCCATGGACAATGCTGGCTCCGCCGTCTGTGGGCTGGGAGTAGTGGGAGGGGTAATCCCCTGACTCTGCATAGGATGGTGCCTGCCCTGTACAATGCTGGCTCCGCCCCCTCTGGGCTAAGAGTAGTGGGAGGGGTAATCCCCTGACTCTGAATAGGGTGGTGTCTGCCCTAGTGAATGCTGGCTCAAATCAAATCAAATCAAAATACGCTTTATTCGATTTTTGATGCGATAAAAATCATAAAAGCACAGAAGTATAAAAGAGTAAAGCACAAATTACACCATGATACAGAATATTAAAAAAACGGTACATATCTATCCTCATAACCACTTGCTATAAGATTAGTCTAAAAAAGCAGTTTACATTGTATTCCTAAACCTAATCACAGCTCTTAAAAAAGCAGAAACAGCTAAAATAGTTTGTTCATTTTCCAAAGATTGTAATCTTAAAAAAGCAATTCTGCATTGTCTTAAGCCCCATTTTCTTAAAATTGGTATTAAAAACTTTTTCCTCAATGAAACGTAATATTTACAAAACAGTGTACAATGCATAGTCGATTGTACAGAAATATCATCACAAGGGCATAGGGGCACATTTTTCGACCAATCGTTAATTTCTGGGAAAGTAGTCAACCTGAAAAAAGAACCACCTCGGAAGCGGGTTAAAAGCATACGGCAAAAACTACTCTGTACCTTTACCAAGTACGGTTGTATTCCTAGACAAATTGTCATCAGATGGTTCTCCATTACCGTTTGTTTCTCTCTTTCTATGCACCATCGTTTATCCGCTAGGTGGTTCAAATAACACATTTTTATAATTTTTCTAGATATCGTTTCCATACAAGTTGGGGAATCAAAATATTCTGGATGACCAATCTCATACGACATTTTTTTATATAACTAATCCATGGTTTACTAGCCACCTTATCTAGTTTAATACAGTCTAAAATTACGTCTCTGTTAAAACCTGTTTCCACAGATGCCCATACCTTATGCCACAATAGTAGGGGATTAATTTTGATTATGTCCGTGATATAAGTAAGACCAAGTTCCCGATGGCAATTATATGTGGCAGTAGAACTGGGGACCGCCAATAAATAGCGAATAAAAGCGTTTTCGCAGAATTGAATATCTTGTGATTCTGCGATACCCCATATCCCTGCCCCATATGTCGCGGTCGTAATGCATTTAGATTTATAAATATCCAGTAGCTCAGGGACTGGTCTACAGCCTATTTTTTTCGAGAAATTCATAACTGCTCCTATTGCTCTTGAAAAGGTGAGCTTTCTTGCCTTAATGGCCGGTTTCCATGACCCCTTCCTTTCAAAATTGATTCCCAAGTAGGAAAATCTGTCTGTATTTTCAATTTTTTTATTATCGATAAAAATGTCACATTTTTTTACTTTTCTTAGTTCCACAGCTCATTGTGTATGTCTTTGTGATGTTAACTTTTAAGCCCCTTTCTTTCATATATGAAACAAAATTAGTCACAGTTCTTTGTAATCCTATCCGCGTCCGCGCCATAATAACTGCGTCGTCCGCATACAATAAAATGGGAACAGGGGTATTTTGAATAATGGGGTAATCTTGTCTATGATCAATCAAAAATTGTCCTAAGCTATTGATGTATAACGAAAAAGAAAAGGGGCAAGTATGCACCCTTGTCTCACCCCTTTTTAATACAAAACTTAGCTGAACACTCCCCCTGTCTCCCATATCGCACCCTCGCCCCTGCCCCCTATACAATTCCTTAATAAATACTAGCAGGGGTGGATCAACGTCCATTTCTTGAAGGATGGTCCACAACTTTTCATGTTTGACGCAGTCGAATGCGGAGCTTAAATCGACAAACGTTAAAAAGAGGTTACCCTCCTTTGCTAGAGTGTATTTCGCAATAATTAGTGATAGGTTTAGTCCCTGTTCAATCGTACCGAGACCTGTACGAAATCCATATTGATGAATCGATAGCACACCTTTTTCTTCTGCCCATAACTGTAATTTATTCAGGATGACCCTCCCTGCAATTTTCATAAATGCATCCAATAAAGAAATTGGGCGGTAGCAACTTGGGTCATTTCTATCTCCTTTTTTAAAAATAGGGATCACTACTGCATCAGTCCAGGTAGGGATAAACTTATAGCGATTACAACTATTTAAAACATTCGTTAAAAGCGGGGCCCATAACGCTAGGTTAGATTTATAGACATCAACTGGGACGCCGTCCGGCCCTGGAGCTTTCCCTGAAGCACTATCAGTTATAGCCCTACTGACCTCCTCAAGGGAAATATCAATAACTATAGGAAATATTTTTGACTGCGCATCTTCTTCAGTCCCTATTTTGGCTGAGGCTATCTTATTAAAATCAACAGTCTCATCATTATAAAGAGACAAAAAAATTCCACCCATTTCTGCTCAGTAATAGCTAAATCTATAATATCCGTCTCCCTATTTGCATAGAAGGGTGCATTAACCGCTTTCCAAAACCAATGGTATCTTTCTTTAGGCATGCTTGATGCAGGGCCTGCCAAGCTTCCATTTTTAATTGTGTCTTACGTTTTTTTGGGCTAATCGATATACTGCTCGGGCCTGTCTTACTTCTTCTTTGCATCTATTCCTACTTTGGAGGACATTTTTCAAGTGAGAGTGGGCCTTGCTACAATCTCTGTCAAACCAACCCTGTCGTTTATTCGTTCCTAGCCGCTGTTCCTTTTTTAATAGATCTCGAGCCTCCTCAGTTATCTTAATAAAAGCATTCAAAATTTCCGCATCGTCACTCGTCTGTGATAGGCAAGTTTCAATGTCATCTAATGACCTTTTAACTAATTGATTAAGAAAGGCCGCGGGATCCACTTTTTCCCAATTCAATATATATCCATTTATACTCGCTAAGTTAATATTGTAATTATAGTTACAAGTGATAACATTAGTCATAGTTGTTACTAAGCTTTTTATATTGAGATTCAATTGAATTGGGTAGTGGTCACTCATTAAAATGTCAAGAGTTTCACAGGATGAAATAATACTCGAATATCTTTTTGACATTATGGCAAAATCAATTGTAGAATTGCAACCTCTCCCATTAAAAGTGGGCTCAAAAGGTATGGGCGGTCGACATAGTTCGTTTGCGTATCCCATGTCGAAGTGAAAAATTATGTCGTTTAGCAGATCCCCTAGAACTGTATGTGAAAAATGTGTCGGAAGTTCATCCTTGTAGTTACCTAGGCCACAAATTCCCTGCTGGCTATGTTGGCATAAAAAACAATTAAAATCACCCACCCATAGAATAAGCATATCTCCAGACGTTTTTCCCTCTATATTTTTTAAGATTTGACAAAAATCCACAAGGACATTTTTCAACTGAGCTTTGGGAATATTATTATAAAAATGTATTAGCATTACAACCCCTTCTCCCCTTATGCCCATCATTAATATCTGATAGTAGTCAGATGTATTTACAAGTTTTATATTTGTGAAACCTGCTACATTAGAAATATAGGTACATAAACCCCCTTTATTTCGCCCCTGATTACTATTAATGGCTGGTGTATTAAAAGTTTGGAAACCATTTATATGGTGTTCTCCTGTTACCCAGGTTTCTTGGAGGCAGATTACAGAGAAATCATTAATAAAAGTTAACCACTCTTGATCTTTTACTTTGGAGGTTAGTCCCGCGATGTTCCATGTTAAAATTTTATAAGACATGATAGTATTTAGTTGCATCTGCCCTCCTCCTAATTCAGTGTGGGTCATATCTCTCATTTTGTTTTCCCTTGCGTGATTAATGTTCTTATTTCACTAGCTCCCTTTCCACTATTATCTTGTACTGTGTCACAATTTCCATATCTTTCCCCTTCCTCTTCATTTGGGCAGAATGTGTATTCACTTTCTACCTCTAACGCAGTATCAGTAACGTAATCATGTACAGGCGGGTTCTCGCCCAATATAGTTATCAAATTCACCTTAATTTGACCATCCTCTCCCCCTTGCTTTACTATTGGTCAATCTAAATCTTCCATTGAAGTTAACAAGTCATAGCGATTATAAAGTGGAATACGCCTTGGCTTTGTTAAGTCAATCCGAGAATCCCTACATGGTTACCCGCAGAGGTCTTGGGGGAGAATGATTTGGGGGATAAAAAGCCCCTAGTGGTAGGACATTTATTTCATTGTCTTTATAAGTTACATTTCCTATCCTAGCAAGAATCGCATGCACTAGCATCGGGTCACTGAATGTTAAAACTATACAATCTCCATGTAGAGCTTTTCGACCCTTTCCCAGCCACCTAACTCTTCTTACCATTTTAAAATTTTTGAACAAAGCATCGTTAAAACGAAATTGTCTTCCTAACCAATGCAGAGACTTATTTCGGATCTCCTCCCAAGGTTCAGAATCTAAGCTATGTCTCGTTGGTACATTTGCCAAGATTACTACATAAGGTGTGGCGGCTGGTGGTAAATCAAGGCGATCGCCCTCTGTGCTCTCTAGATTTGACCTCGGCCTAGTTAGAAAGACCCCTCTGTTAGTATTGGTATTTGTTCTAATCTTCTCTGATTCCACTCTATCTACACCCTCTATTGAGTGGACATTTTTCCTTGGGTGGATAGGACTTTCGGGTGGTAATCTAGTTACAACATGGGTAGTACCACTATTAACAGTAGATCTAACATTCATTTCAATGGGATTAATCGTGAGTCTCTCTGTATGTATAAGGTTAGGTGTATCACTACCTTGCAAAGGCACCCCCCCTATGATCGATTTATTCATTCCACTTAGATGTCCTTCCAAGTTTGCTACTCTATCTGTTAAGTTTCCCAGGGCCCCGACCATATGACCGTACACTTCTTCTATTCTCTTAGATATCCTTCCAAGTTTGCTACTCTATCTGTTAAGTTTCCTAGGGCTCCAACCATATGACTGTACACTTCTTCTATTCTCTTAGATATCCTTCCAAGTTTGCTACTCTAGCTGTTAAGTTTCCTAGGGCTCCAACCATATGACTGTACACTTCTTCTATTCTCTTAGATATCCTTCCAAGTTTGCTACTCTATCTGTTAAGTTTCCTAGGGCTCCAACCATATGACTGTACACTTCTTCTATTCTCTTAGATACCCTTCCAAGTTTGCTACTCTATCTGTTAAGTTTCCCAGGGCCCCGACCATATGACTGTACACTTCTTCTATTCTCTTAGATATCCTTCCAAGTTTGCTACTCTAGCTGTTAAGTTTCCTAGGGCTCCAACCATATGACTGTACACTTCTTCTATTCTCTTAGATATCCTTCCAAGTTTGCTACTCTATCTGTTAAGTTTCCCAGGGCCCCGACCATATGACCGTACACTTCTTCTATTCTCTTAGATATTTTTTCCAATAACATGGTTTGGACATCAATTTGGCTGCTCAGGGAAGGTATACCGTTCCTGGCAGTATTTTTGCAATCAAGTTGTTTTGATGAATGCTGTTTCCCCTGTGATTTTCTTTTCTTTAATGTTAGATTTTTTGGCCGACTAACCGGACTAGCCGGACTCTCTCCCACCGATTTCCCACGCGCATTCTCCTCCATCATATCTGGGTTCTTACTTCGCTTCAAGGGAGGTTGACAATCATCTCGTAAATCACTCACATCTATGCGCTCAGAAAACTCTAGTCTACACCCATTTAGCGCACCCTGTGCAGTCTCGCTCTCATTTGGGTTTATAACAGCTGTAATCAATGCACTATTCTCTTCCGTTAACCTGCCCTGCCTTCCTTTCGTCCCTTTTGTCAGTGTTTCTTCTACCGTGTTAATTTGTTCTTCAATTGCCCCCATAGCACCAGTCAAATATGTCAGCAATGATGTTTGGCCCGCCAATTTTAAATCGGAGTTCTCCCCCTCAGCTATATGGCCCAGCTTTCTTTTGGTCATTTCCTTTGTTTTTTATAAAAGCCCCTCAAATAATAAAAAATAATACGTTAATCTATGAGTACTTGCGCATATAAATATCCATATGTCACTGTGTCCACTATAGGGGGGTGGCCCAGCCCAGCCTCTGTCGGTCTCAGACGGGCTAAGACGGGCCCGTCTTGGCCCGGTCTTCGCCCGGGCACGTCCCGCGCCACGGAACCACAGGGCGGCTCTTTATCGCGTTGCAGCCCCTCCACGGGCTGTGTGCAAATAGCAAAGTGTACCAGGGATCAGGGCAAGGGACAGCAGCAAAGACCTTCACGAGCGCGGTCTCCCGCTCACCGGGACCGCGGGGCGGCTCTTTATCGCGTTGCAGCCCCTCCAGGGGCTGTGTGCAAATAGCAAAGTGTACCAGGGATCAGGGCAAGGGACAGCAGCAAAGACCTTCACGAGCGCGGTCTCCCGCTCACCGGGACCGCGGGGCGGCTCTTTATCGCGTTGCAGCCCCTCCAGGGGCTGTGTGCAAATAGCAAAGTGTACCAGGGATCAGGGCAAGGGACAGCAGCAAAGACCTTCACGAGCGCGGTCTCCCGCTCACCGGGACCGCGGGGCGGCTCTTTATCGCATTGCAGCCCCTCCAGGGGCTGTGTGCAAATAGCAAAGTGTACCAGGGATCAGGGCAAGGGACAGCAGCAAAGACCTTCACGAGCGCTGGCTCTACTCCCTCTGGGCTAAGAGTAGTGGGAGGGGTAATCCCCTGACTCTGAATAGGATGGTGCCTGCCATGGACAATGCTGGCTCCTCCCTCTGTGGGCTGGGAGTAGTGGGAGGGGTAATCCCCTGACTCTGCATAGGATGGTGCCTGCCCTGTACAATGCTGGCTCCGCCCCCTCTGGGCTAAGAGTAGTGGGAGGGGTAATCCCCTGACTCTGCATAGGATGGTGCCTGCCCTGTACAATGCTGGCTCCGCCCCCTCTGGTCTAAGAGTAGTGGGAGGGTAATCCCCTGACTCTGCATAGGATGGTGCCTGCCCTGTACAATGCTGGCTCCGCCCCCTCTGGGCTAAGAGTAGTGGGAGGGGTAATCCCCTGACTCTGAATAAGATGGTGTCTGCCCTGTACAATGCTGGCTCCGCCCCCTCTGGGCTAAGAGTAGTGGGAGGGGTAATCCCCTGACTCTGAATAGGATGGTGCCTGCCCTGGTGAATGCTGGCTCCGCCCCCTCTGGGCTAAGAGTAGTGGGAGGGGTAATCCCCTGACTCTGAATAGGATGGTGCCTGCCCTGTACAATGCTGGCTCCGCCCCCTGTGGGCTGGGAGTAGTGGGAGGGGTAATCCCCTGACTCTGAATAGGATGGTGCCTGCCCTAGTGAATGCTGGCTCCGCCCCCTCTGGGCTAAGAGTAGTGGGAGGGGTAATCCCCTGACTCTGAATAGGATGGTGCCTGCCCTAGTGAATGCTGGCTCCGCCCCCTCTGGGCTAAGAGTAGTGGGAGGGGTAATCCCCTGACTCTGAATAGGATGGTGCCTGCCCTAGTGAATGCTGGTTCCGCCCCCTCTGGGCTAAGGGTAGTGGGAGGTGTATTCCCCTGACTCTGAATAGGATGGTGCCTGCCCTGTACAATGCTGGCTCTGCCCCCTCTGGGCTGGGAGTAGTGGGAGGGGTAATCCCCAGACTCTGAATAGGATGGTGTCTGCCTTAGTGAATGCTGGCTCCGCCCCCTCTGGGCTAAGAGTAGTGGGAGGGGTAATCCCCTGACTCTGCATAGGATGGTGCCTGCCCTGTACAATGCTGGCTCCGCCCCCTCTGGGCTAAGAGTAGTGGGAGGGGTAATCCCCTGACTCTGCATAGGATGGTGCCTGCCCTGTATAATGCTGGCTCTGCCCCCTCTGGGCTAAGAGTAGTGGGAGGGGTAATCCCCTGACTCTGCATAGGATGGTGCCTGCCCTGTACAATGCTGGCTCCGCCCCCTCTGGGCTAAGAGTAGTGGGAGGGGTAATCCCCTGACTCTGAATAGGATGGTGCCTGCCCTGTACAATGCTGGCTCCGCCCCCTCTGGGCTAAGAGTAGTGGGAGGGGTAATCCCCTGACTCTGAATAGGATGGTGCCTGACCTGGTGAATGCTGGCTCCGCCCCCTCTGGGCTAAGAGTAGTGGGAGGGGTAATCCCCTGACTCTGAATAGGATGGTGCCTTCCCTGTACAATGCTGGCTCCACCCCCTGTGGGCTGGGAGTAGTGGGAGGGGTAATCCCCTGACTGAATAGGATGGTGCCTGCCCTAGTGAATGCTGGCTCCGCCCCCTCTGGGCTAAGAGTAGTGGGAGGGGTAATCCCCTGACTCTGTTTAGGATGGTGCCTGCCCTAGTGAATGCTGGCTCCGCCCCCTCTGGGCTAAGAGTAGTGGGAGGAGTAATCCCCTGACTCTGAATAGGATGGTGCCTGCCCTGTACAATGCTGGCTCCGCCCCCTCTGGGCTGGGAGTAGTGGGAGGGGTAATCCCCTGACTCTGCATAGGATGGTGCCTGCCCTGTACAATGCTGGCTCCGCCCCCTCTGGGATAAGAGTAGTGGGAGGGGTAATCCCCTGACTCTGAATAGGATGGTGCCTGCCCTGTACAATGCTGGCTCCGCCCCCTCTGGGCTAAGAGTAGTGGGAGGGGTAATCCCCTGACTCTGAATAGGATGGTGCCTGCCCTGGTGAATGTGGCTCCGCCCCCTCTGGGCTAAGAGTAGTGGGAGGGGTAATCCCCTGACTCTGAATAGGATGGTGCCTGCCCTGTACAATGCTGGCTCCGCCCCCTCTGGGCTGGGAGTAGTGGGAGGGGTAATCCCCTGACTCTGAATAGGATGGTGCCTGCCCTGTACAATGCTGGCTCCGCCCCCTCTGGGCTGGGAGTAGTGGGAGGGGTAATCCCCTGACTCTGAATAGGATGGTGCCTGCCCTGTACAATGCTGGCTCCGCCCCCTCTGGGCTGGGAGTAGTGGGAGGGGTAATCCCCTGACTCTGAATAGGATGGTGCCTGCCCTGTACAATGCTGGCTCTGCCCCCTCTGGGCTTGGAGTAGTGGGAGGGGTAATCCCCTGACTCTGAATAGATGGTGCCTGCCCTGTACAATGCTGGCTCCGCTCCCTCTGGGCTGGGAGTAGTGGGAGGGGTAATCCCCTGACTCTGAATAGGATGGTGCCTGCCCTGTACAATGCTGGCTCCGCCCCCTCTGGGCTGGGAGTAGTGGGAGGGGTAATCCCCTGACTCTGAATAGGATGGTGCATGCCCTTTACAATTCTGGCTCCGCCCCTCTGTGCTGGGAGTAGTGGGAGGAGTAATCCCTGACTCTGAATAGGAGTGTGCCTGCCCTAGTGAATGCTGGCTCCGCCCCTCTGGGCTAAGAGTAGTGGGAGGGGTAATCCCCTGACTCTGAATAGGATGGTGCCTGCCCTGTACAATGCTGCCTCCGCCCCTCTGGGCTAAGAGTAGTGGGAGGGGTAATCCCTGACTCTGAATAGGATGGTGCCTGCCCTGCACAATGCTGGCTCCGCCCCCTCTGGGCTAAGAGTAGTGGGAGGGGTAATCCCCTGACTGTGAATAGGAGTGTGCCTGCCCTAGTGAATTCTGGCTCCGCCCCTCTGGGCTAAGAGTAGTGGGAGGGGTAATCCCCTGACTCTGAATAGGATGGTGCCTGCCCTAGTGAATGCTGGCTCCGCCCCCTCTGGGCTAAGAGTAGTGGGAGGGTAATCCCCTGACTCTGAATAGGATGGTGCCTGCCCTGTACAATGCTGGCTCCGCCCCTCTGGGCTAAGAGTAGTGGGAGGGGTAATCCCTGACTCTGAATAGGATGGTGCCTGCCCTAGTGAATGCTGGCTCTGCCCCCTCTGGGCTGGTAGTAGTGGGAAGGGTAATCCCCTGACTCTGAATAGGATGGTGCCTGGCCTAGTGAATGCTGGCTCTGCCCCCTCTGGGCTAAGAGTAGTGGGAGGGGTAATCCCTGACTCTGAATAGGATGGTGCCTGCCCTGTACAATGCTGGCTCCGCCCCCTCTGGGCTGGGAGTAGTGGGAGGGGTAATCCCCTGACTCTGCATAGGATGGTGCCTGCCCTGTACAATGCTGGCTCCGCCCCTCTGGGCTAAGAGTAGTGGGAGGGGTAATCCCCTGACTCTGAATAGGATGGTGCCTGCCCTAGTGAATGCTGGCTCCGCCCCTCTGGGCTGGGAGTAGTGGGAAGGGTAATCCCCTGACTCTGTATAGGATGGTGCCTGCCCTAGTGAATGCTGGCTCTGCCCCTCTGGGCTAAAGGTAGTGGGAGGGTAATTCCCTGACTCTGAATAGGATGGTGCCTGCCCTAGTGAATGCTGGCTCCGCCCCTGTGGGCTGGGAGTAGTGGGAGGGGTAATCCCCTGACTCTGAATAGGATGGTGCCTGCCCTAGTGAATGCTGGCTCTGCCCCCTCTGGGCTGGGAGTAGTGGGAGGGGTAATCCCCTGACTCTGAATAGGATGGTGCCTGTCCTAGTGAATGCTGGCTCCGCCCCCTCTGGGCTGGGAGTAGTGGGAGGGGTAATCCCCTGACTCTGAATAGGATGGTACCTGCCCTGTACAATGCTGGCTCCGCCCCCCTGGGCTGGGAGTAGTGGGAGGGGTAATCCCCTGACTCTGAATAGGATGGGGTCTGCCTTAGTGAATGCTGGCTCCGCCCCCTCTGGGCTAAGAGTAGTGGGAGGTGTAATCCCCTGACTCTGAATAGGATGGTGCCTGCCATGGACAATGCTGGCTCTGCCCCCTGTGGGCTGGGAGTAGTGGGAGGGGTAATCCCCTGACTCTGCATAGGATGGTGTCTGCCCTGTACAATGCTGGCTCCGCCCCCTCTGGGCTAAGAGTAGTGTGAGGGGTAATCCCCTGACTCTGAATAGGATGGTGCCTGCCCTGTACAATGCTGGCTCCGCCCCTCTGGGCTAAGAGTAGTGGGAGGGGTAATCCCTGACTCTGAATAAGATGGTGCCTGCCCTGGTGAATGCTGGCTCCGCCCTCTGGGCTAAGAGTAGTGGGAGGGGTAATCCCCTGACTCTGAATAGGATGGTGCCTGCCCTGTACAATGCTGGCTCCGCCCCTCTGGGCTGGGAGTAGTGGGAGGGGTAATCCCTGACTCTGAATAGGATGGTGCCTGCCCTGTACAATGCTGGCTCCGCCCCTCTGGGCTGGGAGTAGTGGGAGGGGTAATCCCCTGACTCTGAATAGGATGGTGCCTGCCCTGTACAATGCTGGCTCCGCCCCTCTGGGCTTGGAGTAGTGGGAGGGGTAATCCCCTGACTCTGAATAGATGGTGCCTGCCCTGTACAATGCTGGCTCCGCTCCCTCTGGGCTGGGAGTAGTGGGAGGGGTAATCCCCTGACTCTGAATAGGATGGTGCCTGCCCTGTACAATGCTGGCTCCACCCCCTCTGGGCTGGGAGTAGTGGGAGGGGTAATCCCCTGACTCTGAATAGGATGGTGCATGCCCTTTACAATTCTGGCTCCGCCCCCTCTGTGCTGGGAGTAGTGGGAGGAGTAATCCCCTGACTCTGAATAGGAGTGTGCCTGCCCTAGTGAATGCTGGCTCCGCCCATTCTGGGCTAAGAGTAGTGGGAGGGGTAATCCCCTGACTCTGAATAGGATGGTGCCTGCCCTGTACAATGCTGCCTCCGCCCCCTCTGGGCTAAGAGTAGTGGGAGGGGTAATCCCCTGACTCTGAATAGGATGGTGCCTGCCCTGCACAATGCTGGCTCCGCCCCCTCTGGGCTAAGAGTAGTGGGAGGGGTAATCCCCTGACTGTGAATAGGAGTGTGCCTGCCCTAGTGAATGCTGGCTCCGCCCCCTCTGGGCTAAGAGTAGTGGGAGGGGTAATCCCCTGACTCTGAATAGGATGGTGTCTGCCCTGTACAATGCTGCCTCCGCCCCCTCTGGGCTAAGAGTAGTGGGAGGGGTAATCCCCTGACTCTGAATAGGATGGTGCCTGCCCTGTACAATGCTGGCTCCGCCCCCTCTGGGCTAAGAGTAGTGGGAGGGGTAATCCCCTGACTCTGAATAGGAGTGTGCCTGCCCTAGTGAATTCTGGCTCCGCCCCCTCTGGGCTAAGAGTAGTGGGAGGGGTAATCCCCTGACTCTGAATAGGATGGTGCCTGCCCTAGTGAATGCTGGCTCCGCCCCTCTGGGCTAAGAGTAGTGGGAGGGGTAATCCCCTGACTCTGAATAGGATGGTGCCTGCCCTGTACAATGCTGGCTCCGCCCCTCTGGGCTAAGAGTAGTGGGAGGGGTAATCCCCTGACTCTGAATAGGATGGTGCCTGCCCTAGTGAATGCTGGCTCTGCCCCTCTGGGCTGGTAGTAGTGGGAAGGGTAATCCCCTGACTCTGAATAGGATGGTGCCTGGCCTAGTGAATGCTGGCTCTGCCCCTCTGGGCTAAGAGTAGTGGGAGGGGTAATCCCCTGACTCTGAATAGGATGGTGACTGCCCTGTACAATGCTGGCTCCGCCCCTCTGGGCTGGGAGTAGTGGGAGGGGTAATCCCCTGACTCTGCATAGGATGGTGCCTGCCCTGTACAATGCTGGCTCCGCCCCCTCTGGGCTAAGAGTAGTGGGAGGGGTAATCCCCTGACTCTGAATAGGATGGTGCCTGCCCTAGTGAATGCTGGCTCCGCCCCTCTGGGCTGGGAGTAGTGGGAAGGGTAATCCCCTGACTCTGAATAGGATGGTGCCTGCCCTAGTGAATGCTGGCTCTGCCCCCTCTGGGCTAAAGGTAGTGGGAGGGGTAATCCCCTGACTCTGAATAGGATGGTGCCTGCCCTAGTGAATGCTGGCTCCGCCCCTGTGGGCTGGGAGTAGTGGGAGGGGTAATCCCCTGACTCTGAATAGGATGGTGCCTGCCCTAGTGAATGCTGGCTCCGCCCCTCTGGGCTGGGAGTAGTGGGAGGGGTAATCCCCTGACTCTGAATAGGATGGTGCCTGTCCTAGTGAATGCTGGCTCCGCCCTCTGGGCTGGGAGTAGTGGGAGGGGTAATCCCCTGACTCTGAATAGGATGGTACCTGCCCTGTACAATGCTGGCTCCGCCCCCCTGGGCTGGGAGTAGTGGGAGGGGTAATCCCCTGACTCTGAATAGGATGGTGTCTGCCTTAGTGAATGCTGGCTCCGCCCCCTCTGGGCTAAAATTAGTGGGAGGGGTAATCCCCTGACTCTGAATAGGATGGTGCCTGCCATGGACAATCTGGCTCTGCCCCCTGTGGGCTGGGAGTAGTGGGAGGGGTAATCCCCTGACTCTGCATAGGATGGTGCCTGCCCTGTACAATGCTGGCTCCGCCCCTCTGGGCTAAGAGTAGTGGGAGGGGTAATCCCCTGACTCTGCATAGGATGGTGCCTGCCCTGTACAATGCTGGCTCCGCCCCACTGGGCTAAGAGTAGTGGGAGGGGTAATCCCCTGACTCTGCATAGGATGGTGCCTGCCCTGTACAATGCTGGCTCCGCCCTCTGGGCTAAGAGTAGTGGGAGGGGTAATCCCTGACTCTGAATAGGATGGTGCCTGCCCTGTACAATGCTGGCTCCGCCCCTCTGGGCTAAGAGTAGTGGGAGGGGTAATCGCCTGACTCTGAATAGGATGGTGCCTGCCCTGGTGAATGCTGGCTCCGCCCCTCTGGGCTAAGAGTAGTGGGAGGGGTAATCCCCTGACTCTGAATAGAAGTGTGCCTGCCCTAGTGAATGCTGGCTCCGCCCCCTGTGGGCTAAGAGTAGTGGGAGGTGTAATCCCCTGACTCTGAATAGGATGGTGCCTGCCCTGTACAATGCTGGCTCCTCCCCCTCTGGGCTAAGAGTAGTGGGAGGGGTAATCTCCTGACTCTGAATAGGATGGTGCCTGCCCTGTACAATGCTGGCTCCGCCCCCTCTGGGCTAGGAGTAGTGGGAGGGGTAATCCCCTGACTCTGAATAGGAGTGTGCCTGCCCTAGTGAATTCTGGCTCCGCCCTCTGGGCTAAGAGTAGTGGGAGGGGTAATCCCCTGACTCTGAATAGGATGGTGCCTGCCCTAGTGAATGCTGGCTCCGCCCCTCTGGTCTAAGAGTAGTGGGAGGGGTAATCCCCTGACTCTGAATAGGATGGTGCCTGCCCTGTACAATGCTGGCTCCGCCCTCTGGGCTGGGAGTAGTGGGAGGGGTAATCCCCTGACTCTGCATAGGATGGTGCCTGCCCTGTACAATGCTGGCTCCGCCCCCTCTGGGCTAAGAGTAGTGTGAGGGGTAATCCCCTGACTCTGAATAGGATGGTGCCTGCCCTAGTGAATGCTGGCTCCGCCCCCTCTGGGCTGGGAGTAGTGGGAAGGGTAATCCCCTGACTCTGAATAGGATGGTGCCTGCCCTAGTGAATGCTGGCTCTGCCCCCTCTGGGCTAAAGGTAGTGGGAGGGGTAATCCCCTGACTCTGAATAGGATGGTGCCTGCCCTAGTGAATGCTGGCTCCGCCCCCTGTTGGCTGGGAGTAGTGGGAGGGGTAATCCCCTGACTCTGAATAGGATGGTGCCTGCCCTAGTGAATGCTGGCTCTGCCCCCTCTGGGCTGGGAGTAGTGGGAGGGGTAATCCCCTGACTCTGAATAGGATCGTGCCTGCCCTAGTGAATGCTGGCTCAGCCCCCTGTGGTGGGTCTGATCACCTAGCCCCCACCTGACAAAGGGAATAGGAGCTTGGCAAAGCAAAGTGCTCCAAATCCCCCCTAAACCAGTTCTGACTGGTATCCCCAAGCCCTGTGCTGTGACACAAAGGGATTTTGTAATATAAATATAGGGGCTGTGACCCCATGAAAATGTTCAGTCTTGTTGTGCTGTTCCTGCTGGGGCGTGCTGCTGCTGGGGCCCAGGGGGGGCTGCCATGAGGGCTTGCCTCCCTGGGCCCTGCATTGCCCCTTGATGCCTAAAGGACTTTTTGGGACCCCTTTTGCTTCATTTTTTTATCCTTAAGGACTTTAGGCTGCTCCAGCGCCCTGTGAGCGCTTTGCTTTATTTTTAAGAGCACCTGGCTCTTTTCTGCTACGGGGGAGCGCTGTGCTCCTTTTCCTTTTTATTTTCCCAGAAAGAGCATGTGGGCTGCGAAGCTCTGTGCTGCAGCCCCTTTAAGAGGGAATCCCCATAGTAGGGATTCCCCCGTGATGCCGTAATTGCGGGTGTCCACCCCACTTATGCTGCATTTGTCGCAGGCTCCTACCCCGCATTTTGCCACTTTGAGCGGGAGCCCACCCCGCTTTATATTTTGATTTGAGAGGGAGCCTACCCCTCATTTGCCGCCAGAAGAAACGAATTCTCCGCCGCGGCCCGATCGGCCTCACAGGAAGTCAGGCAGCGTGATGCCTGACATGGGGCGGGACTTCCGTTTCCTCGAGGGAAGCCCTGCGCCCACGAAAGTGCCGTCCGGAGTCTCGCTGGCTCCGCCTGGAAGTCCCGGGTCCCAGGAGGGGGCCCATGTGAAGTGGAGAGGCGGTGTCTGCTTCTGCAAGGCTCCCGTATGCCGGTGGGAGCCCTGCATGTGCCCATGAAGTCCCGGGTCCCAGGAGGGGGCCCGGGTGAAGTGCAGAAGTGGCGGCCGAGGCCGTCGATAGCAGAGCTGGGCTCCTGTGATTGAGGAGAGAGCCCCGGCGCCGGCCCCGAAGAGAGGAGAGCAGAATCCCCCCCAGGAACCGGTGAGTGAAGGGCTCTATGTGGGGGGGGGATGCCGATCAAGGCAGAGTGACATTGCCTATGTCCTGAGTGGCCCCCGCCTGATAGGGGGCTGCTCCAATGATGGGGGCCATTTCTGTTTCCTCTGAGTCCCGGAGTGGGGCTCAGATGGGCCGTGTAGGGCCCATGACTATGATTTTACAGTTGCCCCGCTGGACAGTGGGCAAGTGCAACCATGTGGGGCCAAGTTGTTTAAAGAGGCCCAGTGGGGCACCGAGGGCACAGTTGTGCCAGGGCCCCTTTACCTGATTCTCAGCTGCGCCGCACCAGCGCGGGCAGCTGCAACGCTTTGCATATTTGTCCACATTGGTTCAGAGGGCACAGTGGTGCCAATCAATCAATCAATCATATCATTTGTAAAGCGCACTACTCACCCGTGAGGGTCTCAAGGCGCTGGGGTTGGGAATGCTGCTACTGCTCGAAAAGCCAGGTCTTGAGGAGTTTTCTGAAGGTCAGCAGGTCTTGGGTCTGCCGTAGGTGGATGGGGAGGGTGTTCCAGGTCTTGGCGGCGAGGTGGGAGAACGATCTGCCACCGGAGGTCGCTCTTCGGAAGCGGGGGACAGTGGCGAGGGCGAGGTCGGTGGAGCGGAGCTGGCGGGTGGGGGTGTAGAAGCTGAGTCGTCTGTTGAGGTACGTTGGTCCGGTGTTGTGGAGTGCCTTGTGTGCGTGGGTGAGGAGTTTGAAGGTTATCCTCTTGTTGACCGGGAGCCAGTGCAGGTCTCTCAGGTGGGGTGTGAAGTGGCTGCGGTGAGGGATGTCGAGGATCAGGCGTGCAGAGGCGTTCTGGATGCGTTGGAGCCGTCTCAGGAGTTTGGCCGAAGCTCCTGCGTAGAGGGCGTTTCCGTAGTCCAACCTGCTGCTGACGAGGGCCTGTGTGACTGTTCTTCTCGTTTCAGTGGGGATCCACTTGTAGATCCTGCGGAGCATGCGGAGAGTGTTGCCAGGCCTTCATGTGAGATTCACAGCTGCGCAGCACTTAGTGCCAGATGCAACGTTTAGGCCATTCATTATTTGGGGACATGTCTCTTGAGTTAGGAGTGAGATGCACTCCTTTGCCCCACACATTCACAGCTGTGCAGCACTTAGTGCCAGCTGCTACGTTTAGGCCTGCGCAATGGCGCACCCTTGACTTCTGCTGCATTGGCAGCGCGCCCTGACTTTTGGACACAGGGCATTTGAGCCCCTTTGAGAAGGCCAGTTGGCCAGGGGGACAGTGAGGTTTGTAGGGCACCAGGCCCTAATGTGCTTATGTGGTGCTAGGAAATGTAATTTATATACTATGATTTACGCACCCTGTTTTATGCCTCTAACTGTGTTTTTATGATTATGAGGTTTTGCATACTGTGTTCATGTTTGAGTTATTCCCTACTGCGGTTTATGTTAGTAAGAGTATTTCCTAATGTGAGTTATGCTTAGGAGGTTATGGTCTAATATGTTTAGGCTTATGAGGTTGGCGCAGAATATATTTCACGCCTAATGTGATACTGTGCATAATGTGGTTTATGTTACAGGATGATGCTGAGTACAGTGTTTGCCAGTAATTACTGGTTGTGTTCTATGTTTATTATCTGTTCTACATTTTACTATCTTTACTAAGTGATGGTTCTGGCAGTGGCCCACGTGGCCCTGTCATGTGTATATAATCCCCTGTAAATATTGCCCAGTGCCAGGTGTCACAGAGTATATTGTGTGATTATTATTCTAATGTGTTTATGATAAAACAAAGGCTATTTTTGATATAACCTTGTGTGGAGTTCCTTTTGTGGTGTGCCTGGTATGTTGTTGCTGTGTGCGTGTTGCGCAAACGCTTTACACATTGCCTCCGGGATAAGCCTGACTGCTCGTGCCAAGCTACCAAGGGGGTGAGCAGGGGTTATCTTTGGCGTGTAACTCCCTCGCCCTGACTAGAGTGCTGGTCTCTGCCTGGCTTTGGCGCAAGCCTTAGCCAACCAGAGATCCCATTTCTAACAGTAGCAAATACTGCAATAATTCTATATTCTTTTATTTTTCTCTTCTTCAACACGGACGATAAGAGACCACCTTACAACATGCAACTTGATCCACCAGCCAAATTTCTGCAGTGTAAAGGGGAACCCCAATCCTATGGATCAGATGGAAAGAGGAATGTGTAACTTATCTAAAGGCCATTGATGGGGAAAGGATGGTGTCTGAAAGAAAAAAACATACTGTTGCATTGTTTGGATTCAGAGGGACAGGTGGGTTTTAGAACCTTATCATCTGTGGAGGGCCAAGGTGGCAGGAATGTATATGAGGAGGCCATGTTGAGAATGGAGAGTAATTTTGAGCCCACAGCCAGTTGCAACCCATTTAAGCTTAACATTTGGCAGGTTGAGGACCAGTCTTGCGGCGGCATCAGAAAGATGGATGAAGTCATTCAGCAAGGATAATAAGAATGCAGAGGATGTGTGTAGTGTTTATTTGGGTGGTACTAGGGGAGGAAATAAACCTGCTACTACCGATGGTTCCAGCGGGGCTACTCAGCTCATGAACGCTGGTAGTTCCTGCGGCGGTAGCCAGACCTTCAGGAGGCTAGACCGGAACTTCCATTGCTTTATTTTATTTATTTTTTATTTTACAGAGTTTTATATAGTGCGAACTTGACCCGAATCGGGTATCAGAGCGCTTTACAGTGCACCAGTTGCATTACATGAGGACACGTTCGTTTTTTTTTTTTTTTGTTAGGCACGGGCAGATTAAGTGATTTGCCCTTGAATCACAGGATGTTCAGCGTCATTGCTGAGGCTCGAACCCAGTTCCCCAGATTCGAGGTCGACCGCCCTAACCGTTAGGCCAACACCAACCACATTGTGTCATCACCCCAGTGTCCTGCTATAGGCAGGGAATGCAGCAAGTGTTGGCATGTAGGACATTTTGCAAGAGTATGCAGGGATGTCTAAAAATGGATAGTGTCACAGGCACTAAAGGAAAGGTATTGTGTGTCAGTGATGAGTGGGACCAAAGTGGAGAAGACAAAGTCAGCAAAGGTACAGTTCTGTCCATTACGAAAGGAAAGGATGGTGGTGCCTCCAAACTCAAGAAAGCCGACCTGGCAAGGAACCTCAGGAGCACCAACACTCTACTCCTCATCCCTATAAAAACACGCAAACAAAAAACCGCAGCCCGGTCCTTCGCTGGAAATGCGCCAAAAATCTGGAACTCCATTCCAGTCCATATCAGGACTACCACCTCCTTTGTAAAGTTCAAGAGACAGCTCAAAGACCTCTTCCTCAATTATTCCCTCCCGAACCGATAGCTGCCATCGAAGCTCACAAGCCAGCACACTGCTGCTCTCTGCTATGGAGACATTAAATCTTTTTCCTCCTCCCCTCCACGAGAGGAAGTGCCCTTATCACCCCTCCCCAAAGGAGGCTCGGTGCAAGTCAACAGGCACACAACTTGAATACTACCTGACCTCCTTGCATCAATGTGGTACATTGCACTGAGACTTTAAAAGCGCCTTGAGCTAATATGTTTACTTTTGTCTAGGTTGTATGTCTTTCGCAGGCCGACTGTTGTAAAGCGCTCCGATACCTTCGGGTCTGGCTAGCGCTATAGAAAACTCCTAAAATAAAAAATAAACAAATTCAGAGATTGATGGAATGGAGGTGCAGGGGGCTACTAGACCAGCCATATTTTGTGTTCATGTATTAGGGGTAGAGCTGGAATTGATGGCTGATTCGGGGTTGCCTTGGACAATTATTACAATAGAGTATTGTGAGCAACCATTTGGTGGGGGAGTTTGTTTAGATACCCTAAAGAAGTCTGATATAATTGCTGAAAGTTGTGACGGTTCCAGAAAGGATATTGTGATGTATCAGAAAGTGGAAATTGAGTTTAAAGGGAGGATGGTTCAAATCAAGTTGTGTGTGGCTGCCAAGGGTTTGAATGTGCTGGGGTGGAAAGGCCAGTGGAAATTGGGAATTATCTTCAACCCGATAAGTAAGGAGTCTGTGTTGTTGCTTTCTGATGGGGAACAACAAAAAGGAAGGATTCAGCAGTTCCCCAGAGTTTTTGAAGAAAGGTTGGGAAAGTTAGTAGGGTTCAGTCATCGCATTAAAGTAAAAGCTAATGCGTTTCTGGTGAAACAGAAACTCAGAGGAGTACCAGTGATTGTCAGACAAGAGTTAAAAACAGTGTTGGAAGGATTGGTCAGCAAAGGGATAATTGAAGAGGTGAAATCCTCTGAGTGGGCGTCCCCCATTGTTTTGGCTCCCAAACCAGACAAGAGCCTCAAATTATATGTGGACTTGAGGGCTCTCAATGCTAATTTAGTGATGAATTGACGCCCACTATCAAACATAAATGAGGTGGTGAGGATCCGTGAAGGGGCCAAAGTTTTTACCACTTTGGATATTTGTTCGGCATACCAGCAAATCGAACTTACAAAGGAGACCAAGCATTTCACTGCATTTCTTACACAGTTCTAGTTTCAGAGGAAGCCGTTTGGGCTTGCCTATGCGGATTCTGTATTCCAGAGACCAATGTTCCACATTTTTAAAGATCTGAATACGTTTGTGAAGTGCTTCCATGATGACATCCTGAAATTTTCAAAAAAATGAGAAAGCGCACAGAGCATGTGGTGGTTGTGTGCAAACTGTTGGAAAGTCATGGGTTGACACTTAAAGGAGAGAAATCTAAGTGTTTCCATGAATGTGTTGAATATTTGGGGCACACTTTGGGGTATATTAACAAGAAAAGTGATGGAGCGCAGCATTAGCCTTCTTGGCTTAATGCCGCGCTCCACCACTTTTGAAACGAAGAGCTGCACAGTATTTACAACAATACAGTGCTTCCCTGCGTTTCCCCCTGCACTGGCTCTAATTACACCTGCCTAGCACCAATCCAGGCACCCTTGTAACAGAGTGCAAGGGTGCCTGCATTGTGGGAATGATTGTTTATGTGCAGGAAGGTGTTCTTCCTTCACATAAACAATCTTAAATGGAGAGTTGTAACTTCTATATGTGCTGCTTTGTGCAGCACACATAGAAGTTGCAACTCGTCATTTTTAAAATGATTGTTTATCTGCAAGAAGAGACACCTTCCTGAACATAAACAATCATGCATGCTGTGTCGCTGTTTCTATGTGTGCTGCACAATGCAACACACATAGAAACAGCAAAAACGAGGAGAAATAAAGCATTTCTCCTCATTGAGCCACGTTAAGACCAGGTTTTTTTTGTCTTAATTTCGGCATGCCTCCTATTCACACTGCCCTTGTAAATAGGGGGAAGCATCAAACTCAAAGGGTGTTGCGGCAGAATGCCCACTGCAACACTCTTTGCCCTCCCCTTTCACTCTAAGTATAGCGTGAAAGGCTATTTTATTTACAAGACATTTAAGCCACGTTAAGTGGCTTAACACTGCCTTGTAAATAAGGCGAAGCCCATATCGCAACAAGAACGTCGAAAAAAGTGACATTTCTGTGGTGATAGAGGTTTGTAAATATGCCCTTTTGTCGGGTCAGGTGGCGGTTCCAAAGAAATCACTGGAGGATGCAGTCATTAATGCTCTGGCTCCCAATAACAAATAGAAACTGTTGTCTTTTGTAGGGCTGTGTCAATATTACAGCACGTTTATACAAGTTTTGCTACTAAAAGGGAACTGCTCAGCAAACTGACAAGGAACAAAGCAGGATTTGTGTGGATGGAAAAACAACAGGCTGCTTTGCAGCATATCAAAAAAGAGATTGCTAATGCTCCTACATTTAAATCATTTTGTATCAATAAGATTTGCACTATTATGCGAGTTTGTATGGAATTGGAGGGGCGTTAGGACAGAAGAGTGGTAAGGAGGAATAATGTGTAGCGTTTGCATCTAGGACACTGAGCGAAACAGAAAGAAGGTATACTGTAATAGAGAAGGAATTGTTGGCATGTGTGTGGGTGGTTGAACACTTCTGCAACTATGTGTGGGGATGCAAGTTAATTCTCAGGACGGACCACAAGCCTCTGGTGGGTATTTGGTCACTAGGAGGGGGGTGGAATGCCACTGCAGGGATTGCCAGACTCACTTATAGGTCACAGGAATATAACTATGGAGTAGAATATGTTCCGGGCAAACGCAGATTGTTTGTCCAGGTGAACGTGATGTGGAAAGTGATGAGGTGGAAATGGTTGAAATGTTAAGGATTTGGTGGTCGTTGAGTTTGCTGGTTTCTCAGAAGAAGTGTGGAAAAAATAAACTGAGGAAATGGTTAGGAAATATTTAATGGAAAGATGGCCGAAAGAGAAAAGTATTGCTCCCAAAGTACCACCATTTTTCAAAGTTTCGGAGGAATTGATAACGGAAGGTGATATAATATTCAAAGGAGGGAGATGTATTCCTCCTGCTGGGATGCAAGGAGGGATTCTGGAGTTGGTTCATAAGAGACACCGGGGATGTCCTCCACGAAGAAACTTATCAGATCTATTTTTTGGTGGCATGGGTTGGAAGTAATGATAGACCGTCTGGTAAGAGAATGTGGAGTGTGTGTGAGCAGCGATAAGAAGCTCAGAGTGTT
This sequence comes from Calotriton arnoldi, assembly GCA_963921515.1. NCBI lineage: Eukaryota > Metazoa > Chordata > Amphibia > Caudata > Salamandridae > Calotriton > Calotriton arnoldi. The sequence goes on from CAWUFW010008562.1 coordinate 555,270, forward strand.
TGCTGCTCAGCTTAAACCTGTTTCTTGGCCAGTGTCACCTTAAGAGAAGGTGGCCTTTAACAAATCTGGCCCCTTTAACCCCTTCGATGCACATGACGAGCTCAGCTCGTCATGCTGCGCGGTGGGCGTGTGCGCATGACGAGCTGAGCTCGTCACGACCACACCCGCGATCGGAATGTCCAGCACCTGAGCGGAATTCCGATCGCGGCGAAGGTGTTAACAGTTTACCTCAGGAAGAGGGATTTGCCCTGATCGTGATTGACTATCATTCAAAATGGCCAGAGATCAAGTTCGTAGTACAGGCGACCTCTCGGGTTGTTATTGAATTTTTTTAGAGGAGTATTGTCCAGCAGCGGCTCCTTCACAATGACGGAGAAGCGTTGCCCCACTGCCTGGCTCAGAGCCAGCAAATTTAAAATATTTTTGATGTTCTTGCGTTGTTTTATTTTGCATTTGCCGGCTCTTAGCCAGCGCTGTAGGGATGGGCGGGGCCTAGGCATGGGAGGGGGAAGGAGGAGTGCCACATGCACTCCACTCCCTAAGTGCTCATATGTGTTTGGCGGGCCATCTCAGGCTGAACAAAACACACATGCGCACTTAGGATTCTCCAGTACGGCTGCATTGAACAGCCGGGCTGGAGAAACCCCCACAGACTCCCTGGTCTGAGCAGGGCTTCTTTCTAGCCCACTCAGGCCAATCCCTGTGCTGCTCTGCAGCATGGGGATTGGATGGAAGTCTGTCCAAGGGGCTACTGGGACCCAGGAAGAGGAGAGTCGGCGAACGCGACACGAAGCTCGAGGCAACAAGCGGCTAAAGGTAAGTTTTTTTAATATCTATTATTTACAACCCCCCGCATGACCCCCTTCTCCACACACCTCCCCCCACCTGCCCCACCACCCTTTATTTGTGGCGGCTGCCACTGGTATTATCCTGAGAGGGCTCTCCGGAACGGATAGTGACGGAGTTTTTAGTTATTCATGGCATCAGGCATGTTACCACATCCTTATATAAACCGCAACAGAATTGTCAAGTTGAATACTTTAATCATGTGCTTAAGGAAACTGTGGCTGCTGCAAAAAATTCTGGTGCTGATTGGAAAAGTGCACTGAGGGAAAGACTTTGGATGTACCGCATTACACCTCATTCAGTTACTGAAGTCAGTCAAGTGAGGGATCCAGTTTCAAATCTGTGTCCATAGTGGAAAAGGAGTTTATCAAGTTATGTGATGTGGACTTAGGAAGAATAGCTGAAAGGGTAATGGTGAAACAAGAAAAGATGAAAGTAAGTAATGACAGGAAATGGAAGGCGAAAGAGCCCATGCTTGGAGTTGGAGACTGGGTGAGGATACTCAAACCAGGGTTTGTGACAATTTCTGTTGTGCTCTTGAAGAAAACAAGAATAGTTTGGTCACACAGGACGGTAAAGTATGGAATGTTCATAGAATGGTCAAGTATAGAGATGCTGTGGGAATGAGTGTTGGTGATATTGATGATTCTGTAGTTTTTAATTGTCGTAAATAATGGTGAGTTGGTGTTCCCTCCAACAAGGATCATTAATTTAGTTTATGAGTGATTAGCCCTTACAGTTTATTAAGGGGAGGATGTGTTACGTATTATAGATTCATTAGTGTTGTACTGTGCAGGTTTATATGCTTGAATGTTTCATACTGTTACCTTTGTACATTTGCAGTGTATTATGTATTGTTTTCATTTAAGTGCTTGGAAAGGTTCACTGCACTTCTATATTCTGGTTTTCCTCATAGAAGAGTCAGTTACCAGTTTCAGTACTTGGCCTATCAAAGGGGGCTGAGAAGCAAACATCAGGCCTTATTTACAAGAAAGTGGCATAGCGCAGCACCGCAAGCCCTTTGGTTGTGCCACGCTGCGGCACTTTCAAAGCATAGGGATGAGTCATATTTACAATCTGACGCATCCCTGTGCGTTTCTCTGCCCTGGCGCACAATGCGCTGCCATGCGCCATGCAGGCACCCTTGCGCAATGGTGCAAGATTGTCTGTATTGTGTGAAGATTGTTTGTCTGCAGGAAGGGACACCTTCCTGCACATAAACAATCACAAGCGGTGATTTCCTCATTCTATGCGTGCTGCAGAATGCAGCACACATAGAAAGAGGAAAAAAGGAGGAGAAATGTAAACATTTCTCCTCGTTGTGCCTCTCTACGCCTCCCCTGGGGTGGCGTAGTATTCTGACGCGTTTCCAGGTTTACAAATTCTCGTAAATCTGAAAATGCGGCAGAATACATGGGAGTTGCGTGGGAACACCCACAGCAACACCCATGTCATGCCCTCTTCACGCAAAGTGTTGCATGAAAAGGGGCCATATTTACAAGGACATGAAAAGCCACTCAGGGTGGCTTTAAGGGTCCCTGTAAATATGGGGCAGCAGGTCGCGTCATAAAAAGTGATGCACCGGTGGTGCAAGGGGCTTGTAAGTAAGCCCCATCATTTGTTGCAATCTACTAGTAGTTCCAAATGTAGTTTAGGGAATTTGGAATAGGGTAAAGTATAGGAAAATAGGAATCGATCAACTCAATACTACTAGTACTATAGGGGATCTGATTTAGAAAAGTATAATGCTACTGTGTTTGCCTGTGAAAATATTTATTGGGAGATTAACTGTACCACTAATCTATTTTTTTATATTCTTTACTTCTTACATCAGCACTCAAGGGCAAGAGGGCATCTAAGGCAGGTGAAGGGGCTGCCGCCACAAGCGCCTCAGGCAATAGATCTGCTGCCACCAGTAAGCCCTGCTATTATCATTAACTTTTTCTAACTTTTACCTCTCCCCACTATTAGAATAATTTACATGTTTCCTTGTTTATTTTTAGGTCGAGCCTGAGCCAGCACGCATGCGCTGCTCTGAAAGGCTTCTTGTAAGCACTCTAAACTACTCGGTGTGGGTCTGACTCCTCCCACACATAGGATTGGCTTTTGCGTGTGTCTTTCAGTAATGAAAGCAGGCAAATGGTTAAAAACGGGTGCATGTCCCACCTTCTTTATTGATGTTCACTCCCACGGCGTTTTGCTCAGGGGAGCGAGCAGCGGCGTGCAGGGTGGCAGCTGCATTCTTCGTGGGTCAGGTTACAATCTACTTGTTTTTTCTGTAACCTTTTTGCTTTTACAATGGCAGCCACGCCACTGTGCCCGCCCCCACCACTCCTATTGAGCAGCTTGTTTTTCTCAGCCTGCGTACATTCTTATCTCTGGCTTGTTTGTTGTGAGTGCAAAACAATAAAGGAGTTATTGTACATTAATTATTGGTAACTGTGCCTATGTTTATCTGACTCCTACGTGCTCCGCTGTTTTCCAGCATGTACCGAGAATTCCCACTTCTCAAACGCAAGTAGGAACTCTGCTTTAGGGTACTGCTCTTCAGTTTTCCATTTGAACCATTGGACTCTTAGTGCCCACGGACAAAACTTTTACCTTCGCTGTCTGGCCTGCGGCCGCAGTACCTTTATTTAATTATGTAACCCGAGTGAGTGTCTACACCAGTGAGCGTGGTCTCAAGCGCCCGTCCGCTTACTCGCTTAACGTCGTGAAATACATTTCTTTTTGGGGAAAAGTCACTTCCTATGAGGATTGCCGTTTATGTGCCGTCTGATTATTAATTTGTTCGAGTAGGCATTGCAGCCCGACTCCTCGTCTTGTTGTTGAAAGTAAAACATGTTGTAAGGTCCTTGTAATCTTTTTTTCTTTTCTTTGTGTATTTTTGCTAGTTGCGCATACTGGCTGTCAGATTGCGATCCGACAGGGCTGCTAAACAAGCGATTGGAGTTTTAGTCAGAGGTGCCCTGCGGTGATGCCCAGGGGGTCCCGCCTGCCCGCTTCCCGGAAGAGCCACGTGACCTGCATTTCTCTTTCACTGTGACCCACAGTACTGCTGCTGTTCAGGGCTGTGTGTTCTCCGTGTATCGAATGCAATTATTTATATTCAACAACACGTTCCTCTTGTCTCCCATCCATCCTTGACCCCAAGAGATGTGCATCTTATTTTTGAATGCATGTTTACAGTGGTGGCTTCTCTACCAAGGATGGGGTTGTTGGTGTTGCAAGGGTACTCTCTGATCGAGTTGTTGGGCAACTGGGGGTATCTGTATTCTGTTGGAGAGCTTTAAACTGGTTTGGCGTTATAGTTAGAAATGAGCATTTAAAAACTTTAGAAATTCACTGAAAAAACCACAGGTTTCAGGGACGTTATAGTTAGTTGGACATTTCACTCGTACAAAACCAGAGAAATTCGGCTGTTATAGTTAGTTCAGCTAACTATAATTCGCGCCACCGCAATGCACTGCTGATGACGTCACATATTACATCATTCATTACATGGTCAGTGACATCACTGATGAGATCTCAAATGACATCACTGATGACATCACTGATGACATCATCCAGTGACTGTGTGTTTCTATAAAGTTTAAATATGTTTTATATATATGCCAAGGTGTATTGAAGATTGAGTGGGTGTATAAGTGTCTGGATGGATGATTTATTAGGTGCGTGACTGACTGTATAAGTGAGTGATTAAATGTGTCTTACTGAATGCATGGGTTAGTGACTGATACAGACATTCACACAATTTAGTTTGTCAGTTGGTGTGAAGCGGTTGCATGGGTTAGTGAGTAGCTAAATGAGGATCTATATGGGTTATTGATTGGTTGTCTGAGTATCTGTATGGGTGCCTGAGTGTCTGTGTTGTGACTCTGTGCATAGATGTGTGAGTGGATGATTCACTGAGTGTATGGGTTCGAGAGTGCATCTGTGAAAGGCTGTATGGGTGGGTGAGTGTGTGTATGGGTGTGTTGGTGAGTGAATGGATGCCTCAGTGGTACATGTGTGAGTAACTGCATATGTGAAAGGCAGTATATGTGAGTGTTGGAGTGTATAAATTACTATATGTGAGAGTGAGTGATTGTGAGAGTGGCTGTATGGATCAGTGTGTGCTTGTATTAGAGTGTAAGTATGTGTTAGTATATGTTTGAATAAGTGAGGTGGTGTGTGTATAACTGTATAGGTGAGTAAATGGGAGTGTGATTGATTCTTTGCATGACTGACTAGGTGTGTGAGTAACTCTATGGATGAGTGGCAGTGTGTGAGTGTCTGTATAGATATGTGAGTGCATATGATAATGCCGTATTGATGGTTGACTGCATGTATGAGTGACTGTATGGGTCAATGAGTGGATGTGTGTGTAGACCTAGGAATTAGTGAGTGGGTATGTACTAACTGGTATTGGTGTGTCTATGGTTTCGAAAATGATAGTCTGTATTTTAGAGTGGGTGTATCAAAGGTTATATTAGGGTATGAGGAGGTACATCAGATTATCACCTGGATGATGTAATCAGTGATGTCATCAGTGATGTCATTTGAGATGTCATCAGTGATGTCATCAGTGATGTCACTGACCATGTCATGAATGATGTAATATGTGACATAATCAGCAGTGCATTGCGGGGCGCGAGTTATAGTTAGCTGAACTACCTATAACGGCCAAATTTCTCTGGTTTTGTACGAGTGAAATGTCCAACTAACTATAACGTCCCTGAAACCTGTGGTTTTTTCAGTGGAATTCTAAGGTTTTTTATATGCTAATTTCTAACTATAACGTCCCTGAAACCTATGTTTTTTTCAAAGAATTTCAAAGGTTTTTTAAATGCTAATTTCTAAGTATGCCTACAAAGATAGGACATGCGAAAAAAGAGGAAGAAAAGCACAGAAAGAAGCAAGACAAATGCAGAAAGAGGCAACAGAAGTCCAGAAAGACGAAGAAAAGTGCAGGAAGAAGCAAGAGATGTGCAGAAAGAACCAACAGAGGAGCAGAAAGTCCTCCTGTGCCCCCAACATTTTGCTGACGGGTACTCGTGGTAACTGACTCTGACTAACCAGGCCTAGAGCCAGTGCTATGCTAAAAGACACTTAGAATACAGTGAAAACACCTACATACACTAGGGAACACTATGCGTTGGTGTACCCCTGTGATTAGCATGACCTCCTCTGAAACAAAGAGAGCAGCATTAGACAACTTCTTTATCTCACGAAGAGAGAAATCAATCAACGTTTGCATGCAAGCACATTAATAAAGTACCATTGTGCGCAAAGAATTCCCAGGGGTTTACGTATCCCCCTAAAACCTTTATTATGCAAGAACAGCCCAAGATTTGTCGAGAAATGGTATGCCATTTTAAACAAATGTTCGCTCGACCTTATACTTCTTAGTATTGAAGAATTGTCTAAAATCCTGGAAGACTTGACTAAAGAGATTGACAACATCCGAACAGAATTGACAAATCTGATGACGTCAGAAGATTTAACCAAGACTCTAGAAGACATCAATGTTCAATTAGATAAATATAGTCAAGAAATTAAAGAGAGAAAAATATGCAAATACAAACGCAATACCATTGATTATAAATTGGGAGAGGTTTATTCATGGGCAGAAGTCTATGCGAGATGCAGACAAAACAAACCTTACAGCCAACAGAGTGAAACTGATACATCGTCATCGGAGAGTGACACAAGACGTAAACCAGCATTTAATGTGAGTCAACCGTCCACAAGTGGCACAGATACTGTACAAATTTCCAATGTTCTTTTTTTAGAGGAGGGCACCGCCGAGAAGGACGACCCAGGAGGGGCAAAGGCAAAAGAAGGAGAGAAAGAAACACGGAATGCACCGACCACAAGCAAACGTCTCAAGGGGAAGAAGACACCAACTTAGTTATTAACATTTCATCAAGACAGTTGAATACCTATGAGACTAAGATCCTCCAAAGAGGCACCTCCTTTGTACCCACGTGTCACACTAATAGTTTGGAACTGGAAATCAGCCTTTTCAAACTGTTGCGCAATTTACGTCTTCATCATTTTTTTAACAACGTTTTGACTGAACAAACCACAGACAAACCTGATCAATTTAAGGGCTTTCGCAGCAGTAGCACCTATATGGCTCCAGTAAGCCATAAGAATTTGGATATTTTTGAGAACTTGGTCAAATCAAACATACAGAAATTTAATTTCAAACGTCAATCTAAACACCGCAATTTCACAAAAAAAGAGTTTAACATGCTCAAAGGACTGGCAGACAATCCAGAAATTATTTGCCAAAATGCTGACAAGGGCCTTGTAATTATGGACACTGTTTTCTATATGGAACAGGTACAAATACATGTCTCTGACATTGAAACCTATTGTCCTTTGGAATATGATCCAACTGAACAATTTGCCAATCTACTCAAAGACTTACTCAAGCAAAAACTAGATGAGGGAGTCATCAACGAAAAGACTTACAGATTTCTTTTTCCACATCATCCGAGAACACCTTATCTATATATGCTTCCCAAGGTTCATAAAAAATTCACAACATCCTCCGTTTCGACCTATTGTATCAACTAGAGGGAGTATTCATGAATCCGTTGGAAAATTCCTTGACAAGTATTTACAACCGTTTGTCATGAACATGAACACATACATCAGAGACACCACAGACTTTTTAACCAAAATTCAAGATATCAAATTTGATAATGATGATGAAATATGGCTATGTACAGCGGATGTCAATTCTCTCTACACCTCCATCCCACATAACTTGGGTATTGAATCTATAGAAGAAATTCTACTTCATTCAGAATTGGAGCTCAACTTTCAACTATTTCTCATGGAACTGTTACAATTCACTTTGTATCAGAGTTACTTCAAGTGGAATGACCAATGTTATCTACAATTAACTGGTACTTCAATGGGCAATTGTGCCTACCCTTCGTATGCGAACATCTTTATTAACAACTTTGAAGAGAATAACATACTCAACACTGAAGTTTGGAAAAATCATGCCATGAAATTTTATAGGTACATTGATGACATTTTTATCAAATGGAAAGGCTCATATGATAGTCTCAACAATGCTCTGGTTTCACTGAACACAATCCATGACATATTTCAATTCATGTATGAAATAGATGCACAAGTCATAACCTTTCTAGATGTATCCATTAGCAAGGTCAATGATCATCTTGAAACCAACATATACAGAAAAAGTACAGACAAGAACAGCACATTGCATTATCAGAGTTTCCATAACAATGCTTTGAAAAACCATCTTCCACATTCGCAACGTTTGAGAGTCAAAAGAATCGTGTCTAACCCAGTTGTGCTTCAAGAACAAGTTCAGCTCATGCTTGACCGTTTCAAAAGAGGTTATCCAGACAATGTTTTGGAACAAGCCAAAGATCGAAGCTCCAAAAGAACTCGTTTCGAAATATTTGATATCCCCAAAAAAACAGAAAGTAAAAGGAATGTGGTGGTGTCTAAATTCTCCACACTGAGTCAACAATATAAAAGGTCAATCAGGAAACCCTGGCCTATTCTTGCTCTTGAACCTGATTTTAATGGCATCTTCAAAGACACACCAATTTTCGTGTACACAAGGAGCAGAAATTTGAAAGACATCATAACAAATAGATCAAGCGACAACATGGACATCAACTTTAAGGGTACTGTACCTTGCTACAATTGCAGCAATTGCAACAACGTGATTAAAGGGGCAACAATTAATCATCCCATGAAAGGTACCAGCATTAAACTTAAAGTGAATGGCACTTGCGATACAACTAACATGATATACATGTTGAAATGCCCATGTGGCTTAGTATATGTTGGTAAGACCGAGAGGAAGATAAAAATCAGGATACATGAACACAAAAGCAACATTCGCACCAGGAACTCTAAATCAGTCATTGCAGCTCATTTCATGGACAGTCATCACAACATAAGTCAACTACAATTTCTCATCTTGGAAACTGTCAAGAAGATGGATGGTAGAGACAATAACAAACATCTCTTACAACGGGAGAATCATTGGATGAAATTTCTGAACTCACTGAAACCACACTGTCTCAATGACCGGATGGAATTTTTGTGTTATCTTTAATTTCACTTTATTCATGATTGGATGTATTTGCTATGTACTCTCTTTGTGATTATCTGATCTTCATTTATTGTTTTACCTTATCGTTTAGAGCTGTTCTACATTTTCTTATATTTTCTTTTGAATGTTTACTTATTCAACATGAGCTTTTTTAGGTCAAGCCTCGAGTAGCGCGCAAGCGCTGCTGTGCGAGACTTTATGTAAGGGGCATTTGAAAGCTGACCACACGCTCGTGCACAATGGCCTTTTCCCTGCGGTTACCCGCAGGGCCGCCATCTGTTTGCAATTATCGTGCCCAGACGCGGGCACGATAATTGAAAACACATGGCCATTGTGCACGAGCGTGTGGTCAGCTCAGCAGGCTGCCGCGCTCGCCCCCCTCCTCTCTCACGCTGCCGACGTCTCTGCTGTCCAGCGCTTCAGTTGTGCTGATGCTGCCTCCCTCCTCCGTCTTTTCTGTGCTGCAAGCAGGCAGCCGACAATTTTACAAAGACCCCTGGAAGATGATGCAGCGTACAACGCACACGGACACATTCTGACGAGATCAGATGACTTTTTTGTATCCACTTCCTCTTTATTCAGAGAAAACTCGGCCCAGAAAAGGAGTAGGCCACTTAAAAGGTAAAACACAAATTACCATGTATTTGTCAGCACAGGAGGCCTTTCATAGGGCAACGTCTAATTGAAAACTTGTCATCATTAAAACTACTCCGACCTAGAGAATTCTATCAAAGGAGTGTTCGTTTTCAGAAGGGAGCGTTTTAATAGGAACTTAAGGCAGCTCTGCCAGCGATAATTAGGACTTTGGTACCCCTGTACGACTCATCACCATCGGTCAATGGATCAGCGGCCGGCGGCCATTTTATAACAACCAAACTGTGCCAAGTAGATGTTTCCTGTGCCAGTGTGGACACATCGCTCAGAGGGGGTGGGCAACCTTGAACTGACAGCTTTGTCTACAACTACACAGCCGTAGCAAGAAGTTAGGGCGATGTATTCTGAATTCCGGCACAAATTCTCTTCAGACCCAGCCTGGGTTTAGTATGGAAAAGAGAAAGGAATGCGTAATTCCCACCGCTCGTCTCTCAAAGTGTCTCCTAATTTGCTTTGTGGTGCTCATGACAGAAACGTCTCTAACAATACTGCTAATTAGAAGACTGCTTCATGGGAGGGAGGGAGGGAGGGAGGAAACGCAGGCAGTGTCAATGCCGTCGAGAGAAGGTCGTCGAAAACAAAGGAACTTCCAAAATATTTTTAAATGTTTCCAAGTTCGACATGGTACGGATAAGTACAAATGCAGGGCTATATATAACTGGTCTCTGATTTTTTGTTGTCTTTGTTGCCGATCTTGCCTGTCCTCAGATTTAGGGATTTTCCAATGAGGCAACAGTCTGAGCCGGCAGTAAGAAACTGAAAAATAAAGTATTCATACAGCAGTTCAGCATCTCCTGGTGCCATGCAGGCATGACAAGTTCTGTTCTTCCTTCAATTGTATAACTCCTGCTTAAAATGACCCGTTTACGGCATTGCCTGATTTTGCTCACAGTAAGTATTCACTTTGACACTTTGTATTTTACAAACGTTTACTCCTATCACCGGTCATACGAAGTGCATGTCGTAAATGCATCGTAATGGTGTGTGTTTATGTTTAAAATTCAAGGATTCCATTGCTCGTTGATTGTTTATAAAGCAGCTGGGCACCCCGGGCTTCATTTTTATTTCCCCCTTTGTCCGAGCCTTCTCCCGCCCTCCCTCCCTCCTGTTGGCGCGTGCTAGGCTTGGGTTTGGAGCTGAGGAAGGAGGAGCAGGCTCGGAGCTCTTCTTTCACCACTGCGAGCACCCTCAAGTACAGGGCCCTCATCCTCTCTCAGCACCAGAGGCCAGCAATGGGAGGGGCCGACGCGATAGAGCGCTGCATCGAGAACAATGTTGAGCTCATAACAAACAGGGGTCTGTGGAGCACAGACACGTATGCTAGCATGTGTATGGCATCTACAAAAATGAATCCGGTGGAAGTGTGCAAACGTGAAACTAATACTACTAAATCGCTTCCTTGGCGTGCACAATAGCTTTGGAATTGTGGTTTAATACTTACAGTGCAGCTAGGTGGGCACCTTTTCAGCGCTGGTATCATGATTTTGATAAAGCATTACTTTGATTTGATTTTAAAATCCGGAATGTCAGGTCAGATTTCATATACGCTGGATTTATTTTACCAGCTGCTTTTGCTATTAGGAAGAGTGCAGACACACTCCTGTTGAGGACTTTATAGAAATTCGCAGATTAACACCACGAGGAGGTGTTCACACTGTTTCACACAAGTGTTGACATTTGCTGTGCAAGGGGGTGGGGGGTACTTAACATACAGTTCACACGCCTGAAATGCCTTTCTTTGTAAAGATGGGTGTATTGCGGCAGTTTTTAATAGTGTGGGTTATTTTAAAACTGTAAATAGCTGCAATGTTTTTAGTATCACACCATTAAATAAGCGCTCGTTGATTTTCTAGAGTATATGGTTATTAAATACCGCGTAAGCGTTGGTATGTAGATTTAAAGCTGCAGAGCTGTTTATAGTTTTGTAATTCCAGGTGGTATCATGATTACATCATCAAGGCCCCCCCATCTCCAGCACCCTCGCCCCACCCCCACTATTCACAAGCACCATCCACCTGCGAGAGTGAAGATGGTTTTGAAACTGAAGTTTTTTAAAAGGTGATATTTTTTCCAAAAGTGTTTTGGGATTCTCCAGAAAGGCTCAGGGCTGCAGCTTGCCTGTCTCCAGCTGTGCATAGCCAATAGGTCTCGCCTTTGGGACCTTATAAGTGTTTAGCCATGCAACACTTGATGTTGTTGCACCAAGGATATTGTGCTGGATAACTTCAGCACAATATCCTTGGTGCAACAACATCAACTGTTGCATGGCTAAACACTTATAAGGTACAAGGCTTAGCCATACAACAGCTGATGTTGTTGCACCAACGATATTGTGCTGCAAAACTAAATACTTATAAGGTCCCAAAAGCGAGACCTATTGGCTATGCCAATGCTTGTCTTTTGTGTTGTTAATATTATTCCTTGACGTGCTTTTCATTGTCGTTCACTGTTCTTTTAATTTTATGGCTTTGTTTACACGATTCTGTTAACTACACTACTGTTTTCACAGTTTGAACACATTACAACATGGCGTCACTTTTTCTGTTACTCCTTCCGTGCACTTGGTTTTAGTCCTCCCTCTATGTTGCATTCATCACCGCTTTAAATGCACGCCTAACTTTACTTGCTTCACACACTTTTACTGAAAATGCGATGTCCTTCACATCTTTGTAGAAGTAAGTACTTGTTCACTTGACACTGTCAAGACTTTTCGCTGGTAACAACTTGCGCTGACTAAACTCTTGGTATTTCACTTTGCACGTAATGTTTATTTCATTCACGTTTGTGGTGCACCGTGCGATTTCATTCACCGGTAGCTTTTTTTTTTTAGATGAATTACATCATCTCTCTTAACTTTTGTTTCAGTCGCTATAACCGGCCGGTGTTAATCACACGGCAGTTCACTAATATCTTAAAGCCTTGGTTCGTTGGATCTCATCACTTTTTCATCTTTCGCGTTTTTTTATCGCCCGTTCGTCATTGTATTTTTTCTGGCATTTATTATTTTTTATCAGCATGACATCTATTCACCTTTGGAACTATTATACTTGCACATTGCACTATCTGGTGATTATCGGTTCAACTTTATAGTGGTTTTTCTCATGTTATCCTCGCTTACTTATCCTTTAGATACTCTTCCCTGACGAAGGGCACTACGATGCCCGAAATGCATCGGGAGACACGTTGAGAAGGATTTATTTTTATGGATTTACCTTGATGTACACAAGATCGATATGAAACGCATAATATCGAAATTGGAATAAATAAGTATTTGGATATACTGACAAACTTTATTTACATATTTCGTTATCAATCAACAAGTATTTAGATCCCACACCCGTGTGGTTGTGGGTCATTGCGGTGCTCAGAAGGTCGTCCCCCAAGCTGGGTGACGCTTCCATTTAGTTTAGTTTTCACACTCTTTGATCAGTGAGTGATACTTCTGAAGCACGCCACACATTTTTTTCATCGGTTCACATTGATCTGCTGTGCGTGTTCAACCATAAACCCCTTAACTATATTACTGCCATTGTCCATGGTAACAAATCCAATTCTGAGACCTCTGGGTCACAGCCATTCAAACACCTTGCTGGGAGTCATCTAAGATGTTTGCAACTGTATGGGATGTCTCCATGGCAAACATGAAAATGGTGTTGAAATACTCTGTGGTGAAGGGAATCTGTGCTAGCGGCCAGCAAATTTCACTTGCGCTCGCTAGTGGGTGGCAAATGTTGTCATGCTTGCCAGCGTGTGCCAAAGCAAGTCTTGCATGTGTCAACGGAAAAATAATTCCGCCCGAGGAAGGAATTTAGCAGGAACTCCATGTTACATGTGTCGCGCAGAGTTCCCAAATTCTGCTAACTCCATGAGTGGAATTATATTTCCGCCCAGGCCTAGAAATGACCTGCCACAACACATAAGCGACTCCTCCTCATTTCTTGAATTCAGCAGAAAGCTAAGGACCTGGCTAAGCATGTCTAGACTCACAGCTGCTCATTGCCAGGATACCCTTCCGGGTCACAGTGCGCTCTAGAAATCTGCATAACATAACATATCACATATTACATAACACAAAACTAACATTGTTGTTAGTCTAAGGTTATTCACATGCTGATAAAAGATACATTTGCAAATAAAGTAAGGGCTTATTCTCACCAGTCATTTTTGAAATCTCACCAGCAGGGCAAGGAAAACAGTCAAAGCAGCAGCTCGGCTGCCCTTTCCTCACAGACTGTCTGAACCCAGGAGGGCAGCTCTCACTGCAGAAAGAGCTGGGAACCTGAAACAGAAGCAGGGAACAGAGTCAAAAATAATATGGATCAGCAAAGATACTGGGGATCTATCAGACAAAACAGCCAATGTTGTTTAGGACACCTTTTTTCCAACTCAAATATGGACATCAATTGCTTGTTATTATAAGTTGCCACATCCATTTCAAGGTTACTTCACAGCTCGGAAGTAACAAACTACGTGGACAATGACCCCTGAGTCCCACCTAGAAATGGCATCTCACATAGACATTGACCTGGCAGGAAAAAAGATTCTATGGAGATGTCTGGCATGAAGTGATGTCACTGATGACCTCATTATCCTTGTTTCAAGGCATCAAACCACACTTGACATTGAAAACTTCTCATCATGCATTTTATAGGACGTAATGTCATTGCAAGTGACCCCCAACATCCAGATCTGAGATTCAGCCCACACCCACCATTCAACCTGTTCCCTCTATGCAATATGCAGGAAGTGTTAGTGCAGGGCATAACATTGACAGGCATTAGTAGGATCTGAGTGTGTATATATACTACAGTGCACCACACTTAGGGGCATTTATACAATAAAATGTCGGAGCACGGAGCTGCACCAAATTTGGCAGTGCCAAGCTCCGACATTTTGAAAATGCAGGGATGCACTGTATTCACAAGAATACGGTGCACCCCTGTGTTTTCCCTAGCACTGGATCAAAAAAGATGCTTAGCGCCAGCACCCTGCCACCATGTGGCAAGGGTGCCTGTGCTGCAGGGACAATTGTTTATGTGCAGGAAGGGACACCTTCCTGCACATAAACAATCAATAATGGTGATTTGCACCTTCTATGTGTGCTGCAGAATGCAGCACACATGGAAAGAGTAAAAAACGAGCAGAAATGTATAATTTGTCCTCGTATTGCCATTCTAACGCCTGGTATTCCATGGCGTTTTTTTATATTCCTGAGTTAGGCCTGTGTAGCAAAGCAGCCTATTTCCTACATTGCCCTAGAAAATAACATTTCAGCTGTGAACCTTTGCACACATTTGCATGCACAACAATGTTGGATTAGTTTCTCTAAAACTACTTTGTTTACACATCCAGCTTCACACATCGTTATCACGACACCTTGAACATCATGTACTAGGCCTCTATACGCACTGGGTACAAAAGTCGTCCTATCTTCATCCACGAGGTGACAACGTTATCTACATATCCATAACATCACTAATTTAACGCACACATCGCGAGGCCGCCTTTCATTATAAATAATAGGCATCCCAATAAATTGGTAGAGGAGGCCCTTCTGCTGACACTGAGGGTCCGTGCATGCTGAGAATTCACCAAGCACTGGTCTGACATTCCGTGAGGGGTGTCCAACTCAAGACCAAGACGGGGTCCTTCACTATCTCTCATCAGGTAATGGGGTTGGACGTCCCTTGAGGGGATTCTTGGCTCTACATCTACACACAATCTAGGTACACTCAGAGTAGGGTTTGCATAGTAGGCGTACGCTAGATTACTGTCTTGTTTATTTGCATATATACAATTGTTTAGCACCATGGTACAACTATATCTACTATTTACGCTCTTGGTGCTTGTAATCACGTTTATCTGCTTCTCTCTACTAATAATTGCAGCACACGTATTTTATGCAAGAATAACGTTGATTCAATAAATATTATTGAAAACGTCCCACTGCGTATTCTCTGTATATTTCTATGCGAATAAGTGAACACGAGCGACTGAGCAAAAGGTTCTGTACTGTTTCCACGATTTCTGAGAAATCAGGGTTGTCATATTCAGTGGTTGCCAGAAACTATTTGCTCCCTGGTAGGTCAGGGGTGCGTATGGTGGCACTGTGAGCTAGCTGGTCTACAGGCCAACATATCCTGCTGGGGTGTCCAGAATCAGTCTTGACACCAAACCCTTAGTTTATGTTTTCCGAACAATGCACAGGTCCTACGGACTGGTAGGAACTACACGACATGGTGCAGCCAACGTTGGTTAGGCACTTATTTAATGGTCAAATCTGAGTAGTTCAGTCGTGCTTTCCCAGAGACCCCTACTCACATTTTAACCGGAGACGTCCATAGTGGGAAGGAAAACAAATCCGCCTCAGCTGAGTAGGTACACCCAATGTATTGGCTGTAGGTTATTCAAGCTTGGAGGATTAAAGGTTCCCACACTGTGCACACTATGGGGCATATTACCAACAAACTGCGATAATTATCGCAAAGCGCGCTTAGCGCTGTTTTTTTTATCGCCGGCTATCGCTGGATTCCATCGTGGAGATAACGCGTTATTAGCAACGCTTATCTCCAATGCGATAAAAAATCCAGCGATAGCGGCGAAATGCGTGAATATTGCATTAACGCCATGGTGGACTTAGCCTGACAATCCACCTCCCATTGAGGAAACAGGTAAGTCAAGTTATTAGCAGGTGTTAAATACCAGCGATAATCGCGCTTAGCACAAGTTTTTTTATCGCTTCGCATGCGTTGCTAATAGGGGGAAGTTGTGTTAGCGACTGTTTTGAGTCGCTTTTCGTTGGGAACGCCTACCTTGCATGTCATTAGCGATAATTATCGCTGGCATGCAAGGCGATGGGAAAACCGGCCGCTATCGCCAGAAAGCTGTCGCTAATGCCTGTTAGCGACAGTTTGCTAATAGGGCGATAAAAATATTGCCGCTTTAGCGGCAAAAAGTGCTGCTAAAGTGGCGATACTGCCCTTGCTAATATGCCCCTAAGTACATCCTTAAACAGGAAGACAAACAAAAGACTTCAAAACCTCAATTTAAAAAGAAAAAGGTAGCCAGGATTAACATTAGAAATGCCCAGGCTACTGAGGACACTGCTTTCGAACGGGGAATGGGCAGTGACAAAGCTGGACAGCACAGCAGAAATCACCATAGTTCGCCAGAACCTCATGGATTTTCTGGGGGTAGTAGCGCTGAGTGAGCATATCACAGTGGAAACACCTGATACAAGGGTAAGTGTCCCACATCGTTTATACAAAATATCGCTCCAAATGGAGAGGGACAGACCAAGGAGAGTGAAGGGTCTCTTTTGGGAGAACCTGACCTATGGTTATGACATTCTTTTGGCCGAAAAGTATTGGCCACCTGAGTTCGTAATGGATTGCCCAATGGGAGAAGAAATTATTTTACCTGCCTTTTCTAATCTCGTACCAGAATCAGTTATAAATTCATACGCGCAGGAGTGGGCGTTAGCATTAGCTCCTGCGCTTTACCGCAATTGTGTTGGGTGGGATGATGAGTCACCTCCTCATGAAATTCCATTAAAATCAATTCCTCAACCTCAGAGACAATACCCAATAAAACATTAGGCAAATAAAAAAGTCAGGGAGACCTTAGATCAACTTGAATACCAGGGTGTAATAGAGAATTACACCTTACCTGTGAATAATCCTTTGTTTCCCGTAATGAAACCAAATAATTCATATCATCTAGTCTTAGATTATAGACATTTAAATGCATCCACACATACATTTGCAGTGCAGAATGCACACAGTGCCGCACTTACGAATAACATTGTGCGGAAGAAATGCAAAACAACACTAGATATCTCAAATGGATTTTTCTGCCAAAATATAGCGCCTGGAAGCAGATATTTGACAGCATTCTTGGCGCTAGGCTCTCAAAACCAATTTTGTTGATTAACCCAAGGGTATAAGAATAGCCTAGGGTTGTTTTCAGCCAGGGTAACAGAGTTAATTAAAAAAAATTACGAGGAGCCATTGTCCTATGTAGATGATAGCTATGTGACGGACGATGAATTAATGGAACACTTGGCT
Source organism: Calotriton arnoldi (assembly GCA_963921515.1). NCBI lineage: Eukaryota > Metazoa > Chordata > Amphibia > Caudata > Salamandridae > Calotriton > Calotriton arnoldi. The sequence goes on from CAWUFW010008562.1 coordinate 572,934, forward strand.
AGAGTGAACAACATAATTCATGGGTTTGCTCACCTGTGTTTCAAATTCAATTTAAGAAAATCTAAAATTGCCCACCTAAGTGTTCTATTTTAGGGGACAAGTTGTCAAGTGAAGGCAAAAGCCTGGCAACACATTTTTAGAAAAATGTGTACTAGTCCAAACTCCAACTCTGAAAAGACTTCAATCCATTTTAGGATTTTTGAATTTTGGCAGGTCATACATTTTGGATTACGCAGAAAGGGTGAAACTTTTCAATGACTTAATTAGACCTGATTGTTCAGTGCACCATTGGACACAGGAACATACTGATATTTTACGTTCTGTACAAGCTGACATGCTAGCTTCAAGGCATTTACACACACATGTTAACACCACTAACCTGGTGATCCGCATAGTCGCTGGACCAACCGGGTACACCTACATCTCTTTCAATTAAGGTGATACAGTACCTATTGCATACAAATCACATTTGAACACAAACTCTGAAATGCGATTTGCACCAGCAGAAAAAATGCTCACAGCAGTACAGACTGCTGTAGTGAGAGAGAGAGCTCTAGCACAGGGGAAACACATTATTGTTGTAACCCCAGTACCGAACTTGGAGACCGTTAGAAAGGCAAGCATTCTCAATGCTAAAGCATTACATCCACAATGGATTCAATGGGCTAACTCCCTCACTGCAACAGATGTAGATTACAGATTTGATTCTACATTACAAACACAAGCATTCCTGCAGTACAAACAAGAATATCCTCTACCAAATGAGATAATGCTTCTAGATCGATATGAATGCATCATTTATACCAATGGATCTGCCCAGTCAGACGTAAATACGAAACAGCAATATTCTGCTGCATGTGCAATTGTAAAAGGGCGCATGCAGGATGGAAAGCTTTTACTGGCAAAACTCACACACAGTCTCCGGGAGACTGTACGGAGGAGCTGGTGGAAATAAAAGCCCTGATACTGGCTCCACAAAATACGGATCATGAATTCCCCACACTCATAGTGTGTGATTCATTTTACTGTGTCCAGTCCTATAACAAATATTTACATTATTGGGGCCAGAATGGATTTAGGGATTCCAAGGGTCGAACAGTAAAGCACAAGATGCTCTGGGAACAAGTGGCGAAGCTGAAAGAAGGCCTGCCATGGGCTAATGTTATTCATACAATGAGTTATCAATGTGTTGGCGTTCACAATGAAGGGAATTCAATGGCGGATGTAGGCTGCCAAGGCGACATTTAGTACTGCTGCTGATGCTGCAATAACGCGCTCTAGCACAAGAATAGACGGAGCAACTAAGATAGCTGTCAATACCACGCGCAACAGCTCAGCCCTGCCGAAGGGCTTTCCACTTATGTACTCCTACAAATTTGATATGCATAACATTCTGTATATTCAAATTTCAGGAGTGGGGGATAGAGTAATACCAAACACTGATCACAGATGAGGGTCTGGGTTCAGCTCATGCAGGGATTACTGCTATAGTTTCACTACTAAAGCAGCGATATTGGTGGCCAGGTCTTACAAAGCAGACCAAGGACATTGTCCTCAAATGCGACATCTGCCATCAGATGCAGAGCTCCACCATAGTACGTCCACCACAAACACCTTTATTGATCTCAGACAAACCTCTTGCATGTGTCTATTTGGATCACAACGGCCCCTTACACTGTGATGGGGCTTACAAGTACATCTTGGTGGCAGTGGATTTATGCTCTAGTTTCCTGTGGGTTTGGCCCCAGCTCTCGGCTGACGCTCGAACTGTTATAAAGGATTTGCGAGTCTTTATCGGGACATACACAATTGGCACACTACCTTCCGACCAGGGCCTGGCGTTTAGCTCTCGGGCTTACAGAGAAGCCATGGGAAGTTTGGGTGTGGCCTTGTGGTGCTCCTCCCTCTATCATCCTGAGGGAAATTCAGTGGTGGAGAGGAAAAACCATGACTTAATGCAGTCCTTAATAGCTAGGGTATTAGGCTCAGTGGTAGTTGCGTCAATCACCTATATGGGGTCCAGAGGCCACTTAACAACATGCCAAGAAAATCCCTGGGGGGTCGTACATCTTATGAGCTCCTGTTTGGGGTGAGAATGTGGATGCCAGACCTCGATAATGTCAGCACAGTGGTGGCTGAGTCCCCATTTGACCTCAATGATCGATTGGCTGTTTTACAGGACTTAAAAGAATACAGAGCTTTACAAAGCAATATCCAAATAAAACGCACCGCCACTGGGGAAGTGAAAATGGTAACAGCAAGACCTGCCTGGGTCCCGGAGATTGGGGACCTGGTCAGAGAGAAAACTGTGGACAAGAAAGAATTTGGGCTATCTTACAGAGTGCCTATAGCAGTCCCAGCTGTCGAAGGAACCAGAACTATCCTTCTTCCACCTCTTACTGGCCGTTGAGACAAAATGTTTGTCTCAATTGATCTGATCAAAGCACACTATGTGGCTGATTCTCAACAGTAGGCCACGTGAGCTCCTGGGTAGCAGCGGCACTCCTCTCGCTACTGTACAGGAAGTTCAGATGGAAGCTTTAATAACGACTGAAGACTCCACTTCCAAAGAGAGGCTGTCAACGAAAATGAGATGATGCTTCTCCCTATTGAAACAACTACAACTGTACAGTCAACAAGTACAGAAATTTCAATTCGAAAAATGGACGACGCCTATGTCAACATGCCTCAGATCGAGTCATCTCCCAGTTCTACAAAACCTGCTGAGCTGCCAAGAATAGACCGGATGGCGTCTGGCTACTTCGTGCATTATGACGATTTTTAATCAGATCCACGTGAACCTGAGCTACCGACACTTCCTCTTCCTTTCAAGCTTCGAGTTTATACTTTCAGTCTTTGGCTGAAAAAGACTCACTTCGTTGTTCCCTGGATACATCTATGGATTACAATTGGCTTACTTTTCCTGGTATTATGGATTGGTTTGGTAACTGTCTTTTTTTTACTTCTAAATGGACAATATCTCTCAGAATGCCCTGCAGTCCAACATGTGAACTTGGTTCTAAAACCACATGCGTTATCACACCATGAACTAAGAAACTTGTCCCTGGTGAACTGTGTGGGACAGAGTATCATATGATGTATATGGTCCTACTGAAATTTTAAAAATCCATATTTGTTCAAAAATTCTTTATATAATATCATCACTTCTAGTATTTGCTCTGATGATTGGGACATTGAAACTGTGCATAATTTGCTTTCAGATTTAGAGCAATCAGCTGCATTTTCTAATGATGAATTGTATGATGGTACATCTAACTATGGCAAAATGTTCTGTTATCAACATTATGGTCACCATTTTGTACACAAAGCTAGTATCCCACATGCTGTTTACAATTACACCCAATGGGAACACAGCCCAACACCACCTAATGGTAGTTCAAAAACATTTGCAAGGAAGTTTGCATATTTTTCTTGTTTTGCCACATCAGACCCAGCCTCTTATTTCTATAAGCTTGCACCTACACCTTCCATCAATGGTATATCACCCTACCGGTCACGACATCCCAATTCCAATATTATGCAATATTATACAAAGTACTAGGGGAAGGTTATGTGCACGAGTATTGGGAATTACCATTCAGGTTTAGATGCAGGAAAGGAGACACAGCGGTTTTCCTTAGTTGTGCTGACCACGAGGATGCTTTGAGCGGATCCTTAGTTTGCAAGGACATTTCTCTTCATGGAGCATGCAATGCTTCTGTTGCGAACTTGTCTTGTTATCTGAAGGGTTCCCGAGCTGCCGTGATGCGTCCGGTTTTCAAATAAGAGCTATTTGATGCTGATTGATCAAGGTTGCTGTGGAATGGAACCGGGCATTGCTTATCTGGTGACGGTTAATTCCTTAGTCACTTGTTGAACACAAGTACTGTTTCCACCTGCCCGCAAAATTAGGGAGGCAACACTGTGGCCTTTGATAAATGTTTCCAACATATGCTTTGATTCCCTTAGCAGACTAAAAGCCATGCTTTTTCAACAGGATGTGGCCTTAACTTCGACCAAAGAAACGTTTGATCTCCAGGTTGCAAGGTCCTCATCTGAGATACAGACACTATTCCACACTAACTTCCAGCTGCATTTGTGGGAATTAGTCCATCGTATCTTTAACATTTCTGATACAAGGGGAATAGTGCACTTTTTTAAATGTATCAGCTCTGGACTGGTTAGCACCTTTCAGACAATCTTCGGAGTTATTTTATCATTTATACACTCTGTGCTGGAAAACATTTTTGGAGGGCTCCCGCTTGTCCTGCTAATTTTGGCAGGAATCCTGATTTGAATTTTTCTTGTCCGAAAAAGGTCGTCCCAGTTCGATTCAGAATGGAGACAGCACTGCTTGTGCTTCAATGCCGTGAGCGCATGGTTCACACGTTTGGCACACTTTGACTTCGAGAACTGAATGAGCACTGGTTCTTGTCTTTCAGGCCTGTTTGGCTTAACTGCATACAACCTGTATTCTACTACCGGGTTTGTGCCCACAAATGCGTTTCGGGCATATGCCTAGGATCTCAATTAGTTGCGTCATTGAACATTGATGTACTGCTGGACCCGTGAACGGCCCATGGGTATTGTTGTCCCCAGCGTCTTCCATTGCTGATGAATGCATTTCTTGAGCCACCCTGGGATGCATAGTTTCCTAGTGATTTGGACAACGGCTCTACGATACGCATGCAGGATGCATTCCCTCCCTCAGCGGCTGCTGTGGGAACTGGAGGGAATCACCTTTGCTTCATACATCTGCTTTGAGGTGAGCCTCTGGGATCATCGTCTCCGGTTATGGGCAACAGCAATGTGGCATCTGCCACTCAGAACACATGAAATAATTGCCCTTTTCCGTGTGGGAACAATTCAGCTTGTTTTTTTAAAAACAAATGTATCCAAAACAGTTTTATTTTATTTTTCCAGCCACCATGGCTTTCGGAGTGCTTAGGATTTCAAACAAGTATAATCAGTTTAGGCTTTTAACAGTACATTCCCTTTTAAGGCTTTTTAGGAATATTTTAAAGGGAAGCTTGCTTTTAGACGATTTTAGAAGGAACATTTTAACCTTTTATTCCATTTATGGTATGCTTTTAAATAGCTTTTATATATCAACCCTTAGTATGAGAAGTGGGCGTTAAATTCCGGAGTTAGGCCCTTGTAGTGAAGCAGCTTATTTCTTACATTACCCTAGAAAATAACATTTCAGCTGTGAACGTTTGCACACATTTGCATGCACGACAATGCTGGATTTGTTTCTCTGAAACTACTTTGTTTACACATCCAGCTTCACAAAACATTATCATGACGCCTTGAACATCATGTACTAGGCCTTTCTACACAATGGGTACAAAAGACGTCCTATCTTCATCCACGAGGCGACAACGCTTTCTACATATCCATAACTTCACTAATCTAATGCGCACATCACAAGGCCTCCTTTTAATATAAATAATAGGCATCCCGATAGGTTGGTAGAGGAGGTACTTCGGCTGACACTGAGGGTCCTTTCATGCTGAGAATTCACCAAGCACCGGTCTGACATTCCATGCGGGGTGTCTAACTTGAGACCAAGACGTGGTCCTTCACTCTCTCCCATTAGGTAATGGGGTTGGACCGTCCCTTGGGGTGATTCTTGGCTCTACACCTACACACACTCTAGGTGCACTTATAGTAGGGTTTGCATAGTAGGAGTATGCTTGATTACTGTCTTATTTATATGCATGCACATATACAATGATTTTAGCACCATGGCAGAACTATATCCAATATTTACGCTCTTGGTGCTTGCAATCACATGTATCTGCTTCTGTTTACTAAACATTGCAGCACACATATTTTATGCAAGAATAACGTTGGTTCAATAAATATTATTGAAATCGTCCCCCTGTGTATTCTCTGTATATTTCTCTGCGAATAAGTGAGCACGAGTGACTGAGCGAAAGGTTCTGTACTGTTTCATCCACCCAGCTACTGCTGTCATATAGTTGTCAAATTTGGCTATGGTAGCATCTGTGGGTCTCATTTATGAGGCCCTACCGGCACGTCACTTTTTTGATGTTCCGGTGCCGCAATGTGCCCCTGGCATATTCAAAAGGCCACGTAAAGCCACGTTACGTGGCTTTTCATGGCCTTATAAATATGTGCCCCTTTGGCACAGAAAACTGAGTGAAAGGGGCATTGTAAAGGTGTTGCTAGGGGCATTTACAGGCACATCCATGACTTTTTGACACTGCCCCAGATGTATGAGAAATCGTAAGTCTGAGGCAGGGCCAAAAACGTACGCCTCCCAAGCGGGAGGTAAGGGAGGCGTAAGGGAGGCGTAAGGGAGGTAAGGGAGGCGTAAGGGAGGCGTAAGGGAGGTAAGGGAGGCGTAAGGGAGGCGTAAGGGAGGTAAGGGAGGCATAAGGGAGGCGTAAGGGAGGTAAGGGAGGCGTAAGGGAGGCGTAAGGGAGGTGTAAGGGAGGTAAGGGAGGCGGTCTGCAGCACACATAGAAAGAGGAAAAAGCCTCTTATGATTGTTTTTGTGCAGGAAGGTTTCCCTTCCTGCACAAAAATTATCATCCTAGCATCGCAGGCACCCTTGCACCATGGTGCAAAGGTGTCTGCATTGGTGCACAGCATCCCATTGTGCACTGGCGCAGGGCAAAAGGACAGGAATGCACCGTAGCTAATAGATACAGCGCATTCCTGCCCTTTTCTTTTACTTGCTGCACTGACCTACAGCAAAAAACCCATAAATGAGGCCCTGTGCCTTTAGGAATCAACATGATTAACTGGATGTCGTCGGCATATGACACTGCTTGTAGCCCCAAAGAGCGTATGATTATGGCCATTGGGGAGATGTAGATATTAAATAGCGTGGGGCTCAAAGATGAGCCCTATGCCACACAACATAAAAGGCCGAAGGGGTCAGATTGAAACTGATTCACAGACACCCTTTGAGATCTGTCCTAATGAAATGAGGACAGCAGTTTAGAGCCCTATCTGTGATACCCAGTTCCTGTAAGCGCTTGATCAGCAGGGATGGGAGATGGTATTGAAGGCTGTGGACAGATCCAACAAGATTAGAGCCGTGGCCTGCCCTGCATTCACTAAGCATCTGATACTATTCATAGCAGATAACAAAGCTGTTTCTGTTCCGTGATTTTTCCAGAACACTAACTGTTATTCGTCCAACAGACTCTGGGGCATATCATCAACAACCGGCGCTAATCATCGCTAAGCGCACTTAGCGCTAGGATAATTATCGCGGCTATCGCTTGTTTTTATCGCGGAAATAGCGCGCTATCAGCGACGCTTATCTCCAGAGCGATAAAAATAACCGAGTTAGCTGCCAAATGTGCAATTATCGCTGGGATTCCAGCGATAATCGCACAACGTTTGGCGTTACGTTGTTGATAGGGCAGGGCATACTTAACCATGATATCCACCTTCCATTGGATATCATGGCTAAGTCAAACTAAAAGCAGGTGTAAGGAAAGTAGCGATAACCGCGGTTAGCGCTACTTTTCTTATCGCTATGCTTGTTAGCGTGCCCATTGATAATTGGAGAAATGTTGGTTAGCTGACATTTCTCCAGTTATTTTGGGAAGGAACGCTCACTTTGCATCTCATTAGAGATGCAAAGGAGGCGTAGGGAAAAGGGTGCTAACATGCGATTATGCATGTTAGCACCCTCTTGTTAATAGGGCGAAAACATTATCTCCGCTTTTCTGGCTTTTAAAGCCAAAAGAGCGGAGATAAGGCCCTTGATGATATGCCCCCTAGTTCCTCCACATAAGCCATCAAGTGGCTGTTAAGATGTTTCTCCAATATCTTGGTTGGGAGTAGGAGTAGAGGAATAGGAGGATAGTTTTTAAGGTAATTTGGGTCTAGATTGGGCTTCTGTATTAATTGATTTAAATAATGTATTAAATACCTTTGAAAAATAAATTAAGATAACATTTAACTGGTATATATTTTTTTAGGGGAATAATGTGAGATCGTGTTTATTACATTGAGAAAATAAAATGTATATGATTAAAATTCATAACCAATTCATGTTTTTATGTAATTAATTTATAAATAAATGTAATATTCACATTAGTGCACAATGTAATGCAATGTAATAGGTTATTGGCCTTGATGGAGAGTTTGGGCCCGATTCACAAAGACGGACTTGCACTTTTGTGTGGGTTTGGAATTCACGGAGTCTAATTTGTCGGTGGAGTTGTGACTGCACGGGAGCTTCACACATCAAAGATAGGCCCGTTGTATCTTCTTGTGCGTGGGTGGAACCCTGCCGGAAGTACTTACAGTACAGAGAGAGGAAGAGCAGCTGGAGCCCTGCCCGAAGTACTAACAGTACAGAGAGAGGAAGAGCAGCTGGAGCCCTGCCGGAAGTACTTACAGTACAGAGAGAGGAAGAGCAGCTGGAGCCCTGCCGGAAGTACTTACAGTACAGAGAGAGGAAGAGCAGCTGGAGCCCTGCCGGAAGTACTTACAGTACAGAGAGAGGAAGAGCAGCTGGAGCCCTGCCGGAAGTACTTACAGTACAGAGAGAGGAAGAGCAGCTGGAGCTCCTGCCGGAAGTACTTACAGTACAGAGAGAGGAAGAGCAGCTGGAGCTCCTGCCGGAAGTACTTACAGTACAGAGAGAGGAAGAGCAGCTGGAGCCTCTGGCGGAAGTACTTACAGTACAGAGAGAGGAAGAGCAGCTGGAGCCCTGCCGGAAGTACTTACAGTACAGAGAGAGGAAGAGCAGCTGGAGCCCTGCCGGAAGTACTTACAGTACAGAGAGAGGAAGAGCAGCTGGAGCCCTGCCGGAAGTACTTACAGTACAGAGAGAGGAAGAGCAGCTGGAGCCCTGCCGGAAGTACTTACAGTACAGAGAGAGGAAGAGCAGCTGGAGCCCTGCCGGAAGTACTTACAGTACAGAGAGAGAAGAGCAGCTGGAGCCCTGCCCGAAGTACTAACAGTACAGAGAGAGGAAGAGCAGCTGGAGCCCTGCCGGAAGTACTTACAGTACAGAGAGAGGAAGAGCAGCTGGAGCCCTGCCCGAAGTACTAACAGTACAGAGAGAGGAAGAGCAGCTGGAGCCCTGCCGGAAGTACTTACAGTACAGAGAGAGGAAGAGCAGCTGGAGCCCTGCCGGAAGTACTTACAGTACAGAGAGAGGAAGAGCAGCTGGAGCCCTGCCGGAAGTACTTACAGTACAGAGAGAGGAAGAGCAGCTGGAGCCCTGCCGGAAGTACTTACAGTACAGAGAGAGGAAGAGCAGCTGGAGAGTACAGAGAGAGGAAGAGCAGCTGGAGCCCTGCCGGAAGTACTAACAGTACAGAGAGAGGAAGAGGAAGCGATATGGGGAACCTGTGTACTCTATGGATGCTGAGGCAGTGACTATGGAAAATTGCTTATAAGAGGAACAATCCAATCCACAACTGGGCGTGTCTATCCATGGGACAGGGGGGTGACCACAGATTAAAATGTAAATTATCATGTAATCCTAGCTAGTAGATTGTCTTTCTTTTTTTGAATCACAGAAGGCAACAGAGAAAATGTGCGGTGATTGGGACAGCCTCAATTATGGCATCAAACATACAGCCAAAAAACAGCCCTCTGAAGGATATTTCAGACTGCAGATTCCTAACCCTAGAATAGTCCCCAGCTGACAGTCTGAATACAGAAGCTTTCCCTAGCAGTGCTCCTCAGGGCCTCTTCACATTGAATCCATACCTCCCCGGAAGTGAATGGAGCAGACCCACATCTAAGCACATCCCCTGTGTGCTGATGTCTGTTCCTTTCTTTCTGCACCTTCTGTGGAGGATCCCAGTTTTGTTGGTCCTTCGATGACTCCTAAAACCGCAAGAATCCACTTTGCTAGGGATCATTCTTCACTCCTAAGACTATAGGTTTCAAACCACGACTGTAAAAAACACACATGTAAGTTACTCATGGCGTTTGCATGCATATCTTTTCAAGTGTCAATGCAATGGTTGAAGCCTTACCTTCAGAAACAGTTTTCTTGGAGGTATTTCAGTGCTTTATTACCTCAGGGGAGATTAGTTCAGATGTATGTCTTTTACATTGTCAGTCGCTTCAGATGCTTTTAATTTGCTGACCTCCTCAAAATCCCTAAACACCATCAATCTCTGCCCCTTAAAAACCCTCACAACAACTAAACTACACCCACCTCTGAACTCTAAAAACCCTTTCTTCCCTTATACTTCACCTATCCCTGAACTGTAAAACTCCTCACTACTCCTAAACTACACCCATTCCTGTACCCTAAAAACCCCTTTCTATGCCTAAACTCCTTCCATTCCTGACTAATTAAAACCTCCTCACTACATGTAAACTCCACCCATCCCTAACCCTTAAAGCCCCCTCACTGCCCTTAAACAGCACCCATCCATGACTCCTAAAAACCTCCTAACACTCTTAACCTCTACCCATTCCTGAACACTAAGAACCCCTTTCTACATTTCAACTATCGCTGAATCCCTAAAAGCCCTCACCACCCTATACTTCACCCAATCCTGAAACCTAAACATCTTCGCCACCCTAACCTCTACATATAACTGATCCTTAAAAACCCTCACCAGCCCTAAACTCTGCAAATCCATGACCCATAAAACCCCTCAACACCCCTGCACTCCACTGATCCCTAAACTAAAAAACACCTCACACCCCTAAACACCATCACATGCGTGAACCCTGAAACCCCTCACCACCCCTTAACTCCACCAGTCCCTGATACCTAAAAACAAAGGCCCGATTCACAAAAGTAATCTGAGACAAAATCCTCACTTTATGACTTTCGGTATTCAGAAAAGGCATGTAGTTGTAGTAAAGTTAGGAATCCTAACTTTACTACTACTAAATACCTTTTGTGAATACCGAAAGTCGTAAAGTTAGAATTTTGTCTCAGATTACTTTTGTGAATCGGGCTCATCGCCTCACAGCACTTAATGCCACCCATCACTGAACCCTAAAAACTCCTTTCAATGCATGAACTCCACCCATTCCTGACCCCTAAAACCTGTTATCATCTCTAAATATTACTCATCCCTGAACCCAAGAACCCCTCACTAGTCCTAAGCTACACCCAAGTTTAACATGATTTGAGATTTTTTTCTTCAATTTCTTTCCTTTAAAATATTTCCAATAAATTTATAGTTTTTGGTATTTACTTAAAATTGTCTTTTCTTAAATTCCATGATTTGGTTTCCTCCGATGTGGTATCTCAGTTTTTGTTTTTCCGTTAGTTCACATATATCACTCCTCACTTGGTCTATCTGAGCCCTGAATTTCCAAGGTCATAGGTGATGTCACAGCAGATCAAAACCTTTAAGGAGCCAATGTTGCAGTTATTTGGGACTCTTGTTGGGTTCTCTGGTATGCCTTTGGGCTCCAAGTTAATTTTTGCATAATTTTGTGAATTTCATGTTACACTTGTTATCCGAAATACCCAAAATGATGTCATTACCTAACTACATGTAATTGCACACTATTCGCTGTAAAAAATTACAGCGAATGCAGAGGAACAACAGAATGTGAGTGCAAATATTGATGCGAAGATGCATTTCCCAGTAAAATATAGCATAAAAGTGTAATTTGGTGCAATTTTGCAAACATATTGCGTAAGAGCAAATTGTGGAAATTTCACACACCCGACATTGTACGTATTACAGGTTTTCCATCCCAATACCATGAGCTGTGTCAGTCACTCCCTCTTCGATGCTGGTATTGACGCTTCCAGAGGGTGGTGCAATGCTAGTTCAGATTTCATGAGTGATGTAATATGTGAGCTCAAAAGCAGTGCATGGCCGGACGAAGGTTATAGGTTGCTCAATAAACTATAACTTGTGAATTTCAATGTTTTTTATGTTATTAATTGTCAGTTTTGTATCTCATTTCAAAACCTAACTATGATGCCAGTTTAACTTTTGGTTTTATCAGTGAATGTATGTATGTATTTATGTAAGCTAAGATCTTATTACCATACCTAACTATAACATGAATTTAACTTTAGTTTTTTCCAGTGACTTTCATTGGGTTGTTGGATCTCATTCAAACTTGAGCAGACACCCAACTCTGGGGCTGATTACGAAGTCGGAGGGACCGCAACAAACTGACCGTCAGTTGCGGTCCGCCTGACATCTGCCCCTGCGGTCTGCCCACCGCATTATGATGCAGCAGGTGGAGGCATCGGATGGAGGGACTGCCCGCTGTTGTTCCGATGGGCTCCTTGAGCTCGTCGGAGCATCGGAAATGCTCAAGATCCCATAATGATGGCAGAGCCATCCTCGGCTCCGCCGTTGGGATTATGATTTAATTTTCCAACAGCCTTCCCATGACAGTCTTTCTGACATGGAGAGGCTGTCAGAAAATGTACAGTGTACATTTCAAAAGCATTCATCAATTCGCATTAAAACACCATTTACCTTACTCACAACTCAACAGACTCAAAAGAATTGTTTCTGATCCATCGGAATTATCCAACACCATTGATCAATTCTCAACAAGATTCAAACAACGTGGATATCCAAGAAATCTCATTGAAGAATCTGTACATTGCGTTTCTAAACTTGACAGGCAACAATTGTTGACCAAAACCAAGTCAACAAAAGACAACGCAATGGTATGCGTATTAAAATATTCCACTAAAGCACACAAAATCAAATCCATTATCAACAAGCATGGGTAAATGATCCAAAATGAACCAGATCTAATGAATTTATATCAACAAAAACCTATGTTCGCCTTTAAACGTTCCAAAAATTTGAAAGTACTATTGTCAAGTAGCAAAAGCCCAGACAAAGCCGAACAGAGGGATGCAAAGATGTGCAAACTGCATTCATTACAATAATGTGATCATTGGTAATGATCTAACCCATCCAACTAAAGGTAACACAATAAAACTACAACACTCAAGTACCTGCAACACTAAAAAGTGGATTTATGCCTTGAAATGTCTTTGCCGCAAATTGTAAGTGGGCAAAACTGAGCCCAAGATTAAAAGCCGAATCACCAAACACAAAAGTAATATCAGAAACCATAATAAAAATTCAACGGTAGCTATGCATTGGCTCCAAGCTGAACAAAATATAGCGCAACTATGGTTTGCCATCTTAGAAGCAACGACATTGAGACCTGATATGGATCCTCATAAACAACTCGCAAAATGGGAATTTTTCTGGATTAAAAAATTGGATTCCATGCAGCCGATTGGGATGAACGACAGATTGGAATATGCGTGCTTCCTATGAGAAGCAGATTCCTGTTTAGCAGGATATATGTCAGTAACCTTGGGATTTCAGCTGTTTTGGCTATTTACCACTATCATATTTTTCAAATTGTACTTTTTATGTTGTTTATTTTTAGTGATGTAAACCATGTGTTTACTGTTCATTTATATATATTTTGCACCATTGTGCATGTGTCACCCTTTCAATCTTCACCGTTGCACAGGGCTTCTTTAAATGTCATGTTTTGCACTTTGCAGTGCATATACCTTTAAGAATAACTCAGCAGGCATACCTTTAAGAGTAACTCAGCAGGCATACCTTTAACAATATCTCAGGAGGCATACCTTTAATAATATCTCAGCAGGCATACCTTTAAGAATATCTCAGGAGGCATACCTTTAAGAATATCTCAGCAGGCATACCTTTAAGAATATCTCAGCAGGCATACCTTCAAGAATATCTCAGGAGGCATACCTTTAACAATATCTCAGGAGGCATACCTTTAAGAATATCTCAGCAGGCATACCTTCAAGAATATCTCAGGAGGCATACCTTTAAGAATATCTCAGCAGGCATACCTTCAAGAATATCTCAGGAGGCATACCTTTAAGAATATCTCAGCAGGCATACCTTCAAGAATATCTCAGGAGGCATACCTTTAACAATATCTCAGCAGGCATACCTTCAAGAATATCTCAGCAGGCATACCTTTAACAATATCTCAGGAGGCATACCTTTAAGAATATCTCAGCAGGCATACCTTCAAGAATATCTCAGGAAGCATACCTTTAAGAATATCTCAGCAGGCATACCTTCAAGAATATCTCAGCAGGCATACCTTTAAGAATATCTCAGCAGGCATACCTTCTCAGCAGGCATGCCAATACGCTCCGCAAGTCGTATGCATACCGTTCACCTACACATAGCGGTCCTGCATGATTCGCCATTAGCAGCACTTGTTGAGGAGACGTGCGGTGTGATTTAACTTTTGATGTGAGTAGCTACTCCTACGCGCATCTTTCATGCAGGGTGCACTTGGGGCTGTACCGGATTTAAAACCATAGGCGGCCGTAGCGGGTCTGAGCACGTTTTAGTTTTAACAGCTTTGTCATATGTTTATTTTACTCTGTCAATGGAAAGCGCGTCCTTCTATCCGTGCGCGCAGTTTCTGTCTACTATTGAGCACGTTTTTGTTTCCTTGAGTTACGCATCGCACGTTTGTGTTTCTTATGTCTGCACACATGGTTTTATTTCGGATCGGTGCTGGTGCATGCACACAGTCTACCCTTGAAGAGGACTGGGTTCGCTCGGTTTCTGTTTGCAAATTTACAAACATGCCTCTTTATTTTTCACGCGGGTGACACTCTTTGTTCTATCACATACATTGTCTCCTTTGTAGATTATGAGGACTGCATTGAGCTGACCATAGCATTTATTATTTGTTTACAGATTTTTTCATTCAAATTCCCCTGAAGAAGGGTCTATGACCCGAAATGCATTGGGTAGGATTTTGGGTCTAGTCTTTTTTTAAACAGAAGGACACCGTGAGTCATGCACAAACTATTCCAAATCTCTAATTACCGCAGATATATGAATCGCATTAGTCAATGAAGAGATTGGTGTGAATACATTTGGAAACAGAGTATTTAAGTTTGAGAAGATTATGAATTCATTCATGATGATTTGATAAACAAACATATGTGTTTTTAAGTGAAGAGACCGGAGTCAGAGGGCAGGCATCCGCCTCTGACAAGCTGATCTCAGTACTGGTGGTAAGGGCCTATGCATGGTGGTAAGGGCCTATGCATGGTGGTAAGGGCCTATGCATGGTGGTAAGGGCCTATGCATGGTGGTAAGGGCCTATGCATGGTGGTAAGGGCCTATGCATGGTGGTAAGGGCCTATGCATGGTGGTAAGTGTAATGGTTAGCATTCCCGTTGTTTTACTTTGCTGCCCAGAACTCTGTCCACATCATCCGCAGGCCAGGCGTGGCCTGCGGGGTTAAATAAAAGGGGAGAACCCGCACGTGGGTTATCTCCCGGCACCAGATATCTATGGGTATGTGTCCTTTTAGCTATAGCCCCTATATAAGCATTTATAAGGCCTTCCCGCATCAGAGCGCTCAGGAGGTCACCACATTGGCGACAAGGGGGCCGTGACCCACCTGTGCAACTGGCCGGCCCTGTCTGGTCCCACCACTGAAGTGCGCGATGTCCGCCGTGCTGTGAAGGCACGACCGCTGCCTCGCGAAGCACATCGAAGGGGCGGTGTCGGAGCCCCTCGGGGGAGTGCTGTCCCACTGTGGTGCCCCAGGTGTCCTGTGTGCTCCAAGGAGGCGCCCCGTAGTCACCCAGCGCCTGGCCTCTCATCCGGCGAGCTGCCCTGATCCGCAATACTGCTGCACTGCTCCCACGGCAAGCACGGTCTCCACGTAGGAGGCACTCCTCAGTGCGACGACTGCCCTGCCCCAAGAGGCACCAACGAGCCCCTGCCAGGCGTGCACGCGTGAGCAGCATGTCCTGCACCGGTGGAAATGCCTGAAGAGAGTTCGTAGGCCCCAGGAAGCATGGGGTGCTACCGGCAGGAGCCAGTGACCTGGAGGTCCTGGATGAGACTGTGCAGAGGAGGAATGATAATGATAAAACACCCGGAAGTTCACAGTGCACAAGCATAAAACTACAGAGAGGAAAAAAAAAAAACAACAAGGAATAACAGCAGTATAAATAAGTAAAACAAAGGGAGCACTGCCAAGTACGGTGGCTACAAGGGGAAGGAAGGCAGAAGCAACACTTACAGCATACCAGGAGTGACACACAAAGTACAGTAACACTGTGAGGGCAGTGAGAAGGCACAGCACACCAGGAAAAGAGACAGTAGGGGGGCGCAACAAACAAAAAGGACACCAGCAAAAAGAGTCAAGACACACGCCACTACACAGACAAGAACAGAAGGGAAAAGGAAAGGCACCCACCCACAGACAACATGGCTGATGACAAACAAGTGCAGGCACCACAAAGAATCCCAGTACAACACACACTTACTGGGGTACTACCACCTTTCAGTGAACTGGAAGACCCGGCCACTGCATCCCCGTGATGGAAAATCTGGATAGAACGCCTGAATAACTATTTCGTAGCCACCTGGGAGACTGACGGAGCAGTGAAAAGGTCGTTACTCTTCCACTATGCGGGGAATGAAATATTCAAGCTATTCAAACACCTGCCAAATACAGGCATTGCCGCGGACTACGACGCTGCCATAGCGGCATTAAATGCGCATTTCGACCTCCAACTTGATCCCGATTTTGAACGTTTTAAGTTACGCCAGGCCCGCCAATGGGAAGGAGAGTCGATTGATGCATTCTACGCTTGCCTGCGTGAACTGGCCAGTACCTGCACGGAGGATGATCAATCCAAGGAGATAAAGGCCCAGATCATCCAAGGGTGCAGAGACAAGACAATCAAAGGCCTCATCCTGCGCCAGCCAAATATCACACTGGAAGACATACTCATATTGGCCAGGACCCATGACTTATCAGCAGCTAGGGCCAACAAAATGGATGAAGCCCTCACAAAGCCTCAAGGACGACCAGAGACCATCAAAACGGAGCGGGCTGAAGCCCTCCTAACAAGACCACGAAGTGACAAACCCAGGAAAACAAGGTCTGAAGCATCCAAGACAAGATGTCGGTACTGTGGACACGAGCCACATGCAGCGAAAGACTGCCCCGCGCAAGGCAAGACCTGCGCTAATTGTGGGATCCCCAATCACTTTACAGCAGTGTGCCGGAGGCAGAATCGAGGCCGAGACGCCCGAGGACAAAAACCACCATCACTGGCAGTACGACAACTGTCCCTCATTGACTCTGCACCACAGGAGGAACCACAAAGGACGAGCCGAAGGTATCAAAGGCCAGAAGATTCATTCATGGAGGAGGATGAGGTGGAAACATACCTGATCTTGTTCACAAGAGAGCTCAAATGTCGCAGAAGACCGCAACCTACCTGCACAGTTAAAATCGCAGGAACGGAAGTGAAGACGATCATCGATACAGGGGCGTCTGTAAACATGATGGGCCTCCAGCAGTACCTGTGCCTCCGACCTCAACCGCCAATCACCTCGTCCCGGACCAAGATATTTGCCTACGGGAGCCAAACTCCTTTGCCACTGAGAGGAAAAATATCTGTCCCAATCAGGTCAAACGACCAGGAGGTCACGACCATTATCCACATCATAGATCGGGAGGCGGATACTCTAATCAGCAGTCACACGGCAGAAGACCTGGGCCTGGTGTCTTTTGCTAGGAGTATCCGGTTGAACAGCGATCCCGGGACCACGAAGACGATCTGGCGTACTCGCGCAGATCCTATCACAGCTGATTGTGCCGTAAGTGATCAACATTTGACCATTAGGTGGCATTACAGGAAGTGTGGAACACATATCAGTTTGCCATACGTGGCTATTATCTATTACGGTCATTGTGGACCACGGAAATTAAAAGGCACAATTGGATACTTAAGAACGGAGACTTACCCACAGAAAAAGAGAAAGAATCACACTACACCAATGTGGATTATTTATGACCTACCGGGTCGGAATTATCACCGGTGTTAAGGTCTGCGATCCACCTTGCCTCTTTACAGCCCTGAAGAAGTCACATGTTTTACAACCCACTGACGAAACACGTGTTTTTCTGGCTTGTTGAGCACCAACATTAAAAAGTGAACAAGATAAACCAGAAAGGACAAGAGTGTCTTCATCTTTGACCAACTGCAATTGTGTTGTACTGTTTTTGTACTTGAGTGCGTGTGCAAAGGACCTGTTTTGTCTTTTGCTAGGAGTGTCCAAACACATCAAGTGGACGAAATACTCGACCAATTCCCGGAACTCTTCCAAGGGCTTGGCCGCATCAAATGTGATCCTATCGGGCTGCACATGGACAAGTCCGTCACCCCTGTTGTGCTGCGACACCGGAGAGTCCCTTTTCACCTGAGGCCCTTGGTGAAAAAAGAGCTGGAGAATCTGAAAAAGCTGGGTGTAATTGAAAAGGTCTCGGGACCGATGCCCTGGGTGTCCCCGATGGTGATCGCGGAAAAGCCAAAGCAGCCAGGTGCCATATGCCTCTGCATCGATATGAGATTGCCCAACCGGGCCATTAAAAGATTGCGTCACATTACACCAACTATGGATGACATAATTGCGGATGTCAATGGGTCAAGGTGGTTTTCTAAAATTGACCTGAACGCAGGGTACCACCAACTGCCATTAGCGGATGAAAGCCGCTACATTACAACGTTTAGTACCCACCTAGGGCTACGTCATTACAAACGACTGAACTTTGGGATATCATCCGCTGCGGAAGTTTTCCAGAACACAATCCGCGAGATGCTGTCCGGGCTGCCAGGGGTGATAAACGTCAGCGATGACATCTTGATCCACTCTGCCACCGACGCTGACCATCACAAACACCTGAGGAGCACGTTGCGTCACCTCAGTGAACATGGTGCGACACTCCACCGGGAGAAGTGTCTCTTCTTCAAACCATCTCTAGAATTTTTCGGAGACGTGTTTAGCCAGGAAGGTATCCAAGTGGACCAGAAGAAGTCGCAGGCCATTCAAAATGCTCCAGCACCAACTACACCCACCGAAGTGAGAAGTTTCCTTGGCATGGCCACCTACTGTGGGAGGTTTATCCCTGATCTGGCAACCCGTGCCGAGCCGCTGAGGGCCCTAATGAAAACAGATGTCAAATGGCAGTGGGGACCACGGGAAGTGGAAGCTATTCAGAGCATCAAGTATGCGCTACTAGGAGAATCCACCCTCGCCTACTTTGACCCGGCGAAGCGAACAGAGCTTCTGGTGGAAGCCAGTCCAGTGGGCTGGGAGCGGTGCTTGCCCAGGAACAGGAGCCAGGTCGATGGGCGGCCTTATCGTTTGCCAGCAAGTCATTGACCCCCACTGAAGCAAGGTACGCCCAGATCGAGCGAGAGGCGCTTGCCATAAAATGGGCCTGCAACCTTTTCCATCTATACCTGACAGGCAAGCCATTTACCGTAGTAACCGACCACCAGCCCCTGGTCTCCCTCTTCAAGGGGTCCGTCCCTCATCCACCTCCCCGGATTGAGCGATGGGCTGTACAACTTCAGCCTTACCAGATGGACGTAGTGTATAGACCAGGGGCAAAGAACCCTGCTGATTTTCTCTCCCGACACCCAGCACCAGCAGAAGAGGGGGACGGTCTTGAAGAATCGGAACAGTACATAAAAATGATCTCAGCAGTGGCGTGCCCCCAGGCGATGACGCTGGAGGAAATCAAGGAAGCCGCTGAGCAAGACACCATATACACCCGGACTCTACAAGCAGTCCAAGAAGGGTCGTGGAGAAACTACCTTCAACAGACCAATGCCTGGGCACCGGAAGACCGAGACGAGTTGACCAAGATATGGAGAGTGAGGAGTGAGTTGAGTGCCAAGGCAGATGGAATACTCCTGAGAGGCTCGAGGCTGGTGATACCACAAACACTGAGGCACCGAGCGACTCAACTGGCCCACGGAGGCCACCAAAGCGTGACCAAAATGAAGGCGAGGATGAGAGAAAAGGTCTCATTTCCAGAACTCGAAGCAATGGTTGAAGACCTAGTGCGCCATTGCCAGGCCTGCCAGATGACCAGTGCTCCCGAGAGACCGACCCCAGTGATCACCGAAGAGGCCTGCACTCTCCCCTGGTCGAAAGTGAGCATAGGCTTCGGGAGTTTCCCCGGAGGGAAATACACACTCGTCCTCGTAGATGCATTCTCAAAGTATCCCATAGTAGAACTGGTCACGTCGACCGCTTTCGTCCACGTGGCTCCGATCTTGGAGAAAGTGTTCGCAACATTTGGGTTTCCACTTGAGATCCGGAGCGTCAATGGCCCCCGTTCAACGGGGCTGAGTTTGCCACTTTCCTCCGTCAGCGAGGAGTCCATCACCGCCGTGTCATGCCTCAATGGCCCCAGGCAAATGGAGATGTAGAGGTTTCATGAGGACTTTAAATAAAATGCTACGCATTGAAAGTGTGGAACAAGCAGACCCGGAGCGGCGTCTTCACGAGTTCCTCAGGGAATATCGGAGTGCACCACACTACGGAGTCCATGGTCCCTTATGTTCAAAGGCCCACAGAGAGACCCCGATACCCATGTGTCCCGGGTGGACACCTCAGCCTCTGGACGTCCAGGGAACCCAAGCGAGGCGAGAAGGACAAAACCACCGGGCAAATGTTCGACGCCATGCCACCCCTCGGTCACTCTGACCAGGGGCCACAGTCATACTCAAAGATGCCGGCCCGGGGGCAATTTCCGGACCATCCATGAACCAGGCACCTGGACGGTCGTCGCGAACCATGGAACCATAGTGACTGCCCAAAAAGGGAGCGAGAAAATCTCGCGCAACATCTCCTGGTTCAAAGAGGTTCCGACGGAGCCATCGGGATCTGGCCCTCAGCCCCCGCTGACCCCGAGCCGAAACATCTAGAGCCGAGGAGAAGACAGGGACAATACACCAGAACCTGGCCCCCAAGGCACACTAAATCCCGGTTTACCTCCAAGCCAGCCAACGCCCAGTGAACCACCACTACGAAGCCAACCACATCGCTACAGTCTACGGCCCAATCCTCACCCTAGCCGACGTCTCCAGGATTTTGCGTGTTAAGACTGTAGAGACTGGTGTAACCGGATTGTGTATGTTTACCGGACTGTTTCAGAAGTTTTGTTTCAAGAACCAATTTGGAGAGGGATGTAATCGTTAGCATTCCCGTTGTTTTACTTTGCTGCCCAGAACTCTGTCCACGTCATCCGATGGCCAGGCATGGCCTGCGGGGTTAAATAAAAGGAGAGGACCCGCATGTGGGTTATCTCCCGGCACCAGATATCTATGTGTATGTGTCCTTTTAGCTATAGCCCCTATAAAAGCATTTTTAAGGCATTACCACATCAGAGCGCTCAGGAGGTCACCACAGTAAGGGCCTATGCATGGTGGTAAGGGTATATGCATAGTGGTAAGGGCCTATGCATGGTGGTAAGGGCATATGCATGGTGGTAAGGGCCTATGCATGGTGGTAAAGGCATATACATGGTGGTAAGGGCCTATGCATGGTGGTAAGGGCATATGCATGGTGGTAAGGGCCTATGCATGGTGGTAAGGGCATATGCATGGTGGTAATGGCCTATGCATGGTGGTAAGGGCATATGCATGGTGGTAAGGGCATATGCATGGTGGTAAGGGCCTATGAATGGTGCAAAGGGCATATGCATGGTGGCAAGGGCCTATGCATGGTGGTAAGGGCATATGCATGGTGGTAAGGGCATATACATGGTGGTAAAAGCCTATGCATGGTGGTAAGTGCATAGGCATGGGGGTATGGGCGTTTGCATGGTGGA
The DNA here is from genome assembly GCA_963921515.1 of Calotriton arnoldi. NCBI lineage: Eukaryota > Metazoa > Chordata > Amphibia > Caudata > Salamandridae > Calotriton > Calotriton arnoldi. The sequence continues at coordinate 594,576 of CAWUFW010008562.1, forward strand.
AAAGGGCATATGCATGTTGGTAAGGGCATATGCATGGTGGTAAGGGCATATGCATGGTGGTAAGGGCCTATATATGGTGGTAAGGGCATATGCATGGTGGTAAGGGCATATGCATGGTGGTAAGGGCATATGCATGGAGGTAAGGGCCTATGCATGGTGGTAAGGGCATAGGCATGGGGGCATGGGCGTATGCATGGTGGTAAGGGCCTATGCATGGTGGAAAAGGGCATATGCATGGTGGAAAAGGGCATATGCATGTTGGTAAGGGCATATGCATAGTGGTAAGGACATATGCATGGTGGTAAGGGCATATGCATGGTGGTAAGGGCCTATGCATGGTGGTAAGGGCATATGAATGGTGGTAAGGGCATATGCATGGTGGTATGGGCCTATGCATGGTGGTAAGGGTCTATGCATGGTGTTAAGGGCCTATGCATGGTGGTAAGGGCATATGCATGGTGGTAAGGGCCTATGCATGGTGGTAAGGGCATATGCATGGTGGTAAGGTCATATGGACGGTGGTAAGGGCACATGCATGGTGGTAAGGGCCTATGCATGGTGGTAAGGGCATATGCATGGTGGTAAGGGCCTGTGTATGGTGGTAAGGGCATATGCATGGTGGTATGGGTGTATGTATGGTGGTAAGGGCCTATGCATGTTGGTAAGGGCATATGCATGGTGGTAAGGGCCTATGCATAGTAGTAAGGGCATATGCATGGTGATATGGGTGTATGCAAGGTGGTAAGGGCCTATGCATGGTGGAAAGGGCATATGCATGGTGGTAAGGGCCTATGCATGGTGGTAAGGGAATATGCATGGTGGTAAGGGCCTATGCATGGTGGTAAGGGCATATGCATGGTGGTAAGGGCATCTGCATGGTGGTAAGGGCATATGCATGGTGGTAAGGGCATATGCATAAAGGTATCATGGTGGTAATGGCATATGCATGGTGGTAAGGGCATATGCATGGTGGTTAGGGCATATGCATGGTGGTAAGGGCATATGCATGGTGGTAAGGGCCTATGCATGGTGGGAAGGACATATGCATGGTGGTAAGGGCATATGCATGGTGGTAAGGACATATGCATGGTGGTAAGGGCATATGCATGGTGGTAAGGGCATATGAATGGTGGTAAGGGCATATGCATGGTGGTATGGGCCTATGCACGGTGGTAAGGGCCTATGCATGGTGGTAAGGGCATATGCATGGTGGTAAGGGCATATGCATGGTGGTAAGGACCTATGCATGGTGGTAAGGGCATATGCATGGTGGTAAGGTCATATGGACGGTGGTAAGGGCACATGCATGGTGGTAAGGGCCTATGCATGGTGGTAAGGGCATATGCATGGTGGTAAGGGCCTGTGTATGGTGGTAAGGGCATATGCATGGTGGTATGGGTGTATGTATGGTGGTAAGGGCCTATGCATGTTGGTAAGGGCATATGCATGGTGGTAAGGGCCTATGCATAGTAGTAAGGGCATATGCATGGTGATATGGGTGTATGCAAGGTGGTAAGGGCCTATGCATGGTGGAAAGGGCATATGCATGATGGTAAGGGCCTATGCATGGTGGTAAGGTAATATGCATGGTGGTCAGGGCCTATGCATGGTGGTAATGGCATATGCATGGTGGTAAGGGTACATGCATGGTGGTAAGGGCCTACGCTTGGTGGTATGGGCGTATGCATGGTGGTAAGGGCCTATGCATGGTGCCATGGGCGTATGCATGGTGGTAAGGACCTATGCATGGTGGTAAGGGCATATGCATGGTGGTAAAGGCCTATGCGGGGTGGTAAGGGCATATGCATGGTGGTAAGGGCATTTGGACAGTGGTAAGGGCACATGCATGGTGGTAAGGGCCTATGAATGGTGGTAGGGGCATCTGCATGGTGGTAAAGGCATTTGCATGGTGGTAAGGGCATATGCATAAAGGTATCATGGTGGTAATGGCATATGCATGGTGGTAAGGGCATATGCATGGTGGTAAGGGCCTATGCATGGTGGTAAGGGCATATGCATGGTGGTAAGGGAATATGCATGGTGGTAAGGGCCTATGCATGGTGGTAAGGGCATATGCATGGTGGTAAGGGCCTATGCATGGTGGGAAGGGCATATGCATGGTGGTAAAGGCCTATGCATGGTGGTAAGGGCATATGCATGGTGGTAAGGTCATATGGACGGTGGTAAGGGCATATGCATGGTGGTAACGGCCTATGCATGGTGGTAAGGGCATATGCATGGTGATAAGGGCATATGCATGGTGGTAAGAGCCTATGCATGGTGGTAGGGCCTATGCATGGTGGTATCATGGTGGTAAGGGCATATGCATGGTGGTAAGGGCATATGCATGGTGATAAGGGCATATGCATGGTGGTAAGGGCCTATGCATGGTGGTAGGGCCTATGCATGGTGGTATCATGGTGGTAAGGGCATATGCATGGTGGTAAGGGCATATGCATGGTGGTAAGGGCCTATGCATGGTGGTAAGGGTATATGCATGGTGGTAAGGGCATATACATGGTGGTAAAGGCCTATGCATGCTGGTAAGGGCGTATGGATGGTGGTAAGGGTGATCAGCATCATTAGAGGAAATAGAGAGACCCTTCCACTTTCTCTTTATGACCTGTGGCCTGCCTGAGAAGAGCTGCCTCATTGTCATCGTGAGGTAAGGGGGATTGGGCATGAGGCGGGGGTACGGTTTCAGGGCTTTAAACTTGGGGTGTCTTTCTTTAGGGACTGGGGGTTAAGGGGAGGTTGCGCCGGGGCACTGCTTTAAGGGTCAGGGCAGGGACGGATATTTTTAACAAGGGGTGGAGGCCGAGGCTTCATGCTGAAGTCTAGTTTTATGGCTCAGAGCAGGGTTCGGATATTTTTAACAAGGGCTGGAGGCCAGAGAGGGGTTCACGCTGGGGTCTAGTTTTAGGGCTCAAGGGCAGGGTTTGGGTATTTTTAAAAAGGGTGTGGCGTGGGGGACTGGTTTGAGGACAAAGGGCTGGGATCAGGGAAAATCTTTAGCAGGCATATGCCTTTAACCTACATGTCTTTACAAAAGAAATTCATTGTAAAGACAGGCGTGGTAAAGGTATATTCATTGTAAAAAATGTGTGGTAAAGGCATTCACGTTGTAACACATGCATTTGTTTTTATTCTACAGAGTTTTATATAGTGCAAACTTGACCCGAAGGTATCGGGTATGAGAGCGCTTTACACTAGCACCAGTTGCATTACATGAAGACACATTAGTTTTTTTTTTGTTTGGCATGGGGAGATTAAGTGATTTGCCCAGAATCACGGGCTGTTGCGCGTCCTTGCTGAGACTCGAACCCGGTTCCCCACATTTGAGGTCGACCGCCCTTGCTGTTAGGCCAACTCCTCTCCCCCATTGCATTGCAATGGAATGTGTTGTTCTGTCATACATCCGCCTCTGGCCATGCCCTACTCCCAACCATGCAGTAGCTATCCTACCCCTGCTGTGCGTGGCCTTACCCATGTGCAGTGGGATGTTGGGCTCGGGACTTGGCCTCTTGCCAAGATCTGTGCCTCATCCTATTATGGGCAGCAAAGCTACACCTTTTAAAAATAATTTTGGGTGCTATCGTACCCCACATGAAAGCTTCCAATCCATTGCACTGTGGCTATGTGCAACGTGCAATCTTCCCCAGAGACGTTCGAAAGACTGTGCCACGCCTCTCATGGAAGTACCAAGATCCCTTACGGGAGGGTCTATTCGGGGCCCATGGGAGTAACACAGTACCTGCTGTACCAAAAAAAGATGTTTTTTTTAACCAGTGGGGACATCCCTCTGGGTCCCTCCACTTGCTCCTGAGATTCAGGGTGTCTCTGCCCTGCCCCCTTATGCCCTCTTTAAAAACCATTTTCAGGAAACGTGGACTGAGTCCCTGAGCCCTTCAATGATGCCTGCAACATTTCCTTTAGAATTGCGTCCATCTAATCAAATCGCTCAGTACTGCCGAACCGGCACAGCTGCAGTGATACTGAAGTGGCAGACCTGCGAAAAAGCTCACTCAGCCAATCAGAAGGCTCTATTTGTTTAATTTGCAGTACTGAGGGACTCCTGTGGAGCCACCCACCTAGATATACTTTTAAACTTTTAACCCTCTTATGCCCAACGAGAGCACCTTTTAAATGCTAATTTCTCGAAAATGGCTGAACGGATTTATACCAAATCACAAAAAGTGCACTTTCTACCTAATGTTCTAACTTTCTTCTAAATTTAGTGTAATTCCATTCATCAGTTTTTTTGTAGTGGAGAGCAAAGTTTCCTTTTCTGAATTAATATGGGAAATAAGTATTTTACAAGTCTTTTCTTTTTCTTCTACCCCGCTTGTGAAATCAGTGTCTAAGTTCAATGAAGGATCCACGGTGGTAGAACTTTAAAAAAAAGAAATTCATGCAGATTCATTAAAACGCCACCATTAGAGTATTGAAATTAAATCAAAATATTATTGATTTATTGACAATGAATTATAATGGAAGTAGTTATTTTATGTTGATCATGGTTTCTGCAATACCATCCCCGACTTCATCGCCCCTCACCATTGACTCTAAACACTACGGGGCAGATTTACAAGCTCCCTGCGCCACCAGTACATCACTTTTTGTGTCGTACCGGTGGCCCATTTACTGCTCCATATTTACAAGGACAGGAAAAGCCACCATGCGCGGCTTTTCCTGTCCTTGTAAATATGGCCCCTTTACATGCAGCACTTTGCATGAAAGGGACGTTCCATAGGTGTTGCTGTGGGTGTTCCCACGCAACACCCATGGAACCAGACACATTTCCAGATTTACGAGGAATCGTAAATCTGGAAATGCGTGTGAATGCTAAGCCTCCCCAGGGGAGGCGTGGGGAGGAGCAACGAGGAGAAATGTTTTCATTTCTCCTCGTTTTTTCCTCTTTCAATGCTTGCTGCATTCTACAGCACACATTGAAAGAGGAAAATGCCTGTAGTGATTGTTTTTGTGCAGGAAGGTGCCCCTTCTTGCACAAAAGCAATCTCCCCACTACGCAGGCATCCTTGCACCATGGTGCAGTTTGTGCGCCAACGCAGGGGTAATCACAGAGATGCGACATAGTGTTGTAAATATGTCACATCCCTGTGCTTTGAAAGTGATTCAGTGCGACGTAGCCAAATGGCTTGCGGAATGCACTGAGTCAATTTCATGTAAATCTGCCCCTACATCTTCCTGGGAGGCCTCAATTTTCATCTCGATGACCTCAATGACACAAACACAGTCACCTTCTTCGAAACCATGAACATCGGCCTCACCCAACTAGTCAACAACCCCACACACAAAGCAGGACACACGCTTGACCCCCTCTTCATGGGCAGCAACAGAGTCAAGTACAGTCATGTCACCGAGCTCACCTGGACAGACCATGACATTGTCCACTTCACCATCACAGGATCCCCTGGGAAGCGTCAAGATGCCCAGCACCTTACACCACAGCTGCAACAAAATGTCAGAGGTTCTAAATGGTAATTGACATCTCCTATCAGCCGGAACATATCATGCGGCACTAAGGGATCCAGCAACTTCAGACTGAAAACTTTCTTGGGACCAGGGGTCTGTACACTGTTCCGTTTCTAGCACAGACTGCTGTAGAGTGAGGGTAAGTAATCACAAACATGGAGTGGTCGTACAGGATCTGACCGCGAGGTCCGGGTCCCCTTTTTTGGTTCTTGTTCCCTGGCCCCTCCCTCTTCTGGCGTCTACCACATCATCATTTAAGGTGGGTGCTTACAGTGGCGCACCCCTAACATCTCAACGAAGGTCGGCCAGCCCACCAAACATAACATTCCTCCTTTATTTTAAACAAAAATGAACATTGTTAACACAGCTACTGGCACAAAAGAACTTGAGGGAGACAGAGAGAGAGAGAGAGAGATTATCAAAACACGTTCTGTACATTAGGTTAACATAAAGTCCTTCAGGCAAGAAGACACTGCAGGACTTGGTCTGAGGCGGTACCTCCCGCGAAGACCATCATTCTCCCGACCATCACTTCCTCCAGCTACTTGCGGGTGCTGACAGCTGTCAGGGAGCTTCTGGCAAACTGGTTCCAATGCTGGGCAAGCTACAGTCTCTGGGCTTTTGGCAGGATCCATGCCTTGGACAGCAGGTGAGGAGACCTCCTCCTCACTGGATTCTGGAGACATGTAGATGCCATCAGGTCCTGCTCCCTGGTCCACCATTCCAGAGCACTTAGGCTTACGGGACTTCGGTACTCCATGAACCAAGATACATTCCTTGTGATAGTTGTCTTCTGGGTCGTGACCATTGTTCCTTTCACCGCTTGGATTGTCCATGGATCTATTTCAAATGGGAGCGTGAATTTTCCCCATGGATTCCGATTTTTCACCATGACTACATCACCAACTGCGAAGGATCTTATTCTTGCTCCACGGGTTCTGGACATGCGATTGTTCTTGGCCTGACGCTGTCTCAACTTCACTGTGACACATTCCTGCATTCTGCAAAGTCGTGGCTGGAGAAGGGAGGACCATTGTCAGTGCACAACTCTTTTAGAAGTTCGTGAGTGGCATGATCTTTTCCAGATGTGGTATGGTGTTACTTGCCGTGGTCGATTCCATGATCTCGACCTCTGGGTATTTCGAGAAGTCATCAATGTCAACTAACATGTGCCTCCCGTTCGGGAGACTACCGAAATCGGCACTTGCTCTGTGCCAAGGGTGGGGTGGTATCTCTTCCGTGATGATCGGAGCAGGTAGTTTCGCTGGGCCAGTCGCTTGACAAAGGGGGCAGTGATGAACAGTCTGCTCCACAGCATTATCAAGGTTGGAAAACCACTCTTTGCAGCGCAGACGAGATTTGGTTTTGACAATCCCTCGATGGGCTATGTGTGCTAGATCAAACACCCGTTGCTGTAGTGTCCTATGGATCACTAGACGGGATCCCCTCATGATGCAACCTTCTGGAGATACGGCTGGTTCTGCCTGAACATTGTGCAATGTGTTCAGGGTTACACATGCTTCTTCAGTCCTGCAGGGCAGTTTATCAAGCAATCGGTGCCATCTTCCTGAAGACATGACAGTGACGGCCAGCAGCACACTCTCATCCCCCTTCGTGGTTCTCACGATGTCTTCCAATGATATGGGCCGCGGACGTGACCGCTCTACCACCAGCCTGACGTATCCCTCGATCTCATCCGCCGCAGATTCTTCCTCTTCTGTGACCGGTCTGGCATGTCTGGTTAGAAAATCGGCAGGGTTTTGCACCCCTGGATGATAGACTACCTGGAATTGATATTCCTGTAACTGCAGGATCCACTTTTCGATCAGGGGTGGGGGTTTCGAGGAGAGTCACCTGAATAGTGGAATCAACGGTTTGTGGTCCGTGTGGACTGTAAATCCGTAAATGTAAATCCGTATTTGTAAAGCGCAAATTACTCACCCTTACAGGTCTCAAGGCGCTGGGGGCTGTCGTGGAAATTAAGTGAGCTACTGCTCAGAGTCACAAGGTGCTGAGCTGAGCTGCCGCCGGAGCTGGGGATCGAACCATGAGCTCTGTGCTCCGAAGTCAGCTGCACTGGCCGCTGCACCACACCTCTTCCACTGTGAACGGCTGGCCATAGAGGTATAGATGGAAATTATGGCAATGCCAGTAAACTGCTATTGCCTCCTTCTCGATGTGCGAGTATCGTTGCTCGGTGTCTGTCAGTGCCCGGCTCGCTTAGGCTACTGGAGCCCATTCTCCATCCTTTTGTTTCTGCGACAGCATGGCCCCCAGGCCAATAGGACTCATGTCCACTGACAGCTCAGATTCTCTGTTTGGGTCAAAATACACCAGGGTGGTGTCAGCAGATAGTGCTTGCTTGGTGTCCTGAAAAGCCTTCTCGTGATCAGGTCCCGAGTCCCAACTGGCGTTGGTTTTCATTAGATCTCTCAGAGGGGCAATGAAGCCTGTTAAATTCCAAATTAACCGTCCACAGTATGTGACTATACTTAGGAAGCTCCTCACACTGGTCACTGTAGTGGGAGCCGGCGCCATCTGGATATCATAGACTTTGGCGGGTCCGGTGACACTGCATGCTGGGAGAAGTGATATCCAAAGAAAGCAATCTCCTTCTGGAGGAACGCACATTTCTCTCGATGGAGAGTAAGGCCACTGCCCTGCAGATGCTGAATAGTGTTTCTCAGGCGGTCAATGTGTTCTTCCAAGGTGGGGGCATGCACAAGAATGTCATTGCTGACATTAAGGACACCTTCTAGGCCAGCTAGTACCCCTCGGATGGTGTCTTGGAAGACTTCAGTGGCACTGGACACCCCAAAACTGAGGCGTTTGTATCTTCGAAGGCTGACATGTGTCGAGAAAGTTGTTATGGCCCTTGATTCTGGATCCAGTAGTAGTTGATGGTATACGGTTTGCAGATCCATTTTGGAGAACCACTGAGAGCCACTAACTTTGGCCACGATGTCATTGACTGTGGGGGTCTGATGACGCTCCCTCCTGATGGCATTATTGGGCAGCCTCATATCCACGCATATTCTCACCTCAGCTGGCTGTTTGGGCTTCCTTGCCACCACGATGAGAGTCACCCAGGGAGTCAGACCGTCGACCCGTTCGATGATGTCGGCCTGCTCTAGCTTCCTCAGTTCTTCCTCCACCTTCTGCCTCAGATGAAACGCCACTCTATGGTGCTTGAGGGCCACTGACTGGATGGAGTGGTCAATGTGGAGATGGACCATGTGGTCTTTGAGGCATCCTATGCCCTCAAAAAGAGGTTTGAAATCTGCCACCAACGATTCTACGCTCTCAAGATGAATGGCGAAGGCAAATGCCTCCAGTTGTAGGTGCTCGGCTGTTCGGCAGCTTAGCAGCATCCTGGACCCCTCCTGTGTGATGTATACTTTGGCTCAAGTGGAGTGAGAGTTGTGGGCAATACTGGTGGTAAATACTCCGGCCAGAGGAAGAGGCACAGTTGATCCATATGCAAATACCTGGGTTGACGTGTGTCGTAGAGCTGGTTGCATGGGGAGAGTCTGAAGTATTGAGCACACCATGATATTTATTGACGCTCCAGTGTCTATCAGTGCTTGAACCGGGTGTCCGGTGACCAGTACACTGCACTTCGGGACTCACCTCATGGACCTCCGTCCGGTTGCATGGCGGGAATGACATGTACGGCACCCTCTACATCATCGTCATCCATGTCTTCTTCATCTTCCCTAGCTTGGGAGGTGTTCATGGTGTTGGCCTGTTTGGTCCGCTGTCCTTTCTGGGTGGTAGAGCGGCACACCTCCACGAAATGGTAAAGCTTGTTGCATGCGGAGCATCTTTTTCCTTGAGCCGGGCACGGGCCTTGGTGAGGAAAAGGCCCACCCCATCCATAGCATGTTCTGGTGGTGGCTTGCGACTTTTTGCACACCGGTTTCTTGTCAGAAGCTCCAGATACCACGGCGTTGACTGACTCTGTCTTCACCTAGCGTTGTAACGCTGCCTCCATGTGTGCAGCGTGCACCTTCGACAATTCCTTAGACCTCCCCATAGTTAGCATGTCTGTCATCAACATCCCTGGGACTTGTAGTATGTGTTCTCTCAGCTTGGCGGAAGCACACCCTTGAACGAATTGCGCCCTTATCTTGTCATTGGCATCCAGCAGTATACACGTTCTTGCTAGTTCTTTGAGCCGGGCGTAAAAACTGTCCACAGACTCCTCGGGGAGCTGTCTCGCCTGCCGCAGTAGGAAGCGTTCGTAGTCAGGGTTGGCGAGATGTTCAAAGTGTGCGGTCAGGGCTGTTTTCAGTGTGTCATACATGTGCGGCGGCCCAGCTTCCCCTACCGACTTCCCCAGCTTATGTAGTGCAGTACCACCCAGATGCAATACCATAGGGCATTGACGTTCGGCTTTTAGGCCTACAGCCACAAAATACGTCTCCAGACGCTCCAGCCAATCTCTCCATTTATCCACCTGTGCAGATGGCGGGCCATCAAGCAAAAACAGCTCTACCGGTGGTATAGTGGACATGATGTGTGTGCATGTATATTCCACAGAGGCTGATGAGCCCCAGACAAACCCAGCAGATGCTGACGCGCAAAACTGTAGTCCTCATCACTGGTAATGCGAAGAGAGAAGAAAATGATGTGGCTTGCCACCCTACGTGAAGATGCCGTGTTTATGTGGGCCTGTGCTGACACGCTGGCCTGAAAAGAACCCGGAATGGGCATGCGTGTCCTCCCCACTGAAGGCAAAACTATTCTCTTGTGTGCACTCCCAGCTGAGGGCAACAACTTTGCCCTTTCTTTTGCATATTTAGTTTAATTTAATACTCCCCCTAATGTACCTTAATTGGGGTCCAGGTGGGGAACTTCAGAAGTGCCCAGCTGATCGGCGTTGAGAACTGCTGGCCGATGTCAGGCGGTGTCTGGGGGCCTCCGTGGTGGAAAACGGCACGGCTGCACGTCGCAGGATGGGGCTGGCACTCACGGCCACGGGAACAGTGCGCGCCACACCCGCCAATTGCAGACTTAGTGCTGGGCACCAAGGGGATGACCTCGGGGCACTGGGCCATTGTACCTCAGTGCAGGCGGGCCAGCGGCAGTTTCACCCGCCGTGATGCAGCACGCTGAGCTTTCCAGCCAACTCATCCCCACGGGAGAAGAATGGCGTTCTTGAGACAGGAGGCATGGCGCAGGTTCCAAAGACTCTGCTGTCGATCGCAGGTGGGTGCACTTGCAGGCACTAGGGTTCGACCACCCTCGTCGCCAGTTGTTCCATTTCTTGCACGGACTGCTTTAGAGTGAGGGTAAGGAGACTGGTGGGAGGCCCACTGCACTGGTGGACGGTAAATAATAAGGGACACACATGTGGAGTAGTCACACGGGATCTGACCTCGTGGTCTGGGTCAGGGTCCCATTTATTGGTTTCTGATCCCCAGCCCCTCCCTCTTCTGGCATCTACCACATCGTCATTTAGGGTGGGTGCTTACAGTAGCGCACCCCTGACATTTCAACAAAGGTGGGGCAGCCCACCAAACATAACATACATCACAGCAACTTCCTGCTGTTGCTCACTGTGAGAAGTTGGCCTGGTATATGCTGTCCACTAATTATAGTGGGCACCTTGCACCAGTCCAAACAACCCTTTATTGGAGCTAGGTTAAAGACAACCTTTATTGAAAACTATCCTAGTGGTAGCTATGGAGAGCAGCCTTCAGGCTAAGTCTTGAAGGAATGTAAAGCAGCTTGTTTTACCAGTCTATAATCTCTTGAGTGACCAAATGAAAGAGGACCATACCAGGTATATAAATAAAATATATGTATTTAGTCTTAAACACACCCCTCTAGTTTCTTTATGAGGCTAGAGTTCGAAGTACATAAGTTACAAGTCAGTTATCAACAGTAATAGCACAAATACACGTTTGAGCCCTAGGGGCGTACCAAACCATATACCAATAAAGTGGTATAAGAACCACGACTGAGTTAGACACAAGGCCTAGAGCCTGTAGAAGTGATTGGCCCTCAAGGAACCACCCAAGGTAGTGACACAGGGGACCCACGGGGGACGCGTGCAGTGTGAGAACACAGCCGCGAGCCGCCGTTGACTTCTATGGGGAATGTTGCGGTTGGAGTTTTAAAGAAAAAGGACACTTAGAGGAGGACTTGGAGCAAACCCCTTTAGAACTAGGCTGTTCTAGAGTCAATACCCACGGGAGCACCGGAGTACTCGTGTTACCTCACCCAGGGAAGCTGGGTGCATAGGTGCCTTTCGGGGTCGGGTTTCGTCGTCGTTTTCAATGGCGATCTGCTGCAAAGTGCTGCTGGCGACCAAGTCGAAAGTGTTCGGGTGGATCCAAAGGTGGATCGAAGATCTGAAGAACCTGAAAGCAGAGGGGACAGAATCTGGGTCACTAGCCAGTGACCAGGAAGGCGATGAGCAGATGCCCACCGATGTCGGGTGCTTCAGGTAGGTTGATGGTCGTCTTGACTCTTCAGCCATGAGGTCCAGGAGGCGTCGACGACAACCAGGAGCTGGATTCGAGCTGTCCCACAACGTTTGTCGATTGCTGGGGTGTCGGCGACTGGATTGGACCCAACAAGCCTAGGCAACGGCAAGTCACATGGAAATAGAAGAAGGACAGTGGTACAGACCAGCAAGGTCTGAGGGACTCACCCAGTGAAGGTAAGTCAGGGCACGTCTGGAGCAACCAGGGAAGCCCAAGCAAAAGAAGAGTAGCCTTCAGGAGGGCCCACTAGCCAACGGACTAGTGACCATGAAGGAGCCTCGAGTGGACGCACTTGGAGCTGGCTCACAGGACACTCGTGGAGTGGAGGCCAGTGATCTTTGGTGCAGTCGGTGCTGGAGGCGGCAGCTACTTGGAGCCTAAAGCACAACTTTGTGGGAGAACAGAAAGAGGATGCACTTGCAAATGTGCTCGGTGTCCAGGGGTCACTGTTCCACGTTATCCACGACAGCTACGGGCCTCAGCTTTGCTGGGGACTCAGGGCAGCCTCGGGAAGTCTGGAAATCCACCTCTGGTGATGCAAAGACTTCGGCGTCCGGCGGAAGCTTCAGCGATGCAGACTGGACAATTGCTTCTTAGGTGCCTGCCAAGCAGGGGAGTCACTCCTTGACCCCAAGTGAGATTCTTCAGTCCTCTAATCTTGAAGTAGAGCGTCGAAGGTCCAGGATTCGGCGACAGAGTTTCGTCCAGGGTAATCTAAAGTCCTAAGGACTGGGGTCCCATACTTATACAAAGTTAGGGGGTTGGACATACTCTGAGGACCCACCTATGGGAGGGTCAGGGAAGAGGGGTGGTTACACCCATTTCCCTTTGTCCAGTTTTGCGCCAGAGCAGGGGCAGGTAGCCTATGCAACCGGTTTGAACTGGCATATGCACAGGGACACCAAATGTGCCCCCAGTGCAGGACTTCAAAGCACCAGAGGGTGCTCCCGCCCAGCCCCAATACACACTATCCTGTCTGGGGAGGTGGTTACACCTCCCTGTGACAGGAAACCTATTGTCCAGGCCTCCCCTGCCGGAATTTCAGTCAGCAGCAGGAGGCCAGACCCGTGTCTGTGGCAGCGGCATCCATTTTGTGATGCCAGGTGTTAGAACCTGGGTCACCGATTCCGACACGGTAGCTTGGCGCGAGGCTGGAAGGCACCCGAAGGCAATGTGTTAAGCAGTTGTGCAGCACACATTCACACTGACTCAGTAATGCGCACACAATAAGGAGACACCACACCAGGCTGTTATGTAAAAACAATATTCTTTATCTAATTCAAGTCAGCAGTAGATGAGGCAGATAATCTCCGTGCAACAGTAAATGCATTTCACTCTAAAATCATCAGCAAGACATTCAAGTACATCAGGATATCATCAGGTGAAACGACAGTAGTAACAAGCGTCTCAACATAGGTAACACTGTAGGTAATGCAGGGCAGATATGAGCATAGACGACAGCCTATTCAGGCACATTCAATTAACCAGAACTTAGATGCACACTATAGGAGATGAAGAGCCTGTGTCAACCTAGGCATAACCACATTCAGTACAGTGGGTGCCTAATGCAGGTAAGCATTCAACATCGGAACATTTCTTAATCAATGCAGTGACTTTAGTTAAAGCTCTTGAACATGCATTTCATCAAGGTAGCATTTCAATCAGTAGGAATCCTAATGCAGGTGAACACAGAGGCTCAATACACTTAGGTACACTCACTTCAATAAAGCCTTTGAAGCCGGTATTCAATGAACATTGGAAACACCTCTTATTCCCTTTCAATAGGGCAACCTCGCTGGTGTGGGCATTCAACATCAAGGGCACACTTAAGGGACATGGCATCACTAATGTACTACACCAAAAAGGTTGCCTCGGAATGAGCAGGTATCAACACTCGGGGGGGCAGCCCTTAGCGGATACTTCTTAGAAGCCCCTGGCTGTAAATCAGGGTTAGCGCCGGTGAGGTTTCTCAGGACTAACTCCCACCGCGCTACACTCATGGAAGCCCCGAGCAGGTAGGAGGAGGATGGGGCCTAGTTCAGGCAGTACGGGGCAGTTGTGGAGTCTCCGTTGGGCCCCAGGCCCCAGCACACCGAACCCCCCTCTCCGGCGTACCGTGGTGCGGCAGCTCCCCCGGGGACACTCGTGGCAGCGGCGCCCCTCCGGTGCAAAGGCAGCAGTGATTCCGGGCTCCCATTAGCTCCCGGCCCGGGAACCAATGGTGTCGCGGCTTCCTGGGGGCGCGGCCGGTGACGCGGCTGGCGCCCGGTTGCTAGGCGACGTCTCCTGCGCACGGCAGGCCCAGGGCGGCCTAGTCTGCGATCGCGGCTCCTCTCATGCGGCGCCTGGGCCGCGGCGGTGATCCTGGGCACAACTTCTCCGGGCTTGGCAGCGCGAGGGCCGCGGCGGTGATTTGACTCACAGGTAGCGCAGAGGCCGTGGCGGTGATAGGGGCTCACAGCGCTTCTCCGCTCACAGCGCTTATCCTCTTCATAGCGCAGAGGCCGCGGCGGTGATTTGGGCAAAGCGCTTCTCAAGCAGGCAGTTTCTCTAGGCCGGCAGCCTCGTGGGCAGTAACTTCTGGGCGGTGGAGCGCCAGGGGGCACAGCGCTTATCGCAGGATATAAGGGGTGAAAGTCTAGCGCTTAGAAGCACGGCGCTTTTCCTGGTGATTCCCCAGTAGCATTCACAGGTTGTAGGAGCTTAGTTGCAGTTCCTTGTACAGTATTTCAGATGTAGTCGTTGAATTATAGTTGTTTGGGTTGTGGTTACTTGCGGGGAAAGGGGGTTGAATTGGCAGGTAGGTGCCCTGCAGGCATACTGGAGGTGGTTCCCTGGGTCCCCTCACGCTGGGCAAGGTCAGCAGGTGGAAGGTGTTCCTCATCTATCTTAGCACAGCAGTGCCTAAGCCCAGTCAGTACCAGTAGTGTAGGTCTCCCCCCTAGGCCCAACAGCCTGTACTCCAGCAGAGGTTCCCCCAGGTCCAGTGGTGCCCCAACTAACTAGCTAGGTTTCCCTCCAAACCTCTTATACCCCCAGGTCAGGTGACCCTCCTGAAAGGCGGCAAAGCATAACTCCTCCCTGGGCTGGAAGGTTCTAGAAGCTTCCATCATGTCTGTCTATGAGGCCCAGAGGCGGGACATTATGTCCCAGCCTGATCCTGACTACTGGTAGGTGTGTGTGCAAAGGCCACTCCGCAGTAGCAGGGGCCTGTGGCAGCCATCTTGTTAGGAGAGAGCACCTGCACCTCAGCACTGTTTGGCAGTGGTAAGGCGCCCAGAGACCTAGGTCCAACAAAAAGGTAGTGGAAAAAATGAGGCGCAAAGAGAAAAAACGGGGTAAGACCACCCTAGGGCTGACATGTCTAACACCAGGGCTCTGGAAAGAAGTTACCGGGTAGCCCAGTTTGTACATGTCTCTCCCTCTAGAAGGGTGGAATGCTACCCCCGCCGCCAGAATTGGGGGGGGGGGTAGTATTCCAAGATGTTTGACACCAAACACAACATGTTTCTGTGCAGCCATCCCAAAGTTAGCATTTACCGCGAGGATATAATGCACTTAAGAGTATATGGTCGGGCTGCACCACAAACAGCATCAGAGGATTGACTCCGAACGCTGAAGAGGGGCCCTGCTCATGCAGGGGCACCCTCTCACATAGAAACCAAGCACTCTGCCTTCAGGATTGTAAAGGCCTGCTGTAGGAGTGACTTATAGGTTTATATGTGTGTGCAATTGTAGTGATATAGGTAGCCTATATCACAGTAAGGGGTGCATGCACCACCTTACCCAGGCTGCAGTAGCAGACCTGTGGTGTCATTTTGTCTGGCCTTCCAGGGGTGGCATAATACATGCTTCAGCCCCTGGCAGGCCTCTGAGGTACCTATGCCCTGGGTACATAGTATACCATATACTAGGGACTTATAAGGGCACTCCAGATTCCAATCAGAGATGTGCCTAAGGCACATGGAAACCATTTTAGAGAGGAAGAAGCTAGGCTGGGGTTCTGATTAGCAGGGCCCCAGCCAGACTAAAGTCGAAAAACAGTGAAGCATCAGCAAAAAGTGGGGGTACCCATGTGAAGCAGATCCTACTCTTCTGCACAACCCCCCCCAAACGCAGAGACATTAAACTAACCTTGACCAGTTGAGTCTTCATGTTCTAAGTGGAAGTACCTAGAGAGTCCATCTGCATTGGCATGGTTACTCCCAGGTCTATGTTCCACTGTAAAGTCCATCCCCTGTAGGGAAATGGACCACCTAAGCAGTTTGGGGTTTTCACCCTTCATTTTTTTAGCCATAGGAGGGGCTTGTGGTCTGTTTGAACAAGGAAGTGAGTACCAAACAAGTATGGCCTCAACTTCTTCAGAGCCCAAACCACAGCAAAGGCCTCCCTCTCTATGGCTGACCAACGTTTCTCTCTAGGGGTCAGCCTTCTGCTAATAAAAGCTACTGGCTGATCCTGACCTTCATCCTTCAATTGTGACAGTACAGCCCCTACCCCCAATTCAGATGCATCTGTTTGGACAATGAACTTCTTGGAGTAATCAGGACTCTGGAGAATGGGAGCAGTGCACATGGCCTGCTTCAGGTCATCAAATGCCTTTTGACAGCTAGCTGTCCACTGAACCTTTTTGGGCATTTTCTTGGAAGTTAAGTCATTCAGGGGTGTCACTATTGATCCATACCCCTTGACAAATCTCCTATAGTACCCAGTCAGGCCTAAGAAGGCTCTCACCTGAGTCTGGGTGATTGGAGCAACACAGTCCATGATGGTCTGGATTTTGCTCTGCAGTGGTTGAACCTGGCCTCCACCCACAAGGTGGCCCAGGTACACAACCTGACTCTGCCCTATCTGGCACTTGGTGGCCTTGATAGTGAGGCCTGCCTTTTGCAGGGCCTCCAAAACATTTCTGAGGTAGACCAGGTGATCCTCCCAGGTGGAGCTAACAACAGCAATATCATCTAGATATGCTGCACTGTAGGCCTCCAGACTTGTAAGGACTGTATTCACCAACCTCTGAAAAGTGGCAGGTGCATTCTTCAGACCAAAGGGCATTACCACAAATTGATAATGTCCACTAGGGGTTGAGAATGCTGTTTTTGGCTTTGCATCATCAGCTAGTCTGATCTGCCAGTAGCCAGCTGTCAGGACAAATGTGCTTAGATACTTGGCTGAGGCAAAGTGTCTATTAGCTCATCTGCCCTAGGTATTGGATGGGCATCAGTCCTAGTGACTGCATTGAGACCCCTGTAGTGCACACAAAACCTCATCTCTCTTTTCCCACCATTGGTGTGAGGTTTTGGCACAAGGACCACTGGACTAGCCCAAGGGCTATCTGAGGGTTCAATAACTCCCAAATCCAACATTTTCTGGACTTCTGTCCTGATACAGTCCCTGACATGGTCAGGTTGCCTATAAATCTTATATTTAATAGGCAGACTGTCCCCAGTGTCCACTTCATGAGTGCACCAGGTGGTCTGACTTGGAGTCAGAGAGAACATATGTCTGTACTGATTGAGCACCTGTCTGCAATCAGTTTGCTGCTGAGCAGTGAGGCTGCCTGCCAAGGCTACACCATCCACTGACCCATCATCAGGGTTCTGTGAGAGCAGGTCAGGGAGTGGGTCACTCTCTTCCTCCTGTCCCTCATCAGTAGCCATGAGCAAGCCCATGTCTGCCCTGTCCACATATGGCTTCAATCTGTTGACATGGAGAACCCTGTGGGGACTCCTGGGTGTTCCTAGGTCTACTAAATAGGTAACCTCACCCTTCTGGACCCTTCTGGGTCCCTTCAGGACCCTGCTAGACAACGGAGAAACAGCAGCCCTCATCCTCCTGGACCTATCAGCCACCTTCGACACGGTCTGCCACCACACACTACGAACACGCCTTCACGACGCCGGGATCCAAGAGAAGGCCCTATACTGGACCACATCCTTCCTCTCCGGCAGAACACAAATCGTCCGCCTCGCCCCCTTCCGATCCAAAGCCACCAAGATCATCTGCGGCGTACCCCAAGGCTCCTCCCTCAGCCCAACGCTGTTCAACATCTACATGGCACCCCTCGCCCACGTCGCCCGACAGCACAACCTCAACATCATCTCCTACGCCAACGACACCCAGCTGATCCTCTCCCTCACCAAAGACCCTCACACCGCCAAAGCCCACCTCCACGAAGGAATGAAGGCCGTCGCCGAATGGATGAGGACCAGCCGCCTGAAGCTGAACTCGGACAAGACGGAGGTCCTCATCCTTGGTTCCAACCCTTCAGCATGGGGACGACTCCTGGTGGCCGACATCACTGGGAACAGTCCCGACACCCACCGACCACGCACGCAACCTAGGGGTCATCCTCGACCCCACCCTCTCCATGACTAAGCAGGTCAACGCCGTTTCCTCATCCTGCTTCAACACCCTCGAATGCTCCGCAGGATCTTCAAGTGGATCCCCACCGAAACAAGAAAAACAGTCACCCAGGCCCTCGTCACCAGCAGGCTGGACTACGGAAACGCCCTCTACGCAGGAACGACGGCTAAGCTCCTGAGACGGCTGCAACGCATCCAGAACGCCTCTGCACATCTTATCCTCGACATCCCCTGACGCAGCCACATCACACCCCACCTGAGAGACCTGCACTGGCTCCCTGTCAACAAGAGGATAACCTTCAAGCTCCTCACCCACGCACACAAAGCACTCCACAACTCCGGACCAGCCTACCTCAACAGACGACTCAGCTTCTACACCCCCACCCGCCAGCTTCAGTCACGCCTTAGCTTCATGATTCGGGCAATGCGGCTGAGCTCCCGCCTTAGCTTCATGATTCGGGCACAGCGGCTGAGGTCACGCCTTAGCCTCAAGATTCAGAAACAGCGGCTGAGGTCACGCCTTAGCTTCATGATTTGGGCACAGCGGCTGAGGTCACGCCGTATCCTCATGATTTGGGCACAGTGGCTGAGGTCACGCCTTAGCTTCATGATTTGGGCACAGCGGCTGAGGTCACGCCTTAGCTTCATGATTCGGACATAGCGGCTGAGGTCACGCCTTAGCCTCATGATTCAGACACAGCAGCTGAGGTCAAGCCTTAGCTTCATGATTCGGGCACAGCAGCTGAGGTCATGCCTTAGCTTCATGATTCGGGCACAGAGGCTGAGGTCACGCCTTAGCTTCATGATTCGGGCACAGCGGCTGAGGTCACGCCTTACCATCATGATTTGGGCATAGCGGCTGAGCTCACGCCGTAGCCTCATGATTCGGACACAGCGGCTGAGGTCACGCCTTAGCTTCATGATCCAGACACATCGGCTGAGGTCACGCCTTAGCTTCATGATTCGGGCACATCGGCTGAGGTCACGCCTTAGCTTTATGATTCGGGAACAGCAGCTGATGTCACGCCTTAGCCTCATGATTCAGACACAGCGACTGAGGTCACGCCTTAGCTTCATGATTCAGGCACAGTGGCTGACGTCATGCCTTAGCTTCATGATTCGGCCACTACTTGCCCCGGGGACCCCATCCCCCGGGGCTGGCCCTATCCTTTGGGGTCCGTGGAGGGACCCCAACTCCCCCACGGACCCTGCCGGCCCCCCGCCTCCTGGGGGAGCCGGCATTGCTTTTCCACATGGAGAGCTGCTAACATGCAGCTCCCCGTGTGGAAAAGCAATCTGCTTTGGATATTGGAAGAGAGAGCAGGTAACAAAGCAGTTTGCAATGACAGTGCAGGAGCCGCGAGGCTCCCGTCCTGTCATAGCAAACTACAGTGTCCCGGGGGTAGGAACCCCGGGACACTGCAGGAGCCGGCCCTGGGGGGGTGGTGGTCCCCAGGGCCATCAAGGGCTCCAGGAGGGGGGCCGCGCGGCCCCCCTCCCATCCTGTGCACAGCCCCGGTGAGGTGGTGGTCCCCGGGGCTCGGGGTCCTAAACGGACCCCCACATTTTATTATTTAGTGCCCCGGGAGGTGGTGGTCCCGGGCGTGTGGGGGCTCGAGCCCCCCACACAGGCAATTTAAAAATTAAAAAAAGAAGCCCCGGGGGATGGCGGTCCCCGGGGCTGCGGGGGGCCGTGTGCCCCCCCGCCACCATTAGTTTTATAAAGCCCCAGGGGATGGCGGTCCCCGGGGCTTGGGGGGCCTTAGAGGCCCCCCATATTATTTTTAAATTAAACCCTGCATGCCCCCGGGACTTGGCCCACCCGGGGGCCAATTAATCGGCAGGATCCGCGCACCCAGCGCGTTTTTTGCCGATTTAGGGTGTTTCTACCCTGCCCCCTTTTTGCGTTTTGCGCGATTTTTTTAACTGTTTTCTTGTGAATCGGTAGAACACTTCCTGGTTTGGAGTGTTGACAGCCAATTAGCATACAGCTGGTCATCGGGAGGGTGCGCGGACCCTCCGCGCCCATAGATATATATGTGTTTTTACTTTTGATTTTCTCAGCAACTACTGAACGGATTTACACCATTTAACAAAAAGGGTTCTTTCTGAACCAAGAACTACCTCTTTGCCAAATTTGGTGTAATTCCGTTCAGCAGTTCGGGCTGTAGCCGTGGCTAAAGTTTCCTATGGGAAAATGAATGGGGAAAACACATTTTGGGACCCCCCTTTTTTCTTGGCCCCTGCTTGACGAATCACCCCGAGACTTTCAGGATAAGAGCGGACCGGAGCGGGCCACAAAGTTTGAAAATTTCGCGAACATTCGTCAACCGACGCAAGAGTTATTTCAAATAGATTGTTGTGGATTTCCTATGGAAAATAGGTCCTAACTATAACTATCTACTGGCGACCGCCAGTAGATAATATAGATTACCATAAGTGCCAGTGAGGTTCTATTTTTAGGCCCGACCTCTAATATTATCAATGAGATGATTATGTAATACCAGTGGTTGGCCTTGAATGGTGCTGGACTTACTCCAGGTCTGCGCTGGAGTGTATTTAAAACTGTTTTGTGTCCTCTGTGGTTGCAGATACTTTACAAGTGTTTATTGTGAAAAGGAAGGGGCTTACTCATTTGTGGGTAGGTGTATATCCCTCTTTATACCTCTCTAAACTCTCCTTACACTTCCCTAAATCCCTCCCATTTTTTAGTATTATCCATGTTCTAAAACTTTCCCTGCCCCCCAGCTTTACTTCTAAAATGTAGGCATACAAGTGCAGAAAACTCTGCATTTAGTGAGAGATCTATGCACATAAGATAGGTGATACAGAGGCGAGACCGCACATAGGTTGGTAAATAACATTTTATAAAATGTGAGTAGTACTATTGTGCTAAAAATGAAGTTTGTGAATAGGCCTTTAAAGACTGATGGTGGACGCCCCTCAGACAGTTCTCAAAATAGGAGCCTGACTCTAGACAGAATAGGCAATGCCATCTAGTTGCAACTAATCAATGAACCAGAAATGGGTTGCTAAGGGAGAAGTTGAACCAATATTATAAAGCCTTGCAAATTATTCTCCTTCCATTTTTTCTAAATGACAGAAAGATCCCAAAGAAGCAAAAAGATGACACTGACTTGAGTAAAAGCAGAGAAGCTGGGAGGAAGAAAGGTGGAATAATGAGTAACATCAGTCTTTTTCCAAAAGTAAAAGAGTAGTTAGAAAAGCACAAGTCTGAAAATTGATACCCTGGAGCACTTTTAAAGCTACAATGCATCAATGAGAAATGGCACAAAGGAGCAGCTAAAAAATGCAACACAGAAAGATTGGAAAGTGGGCCTTTATAGATACAAAAAACACAGGAAGCACAAGGGGCAGGATCTGTGCTGGTACTTTGCCCCAGAACGGTCATAGGTGGAAGTGCTGTCAGCCATTAAGGATTCCAGGTCAATCTAGAGCACCACATTGAATTGATGTCAATAGAAATAATTGTACTGTGAGATAACTTAAAGGAACTATCAACTAGAGTGGAACGTGAAGCCAAAGAGAACCTCAGGGAAATAAAACAAATGCAAAATAAGTCAGAAATGGTAATGATAAGAGCAGAGGATACAGAGGGAAGAGCAAGAAGGAACAACATCAGGATAATAGGAATATTGGAACAGAGTGAAGGACCCCAGTGAGGAACTCTTTTATGAAGATAAAGCACACAACACCATGGGCTCTACCACAGTTGGGTGTTTTACCCACCACCATCAGCACACGCTTACTGAATTATCATGACTACTCCAGAAGGGCAAGAAAGCAAGGAACAATCTAAACCTCAAAACCTGGTTCTTTGTCTCAGGATGCATGGGATTTGATAATGGCATTGAAACGGGGGGAGCCTGTTCCTAACGCTGGAACACCACAAATGAGGTAGCTATGCACTTTGGAAATCACATCATTATTATATAAGAGAACATGAGAGTATTCCTATTCCCGACTTCACACTGGCAGATTAAAAATAAAGGATAAGCTTCAACACTGAAAAGAGGGCACTCAGAGAATGATAACACACATTTATGATGATTCCAGAATGCTGGAATGTAATGTGGAAAGGAAGACATGACACTTATTGATGCCTTCGTGAGGAGTCATGGAACTGGAAGGAAGGCTCGTGTACAATTACACCAAAGAAAAGAAACTTGTACTCCAAACCTATGAGCTCATTGCGAGAGTGGATGAAGGCTAGGAGAGATTAGGAAGCTATACTGAACTTTATCAATGGAGACTTGAAGAGCTGCAGCTAAAGAACCAAATGTAATGGAATGGAGACTAACTGAACGAAAGACTAGAAATGACTCAAGTAGGCTGACTGCGCTAGTGTGGAGTTGTGCAAGAGTAAATGCACCAGAGAACCAAAATACAATGACTATTAAGAAAGTTAAGCTGGGAATATAAGTAACACATGTAGAATGAGGCGTTCCAGATTAAATTAAGGGGGGAGCATATTGAGGAGGTGGAGCTGGAGGGATGAGAATATGAACCACGTAGAACAGACATGCAAATAACATATGGAAACAACCAGTGTTGACACTACAGCACACGACAATGTACCTTTTGTGATCCGATAGCTGGCACTACAACAACAATTTAAAGCTGTCACATGGAATGCAAATGAGATGGGCAAACAGGAAACAAAATTCCAGACTTTCCAGAGACAGGACCTAATGTGGTGCTCCTGCTTGATAATAAATTCCAATTATTAACCAGATGTAAATATAAACTACTGGCACACACAAAATTCTTCTCTGGGGCAAGAGGGGTAGTTATTGTAGTCAGGAGATCAACCCCTTTCACAACTAGCCGGGTCTGGTGGCTTAGTTGGCTTGTGCGTCTACTGTAGGGGCCTGTGTTTGGCCTCATGGTCACAGGTTCAAATCCTGGTGGGTCCACTCAGCCTTTCATCCCTCTGAGATCGATGAAATGTTGAGTAACAATAAAGATCTGTTATTCAGCGCCACGTTGCCCAAGGGCGAACGTGTGCATTACAAATGCACATGTTATGTTATGTTACGTTAGCTAGTCTCAGCCTGATCATTTCCTGGCAAAGGCAGCCCTAAAATATAGGAAAGCAGGAAAGAATGTGGGTTGGAAACTGGACACAGAGGATCTTAAACAGTGACATAAGGACATCACAGAAAGCTAATTAAGTGGTAGGTAGCCTCAAACATATCTGGGAATACTTCAAGACAGTTGTTTGGGGATATCCATCTCTAAAATATCATGTATTAAAAGGTCAGGAAAAATAAACTGGAAA
Source organism: Calotriton arnoldi (assembly GCA_963921515.1). Lineage (NCBI taxonomy): Eukaryota > Metazoa > Chordata > Amphibia > Caudata > Salamandridae > Calotriton > Calotriton arnoldi. Next base: position 618,233 of record CAWUFW010008562.1, read on the forward strand.
AGATACATTCAGGAATACTAGAGATGGAGGAGCCCAGACATCTGAGAGTGAAATGCACAGAATAGAAAGAATAGAAAGCACAAGCTGAAAATAATGGTAAGAAAATATACTTATGTCTAATAGTGGTAGAATTAACTTTATTAAGATGGGTGCCTTGGACAGGTGATGGACAGTATTTTTATGTAAAAGGCTATATATGTCAGGAAGCCAAGTGTCTGTTGCTAGGAAACAGAAACCAACAATAAGAGTTGGATCTTTCAGATACAAAGGGCCACATTTGTGGGATTTTTGCATCGGCCGCGCAGCTAAACACCTTGCTGCGCTCCCCTACATCAAAGTGAAAGGGCAGTAATGCTCCGTATTTAAGCAATTCTATGCATTCCTGTCCTTTCTGCCTGCACTTGTGCCATTTCGGCAGCCTCACGCAAATGTAGGCACCCTTGCACCATGGTGCAATGGGACCTATGTTGCAGGCAGGATTGTTTTTGTGCAGGAAAGGGCACCTTCCTGCACAAATACAATCCTAAGAGACGTGTTCCTCTTTCTATGTGCAGCAGAAAGCAGTCCACATAGAAAGAGGGAAAACTAGAAGAAATAAGCATATTTCTGCTTGTTACTCGTCACCTCAGGAGGCGTACAGATTTGGTGCTTCCCCAGGTTTACATCACTTTGCAAATCTGGTCCAGCGTCAAATTCCATGGGTGTTGCATGGGAAAAGCCACCCCAATGCCCATGGAGCACCTCCTTGGCTTTGCGTGGCTTCATAAATTGAATTCAGAACACTGCGTGTGATCTAATAGTCCTCCAGTCAAAGAATCAAGCCAAACCCTATGTTAGAGGATTTTAGTATGCATTTTTAATAATTTAATAATTAAAAAATAAGCAAATATTAGAAAATAAGCATATTAAATTATATATATAGCCTGCTCACACTCTGAAGCTTCAGTCTCTCGTCTCAATACTATGTTATCAGCAACCGCCTTCTCACACTCTCTGAAGCTTCAGTCTCTCTTCACAACAATACGACGTCATCAGGCATTGCCTGCTCACACTCTGAAGCTTCAGTCTCTCGTCACAATACCACATCATCAGAAACTGCCTGCTCACACTAAGAAGCTTCAGCCTCTCATCATAGTCCACGTCATCAGCAACCGCCTTCTCATACTCTCTGAAGCTTCAGTCTCTCTTCACAACAATACGACGTCATCAGGCATTGCCTGCTCACACTCTGAAGCTTCAGTCTCTCGTCACAATACCACATCATCAGAAACTGCCTGCTCACACTAAGAAGCTTCAGCCTCTCATCATAGTCCACGTCATCAGCAACCGCCTGCTCACACTCTCTGAAGCTTCAGACTCGTGTCTCAAAACTACGTCATCAGCAACTGTCTGCTCACACGCTCTGAAGCTTCAATCTCTCGTTACAACAACACCTCATCAGGAATCACCTGCTCACACTCTTTGAAGCTTCACTGCTAATTCCGTGAACACGAGGCGAGGATTATGCTTCTCAATCTTTACTAATCCCAAAATAGGAGCGAATGAAAAATCAGTATAAAGATTACAACACTAAATACCGCATGAGGCTTTGAACCACGCCTCCTCTTAATCCACCAATAGTCTCTTGGCATTATGTACAAAATAGAGAGGCACCATCTTCCTGCCTCTTTCTTTGCGAACACGCAGTCCAACGAATAAGAACTATGTCAATAAAATGAACGAAAGAACAGTTCCAAAGACATTCAACGAAGAGTTACCAAAGTCCAGAATGCCACATTCCAATGGAAGAAAATCCAAATACAGCATCCAGAGTCATGAACACAGACCATCGAAAACAGCCTTGCAAAGTGGTTTCAGTTCTGTTTCGATTCCGAACCTGAAAAGAAAAAGAACATGAACCCCATCTCGACATAAGTCTAATCACAAGGACGAGCCAAAAGAAACAGTCTGTACATAACAAATACTTTGAGATTAATTATATCATAGATCTTACCGGTCCCAACGGGTGGGATAATCCTCGCTTCCGTGTCCTTAATAGAATCTAAAATTCTTGTCGCAAATGCTAGAAATTGTTCTATTCTATGGCGGACCGGAGACTCCGATTATGCTGGTTCAAAGCTCACCAACCCCAACAGAAGAAACATGCACAATAGGTTTATAATAAAAAATCTTAAACATAAAATCAGATGACCAATCAGCAGCACAAAGAATATCTTCTAATCTAGACCCAAGAGCAAAAGCCTTAGACACTATAGCTCCTCTAGCTGCATGACTACCATACATGGAAATGTCAATCCCAGCTTCCGACATGACCCAGCGGACCCAACGGGCCATGGTTGCTACCAAAACTAGATGGCAAGGTTTCTGAATAGAAGCCGAAAGGGTATGCAGTTCCTAGGTGGGTCACCCAGAGGGCGAGTACAGAGAGATAAGGGGTTAACAATTTACCTTAGGGGTACAGTGACCTCCAAGGAAAGTGAATAAGGAGGCAGGGGAATTCCTCCTTTTGGAACTAAGGCCCTCACACACCCAGCCAGCTAGGTGTCATGCTTCATCATCGGGACTGCTCCTCATCGGGTCGGCGCTGCAATACCCGACGGGCACCCAATGATGGGGCTCTTTGGCGGAGATCTTCTGTTCCTTGCCGTTTGGTGAGGTGTGGGTGAGGGGCCTCGGTCAGTGTAGATGTGATGTAGTGAAGGTGCAAATTTAAAACAGGTTCAGTAGTCCACAAGTGTACTTTAATGGAGTGGCTCCTACCTGATTAAAATAGAACTACAGTGGCAACTCCTATCTTAAATTTAATAGATCAAGATTATAGTGCTCTACTCTATAATGGTCAACATGTTTCTTGCCACAGTGTCTGAGAGGTCAGACGGCAATTCATCAGGACCAACGTGTAAACTATCTACACCTCGTGGTAGTGATAAATATCTACCTACCACGTATGTTATAGGATAATTACCTAAACACTGCAAAGGGTAATCCTGTTGAACCTCTGTTCATGCTACAACAGTACCGGCGGGGCTGTGGCACATCGAGGATAATTATCCTGTAGTTCAGCGTCACTGTGCCTGGTCACCTACCCCTGCCGCCGGTCCGGGAAAGGTTTCTGAATAGCCAAAAACAAAGGGCCTAGAGGGTCGGCCCTATGTGCCAAAGTGCGTTCTTTGTAAATTTTCAGACATTTTTCAACACACAACTTCGCATTGTGGGAAAAAGCAGGATAATCAATGGTCCTGGACATAGTCTTTGTCCTTCTTGAAATAAGAAACAAAACGCCTTCAGGAGAAAATAATCTACCTGTAAGGTCCAGAGCTCACACATCCTACAATCGTCTGCATGAAATCAAACATGAAAGCATAGTCAGCTTGGCAGAAAGCTGCTTCAATGATGAATCAGAATTATCAGGCCATGACTCCAACAATGAGAAAACATTTGTCACATCCCATAACTGAGAGTGTCTAGGTTTCAGAGGGCGAGCCACCATAATACCTTTTATTAACTTACATACCAGAGGACGGATACCTACCAGTTTACCATCAATGACATTGTGACAAAGGTGACCTGAAGTTATTTACTGACCTGTAACATAATCCAGATTCAGCACATTCAGAAAGGAAATTCAAAGTATCTTTTAACTCAGATCCCATGGGATCCACCTCCCGTTGAAGGCACCAACCCACCTATCGCTTCTATGCTGAAAAATATCGTTTGCGGGTGGAAGGAGCCCAAGCTTGGTGCATAAAATCGGCAGCTTCCAACGTAAGTCCTGCATTTTGGCTATGTCTCTTGATATCTTCCAGGCCATGAGAGTCAGCTGGTTCTGAAGGATCAGAGGATGTGGGGATCCCACTGGACCCAGGAGAAGATGCTGAAAAGTAGGCAGAAGAATGAAAATGGCTACTGACAGTTGCAGAAGCTTCGGAAACCAAGACTGTGTTTTCCACAATGGAGAAATCAGAACAAGGGTTGACGCCTGACCTCAGCTGCAACCCTCGGAATCATGCCAAAAGGCAGGAACACATAATTCACCAGACCTGTCACTGTCTGTAAAACGGAATCTGTCCCGAGCTATATAACTGTTTCAGTTGAGCATTCAAATGGGAAACAAAAAGATCCACTTGACATGGTGTCAGGAAAAACACAATCTTCTGCAAGATGCAAGGATGGAGTTTCCAATCACTGTAGTCCACCAGGAACCTGGAATTCCAAACTGCCATGAGGTTGTCTTTGCCTGAAAGGAACTCAGCTAGAACAGTTATCTTCTGGGACAGGAAGAAGTGCCAGAAGTCTCGGACAATGTTTGCCAGATGGCATGATCTCATTCCCCCTAAGCAGTTGATTTAAAAGAACACCGAGACATTGTCCATCCGCAGGAATATGCAGCAGTTGCTTTTGGTGGGAGAAAGTGACTCTATCGCAAAAGAATCTGCCAGGAGTTCCAGGCAGTTGATGACCACTGACTGCCGGCAGAAAAATCTCTTCACCTCGCTCCCGTGCCCCAGCGTCTGGCATCTGATTCGATGACCACGTCAAGGGAGGCTCCTAAAATGGCCTTGACATTCCACACATCCATATGAAGGAGCCACAACTGAAGCTCTTCATGGGCGTAGGAGGCCAATGGAACCAGGTAATCGTAACTGAAACCCTGTTGCAGGTACTGAATCTTCAGGCATTGAAGAGCCTTGTAGTGTAATGGACCTGAGAACACTGCTTGAATTGACGATGCTAGCAACCCCACAACCTGAGCTAGGGATCTCAAAGACACCATCTGTTTGGCTAGAGTAGACCTCAATTCTCGTTTGATGGATATCACTTTCAGTGGAGGAAGCAGCAATTGAGCCTTGACCAAATCCACCTGAAACCCCAAGAATTCTACTTGCTGAGGGAGTCATCATGAATTTTTTGGTATTGATCGCAAACCCCGGATCTTTTAGAAGAGACATTGAACAATACAAATGTGTCAGAAGTTGAGGCTGGCCCTGAGCTAAGATGAGCCTGTCGTCTAAAATAAATTATCATGTGACCGCACATCTCCCGTAGGCAGACAACCACTGGTTTCGGAAGTTTGGTTAACACCAAGGGAGCTGACGAGAGACCGAACAGGAGAGACCAGTACTCGTACCACTGACCTGTCCAGCAGAACTGAAAGTCCCATTTGTGAGAGGGACAAATGGGGATTGACAGATAGGTATCGTTTGAGATCGAGACAAACCATCCAATCTCGTTCTTGTTCCCTTAGCAGATGGATGTCTTCCATCTTGAAATGTTAGCAAATCACAAAAGGGTTGAATTGTCTGAGGTTGAGAACTAATCTCTGACCTCCACCCTTCTTCTGTACCAAAAACACATTGCTGCAGAAGCCCGTGGGTGAGGGGATGTTGTCGCAATAGCCTGTTTTGACAAAAGCTCTAGAATTTCAGAGTCTATAAAAGACATGTTTTGTTGGGAAAAAATGAGAGGGTGAGTTAGGAAGGGTTGAAAGGGGGTATGTGACAGTTCTATATGATAACTTTGAACTGTATTGAGTACCCAGCAATCTGAAGTTATATTGGACCAATTCTATGAAAAATGCATTAGTCTCCCCCCGAGAGGAAGAAATAAAAGATGAGAGGGTTTCATTACTGGCAGATTGATTGTCAGAGTTGCGATAACCCCTGTTGACTCCTCTGTTAAAACGACCCTGGTATCCTCTGGATCTGGTAGGGTAGAAGCCCGCTGGGGCTGGATCTTGAGCGTAACCCCTGCATCTGGGATTGAATCTTCATGGAGGACCTTACTGGCTGAAGCGGCCAGTTGAGCATCCTCTGCCACAACCGGCGCAGCCAAAAAGGGGAAATGTTTGAGATTTATCAAGGGAGGTAAAGCTATTGACAAATTTGGCAAGGTCTTTCATTAACCGATCACCAAATAACTGTCCCTCAGCCAGGGAGCCCGGTTCAGCAGTTGCCAATTCCACCAATTGTGGGTCAGTTCGAATTAACACTGAATTTTGGCATTCGGAAGACAACACACAGTTAGCGTTGCCCAGGAGGCATATTGCTCTCCGCGTCCATGGAGCCAGCACTTCGGGATGAGTGGGGCACCTGTCTCCTGCGCCTAGAGGGTCAATTCAAGGATCTTAACCAAGGGGCCAGAAACATCAAGGAGCTTATCCTGGAAGGCTCGGAGGGCCCTATCCATGCCCTTCTTTGGATCTTTATTGCATTTCCTATGAAAGGTGAGATCGGATTTGTCAATGTCAGGGGTGAGAGCAGTTTTATGAGAGAGATCAGGCCTAGGGCATTCAGATCTTAGACGATATCGGACTTAGGGAAGTCCGATATCGTCTAAGATCTGAATGCCTTTGCACAGATTCAACTGCATATACTCAGCCACTGCAGAAGCGGGGGTCCAATCTGAGGATTTAGGGTGAACAATTTTGGAAGGGTTAAAAGTGAAGGGGGTGGCAAGAGAAGGGGAGATGGAATGTTTACATTTCTTGGAATGTTTGCGAGCGTGGGACTTCTGTGAGGAAAAATAATCTGCATCAATATCGCTAGCCGAGGAAGGTGCAGCGGGGGCGGGGACTGGATGCATCCCTGCACTATATGTAAGGCCAGTTAGGGCTTCCCGAGTCACTTTAGAAATGACATCCATATATGGCCATGAAGTAGCGGAGTGGGAAGAAGAAGGGGGAAGAGGGGAACCTCCAGAGGGGTGGAAGAGCATCCTGCAAGCTCATCTAAATGCTTGGAAATGGGCTGAAGTGCCAAGCTGAGGGCTTTATCTAGGGATTTTTGGACAGATTTGTCAATGATTTCTTCCATGCCCTCATCATAGTAATAATCCTCGTCCTCATTGGGGCCCTGGTCGAATGTCTCATATTCAGACATACTCAGAAGAGGAAAATATTCCTCACACACAGAATCCCCAGAAGGAAAGAAAGGGCCCTCCAAAATATATATAAAGGGGATGGACAGGAGAGACCCTGGAATGTAATTATTACAACCCTGCCCAGCTCAGGGTCAGGATATCAATGGGAGCAGGAGCTGGTAGCAGGACTTTATTTACGAAGTCACAAAAAAGAGGACAAAGAAATTGCCAAGGACTCACAAACAGTAAAAGCCTGGAAATACGATAAGAAAAATAGCCCCAAGTGACAAAATTGTTGAAATCCCCTGTTGTTTCAGCTCATGAAAGGCGGCACCATCGTTGTCACAGGGAAACTGCGGGCAAAAGAGAAATGCACCAGCAGCCTTCCCAGAGGCACCACGCGAGTAGCCCAATTGGGCTCTACATGCGACCTTGCTCACGGTAGGGGCTGGCTGCACTCTGTGGCTGCGCGAAGCGCATACAGGGGTCAGAGGGAAGTTTAAGAAATATTTATAAATTTCAAATCTAGAAACAAGAACTATTAGGTGCAACATGCCCCACACAACCAAGGGGGAAGAGGGTGGGCTGCGAAGCGGTTGCGCAAGTAAATCGGGTGCGCACCGCCGAAACGGAAGGCATACCTGTGAAATAAAAAATGATAGGCTACAGTACAGATCAGCGCCAACAGCGAATTTGCAAAACAGCATTAAACAAATACCTAAGAATAGGCAAACCACAAGTATAGGCCTAAAAACATTACAGTAATAAAACAAAATCGAGAGCCACTTAACTTGACTGCGAAGCAGCAAAGAAAGAGTTATGAAGATGGTACCTCACTATTTTGTACATAATGCAAAATAATATTGGTGGGTTAAGAGGAGGCTCCTGGGACATGTAAAGTTGTAATATTTATACTGCTTTTTCATTGGCACAAAAACAGTCAATGGATACGTTTTCCTCCTATTTATGCTGCAGAAAGAGAAAGAACGAGGAGAAATAAAGTAATTTCTCCTCATTACACCTCACCTAGGGAGGCATGGGGATATATTTACAAGGTGCTTCTGCAGCCGCTGCATCTTTTTTTTGGCGCAGCGGCAGCCCAGTGTGTTCATATCTACAATCCCATGCAAAGCCGCTTTACATGGCTTTTCATAGCCTCGTAGATATGGAGTAAGGCAAAGCAGAGCAAGTCCCTGCATCACCTTACTCTGCGTCAAAGAGGCATTCCATGGGCGTTGCGGTGGGTGTTCCATGGGCGTTGCGGTGGGTGTTCCATGGGCGTTGCGGTGGGTGTTCCCTGGGCGTTGCGGTGGGTGTTCCATGGGCGTTGCAGTGGGTGTTCCATGGGCGTTGCGGTGGGTGTTCCATGGGCGTTGCGGTGGGTGTTCCATGGGCGTTGCGGTGGGTGTTCCCATGCATCTCCCATGGATTTTGAAGCAGTCCCAGATTTACAAGGACTTGTAAACCTGGAAATGCATCTCGTAATGAGGAGAAATATCTTTATTTCTCCTTGTTTCTTCCTCTTTCTGTGTGTGCTGCATTCAGCAGCACACATTGAAGGAGGAAAGTGCCTCCATTCATTGTTTGTATGCAGGAAGGAGTCCCTTCTTCACAAAAACAATCATTCATACAACGCAGACACTCTTGCACCCTTGCACCTAGGCAGTCAATTGTGTGACAGGGATGCATGGTATTGCCGTAAATATGACTCATCCCTGCACTTTCCTTATGGAGCAGCACGGTGCAGCAAGGTGACTTGTGGTGCCACGTTGCGTCTGTTTCTTGTAAATATGTCCGTAGTTTGTTTACGCAGACCCTGTAAATCTGGGAATTCATCAAAATGCGTGGGTGCTACGTGGTAACACCCACCGCAACGCCCATGGAACACCCACCGCAACGCCCATGGAACACCCACCGCAATGCCCATGGAACACCCACCGCAACGCCCATGGAACACCCACTGCAACGCCCATGGAACACCCACCACAACACCCATGGAACACCCACCACAACACCCATGGAACACCCACCGCAACGCCCATGGAACACCCACCACAACACCCATGGAACACCCACCACAACACCCATGGAACACCCACCACAACACCCATGGAACACCCACCGCAACGCCCATGGAACACCCACCACAACACCCAGGGAACACCCACCGCAACGCCCATGGAACACCTCTTTGATGCAGAGTAAGGAAGCACAGCAACTTGCATTGCTTTGCCTTTCTTCATATCTACGAGACCATGAAAAGCAGTGGCGTAGCAAGGAGGCGTGGGGGGCAGTCTGCCCCAGGCAGCATGGGCTTTGGGGCGGCGGGATCCCCCCCTTAGCCGCGGCTGTGCGGGGAGCCCGTCACAGGAATCGCCAGCACACAGCCCCCCCCTGTTCTCACATGCAGCCGCCGGGTGGCCAACTCAGGGACCGGCACGAGCAGCAGAACGGCTAGCTGCGTCACTGATGAAAAGCCATGCAAAGTGGCTTTGCGTGGCCTCGTAGATATGAGTCTGCACTCTGCACCGCCGTTGCATCAAAAAAAGTGATGCAACGGCACAAAGGGCTTGTAAATAAGCCACTGAGTGCTGTTAGAAAACAGACATGACAAGCACATACATTTGATGTTGAAATTATACCACTTTCTCACTTGTGAGTTTATGATACGAATCCTTGAAAAAGGTCAGTGACAGACACATTGGCAAAGGTGAAACATGTTGAATGTTTAATCCACCAAATATTAAACCTGTAAATGAACTGCTTATAGAATTAAAATGAATGCACTAGAGACAACACAGTGCTCTCAGATGAGTGCAACCTGCTAACTTAGTCCTGAATGGACATCTTGAGTATGAACAATATGTGATTTCACAGATGGGCCATCTTGGAAGCATGGAAGCTTGGATCATTCACAGTGTGACTGAAAGGTAATTGGGCAGCTTGACAGAAGTTTGTTTAATCACATGGCTGTGGGGTTAGAAAGCACAAACTAGGAATTAGTACAGACACCAGAACAAGAATACTGAGTGGGACAGAACAGGTAGAAATGGTCTAATCAGGAGTAAAGTGACTCAGAGTGAAGAAAGCATGGAAAGGTAGTGAGCCTTCTGGAGCAGAAATTGCACTATAAACAAAGCTCAACTCACCAGAACATTAAACAGTTGTACAGGAGTCATTCTTTTTTCTAGTCTATGTGTCATGAACATGTACAGAGGCCACCAAGGAAAGCGATCTTCTTGTAAGTAGTCGAGCAAAGCATTTCAATCGAAATCTACTACATGGAGTCACTAGTCCCTCAAGCTTGTAAGCCTCTTTTTCCCACTGGGAAAGTCAGCCATGTCCTCCCAGATAGTGTCATTATGTACAGAGATATGGGAAAAAAGAAGGCAGGTAACCAAGGTGGCTGTGGGTGCCTGAGGGTAAAATGAGGTTAGAAATAAACCTGCTATCTGGGCTGAGGGTCTAAAACCTGACAAAAGGTCAGTTGACAAGTTAAGGCAGCAAAGAGTATCTTGGCCCCATTGCGGTTTGTAACATTTAAAACATATTGCACAAGATATAACTAAAACCATCATCCAGGGCATGTCTTCTAGGCACTTGGAGATCACATTAAGTCATTATCTGCATTCTGCTTTATTACTGACTGAGCAGGTCAGGCTGTATTTGCAGCCACTCAAGGCTGTTTTCTCATGCACATGTCATGCTGCCATCACAGGCATTATGTTGTAATATGAAAAGCAGTGATGCTACACAAGTCCAATGGCATTGAGTAGAAACAGCATGATCTACTTTCTGCATGAATCAATCCTTCGCCTCATGTCACCCTGTAACACTCACCATTATTTAGAACCTTTACCTGGATGTGCCCTGTGTTCCACATCATTTCATCCATCTCCAGCTTCATCTGCTCCCCCTCATGAGCATTGGAGTCAAAGGTCCCCACTTTTACCAGCCTGTCGATGCCATCGGAAAAGATCTGGAGGTTTACAAAATCAAACACTGCTGGTACGTCTCCATTCTCATCAAAGAAGACTTCCTCTCCGCCACTGGTGTTAAAGTGCACACTCTTCACATAGGGCAGCATCTGGAATTAAAAAGCACAGGACTTTAGGGAGGTGTCAAGCATACCCCTAGGTGGCCCGATGCAGCCCGAGGTTGTGTTTCTGAACTTCCAGGGTCAGACTGGCCCATAGGGCAAACCACAGGATTAAGGGAGGTGTCAGGTGAACCCATAGGTGAACTGATGCAGTCAGAGGTTGTGTTTCTTAACTTCCAGGGTCACACTGGCCTATAGGACAAACCACAGGACTTCCGGAAGATGTCAGGTGAACCCCTACGTGGTATGGTGCAGCCAGAGGTTGTGTTTCTGAACTTCCAGGGTCAGACTGGCCTAAAGGGCAAACTGACACTGCTAGATGAACTGGTCTGACAGGCCTCTGTGCTGTCTGGTTCATTTGATGATTGCGGGGCTTTTTTATGGTCTGGTTGGCCAGAATGTACTGCAGATTTCCCTAATATTACCACAGATATTGCATGCAGCAAGCAGACATGCATTGTCTTGCACACCTTGCAAGACACGTGTACAGCATGCCTTACAAGTTCAAAGCTTCCTATATTTGCATGTATTGGACACTGTTTGCCTATCTCTATTCCCTGATGCCTACGTCCATATTCCATCCCAGCCTGACCCTTTAAACTTTCCCGTCAATGTGAGTGAAGGTTTTCATGGTAACTGTAGGAAAGTGTCTGGTGGCTCAGTGGACTAATGCATCCACTGCAGGGGCCTGTGTTTGACCTCGTGGTCACAGGTTCAAATCCCGGTGGGTCCACTCAGCCTTTCATCCAACTGAGGTAGATAACATGAGTACCATTGAGTTGCGTAACAATAAACATCTGTTATTCAGCGTCAAGAGACCTCGTTGGGGTTAACGTGTGCTTTACAAATACTTATGTTATTACATGCCCTTTTTGACATGATCCCCCCACTTTTTGCCTGGCATTTGATGTGTTTTCGACTAGAAGTGCACCAGGTTCTTGCTAACCAGGTCCCCAGTACCAGATCTCTTTCCCAAAATTGCGCAATTGTTTCCCCCAATTGGTGACACCTTTAGGACCTAGTGAATGGTGCCCCTAGTACCTAGGGCCTGAGGTACTAAAGAGGGTCCCCAAGGGCTGCAGCACGCATTGTGCCACTTTAAGGGACCCCTCACCAAGATCATGCAAACTGCCAATGCAGGCTGAGTATCATAGTGTAGACAAAAGTGAAAACACGACATGGCACACAGCCTGTGTGCCCTGCCTGCCGACACTGCATGCAGTATAAGTAAGTCACCCCTACAGCAGGCCTTACCACCCTAAGGCAGGATGCACTATGCTACATGTGAGAGCATAACTGCATGAGAACATATTCCCCCGTTCTGGTCTATTCCATTGCAGCCAGTACAAGTGATCAGGGAAGCCATTTCAAAGGCATGTGCAGGACACTGGTGAAAATGAGTTCCCCACCTACATGATGTCCTCATTGAAAATAGGGATATATGTTATCAAACATTTCGTATTAATAAACCCACAATGCTGGTGTCGGATTTAGTAATACATGCACCCAGAGGGCACCTTAGATTTACCCCCAGAAAACCTACTAGCTACTGTTGTGATGACTGACTGGTTTTTGCCAGCTGCCACGAGAGAATAATTTCTGACACCCAGGGGTGAGGGCCTTTGCTCTCAGGAGGCCAGAAGTCAGGCCTGTTCTGGCAGAGGGTGTTTTCACCCCCTCCCACAGGATAACCTGCATATTAGCATTCCAAGGCAGAGGAGCTTCAAAGAGCCCACCACCTTTTGATATGTGAATCTGGTTTCACTCACAGGAGAGGAAACCGACCCCCTTTGTCCAGAGCCAATTGGTACCTGGACAGGTGAAGAAATTAGATAGTCAGACTCTAAAGTGGACCACCTGAAGTGGAGGCGACTTATCAAAGATAGCCATCTTGGTGTTGGCAAACATAGGAATCTTGGACAGGGTTAGGCCCCCGTCCCACAAGACATGGTCATATAGGGGGGCGTAGTGACCACAAGGGTAGGTAACCCACTGGCTACTACTCTACACTCCCCTACAAATCCTCAATTTAGTATTTAGAGGAGCCCTTGGCACCAGAAAAGCAGATCCTGATGACCAAAAGAAGATGAAGGGCCAAAGATGCGCGACAGCAAGAACTACAGAAGAAGCAACTGACTTGGCACCAGCCCTTCCGGCCTGTTTGCTGATTGCTCCAAAGTCATCTTGCCCTACAAGCTGCTAATCCTTCAAAGCCTGTGAGGACTGACAGCACTTCTCCAAAGACTCAAGAACTCCTGTGGAGCAGCAAAACTGTTCCCCTGCATCTTGCAGGAATCAAAGACTGTGCTGTGAGGCTCCAATACAGTGAAAACACAATGCCAGGAAGCACCACTGAACCCAAGCTGCCAACCCGATCTGAAGTGGGCAAATGGTGCCCACGCAGTGTCATGACCCTTCATACCCGAAGCCCACCTTGGATGCCCCGCCGTGGACTATTAGACGTCACCTGCAGCCTCTGTTTGCAGGCCCCCTCTACCGCGATCACTCCCAGTGATGAAAACCTGATGCCTAAGGAAAACTCTATACCTTTCACCCCTGGCCCATGGAGAAACGGACCAAAGGGGTCCTCCTATCACCAGGCATTGTGAGGCTGGAGCCCCCTTGTTGGTTCAGCCTTACGGGCCTCCCAGTCTGACCCTGTACCCTGTGTTCAAGACGATCAATCCCCTTTGACTTGCATTGGGCATCCAACACTGTTTTGCACCACTGTGCCCAGATGCCCTCAAACCGCTGGAGTTGACCTGCTGGTGCTGCCTTGGACCTTTCCCCATCTCAAGTCCCAGAGGTTGGTCTCATAAATCCCTACAAAGAACTGGTAGGCCGCCTTTGTTTTTCCTCCCATAGGATAACGTTGCAGTCTCTGAAGACTCTTAAAACGCAAAAGTATTTGCCCTGAAAGATGTACTTACTTGATTGTATTGAGTATGGCACCTAAACATATATAAAGATATGTGTTTTTTTATAAATTGTTCTGGATTTCCTTATTGGGTCGTGTGTATCATTTATTGACTATTGAGTGTATTTGCAAATGTCTAACGCTCCTCTTCAATAAGCCTAAGGCTGCTCGACCACACGACCCCATAGAATCCTTAGGATTGTCCACTTATAAGGGAACAGCTGTGCTCTTTGCATAGTACATCTCATTGTGATATACTATATAAAGGGCTGGCGTCCCACACTGGTGGCCGCAGTGGGATATAAGTCTTTTGCTTCACCATGTGGTAAATAAGTGATTCCACTAAGAAATCTAAAATTGTCGTTAGTTACGAACGTTTTTTCCAATTTAAATTTTTTCTAAATTGTTTAGAACCTAGCTGTTAAGACCTTGTGTTAAGTCCCACAGTGAAACTGTATTGAATTTAAAAAAAAATATTTAAGTTAGTTAGGCCCTTTAAACAGGTTCCAACTATTGTAATACCATGTCTGAGGCAGGTCCTTCCCATGAGCTCTACTTGGGTCCCTACAGGAAACTTAAGTTGGACAGACTTAAGTCCCTCTGGCAAACTTGGAACCTTGCAATGGGATTTAGACTCACTAAGGTACATCTGCAAAAGCTGATGCAGAAAAAGCTAGATCCCTGGCCGAGGCAGGAACCCATAATTAAGGGGGACCCTGAAGTGAATGAAGTAGGCGATGAATCCAGCAATGGTCCTACTGATAGCAACACCTCTGATGGTACTAGGAGTAGTGCCCCAGAAGACTTAGGGGCAGATTTACAAGCCCCTAGCGCCACTTTTGCGTCACTTGTCCCATGTTAAAAGTGACGCAAAAGTGGCGCAAGGGGCTTGTAAATCTGCCTCTTAGAGCGTGAAGATGCTGATCTTCTAAAATCTGCCAAAAGTATATCCTTAGAGGCAAAACTGTTAGCTATAGTAAAGGAAACATGGGCCTAGGACCCATCGCTGGTAGCAGCAAAATAATAAATATGGAGAAAGATGAAGCTGTGACCCTAAGATCCCCAAAGGGATTGTACCCAAAAATACAGAGAGGGTGATGACATCATCAAATGGTTTACAGCCTTTGAGAGAGCTTGTACAATGAGGTAACTCTGCAAGACATATTGGGGCTCTCTTCTCTGGGAGCTGCTCTCAGGAAAATGTATGGATAGACTCCTGACACTGAATGAGGCAGATGCTGAGTCCTCATGGAGGATAGCCTGATTGAGGGCTTTGAACTCACCACTAGGATGACAAATATCAATCATAGTTACAATCATTGTGTTGTGCTCGTATAACTGTATACATCGCTGACCCAAAAAATATTGTACTGCCTTAATAACATCACTATGGTGGATACTGGTGTATAGTGAAGTTATATCCATAACTATCAAAAAGCAATCAGTGTCCCATGTGATGGTTTGTAGTTTGCTGAGAAAGTCACCAGTGTCTTTGATGAAAGATGGTAAACCTGAAACAACCTCTTGCAGGAAGAAGTCAAGATACTTGGACATGGGTTCCAACAAACTTCTCTGCACTGAAATTATAGGTCTGCCAGGAATGAGTGTAACGTTCTTGTGGACCTTAGGAATAAATATAGTACAGGGGTCACAGGACGATCGTTCTTCAAAAACATATATTCGTTTTTACTTAAAAGACCCATTTGTTTCCACTGAGCTAATTCCTAAAATACCATCTCCTTCACATGTCGTAGGTCTTGAAAAGAAGCTCTTTTATAGCAAGCCGTGTCTTTAGATGGCTTCCTCCATATATTGAATTTTAGGCCAAAGTACAATATTGCTGCCTTTGTTGGCTTTGTTGTCTCTTAGCTTGCGGATGAGATTGGAATATTGTTTTTCCATATGCCTATTGCGATAATTGCCTTGGTTGATGGATCTGTTCAGTTTCATTAATTCATCAATGACCCGATCACTAAATACATCAATCGCATCTTTAGGCATTATTGGTACAAAAGAGGAAGTAGGGCGAAAGGGGCTGCCAATAGAACTGCTGATATTGATACCAGTCGCCTGCAAATCTTCCTGCGTAGAAATTATATCATCATCCTTATCACTGGCCAGCGAGTGAAGGAGCCTGAGAGTATTGGCATCTGATGCTAATAGATTGGAACTAGATTCTCTGGGTGAATGCACACCGGTGTTACTAGTCGATGAATTCGTAAGTTGAAAGAATTTGAGGAGCTTCAATTTGCGTATAAACTTATGTACGTCATCCCTAGATTGATTGTACTTAGAATTGCTTTTAGGACAGTATGTTAAGCCGAGAGAAAGCAATTGTACTTCAGCTGTAGTTAGGATGGTATCAGATAGATTAATAACTGTATTGTCAGTGGGGGTCATTGGTGTACCCACTTCTTCACTCGTGTTCCCCTGCCTCTGGTACTGCCTACGTAAGCTGCGCCTCTCCCTCCTGCGCTGGTTTCTCCTTCTCCCTCTTTTAGTTGAGGGTTCCGGGGCTGCAGTGTCTGACGCCGGTCCTGTTGCAAAAAATGAAGTTCTTCAGCTGGAGTTAGATTCGCAGCCATGGTTAGCTGAGAGGTTAAACCTGGCTCTCTATTGTCCTCAGACTCACTGCTGCTTAATGCTGAGCTAGCATCCGAACAGATAGTTTCAGGACCAATACTACTGTGAGATGGCAGTTGGACAGTGGGTGTTTTGTTAGCAAATGCTTGTCGCTTGTAGGTATCGAATTTCTTTGAGAATGTGAACACCCTTCCTGTCTCATAACCCCTTTTGTCACGTGCTATGATGGTGTCTTTATGCTTTTTTAAGCGCCCTTCTATCTCCTCTCGATCCTTTCTTATCATATCCTTCTGGTCAAGTTTATCCAAAAGACCATTAGTTTTATCGATTTCTTTCAGGATTTCACCTCTGTAGATTTCAGCGTATTTAATAAGGATCTCTACCATATTCATGGATGCTTGTAGGTTGTTAGTGGCCCATTCCTTCAACATGGTAGGGTGAGGATTTTCGAAGTGTGTGCTATCATGACTCTCAGTCCACGAGGTATTCTATTAACATCCCTGTATTTTTCAAGGGACTTTTTCCCCCACCACTTCGTTAGTTAAATTTTTTGTAACTTTTCTAAGGTTTTTAATAGGGATTTAAAATCAATATTCACAGATTTACTGCAGAGTCTGCTTGGTTCTTCACAAACCTCTGGTAAGTTTAAACACCCACAGCAACACCCATGGAATGCCCCTTTCACGCAGTGTTCTACATGAAAGGGGCACATATTTACAAAGCCATGAAAAGCCATGTAAAGTGGCTTTATGTGGCCTTGTAAATATGCCAGGTGACATTGAACCACCGGAATGTCAAAAAAGTGACGTTTTGGTGACTGGTAGCCTGTGGAGGCTAAGGATAGTTTGGGAAACTGAAGTGAATATAGGAATTTTCATGAGCAGCCTAGCTGCTGTATTTTGAAGGGTCTGAAGATTTTGCAGCAAATGCTTCTGACGAGTGACACAATGACCATTCTATACAATTCTGGGGGATTAAAGGGAAAAATCTTTTGTAAGGTTCTGAGCAGAAAGTAACAGCAGGCGAAATTTGATTAATTTCGTCCGAAAAACGGAGTTTTCCTTCTAACACAATTCCTAGGGGCATATTCTCAAGGAGCTATCGTTGAGTTATCAGCAATTTAACGCATCCAAAGTCGCGCTAAATTTATCACCCCATTCACAAGCTGGTGCTAACAGCCCATAACACCAGTTTTCCTGCGAAAGCAGTCGCAAAAAACATCTCCAAAGATGACCCCGGCAACTAACGCTAATGAGTTGCAGAGTAGGCATTCCCGAGGAAAAATCCGTGACAACACCACAATGCAACATTCTCAACGACCAGCCACATCAGCGATAAGAACACAAAACCGGCGATACGGCGTGTTAGCAGCAGGAAATTAACACCTGCTCTGACCTGGTGCAAAGTTGGACGTCAACCTGCACAAGATTACGGAGCCCAGCCCACAGCCACACCTGAAGAACAACAGATGCCATGGAGCCACTCACCATGCACCCCGGAGCCCCGAGAGTGCAACAACACCCACCGCCACCACCCCCAGGACTGTCACCCCCCCAACAGACCCCCCCACCCACCCCCCGGACCACCACAGAGGCAGCGCAGACAAAGACAGCGAACCCTCAGGAAATGCACCAGCCCCACAGACCTAACAACAGACAATGCCAATGCCCACCACAGGTCCAAAAGGACAACCATCCTCCGCATCCGGAACATCAATGCCCACAGGCTGACGGTACCAACACAGCGGACAACCAACATCCCTCCACAGACAGAGCTGCTGGCTGTGCTGCACCTGTTGGCCCCTGGTATCCTCAAAACCAACAACCACCCGAGTCAGAGGAGTCCCAACAGCCAGCCCCATCCAAGTTCCTCACACCTGTCCTGGATGCCCTCACCAGCTAGGTACCCCAGTACCTATACGTCCCCCACAATGCGCAGGAACAGCTGGAGACCAAGCAAGGACTATACGCCATAGCTGGATCCCCGCACGGGTTGGGGGCAATCGACTGCACACATGTCCTACTTGTGCCCCCTGCCAACACTGCACAGAAAGCACACGCATCCCATCAATGTGCAGGCAACAGTGGACCACAGGGGACTCCTCACCAATGTCGTAGCTAACTACTCAGGCAGTGTGCATGATCCCTTTGTCTTCTGACAGTCCAACATCAACCAGCGCTTCCAGGATGGCACCCATGGGAATGCACTGCTCGTTGGCAAGTACCAAATGAACGCACCACACACCTCAACAATCATGCAACTCACAACTCTGGCACTGCACACGTCACAAAATCACATACAACATGCCAAACAACATGCCCCCCCACCAGACACGACAGCACAACTTACTGTGGCAACCTCGGTCAGCTATGTACAAGAGCCATCAACAGAATGGCACCTCAGCCACACAATACCGGAATGTGGGGAGAGGTGGGAACCAGGCATGTGCGAATGAGGCAAGTGAACATTGAATGAGTATGTACACAATGCCCAGTGTGGCAGGGATGTGCTGGACAGACTGCTGTATGTAGACCACAGACATATCCATGTCTACATGCACTGCTGGTGTTTGGAGTGTAGTGGACAGTGGACGCAACCATGTCACCCTAGCCAGTGGGGAAGATCGTGGAAATGTAGCTTGTGACGTCCCCCCCTGTAAGCGTGTGTGAAGTGGGCTGGCCCAGCATACGCCAGGCCAGCGTAGGGGTGTGAATAAAAAGCATGTAGCCCTGTAGCCCTGGGCATGGTTTTCTTCTGGAATGCCCAACGTGCCTGCCAGGGTGATGCCTCCCACCCCGCCACGAGGCCGACACCGTCGCCATGAGCGGTGTGGCCTGCGATCCTATGCGCCTGCTGCACCCCGGGCAGCTGGTCCCCGAACCAGTCATGCTGGCCCCTGCGCAGCCAGGCCTCACTGCTCACCTTCCGACATCAGCGTGTGTCAAAGAGGGCCTACCATGTGCCGGCGCAAGCTCCAAGCCCGAAGCCCGCGACCTTGGCAGCTTCCTCAGACCATCACAGCCTCTGCGACTCAGGCCCGATTTACTCCTTTTTCGTTTACGTACTCCACCGCTGCCTCGGGCCTACACTACGCTCAAGTAGGTCACACATTTGGAACTGAGTCTTGATTATGCAATGGCAGAGTACACACTTTATGGCAGCATTTATATCACTGTACTCCCTTCGATGTGGTGCCACCAACTCTGTGCATAGCATCCCAACCACACGTGTCTGTGTGCCCCTGATGACTACGCCTTCGGCCTACACTGCAGACGAGTAGGTCACACATGTTGAACTGAATCGTGATTTCTGCATGGCGGAGTTCATATCATTGTACGCAAGGATACGAGTAAGAGGAAGACGCGGTTAAGTCCGGAGGAGAAAAGGACCATCGTTACGGAGGTGTTCGAACACTGCCGACAACTGCCCTGGTGTCACTAACTCTGTGCATTGCAGGCCAACGACACGTGGCCGTGGGCCCCTGCTGACCGCTGCCTCGGGCCTACACTGCGGTCAAATAGGTCACACATTTGGAACTGAGTCTTGATTACACAATGGCTGAGTACACATGTCAATGCCGAGTTTATATCACTATGCTCCCTTCGATGTGGTGATACAAAGTATGTGCATGGCATCCCAACCACATGTGTCTGTGGGCCCTTGATGACTACACCTTCGGACTACACTGCGATCCTGCAGGCCTCACACAAATCCATGCCAGTCCGTATTAGGCAGGACACGGCATCGTCGCTGGCTAAACACCCGCTCAGCTCTGGTGCTACTGCCTCGGTCAACCACGAGTCATCCCCACATGACATTTCAATGCCGTGTGTTAGTGCTCCAGGATGAGCTTGCTAAACAGCGGTTGGCCCGCGCTGGCCACTGCCTCCGCACTACACATCAGTCGAGTAGGGCACAGTTTGGGAACTCAGTCATGATTCATTTATAGCAGACCTCGCAGACTGCATCCCCTTTCAGCTCCGGTGCCACTAAGTCTGTTCCCCGACAACCATGGACACTTTCTTCTTGAGATTTGTTGGCGACTGAGTCTATGGACTGGGGGTTGTCTTCATCATCATGTTGGTGGTACTGACTATGTGGCCAAAACGAGGCTGTAGCATTCCACTCCTCCATTTGCCGCTTCCGGCCGGTACCTGCCCTCTGCATCATGCCCTGGAGGACACCTTCCACTGTCCCCCGCAAACCTCCGCTACATTCACCTTCAACATCGACGAGGACCTGCTCACCTTGCGTGGCCCTATCTCACTGCACCGCAAGTCACCGTCCCGTGGCGGTGTGCCTGTGCCAGTTGCAGTGCATCCTGGGCCACCAACTCTGTGCAACTTAAATCATGGCCCAGTCTGATGACTGGTTGGATGGCCTCTGGGTCGATGGTCTGGGGGTCATCAACGCCATGTGTCTTTTGCCCTGCGCTGTCCGCTGCCTCCGGCCTCAACTGCGGTCCACCTGGGCTCACACATCAAATCGAATCCTGACCTGCCCGGACGTTGCATGACCGCAGGATGTACACGCCACCATGGCCAGGACCAACTCCAAACAACAGATGCCAGAGTCAGAAGTGTCTTACTGCCAGACTGTCAGACTTGCTCACACCTGTCGTGGGTGCCATCATCAGCTTGATACCCTGCTCAGCTCTTCAGGTGCCACTGACTCAGTGCACCGCAAATGAAGGAACATTCTGCTTGCATGTTGGGTGAACACTGTACTCTCTCCGGCTACCACCATGATGCTTCACAGTTGGTTCTGCTGTTCTGGTGTTTTATGATTCTGCTTCAATTGTGATCACTGTTCAAGTTGTAGCCAGCACCAACGAGTCAATAGGGCTGGCTTACACTCACCCCACACACATCCAGCACATGCGTCACTGTACATGTGACCATGCCAATAAAGGTGTCGGGCGCACGTGCCCGTGGCCAGTTCAACGAACTATCTGTGTGTGTTCGTGTGCTCATGATGTATGCATTAGGGCCTGACCCCACAACCTTATATTGTGGTGTGTACAGAGGACGCAGCCATGTCACTGCAGGCAGAGGGTGGGACATTGCACATGTTGCATTATCGTCCCCCACTCAATACGTGAGTGGAGTGAACTTGGCCGGCGTATGCCAGTCTGGCGTGGGGGTGTAGGTGATTGTCCCGTGGCTCTGGGTGTGGTTCAGTACTGGAAATGTGCAAAGGCATGTGTCTCTGTCGCAGTGTGGGTCTCCGTTGGGGAGTGTAGGTGGTTCTTGATGGGACTTGGACACCCACGTATGTGATCTAGTTTGTCTTCCATGAGGTAGTACCCAACCCACACATGTTCGGCCAGCCCCATCTGGCAGTCTGACAGTTGCCCTTGGAATTGGGATGTGTGCTTAGGTAGGCTGCTGGGAGCCAGCCGGGGTGGTGGGTGCGTCCAGCTGTGTTGTCTGTGCAGGCGGTGGTGTATCCTCGATGCAGCGCTGCCCAGCTCCTGGAGCTCTATTGCCTGGGATGTTCATGGACTGTTGTGGAGCGTCGGTGTCAGAAGTGTGGAGGTCCTCTTCAGCATCACTGATGGGTTGTCAGGTCTGCTCTGCTGGAGGTGTTGTTTGTCCCTCTGCAATGTGAAGGGGAGATGCTTGTTGACATTGTGTTGGCATTTATGTTGACGCATTGTTCAAATTTACATACAGACTGCATGACAATGTATATTGTGACTGTTTGGGAGGGGCGGACTATTTGATGTGTGATAGTGGACATTTGGACTACATGAGGTGGGTGATGTTGTGCACGTACATTTTCATCTCACAGTTTCCTGCTATGTCAGATGTGAATGGCCATTTTCTATGGACAGGAGGAGCCAGTCGTGTCCTCTGTTCTGCAGTGTAAGTGTTGCACTGTGTCCACATTGTCGTCCATGTGGATGTACTGTGTGTGCTTCATTGTGTGAGAGTCGCACCTGCAGCTGTGATTTTGCTGCCCCTTATCCCTTGGAGGCGGTGTGCCTTTGGCTTTCGTGCTTTTGAGGTGCTGTGATGTTGTCAAGTTGGGTCATTTGTGCTCTTGGACGGTTTTTGTACTCTTGTGCATTGTTTGTCTGCAGATGTATTGTTGACGTCAGTGGTTGTTTGTGCGCGTGGATGTGTCAGAGTGTGACCTGCTCCTTACGGATTTGGTCCACACTCAGCCACCTCAGTCTCGTGGCGTGCACAGTGTCATGGTGATTGTACTCCGGCCATGCTGCTCGTCATGTGGTGTCACTTGCGTTGTAAGTGTGGCTCTCGCATACACATCTTTGCTGTGTTTCGCACTGGTGCATGTGTGTGTTGTGGAACTGGTGTTGTGTGGGGTGGGACCCCTTTGGGCACGTGGATTACGGTGGCCTACTTGATGTTTGTATGTGTGCTGCAGTGTGCCTTAGGGATCAGGGACATGATCCAGGGTCATTGTGGGTATGCGGTGTGCTACACGTCGTTGTACATGTGTGCCATTGTGCCCACCCCCCCAGTCCCTGTTCGTTTCTCACCCTGTTGATGTTGCGTCAAGTCATGGCGAGCAGTGTCCGGACTCCAGACTCCTTGCACCTTCTCCACAGTGATGACTGTGGCCGCCATTTGCTCCAGCTCCTCCTGTGGCGCAGGACTCCCACCTCCATTCGCCGTTGCTGCCTTCCTGTTGGCAGCGGGTTTCTGCTTGGTTTGGCTTTTGACATTGTGCCAGCGCATCTTGGCCACCTCGTCACTCCAACTGTATTCACGATGGAATGCCATTTTTCCGTCTGTATTGCCAATGACACGGTGGTTGTGTCGGACAGTTGTTGTTAGTGCTCTGTCACCTCCGTGACGACGGTCGGGTCTTCCTGCGGACTGTACCCCGTCTTCCTCTTCCTCTTCTCCTTGGCCTTCCTCGACCCCGAGTTTCCTTGCTGGTGGTCTGTGGGGCTTGTGGGGTTTGCGTTGACCTGGGCACTCGTTCAGGGTGCATCCATGTTGCTGCGCAGTTTGATTTCTTTATGGTGTGTTTTTCTTGTTCAGGTTTATGGTGCATTTTCCCGCCTGACGCGTGGGAATTGCAGGCCTATCGCTGGTTGTCACTGCTTTTTTTTTCGAGGTTGGCCTCATCGCAACTTTATTCACATTGGTGTTTCGCATTTTTTCGGAGTCTCGTTATTTTTAACGCGGTCATTTGGCGCGTTATCGTGGGACTATCGCATGGTGACGCCAGGTTGAGAATGCTACGTTAATACGGCGTTGTTTTCCCGCGATGGACTGCGATGTGCAGAGTTACGTTAAGCTAAACTTGCGGTGGTTATCACATGTTCTTGGGAATATGCCCCCTAGATTCCTGGCTTTTTGCACTGGTGGAGAAAATGGGGCAAGATTTGAAGGCCACCAGGAGGTGTACTAAAAGGTGGTATCATCTCCCAATAGTAGCACCTCAGTCTTGTCTGAGTTCAATTTTAGAAATTTTTTCTGCAGCCAGCTCATGATATGTGCCAAACAGTTGCTAAATTTTTAGTCCACTTCCTCGACATTAGACGAGACAGACACCACAATTTGCGTGTCGTCCACGTAAGAGATAAACGAAAAATCGCAATTGCGGATCAAGTTGGCCAGAGGGGTGACATAGGCAATAAAAAGCATAGCGCTTAGGGAAGACCCTTGGGGTACCCCACAAGGGAGAGAGAAGGATTCAGAGATAAAGTCTTCCAAGAGTGACCATGTGCGCTCTGTCATGCAGAATGAAACTGAGAAGGGCAAGTGCTTAGCCTTTAATGCCAATGCTCTTGAGTCGGTTGATAAGTACTGAATGATTGACCATATCAAACACTGCTCACAGGTCGAGAAGAATCAGCACATCTTTTCCTCCCATGTCGACTATTATTCGTATTTCCTCAGTGGCAGCCACTAAGGCAGACTCAGTACAGTGGTTTAGTCTAAAACCATATTGTGAGGAGTCTAAGAGACGGTTATCATCCAGAAAGGACATAATCTTCTCATTCATTGCCTTTTCCAATATCTAAGCCAGCAGAGAAAGATGTGAAGTGGGCCGGTAGCTCTTCATATCCTGGAGTTCAGGATATTTTTTTTTTATAGCAGCAATGCTTTTTTCCATGCTGCCAGGAACTGTTCTGAAATCAGTGTTCTATTCAACAGTTCAGTAAGATGGACTGGAACCCCCATGTAAAACCTGGGAGGTCAAGGATCGGATGGCTCACCAAATTTGGTGGATTTAATGAGTTTTGCAACTTTCATCTTGGAAAGGGGGACAACTTAGCAAAAACATTAGAAGCAGACTTCTGGGAATGTGGTAATTTGGGTAGGGGCATTCGTGGTGGAAACATTGTGATTTGAGGTAAAATCTTGAAAGATGAGATTTACCTTAGTCGAAAAGATTCTGCTAGTTTGTTGCACAAGGATTGACCAGGATTGAAGACATTAGTATTTTTATAATTAGATAAGAATTTTACTGGTATAAATAACTCCTTGGTGGAGTCTTTGTGGTATTGATTTTTTCTGTGAAGTATCTTGATTTTTCAGAAATGATTAAGGACTTATAATCATTAAGGAAAGATTTATATTTAATTTTATCATCAGGACAGTAATCTTTCCTCTAGCTCTGTTCCTGATGTCTAGATTTTTGTTTGACAGTTTGTAGACCCAGTGAGTGCCAGGGGTAGATGGTTTCTTCCCTATGATTTGTTACTGTTGTTTCAGAAGCCAGTAGGGTGACTGCAGAGTGAATAAAAATGGCAAAATTGGTGGTTGCTGCATCCATATTACTTCCTAATAGAGGACTGGAGCTCAAGAGAATATTGTTGAGTATAGCGAAGCAGCTAATTATGGTGAAATGTTCTGTTATCATCATTATGCACACCATTATTTACACAGAGAGAGTTTTTAATTACACACAATGGGAGCATTGGTCAACACCACCAGTGCGTAGGTCAAAAACATGCCTGCAGTAGTTTGTATATTTTTCTGGAAACAACCCTGTACACCCAGTGTCTTAGTATTTTAAACTTTTCCTTCCCAGGAGAACAAAATATGCTTACCAAAATTGCATTGATTCATTCCTTTATTTCCCAACTGTCCGCACAAGGATATCAATTTTTGAAAGACAACATTGATTTGAAATCTGTTTGGGGAACAAAATATTGTACAAGTCCAGGGCAATAAAGTTTTGTTTAGAGTGTGTCTCATTCCAAGACAAGTGATTTGTTTAAACAAAACAGTACTGTAAACAAAATGCCTGGGTTTGGGTAAAATTAAGGACATGAATACACCAAGCATTCCCGCAATTGCATGTTTTGATGATTGGCAATCTTTTACAAATTACGCTGAGAAACAGCTCAATAACATGATACAGAGTGTCACATACAATTTTTCAGATGAGTGACTAGTGTGGCCATTAGGAATTAATGGTTGTCATGCATGTGTTTTAAACAACGTGAAGGGTTTTAAAACAAACAGACCGGACCCACGTTATGTGCAGACACAACACTCGGGAGTTGTCACTGCATACAGTATGGGCAGGTTATGCCAGCAATGGTTACAGCATTCCACTGTAGATGCAGCAAAGGAACACTTGTCTCTCCTTGCTGATGAGATGGATTTACAGGATTTTCTGTTAGGTCCTAGAGCACCACATCATAAATGCTTTTTATCTGCCAACTATAATGAACTTTGGAAAGTTTCCCAGTAGGAAGCTGCTGAGCTCAAACTGGATATTGACAGGGATAATTTAGAAAAGGCATTGGCAGCTGTTGATAGCAGCATGACTACATTATCGACTAGGATTTATTCTCTGAATAACATTGTGTCTTCAGCAATAGATATCATACAAAGTGACATGTTCATCTTACAACACGGGCAAATTCAGCTTAGATTGATTATGCAATTGAGCTGGACATTACAGATTTTAAAATCCTTTTGCATGCCTTGGAAATGTCTGAATGTGACTGATTTATGTTTGCCTTAAAATTTAAGAAGCTTGCAAAAAATAATGGCAAAAAAGGACGTGACTTACACAATGTTAAGCATTTAGTATTTAGAGAAATTTCCTTTCACACTAGCTGAAACACCATCTGGTTAATTCACAGATTTATCTCACTGTCAATTTCTATGTTTCACTATACATCTTGTTTGAAACATTTTCAAGTGGGCAGATATGAGGCATTAGGGAAGAGATTTGTGTATGAGACATGGGTCCTACCTTTCGATTTCAGATGTAGGAATGGGGAAACTGAAGTATTTCTCAGCAGAAACAAATGTAAAACTTTGTTTGGCCATTCTCTATTTGCAAGAAGGTCATGCTTCATGGTTCTTATAATGCATCTTTGGTCAGCTTATCATGTAATCTGAAAGGTGCCCAAGCTGCTTAGATTCGGCCTTCATTCAAATTGCTTTCAAATGGAACTTATTTGATGCTGAATGACCAAGGTTGTTGTAGGATGAAACCAGGAATACCCTATGTGGTGACGGTTTCCAGGGACGTGACTTGCTGTGATAATATGCTATTCCCGCTTGTGCGTACAGTCAAAGAAGTCACAGTATATCCTTCAATAGCTATTTTTAATGTGAACTTTGATCTCCAAATTGCACGGTCTTCCTCTGAAATACAATCGCTATTATGCACTAACGTCCCTCAACATTTTGGAGAAGTTGTGCAGCGCATATTTAATGCATCTAATACTGCGGAAGTAGTACACTTTTTTGTAAGCGATTGTCTTTGTAATGATTCCATCTTTCATACACTCCCTGGTTTCCAGTCTTTTTTGAAGGCATACCGCTGGTACTTTTCCTGATTGTTGGGATTGTGGTCCTATTTTTGCTGCTCCACAATGGATGTTCCATCGTGCAGCCAAATGGTGATGGACCCGCCACACGTGCTACTGTGTTGTGAATGAATAATGCAGTATTTTGACACGTCTTTACTTCAAAAACTAAATGACAACTGGTTAGTCTCCTTTGAACTGTATGGTTACATTGCATTCAGCCTGTATTCTGCTGTCTACTGTACACTTTCGAGTGTGCTCTGGATATAAGCCTTGGGATGCAACCAGTTCAATATACGGATATGGATCTGCTGATGTGTCTGCTTAGTATTCATTTTCAGTGTTGTCCTATGTGATTGCTGTTGCTACAGAATGCATACCATGAGTCTTTCTTGGATGCTTTAGCTCCTGGATTGTTGGATCCTGGCTCCACCTCTGTGGCTACGCTATTGGCTGACACAACATCAGCGGCTACATATTGGGTGGGATATGACCATGTTTGTTCTTTGGAACTTGCATTCCAGGCCACATTGGAAATATCGTCTGTGGAAGCTGGTTCAAACATGGCTCCTTCTGACTCTTGGAACATGTAAAACAATCCTGAACTCTCCATAATTTTAATTCTGAATCTAAATTGCTTTAATATGCATTTATGTATTGTGTGTTTTTTAATTGCCATTTTTTCATGCAAATTGGCTTTCATTTTGCTACATTAAAATGCATTATTATACTTATTTTTTATAATTTTAGACTTATATATATTCACTGAAAAAACCATAGGTTTCAGGGACGTTATAGTTAGTTGGACATTTTACTCGTACAAAACCATAGAAATTCCCCTGTTATAGTTAGTTCAGCTGACTATAACTCGCGCCACCGCAATGCACTGCTGATGAAGTCACATATTACATCATTCATGACATGGTCAGTGACATCACTGATGACATCACTGATGACATCTCAAATGACATCACTGATGACATCATCCAGTGACTGTGTGTTTCTGTAAAGTTTAAATATGTTTTATATATATGCCAAGGTGTATTGAAGAATGAGTAGGTGTCTAAGTGTCTGGATGAAGGATTTAGTAAGTGCGTGACTGACTGTATAAGTGAGTGATTAAATGTGTCTTACTGAATGCATGGGTTAGTGACTAAACTGTCTGAATGTGTGTATCAGTATGTCTGTTGTTGTGTAAGCTGCTGCATGTGTTGGTCAGAAGCTATATGAGTGTCTATATGGGTTATTGATTGGTTGTCTGAGTATTTGTATGGGAGACTGAGTGTGTGTGTGGGTGGGTGGGAGGCGTGTGACTGCATAGATCTGTGAGTGGGTGATTCACTGGATGTATGGGTTCAAGAGTGCATGTGGAAACAGCTGTATGGGTGGGTGAGTGTGTGTATGGGTGTGTTGGTGAGAGATTGGATGTCTCAGTGGTACATGTCCAGGTAACTACATATGTAAAAGGCAGTGTATGTGAGAGTTGGAGAATATAAATGACTATACGTGAGAGTCAGTGATTGTGAGAGTGGCTGTATGGATGAATGTGTACTTGTATCAGTGATTGTATAAGAGAGTAAGTATGTGTTAGTATATGTTTGAATAAGTGAGGTGGTGTGTGTATAACTGTATAGCTGAGGAAATGGGAGTGTGATTGATTCTTTGCATGACTGACTAGGTGTGTGAGTAACTCCATGGATGAGTGGCGGGGTGTGAGTGTCTGTATAGGTGTATGAGTGCATATGATAGTGTTGTATTGATGAGTGACTGTATGTATGAGTGATTGTATGGGTGAATGAGTGGATGTGTGTGTAGACCTAGGAATCAGTGAGTGCGTATGTAGTAACTGGTATTGGTGTGTCGATGGTTTCAAAAATGGTAGTCTGTATTTTACAGTGGGTGTATCAAAGGTTATAATAGAGTGTGAGGAGGTGCATCAGATTTTGACGTGGATGATGTCATCAGTGATGTCATCAGTGTTGTCATTTGAGATGTCTTCAGTGATGTCACTGACCATGTCATGAATGATGTAATATGTGATGTCATCAGCAGTGAATTGCGGGGGCGCGAGTTATAGTTAGCTGAACTAACTATAACGGGGGAATTTCTATGGTTTTGTACGAGTGAAATGTCCAACTACTATAACGTCCCTGAAACCTATGGTTTTTTCAGTGAATTTCTAAGGTTTTTTAAATGCTAATTTATAACTATAAAGTGTCTGAAACCTATGGTTTTTTCAGTGAATTTCAATGGTTTTTTAAATGCTAATTTCTAACTATACCGTGTCTGAAATTATGTTTTTTTCAGTGAATTTCAATGGTTTTTTAAATGCTAATTTCTAACTATGCCTACAAAGTTAGGACATGTGAAGAAAGAGGAAGAAAAGTGCAGCAAGAAGCAAGACAAATGCAGAAAGAGGCAACAGAATTCCAGAAAGACGAAGAAAAGTGCAAGAAGAAGCAAGAGATGTGCAGAAAGAACAAACAGAGGAGCAGAAAGCCCCCCTGTGCCCCCAACTTTTTACTGACAGGTACTGGTGGTAACTGACTCTGACTAACCAGGACTGGAGCCAGTGCTATGCTAAAAGACACTTAGAATACAGTGAAAACACCTACATACACTAGGGAACACTATGCGTTGGGGTACCCCTGTAATTAGCATGACCTCCTCTGTATTTGCCATGTGTTAGTGCCTGGGTCATTGCATGAGTACATGGGTAGTGACTGGATGATTAGAGTGCTGCAAGGACAGTGCATGGAGATTTTATAACTGCTTGGGTTTTGGCGGAGTGATTGGATAAGTTCATGATGCTGGATGGGTGATTTGAGGAGTGCATGGGTAGTGACAGAGGGATTTCTGGAGTGCATGGGTACAACCTGGGTAATTGGAGGAGTGAATCAGTACTGTGTAGGTGGTTAGAGGTCTGCATGGGTAGTGCACAGGGGATTGTAGCAGTGCATGTGTTAGTGCCTGGGTCATTCCATGAGTACATGGGTACTGACTGGAAGATTAGAGTACTACAAGGAGAGTGCATGGTGAATTTATAAGTGCTTGGGTTTTGGTGGTGATTGGATAAGTACATGGTGCTCGCTGGGTGATTGGAGGAGTGCATGGGTAGTGACAGGATGATGGCTGGACCTCATGGGTACTGCTCAGGGTATTGTAGCAGTGCATGAGTTAGTGCATGGGTCATTGCATGAGTGCATGGGTAGTGACTGGATGATTAGAGTGCTGCAAGGAGAGTGCATGGTGAATTTATAAGTGCTTGGGTATTGGTGGAGTGATCGCATAAGTACACACATGTCACATCAGGCCCTGCCCCCTCCCTTCACCACTGTGCAAACGCGCCCCCTGGTGGGTTTTAATTTGAGGGATTAATTCCCCTTGAATCCTGAGGGTACCTGGGAGCCAACTAGCCCACCAGGTACCTCCAGTAGCGCCACAGAGCTGCGTTGCAGAGAGGTGGTCCGAGGCCACGCCCCGTTTTACACCTCTCTGCAACGCAACTCTGTTGCACTTACTGGACATACCTGGTGGGCTAGTTCACCCCAGGGACCCTCAGGATTCAAGGGGACTTAATTCCCCAACTTAAAATGCGCCATTCGGCGAGTTTGCACACTTGTCACATCAGGCCATGCCCCCTCCCTGCACCACTGTGCAAACGCACCCCCTGGTGCGTTGTAAATTGGGGGATTAAGTCTCCTTGAGTCCTGAGGGTCCCTAATGGCCAACTAGCTCACCAGCTACCTCCAGTAAGTGCCACAGAGCTGCGTTGCAGAGTGGTGTAAAAAGGGGGCATGGCCTTGGACCACCTCTCTGCAACGCAGCTCCCCGGTGCTTACTGGAGGTATCTGGTGGGCTAGTTGGCCCTCAGGGACCCTCAGGATTCAAGGGGACTTAATCCCCCAACTTAAAACGCGCCACAGGGCGCGTTTGCACACTTGTCACATCAGGCCATGCCCCCTCCCTGCACCACTGTGCAAACGTGCCCCCTGGAGCGTTGCAAATTGGGGGATTAAATCCCCTTGAGTCCTGAGGGTCCCTGGGGGCCAACTATCCCACCAGCTACCTCCAGTAAGCGCCACAGAGCTGCGTTGCAGAGAGGTGTCAAAAGGGCGTGGCCTCTGAACACCTCTCTGCAACGCAGCTTCTGGCGCATACTGGAGGTACCTGGTGGGCTAGTTCGCCTCAGGGACCCTCAGGATTGAAGGGTCTTAATCCCCCAATTTACAATGTGCCAGGGGTGCGTTGCACACTGCTATGTCAGAACCCGCCCCCTCCCTGCACCACTGTGCAAACGCGCCCCCTGGCGCATTGTAAATTGGGGGATTAATTCCCCTTGAGTCCTGAGGGTCCCTGGGGGCCAACTAGCCCACCAGGTACCTCCAGTAAGCGCCACAGAGCTGTGTTGCAGAGAGGTGTAAGAAGGGGCATGGACTCTGAACACCTCTCTGCAACGCAGCCAATTCCGGCCCCGGGGACCCCATCCCCCGGGGCATAGCCACATATATTATTTTTTAAGGAGGGGGGCTGCGTGGCCCCCCTCCTGAGGCCTCTATTGGCCCCGGGGACCCCATCCCCCAGGGCCGGCCATTAATATTTTTTTTATTTGGGGAGGGGGGCCACGTGGCCCCCCTCCCGGGCCACTTCTGGCCCCGAAGACCCCATCCCCCGGGGCCTGGCCATCCTTTTGTTTTTATTTTTGGAAGGGGGCTGCGTGGCCCCCCTCCTCAGGCCAATTATGGCCCCGGGGACCCCATCCCCGGGGCCTGGCCTCTAAGTTTTTTTTTTAATAATATTCACAGGGGAGGGGGGCCGCATGCACTTCTATCCCCGGGGACCCCATCCCCCGGGGCCTGGCCTCACCGTTGGGGACAGTGGGGGGAGCCCCAATGCCCCCACGGTCCCGCCGGCTCCCCTCGTCCTGCGGCAGCCGGCGTTGCTTTTCCACACGGGGAGCTGCTGATATGCAACTCCCCGTGTAGAAAAGCAATCAGCTTTGGATTTTGGAAGTGAGAGCAGGTTTCCCTGATTTCGCTTCCAAAATCCAAAGCAAGTTTGCTATGACAGCGCGGGAGCCACACGGCTCCCGCCCTGCCATAGCAAACAGCAGTGTCCCAGGGGTGGGTACCCCGGGACACTGCAGGAGCCGGCCCTGGAGGGTGGTGGTCCCCAGGGCCATCGAGGGCTCCAGGAGGGGGGGCTGCGCGACCCCGCTCCCTCCATTTCAAAGCCCCGGGGAGGTGGTGGTCCCCGGGGACGGGGGTCCGCTACGGACCCCCAAATCTCAATATTAAGTGCCCCGGGGAGGTGGTGGTCCCCGGGGTAGTGTGGGGGGACTTGAGCCCCACCACACTAATTATTTTTTTAGACCCGGGGAGGTGGCGGCCCCCGTCAATTATCATAAATGCTCTGGGCAAGTGGCGGTCCCCGGAGCAGTATGGGGGGGTTGGGACCCCCCACGCCTTTCTTTAGGTAGGCCCGGGGAGGTGGCGGTCCCCGGGGCTATGGGGGGCTGCGTGCCAACCTCATTTAATTTAATAAGCCCTGGGGAGGTGGTGGTCCCCGGGGCTGCAGGTGCCCCTGGCCCACCCGGGGGCTTTTTTAATACAAAGCGCGGGAGTCGGCGCTCCGTTTTTTTTTTAAATTTTCATCCAGATTCGCGCACCCAGCGCAAATTCAGCCGATTAAAAAAAAAATATGCTTTTTTTGGCCCTGGGGTTCCTTGTGGGATCCCCTGAGCAGGCCTAGGGGGTCAGAGTGTTTCTACCCTGCCCCCTTTCCATTTTTTTCACCTTTGTTTTTCTGTTTTCTTGTGACTCGGTTCTACCGAGTCACAAGATGGCTGGCAACACTTCCTGGTTTGGAGTGTTGACAGCCAATTAGAATAAAGCTCGTGGTAGGGAGGGTTCGCGAACCCTCCTCGGCCACTGATATCGAAACTTTTATTTTTGATTTTCTCAGCAACTACTGAATGGATTTACACCATTTAAAACAAGGTCGCTTTCTGAACCAAGCACTACCTTTTTGCCAAATTTGGGGTAATTCCGTTCAGCACTTCGGGCTGTAGCCTTGCATAAAGTTTCCTATGGGAAATTGATTTTTTGACTCTTATTTTTTGAATTTCTAAGCAACTACTAAACGGATTTACACCATTTAAAAAAAAGGTCGCTTTCTGAACCAAGCACTACCTTTTTGCAAAATTTGGGGTAATTCCGTTCAGCAGTTCGGGCTGTAGCCTGTCTCAAAATTTCCTATGGGGAAAACGAGTTTTAGGACCCCCCTTTTTTTCTCAGCCCCCGCTTGACGAATCACCCCCAAACTTCCAGGATAGGAGCTGACCTGGATAGACTTTTTTTGGGGGGAATTTCGCAAAGATTCGCCAAACGACGCCAAAGTTATCAGCAAATCAAAAATGTTTTTCCTATGGAAACTAGGTTCTAACTATAACTACCTACTGGCGACCGCCAGTAGGTAATATATATATATATATATTCACTGAAAAACCATAGGTTTCAGGCACGTTATAGTTAGAAATTAGCATTTAAAAAACCTTTGAAATTCACTGAAAAAAACATAGGTTTTAGGGACAGTTACAGTTAGTTGGATATTGCACTCGTACAAAACCTGTGAAATTCCCCGTTATAGTTAGTTCAGCTAACTATAACTCGCGCCCGCAATGCACTGCTGATGACGTCACATATTACATCACTCATGACATGGTCAGTGACATCACTGATGACATCACTGATGACATCTCAAATGACATCACTGATGACATCATCCAGTGACTGTGTGTTTCTGTAAACTTTAAATATTTTTAATATATATAGGGAAAGGCGTATTGAAGAATGAGTGGGTGTATAAGTGTCTGTATGGATGATTTAGTAGGTGCGTGACTAACTCTATAAGTGAGTGATTAAACGTATCTTACTGAATGCATGGGTTAGTGACTAAACTGGGTGAATGTCTGTATCTGTCTGTCTGTTGCTGTGTAAGTGGCTGCATGGGTTTGTGAATAGCTACATGAGTGTCTATAAGAGTTATTGATTTGTTGTCTGAGTATCTGTATGGGTGCCTGAGTGTTTGTGTGGATGGGGTGTGTGCGACTGTGCATAGATGTGTGAGTGGGTGATTCACTGGGTGGATGGTTTCAAGAGTGCATCTGTGATAGACTGTATGGGTGGGTAAGTGTGTGTAAGAGTGTGTTAGTGAGTGAA
The DNA here is from genome assembly GCA_963921515.1 of Calotriton arnoldi. NCBI lineage: Eukaryota > Metazoa > Chordata > Amphibia > Caudata > Salamandridae > Calotriton > Calotriton arnoldi. The sequence goes on from CAWUFW010008562.1 coordinate 652,669, forward strand.
TGTATGTCCCAGTGGTACATGTGTGAGTAACTACATATGTGAAAGGCAGTATATATGTGTATTGGAGTATATAAATAGCTATAAGCGAGAGTGAGTGATTGTGATAGTGGCTGTATGGATGAGTGTGTGCTTGTATCAGTGATTGTATAAGAGCGTAACAATGTGCTAGTATTTGTATGATTAAGTGAGCTGGTGTGTGTATAACTGTATAGGTGAGTAAATGGCAGTGTGTTTAATTATTTGCATGACTGACTAGGTGTGTGAGTACCTCTATGGATGAGTGGCGGTGTTTGAGTGTCTATATAGGAGTAAGAGTGCATATGATTGTCCTGTACTGAGTGACCATAAGTATGAGTGACTGTACGGGTGAGTGAGTGGATGTGTGTGTGTAGACCTAAGAATCAGTGAGTGGGTATGTAGTTATTGGTGTTGGAGTGTCTATGGTTTTGCGAACGGCAGTCTGTAATTTAGATTGGGTGTATCAAAGGTTATATTAGGGTGTGAGGAGGTGCATCAGATTATCACGTGGATGATGTCATCAGTGATGTCATTTGAGATGTCATCAGTGATGTCATCAGTGATGTCACTGACCATGTCATGAGTGATGTAATATGTGACGTCATCAGCAGTGCATTGCGGGGCGCGAGTTATAGTTAGCTGAACTAACTATAACGGGGAATTTCACGGGTTTTGTACGAGTGCAATGTCCAACTAACTATAACTGTCCCTAAAACCTATGGTTTTTTCAGTGAATTTCAAAGGTTTTTAAATGCAAATTTCTAACTATAACTTATCTGAAACCTATGGTTTTTTCAGTGAATTTCAAAGGTTTTTAAATGCTAATTCCAAACTATAACATGTCTGAAACCTACGTTTTTTTCAGTGAATTTCAAAGGTTTTGTAAATGACAATTTTTAAATGTATTAATTGTTATATTAATTTTTTTCATACTGATTTATTACATTTTTAGATTTTTTTTTACATATTTTATTTTTAAATTACATTGTAATTACATTATACATTACATTACAAAAAATACTTTCTCAGAATGAATTACTTTAGTTTAAATACTTTGCACATAGGCAATAGACTTTTAAGTACAGTAGTTACAGTTGTTGCAATGGGCACCACATTTTCAAACACAATGCAACATTCAGCTCAATGTGAATTTCTAGTTAAATGCAATTAGTTACTTTATGGATTACTTTTCTAACCACAGGACTGGATCCTAGATTCAGTCCTGGTACATCTCCTGTAAACAGTTGAGTAAAAGCGTTTTGGTTACAGTCGTGATTTTTAAGGAATATTATTGTATTTTAAAAGTTGACACTTAGAAACTTTTTCTCATAGAATCACCAATGTTATCCTATGGAAGGAAATTCACTTAGCAGGTAAAAACTGTTATCGTTACTTTTTCTTACTCAGTGTTGGATCCTGGATCCAGCACTGGTGCATCTCCTGTAAACAGTTGAAAGAATGCGTTTAAGTCATACAGGCGATTTTTAAGGAATATTTGTAGTTTGTGAAAATCGACACTTTGAAACTTTTCTGCTGAAAACCAGACAATGGATTCCTATGGAAGAAAATATAAGTTACTGGTAAGTACGGTTAAAATTACTTTTCAGGACCAGTACTGGGCTGAAAGATGCAGCACTGAGGTCTCTCCTGATAACAGGTGAGTAAATCGGAATTCGTATTTCGGCTGATTTTAGAGGAATATTTGTATGTTTCAAAAATCAACACTTAGAAACTTTTTCAGCAAAAAGCAGGCAATGATATCCTATGGAAGGAAATTCAAGTTACTGGTAAGTACGTTTAAAATTACTTTTGAGGATCAGTACTGGGCTGAAAGATGCAGCACTGAGGTCTCTCCTGATAACAGGTGAGTAAATCGGAATTCGTATTTCGGCTGATTTTAGAGGAATATTTTAAAGTTCCAAAACTCCACACTTAGAAGAATTTCCAAGTGAAACCAGTCAATGTTAGCCTATGGAAGGAAATTCAAGTTACTGGTAAGTACGGTTAAAATTACTTTTCAGGACCAGTACTGGGCTGAAAGATACAGCACTGAGGTCTCTCCTTATAACAGGTGAGTAAATCGGAATTCGTATTTCGGCTGATTTTAGAGGAATATTTGTATGTTTCAAAAATCAACACTTAGAAACTTTTTCAGCAAAAAGCAGGCAATTATATCCTATGGAAGGAAATTCAAGTTACTGGTAAGTACGGTTAAAATTACTTTTCAGGACCAGTACTGGGCTGAAAGATGCAGCACTGAGGTCTCTCCTGATAACAGGTGAGTAAATCGGAATTCGTATTTCGGCTGATTTTAGAGGAATATTTTAAAGTTCCAAAACTCCACACTTAGAAGAATTTCCAAGTGAAACCAGTCAATGTTAGCCTATGGAAGGAAATTCAAGTTACTGGTAAGTACGGTTAAAATTACTTTTCAGGATTAGTACTTGGCTGAAAGATGCAGCACTGAGGTCTCTCCTGAAACAGGTGAGTAAATCAGAATTCGTATTTCGGCTGATTTTAGAGGAATATTTGCACAATGGTGAAGGGAGGGGGCGGGGCCTGAGGTGACATCTGTGCGAACGCGCCCCGTGGCGCATTTTAAGTTGGGGGATTAAGTCCCCTTGAATCATGAGGGTCCCTACGGGCCAACTAGCCCACCAGGAACCTCCAGTATGCGCCAGGGGCTGCGTTGCAGAGACATGTACAGAGGCCACACCCCTTTTACACCTCTCTGCAACGCAGCTCTGTGGCGCTTTCTGGACATACCTGTTGGGCTAGTTGGCCCCCAGGACCCTCAGGATTGAAGGGGATTTAATTCCCATCTTAAAACGCGCCACGGGGCCTGTTTGCACACATGTCACCTGAAGCCCCGCCCCTCCTTCACCACTGTGCAAACGAGCCCTGTGGCGCGTTTTAAATCGGGGATTAACCCCCTTGAATCCTGAGGGTCCCTGGGGTGCAACTAGCCCACCATATACCTCCAAAAGCGCCACAGAGCTGCGTTGCAGAGAGGTGTAAAAAGGGGCGTGGCCTCTGTACACCTCTCTGTGTGGCCCCCCTTCCTTTTTCCTATTTTTAGGCCCTGGGGACCCCATCCCCCAGGGCCTTACCCCTTTCTTTTTAATTAAAATAAAAAAAAAAAAACGGGAAGGGGGCCGCGTGACCCCCCTTCCCTGGGCCTGTATTGGCCCCAGGGACCCCATCCCCGGGGCATGGCCTCTTTTTTTTTATTTGGAGGGGGCTGCGTGGCCTCCCTCCTCAGGCCATTTAAGGCCCCGGGGACCCCATCCCCGTGGCCGGCCTTGCACTTTTTTTTTTTACTTATTTTACCTTTGGGGAGGGGGCTGCGTGGCCCCCTCCGTGGTCACTTATGGCCCCGGGGACCCCATCCCCGGGGCCTGGCCTCTCGTTGGGGACTGTGGGGGTCCCCAAACCCCCACAGTCCCGCCGGCTCCCGTGTCCTACGGGAGCCGGCATTGCTACACATGGGGAGCAGCTAACATGCTGCTCCCCATGTGGAAAGCAATCAGCTTTGGATATTAGGCGAGAGCAGGTTTCCTGCTCTCTCTTCCAATATCCAAAGCAGTTTGCAATGACAGGACGGGAGCCGCGAGGCTCCGTCCTGTCATTGCAAACAGCAGTGTCCCGGGGTAGGCTCCCGGGACACTGCAGGAGCCGGCCCTGGGGGTGGCGGTCCTCAGGGCCACCACAGGCTCCAGGAGGGGCGCGCGGCCCCCCTCCTTACATTTTGAAAGCCCCGGGGAGGTGGTGGTCCCCGGGGCTTGGAGGTCCAAAACGGACCCCCATTGTAATTTTTCTTAGTGCCCCGGGAGGTGGTGGTCCCGGGCGTGTGGGGCTGGAGCCCCCCACACAGGATTTTCAAAAATAAAAGAAGCCCTCCCGCACCATTACACATAAAGCCCCGGGGGTGGTGGTCCCAGGGCTTGGGGGCCCTTAGAGGCCCCCACACATAAAATTAACCCCCCAGCATGCCCCCGGGACTTGGCCCACCCGGGGGCCAATTAACTATCGAGCGCGGGAGACCGCGCTTCGATTTTTTCGGCAGCCTGAGCGCATCCTGCCGATTTTTAAAAAAAAAAAAAATTTTTTTTTGCCCAGGGGGTCCTTGTGGGACCCCCTGAGCAGACCTAGGGGGTCAGGGTGTTTCTACTGTAAAATACAGACTACCATTTTCGAAACCATTGACACACCAATACCAGTTACTACATGCGCACTCACTGATTCCTAGGTCTACACACACATCCACTCATTCACCCATACAATCACTCATACATGCAGTCACTCATCAATAGTGGTGAAGGGAGGGGGCGGGGCTTCAGGTGACATCTGTGCAAACGCGCCCCGTGGCGCGTTTTAAGTTGGGGATTAAATCCCTTCAATCCTGAGGGTCCCTGGAGGCCAACTAGCCCAACAGGTACATCCAGAAAGCGACACAGAGCTGCGTTGCAGAGAGGTGTAAAAGGGTGTGGCCTCTCTACACGTCTCTGCAACGCAGCCCCCTGGCGCATATTGGAGGTTCCTGGTGGGCTAGTTGGCCCTAGGGACCCTCAGGATTCAAGGGACTTAATCCCCAACTCAAAACGCGCCACGAGGCGCGTTCACAGATGTCACCTCAGGCCCCGCCCCATCCCTTCACCATTGTGCAAATATTCTTCTAAAATCATCCGAAATACGAATTCCGATTTACTCACCTGTTATAAGGAGAGACCTCAGTGCTGTATCTTTCAGTCCAGTACTGGTCCTGAAAAGTAATTTTAACTGTACTTACCAGTAACTTGAATTTCCTTCCATAGGATATCATTGCCTGCTTTTTGCTGAAAAAGTTTCTAAGTGTTGATTTTTGAAACCTACAAATATTCCTCTAAAATCAGCCGAAATACGAATTCCGATTTACTCACCTGTTATCAGGAGAGACCTCAGTGCTGCATCTTTCAGCCCAGTACTAATCCTGAAAAGTAATTTTAACCGTACTTACCAGTAACTTGAATTTCCTTCCATAGGATATCATTGCCTGCTTTTTGCTGAAAAAGTTTCTAAGTGTTGATTTTTGAAACATACAAATATTCCTCTAAAATCAGCCGAAATCCGAATTCTGATTTACTCACCTGTTATCAGGAGAGACCTCAGTGCTGCATCTTTCAGCCCAGTACTGGTCCTGAAAAGTAATTTTAACCGTACTTACCAGTAACTTGAATTTCCTTCCATAGGCAAACATTGACTGGTTTCACTTGGAAATTCATCTAAGTGTGGAGTTTTGGAACTTTAAATTATTCTTCTAAAATCAGCCGAAATACGAATTCCGATTTACTCACCTGTTATCAGGAGAGAACCCAGTGCTGCATCTTTTAGCCCAGCACTGACCCTGAAAAGTAATTTTAACCGTACTTACCAGTAACTTATCTTTTCTTCCATAGGAATCCATTGTCTGGTTTTCAGCAGAAAAGTTTCAAAGTGTCGATTTTCACAAACTACAAATATTCCTTAAAAATTGCCTGTATGACTTAAACGCATTTTTTCAACTGTTTACAGGAGATGCACCAGTGCTGGATCCAGGATCCAACACTTTCTAAGAAAAAGTAACGATAACAGTTTTTACCTGCTAAGTGAATTTCCTTCCATAGGATAACATTGGTGATTCTATGAGGAAAAGTTTCAAAGTGTCAACTTTTAAAATACAATAATATTCCTTAAAAATCACGACTGTAACCAAAACGCTTTTACTCAACTGTTTACAGGAGATGTCCCAGGACTGAATCTAGGATCCAGTCCTGTGGTTAGAAAAGTAATCCATAAAGTAACTAATTGCATTTAACTAGAAATTCACATTGAGCTGAATGTTGCATTGTGTTTGAAAATGTGTTGCCCATTGCAACAACTGTAACTACTGTACTTAAAAGTCTATTGCCTATCTGCTAAGTATTTAAACTAAAGTAATTCATTCTGAGAAAGTATTTTTGTAATGTAATGTATAATGTAATTACAATGTAATTTAAAAAATAAAATATGTAAAATAAATTGTTTCTAAAAATGTAGTAAATCAGTATGAAAAAATTAATATAAAAATTAATACATTTAAAAAATGTCATTTAAAAACCTTTGAAATTCACTGAAAAAACCGTAGGTTTCAGGCACGTTATAGTTACAAATTAGCATTTAAAAAACCTTTGAAATTCACTGAAAAAACCATAGGTTTCAGACACGTTATAGTTAGAAATTAGCATTTAAAAAACCTTTGAAATTCACTGAAAAAACCATAGGTTTTAGGGACAGTTATAGTTAGTTGGACATTGCACTCGTACAAAACCCGTGAAAGTCCCCGTTATAGTTAGTTCAGCTAACTATAACTCGCGCCCGCAATGCACTGCTGATGACGTCACATATTACATCACTCATGACATGGTCAGTGACATCACTGATGACATCACTGATGACATCTCAAATGACATCACTGATGACATCATCCACGTGATAATCTGATGCAGCTCTTCACACCCTAATATAACCTTTGATACTCCCAATCTAAATTACAGACTGCCATTCGCAAAACCATAGACAATCCAACACCAATAACTACATACCCACTCACTGATTCTTAGGACTACACACACACATCCACTCACTCACCCGTACAGTCACTCATACTTATGGTCACTCAGTACAGGACTATCATATGCACTCTTACTCCTATATAGACACTCAAACACCGCCACTCATCCATAGAGGTACTCACACACCTAGTCAGTCATGCAAATAATTAAACACACTGCCATTTACTCACCTATACAGTTATACACACACCAGCTCACTTAATCATACAAATACTAGCACATTGTTACGCTCTTATACAATCACTGATACAAGCACACACTCATCCATACAGCCACTATCACAATCACTCACTCTTGCTTATAGCTATTTATATACTCTAACACACATATATACTGCCTTTCACATATGTAGTTACTCACGCATGTACCACTGGGACATACATTCACTCACTAACACACTCTTACACACACTTACCCACCCATACAGTCTATCACAGATGCACTCTTTAAACCATCCACCCAGTGAATCACCCACTCACACATCTATGCACAGTCGCACACACCCCATCCACACAAACACTCAGGCACCCATACAGATACTCAGACAACAAATCAATAACTCTTATAGACACTCATGTAGCTATTCACAAACCCATGCAGCCACTTACACAGCAACAGACAGATACAGACATTCACCCAGTTTAGTCACTAACCCATGCATTCAGTAAGATACGTTTAATCACTCACTTATAGAATTAGTCACGCACCTACTAAATCATCCATACAGACACTTATACACCCACTCATTCTTCAATACGCCTTTCCCTATATATATTAAAAATATTTAAACTTTACAGAAACACACAGTCACTGGATGATGTCATCAGTGATGTCATTTCAGATGTCATCAGTGATGTCATCAGTGATGTCACTGACCATGTCAGGAGTGATGTAATATGTGACGTCATCAGCAGTGCATTGCGGAGGCGCGAGTTATAGTTAGCTGAACTAACTATAACGGGGAATTTCACGGGTTTTGTACGAGTGCAATGTCCAACTAACTATAACTGTCCCTAAAACCTATGGTTTTTTCAGTGATTTTCAAAGGTTTTTTAAATGCTAATTTCTAACTATAACGTGTCTGAAACCTATGGTTTTTTCAGTGAATTTCAAAGGTTTTTTAAATGCTAATTTGTAACTATAACGTGCCTGAAACCTACTTTTTTTTCAGTGAATATATATATATATTAAGTTTAATTTTAGGATATGCCTTTAAGTGTAGCTTAAAGTATTAGTTTTCCCCAGATAAGCAGTGGGTGCTGTGGGGTTCAACAAGGCCCATGCACAAAATTTCAATTTTACAATTCACGTAAACTTGGCATCTTTTTAGATGGTGACTTTTTGCAAGCTTTGCACGTACATAACGTACTCAGAAAGTGTTCTGTTTGCAAGAACATTTCTTTGTAAGCATTTTTATCACAAAACTTGTACATTCTGTTCAAGGATAAAGCGCACTGGGCATATTGCCTTTGTGTCTTGTTGTCTGTTTGGAGACAGCTCTGAATCAGAAAGACAAACACACACATCAGCATTGCACCTCTGACACAGTGTGAATCAAACTCAGCTTTTATTATATAAACTGCTACAGAGCCAGATTTCTCAGAGGAGCACTTCCAAGGATTTTCCTGGATGTTCGCCGATGTCTGAGTCCCAGCCTTGCTGACTCCCATCGCTATCCTGCAAAGGACGGCAACCTGTTCTACACCAGACTGGCTGCCTGATACATCATACACAGGAAAATGGGAAGTTAGGCTACTCCAAGCGATCTGACAGAATGCATTCTCACTATGCTATATATAATTTAGTGTTAGGTAGGAATATCATTATGATATATATTCATATAATCACTGCAAAGTTATAATGGTTGAATTATTATCTTTTTTCACCATTCTTGTAATGCTGGTAACAATGCTTTGGTTCCTTCTGCTAATAATTGCAGCTCATGTTCTCTATACAAGAGTCCAATTGCTTCAATAATTGTTTGAAATGCCAATTTGTGTATTTCTTGTGTCTCCCTTTGGGCGTGCCTAAGGTAACAACGAAAGGGTAGATCTGTTTCCAAGATTTCCTCAGGGGGATTATAGTGGTCATGTTCTGAGGTTGCAGACCCCTTCAGGTACCCTGTCAGGTGTAGGTGTAGGGGGTCAATAGTGATTGTGGGCTATTTTTAAAATTATTTGAAGTATTGTTCATGAGAGAAGGTCAGACTACAAACGTTTAAAGATGGGTGGACAAGGTTTTCGTGAATGAGAGTTATCTAGACAAGTTAGTTACAGACAATGGGACACAATTTTGTTTATATGGAATGGAAACATATTTTAGAGATTGTAACATCAAACACATGAAGACAGTAGAATACAATCCAACAGCTAAAAGACTTGTTGAGAAAATAAATATAATTTATCATTAAGTCAGTAAGGCTAGTATTCAGATGGCAGTGTACACTATAAAACCATTTTTGAGTATATGAACTAAATGGTGCAGTCTTATAGAACCACATTTCATGAAGTTACCGAACACACACACACTGAGGGATGTGAATTTAAGAAGTAAGGTGGATATAGGAAATATTGAAATCTACATTACGGTGAAGCAGAGGAAATACAAGTCATGTTATGACAAGAAAAGAGGCGCAAAGGGTGTGAATATTAAGGTGGGTCAATTGGTCAAGATAAAATATGCATAGAATGTTTGCAAAGGGAGTTACGCATTTTCTGAGTGCATGAAATTGCTAAAACTGGGTAAGAATTATGTTAAGGTGGAGATTGGTACCACGTAAAAAGAGAAGAATTGTGGTGTACTGTTATGATCATTGCAAGGAGATCCAGGAAAAGAGGAAAAGAGAAACGATGGTGACAGCATGAGTGCTGATAGAGTTTTGAGGTTAAGACTGAGGAAGAAGTTGGCAATGGAATAAAAAAGGTTAAGGGCATGTGGTGTGTTCAGGGATTACGAGATGGATAATTCACCACACCTTGAGAGGTTGACATGCTAGTGTGTGCAGTATGTATAATGTTACATTATGAAAATATGTCGTAGAGAATTGTGCAATGACAGATGAATATGTTAGAGTTTTCTTGTTATGCATTCTCTTTGGAATGTATAGAATATTATGCTTTAACATTGGTTAGTTGGATAGGCTGCCTGCATTCTAGTGTTACTTGCTTTACCACTTGATGGAATAGGATTCATTTCATAGTGAATCACACTGAATATTTGAAATATGTATTAAATAATTTGTATTTAATGCTAGTTTAGACAAATTAAAGAATTGATAAACATTGAGGGAAAAGGAAGCCATGTCATCTTACCTGCCATAGTTTCAGATGATTCAGTTCAGCACAGCTGCTGTTCTGGAATGGTCCTCTCCCAGGTATGCATGAGATCAGGTCCTGGAGAGCTTGAGCCAGGGCATACACTGCCAGGTATATGTTGTAAGTAAGGCTCATATCATACAGTACAAACATTGAATTTACGTCTTCCACCAACTCTAAGCCCGTGCACCTCAACTTGTCATCGCCAGCTTCCTCTAAAACGGCTATTAAAGAACTGTCGTTGACCGGCCACTTGCAGTCAAATGCTACTGCCCAGAAGGTTTTTATAAATATATCTTCAGGATACCTTGTGGGATGAAGGCTTTCTAAAAAATTCTTGAATCCAGATATTTCAGGGGCATGTAGTACTAACACCAGGGAACCATTTAGTAATCTCCAGGACTGCACTGGGAAATAGGTCGCACTAATTGTAAAACCAGTTGATAAAATCCAGATTTTATCAGTTAATTTCATATTGCTCAGATGGTGCAGCAGGGCATTTAAGTCATTGTTGTAACAATCACAAATGATTACCTGAGCAGATGAGCTCCTTATTGTTTCAGCAACAGTTCTCAACCTTTCCTTGCTGTATCTGTCAGAAAGTTTCTCCCAAAAGGACACACAGATTCCCATCCTCTCTGCTTCTTCCTTCACCTCCTTTATCATCATGTAGCAGACATCATTGTCTGAAGCCAGGAGCCCTATCCAAGTCCAGTTAAAATGTTTCACTAACTGGGCGATGACCAACGACTGAGGACTTTGACTTGGGACAGTGCGTAGAAAGGAGGGAAACTGGCTTTTGTCACTCAGCACACTATGCTGTGCGGCATAACTGATCTGAAAAGAGAGGGGCATGCAGAAATTGGCACCTTTCTTCAAGATAGAGCAGGTGGTGATATTAGGGAATTTGATGATATGATGAGCTGTCACATACAATCTCAAGTATGTACAATCTTCATTTAGTTACATCATGGAGATACATTGTGAAGATAACTTTTGAGCAGCTTAAAATGAGATTTTGCAATGCATGTAAAATATCCTATATGATGTGAAAGAAGATTATGATTCTATTGAAGACACATCTGTGAGGATTAGGCTTTATCTTTACTTACTACAAACACAGCAGCAACTGCATTACAAACAAAAACAACTTTTCTAGACTTCTAGGCATCCTAACTTTCAGCAAATGGATTATTATTTGGGATGGAGACTGCCCACCTCAAGACTTGTAGCAACACTCCCAGAAAGCCAGCTGGTTCACTCCCGCCCTCCATGAGTCCAGACGCACCTGAAGACGACTCGAGAAGAGATGGAGGAACAGCAAAATCCCGGACCCCACGCTACCTTCAAATCCGCCATCAACACACACTGCCTTCTCCTCAAAACCACAAAGAAAACAGCCTTCCAGGACAGAATGAATGCCAACTCACCAACTGCAAAGAACTCTTCACCATCATCAAGGAGTTCGCTAGGCCCAACAGAGAGACCACAGACGTCCCACCCTCTCAAGACCTCTAAAACCAACTCAGCACCACCTTTCACCACAATATCAGGCAGATCTACAACAGCTTTGACACACAAGACCCCGCCACTATGCCCACCACCACCGCACGTAACCACACTTCACCCCAACAGATTGTGCTCAACTGGACTCTGCTCACCACAGACGACACACTCAAGATCATAAAGAACATCTACTCAGTAGCCCCATCGGATCCTTTCCCGTACCACATCTTCCATAGAGCAGCCCCCTACGTCGTCCCCAGCTTTACTGCACCATCAACTGCTCCATCGAACCCACCACCTTCCCCGACAACTGGAAACACGTCGAGAGCAAACCCCTGCTGAAGTAACTGTCTGCCGACCCGATAGACCTCGAGAAATTAAGACCCATCTGCCACCTCCCCTTTCCAGCAAAGGTCATCAGAAAGGCCATCAACGCCCAACTCTCCTAATTCATCGAAGAGAACCATGTCCTAGACACCTTGGAATCCAGTTTCCGAAGCAACCACAGCACCGAGACTGTACTCCTCGCCGCCACTGATGACATCCGCTTTATCCTCGACTGTGGCAAAACCACAGCCCTCATCCTACTGGATCTTTCATCCGCCTTCAACACTGTCTCCCTTCACACCCTAATCACGAGACTCTGGAACGCTATCATCCTCGACAAGCAACTGGACTGGATCGACTTCTTCCTGACCGGTCCAAATACAGCGAGTCAGACTACCCCCGTTCTTCTCAGAACCTACAGAGATCAGCTGAGGAGTGCCCCAGGGCTCCTCCCTTAGCACCACCCTTTTCAACATTTACATGGCCCCTCTCACTGCCACCTTCAGAAGCCATGGACGCATCGTCTCCTACACCAATGACACCCAGCTGATTTTCTCCTTCACCAACGAACCCACAGCTGCCAAAATCAACTTTCACAATGGAATGAAAGCAGTTGCTACCTGGATGCAAGACAGCTGTCTCAAGCTCAACTCGGACAAGACCGAAGTACTCATCCAGGGACCCACCCCCTTAGTCTGGGATGACTCCTGGTGGCCTCCCGCACTAGGAAACCCTCCAAGCCCTACAGACCATGCACATAAACTCAGCATCATACTCAGTCAAATCAAATCAGTCTTGACCCTGCTACCCATGGGAACAGTCCAGCTCGGTCCAGGGAAGACCTGGCCTGGCAGTTTGTGCTGGACTCTTCCCATGGGGAGCAGGGCCAAGACTGATTTGCATATGACTGGGTCAAAACTGGAATGGCTTGGGGAGAAGACATTGTTCAGCATTCCAGGCATAAATTGTTCTTTTTATTCCTGGGAGAGAGATACCCTCTGGCACAGGCGCCTTCTCAATGTTATCCTCATTATCATCTTCAACTTCATCTTTATTCTCTTATGAGGTGGACCGTTGCTAAAAGATCTCCTCCTGGGGTCTGAGGGCAGTGTGGTAATCCATCTTCTTTGACTCCCTGTTCAGCTTCAACCCTCGCTACTTGCACATGCTCCTCAGTTCTGACGTGCTAAGGCTGTCCACGTTAGCCATATCCACCTCCATGTTCCCCAAAGTCAATTTAATCATGTTTAAAGGGGGAGCTCAGCCGCTCTACTCCTGGTTAACAGGGGTAAAGTGCAGAGAGTTCTATGTCAAGCAAAACTAGAGTCCAGAAAAAAAGCAAAAAATCTGGGGTTCCGTGCAGAAAACCACAACCTTCTGGTCTATCCATCTGATAGTAGTTTCTACAGTGCTGGGAGCTTTTAAGGGAGCTGGGCAGTGGAGTGGTGAGCAGCAGTGGCTTGAAGGGGCTACCAACTAGTCGCACCTAATCCCCATTACCTTCTATTTGAAGTCATTGGCACTTTTGAGTTCTTCTGGTGCCTTGTCATCACGGGGAAAGCTAGAGATTGTTTCACTTTTCTTCAGCAGCTAGGCCAATAACCCTAGAGCTATAAAGTTTTCTTTTTTATTATTAGTCTCAGCTGAAGAAGTAACAATAAATGCATGAGCAAATATTCTAAAATGCATTACAACAAGAAAATAAAGATTTAAGACAAGCTTCAATAAATAAAACATTTCATTTAAAAAAGCTGAAAAGTCTAGCAGTTAAAATATACACTCCTGCTCAAAAAAGAAAGATGAATATTCAAATGTTCTACACCTACATTAAGGACTAAGAAGAATGCAGTGATCCTGCATATGTTTTGTTTGTAGATTTATTTAGTGTGACTTATCACCCGTGAGGGTATCCAGGCGCTGTCCGTGGGCACGGGGATATTGAATGATTTTCCCAGAATCACAGTCTGTTACGGCAACGCTTAGACTTGAACCCGGATCCCCAGCTTCCGAGTCAGAAGCTCTGGCCACTCTGCCACATTCCCTCTCCTTTTTAGGTCTTGCCTTGGCAGCGCTGTCTCAGCGAGACTTAAAGTAATTTGTATATTGGCTTCAACTCCGTGTAATTTCTCCTGCCCCTCGCGATTGGTTTAAGTCTGGCATTGCTGTTGTTTTCTTGATTTCTGTTGGCTGTTGGCCCTATGGTAACTTCCGTGTAGTCCCGAGGCAGTGGCGCCTAACTACAGTTTCGCTCCGCTCGCACTTAATTGCGTGCAGTGTGCCATCTGGTTGGGGGCGTGGCCCCCCTCCTCTCCCTCGTTTTCTCTGCCCCTCTCTTTTGCTGCTATTACCGAGAGGTTCCCCGGCCTGCGCTTGCCATGCAGGGCATGGACTCTGCTGCTGCGCCGCTCGGAATGCCAGAGGAATCTCAAAGGGCATCGTCTACAGGTGACAGCTGTAGGAGGACACCCCGCGAGAAGTACAACCGAAGCGTGGAGCCTGCCAGTGCTTTGCGCGTGTCTGCGATCGTACCCAACCGGCTTGAGTGAGGTGCGTGGCACTATGTGAAAGACGCTATTCTTGTCTGTTTCAGCATCCGATAAATTGCACATTTTCATGGTCTTTTGTTGTCCCATGAAAGGTACGGTGCCCTGCAGCAGTCATCCCAAATGTAATGCTGGGAGCAGCCTCTGGGGCAGCGCGCGCGTCACCGCCCCTGCTAAAGACGCTCTCCTAGGCGCGCGCCGTCACGGAGGGCAGGCGAGCGAGGCCTGCTCGGCAGGGGCTCCCCAGAAATAAATGGTCCACCGCCGATGCTTTATCAGCGAAGGGAAAAAGACGCCTCGCGGCAGACATGGGGGGACTGTGCACGTTTCCATATGTCAGTGTGCTCCCCAGCTAAGCATGGCTGCACCCGACTATCGAGAAAAACAAATAATGACGGATGGTGGAATTAATCGTAGCCGCCGGGAACTTCTCTGCATAACATTACTAACTTTCTGTTGTTTTTTGGTTCACCGTACCTCTACAGACCTTGACAAACCCAATGCACATCAGTTTTCACACTGTTCTAGAAGGGAAAGCTCTCTGATACCCTCTTTGGGTACAGTTTGCGCTATATAAATCATTATATATAAAAGTGCAGCCCCAACCCCACGTTGTTCATCTTATGGAAAAAGCAGTAACAAGACATTTCCCTCAAGCTAACAAGACATACCTAAAACCCCTCCTATTGGGAGGTACTCACCTGCTCACTATCCAATGAACGGATAGAACATCCTCAAACCTGTGTCATCCTGACATCTGTCCACCTACAGGATCTGAGTGGCGTCTTGTTTCCAGTGCAGTAACAGTGGTGTGTGTGCCCTGTAGGTCTCAGATCTCAATACCCACAGTTTCACTCTGACTTTCATCTTTTTGAGGTTTGTGCAATGTTTGCAAAAGCCATTAACTGCTCCTATTATGAACACCTTCTAGAATGGCTTTGAAACCTACTAATTATTATAAGTCACTACAACAAATGTCTGGCATAATACATGCTGCAGCCCCTGGTAGGCCTCTGAGGTACCTATGCCCTTGGTACACAGTATACCATATACTAGGTGTATAAAGGTGGAATCTGACTATATGGTTGCCCCCACTTTTTGTTATGGTGTTTTGCTGGTTTATGACTTAGTTGGACTGGGATCCTGCTATTCAGGGCCCCAGTCTATCTGCTTTCTCTGTAAAAAGGTTTCCATGTGCCTTAGGCACATCTCTGATTGGAATCTGGAGTGCCCTTATAAGTCCCTAGTATATGGTATACTATGTACCAAGGGCATAGGTACCTCAGATGCCTACCAGGGGCTGCAGCATGTATTATGCCACCCCTGGAAGGCCACCAAACTGACACCACAGGTCTGCTACTGCAGCCTGGGTAAGGTGGTGCATGCACCCCTTACTGTGATATAGGTTACCTATATCACTATATACATACACACATATAAACCTATAAGTCACTCCTATGGCAGGCCTTATCAATCCTGAAGGCAGAGTGCGTGGTTCCTATGTGAGAGGGTGCCCCTGCATGAGCAGGGCCCCTCTGCAGCATTTGGAGACCCTTCTCTGATGCTGTTTGTAGTGCAGCCTGACCATATACTCTTAAGCGCATTATAACCTCGCGTTAAATGCTAACTTTGGAATGGCTGCACCGAAACATGTCGTGTTTGGTGTCAAACATCTTGGAATACTACCCCCCGCCAATTCTGGCGGCGGGGGTAGCATTCCACCCTTCTAGAGGAGAGACATGTTAACCCTGGCCTGGCCGGTAACTTCTTTCTAATGCCCTGGCATCACAAAATGGATGCTGCTGCCACAGACACAAGTCTGGCCTCCTGCTGCTGGACGAAACTCCGGCAGAGGAGGCCTGGACAATAGGTTTCCTGTCCCAGGGAGGTGTGACCACCTCCCCAGACAGGATAGTGTGTATTGGGGCTGGGCGGGAGCACTTTCGGGTGCTTTGAAGTCTTGCACTGGGGGCACACTTGGTGTCCCTGTGCATACCCCAGTTCAAACCGGATCAGGGGCTTGCAGCCCCTGCTTTGGCGCGAACTGGACAAAGGGAAAGGGGTGTAGCCACCCCTCTGCCCTGACCCACCCATAGGTGGGGCCACAGAGTAGTCCGACCCCTAAACTTGGTATAAGTATAGGAACCCAGTCCTTAGGACTTTAGATTATCCCTGGACGAAACTCTGACACTGAATCCTGGACCTTCGACGCTCTACTCAAGACTAGAGGACAGAAGAATCTCCCTTGGGGTCAAGGAGTGACTCCCCTGCTTGGCAGGCACCAAAGAAGCAATTGTCCGGTCTGCATCGCCTAAGCTCCCGTCGGATGCCGAAGTCTTTGCATCACCAGAGGTGGATTTCCAGACTTCCCGAGGCTGCCCTGAGTCCCCAGCAAAGCTGAGGCCCGTAGCTGTCGTGGGTAACGTGGAACCGTGACCCCTGGACACCGCACGCATTTGCAAGTGCATCCTCTTCTGGGTCTCCCACGAAGTCGTGCTTTGGGCTCCGAGTAGCCCTAGCCTCCAGCACCAACTGCACCGAAGATCACTGGCCTCCACTTCACGAGTGTCCTGTGAGCCAGCTCCACGTGCGTGTCAGAACAGATCACCCCATGGCCATAGTCATGACTTAGTTGGATCCCAGTCCAACTAAGTCATAAACCAGCAAAACACCATAAAAAAAAGTGGGGGCAACCATATAGTCAGATTCCACCTTCCTACAACAATGTTTACTGTTTTATCTTTATGCATTTTTCTGATAGTGCTGGCACGTGTACTTTATCTTAGAGCACAATAGTTGAAATAAACATTTTAAACTATCCAGTGTCTCTTATTACGCATGTTGTGGACAAGTATGCAGGAGTTACGGAAGAGTGTTCTTGCTCCCGCGATTCTTGAGAGAGAGTCAGTGTTCTGGGATGTCTAATCATTTGTGCCTTCATTGTATGGAGAACCGAATGAGACGCTAAGGCTAGTCAAATTGGGATTGTAGGTGCTAAGGTGCATGAGTGGCTCACCACTATACGCTGAGGTCCTATATTCCTGTGCATATGTCTGTATCTGTACAGAATCCCTGCAACATGGCACCCAACGTGGGGCTTCTTATCTGCGAGATGCTTGAGTAGTGCTTGTGCTTGTCCACAACACCCTTCACTTACGTTTCCGGAAACGTCTGTGAGGGCGATACCTCCTATATTGATGTTTTTATAGGTTCTTTCAAGCTTGAAGTCTTAAAAAAGGTGTTTTCTTTAACCCTGTTGTGTGCTGCCACCAGATAGGTTGTTACATATTTGTGGTTTTCCATGGCTGTCAATATCCTGGCACATAGCCGCGCTGCGCTCCGGGCTCATCTGCGAGCGTATGGAGTGCCTGACGCGGGTATCACTCTCATATTCGTGGTGCAAGCTGACCCGGCTCACCACTTCGAAGTGTTTTACTCTTGGGTTACATTCCCGGCGGTGGAAGCAGATGATAATCTGTTTCATGAATATACCCACACTGCCTTACCAAATGCATATCTGCCTTATCTAGCCCTGGAAGTACCACTTTCGGCATGGCAACACCGTATCTGGTTTAATGGCGCCCTCCCACATCCGGTCACCCCGATGCATTTAGGTCCCCTATCTATTGATGGGGCCACATGGCCTGTTTTGGCCGGGTATACCCCACATCCACGTCATTTAGCAGTTCCGGTGGATGAACTGCACGTGCTGCATACGTCTTTAATACGCGTGCACAGAGCTTTAGTACAATATGTTACTGGCAATGTCCAGGGAGTCCCTCCTGGAGTTGCAGCGCATCC
This sequence comes from Calotriton arnoldi, assembly GCA_963921515.1. Taxonomy (NCBI): domain Eukaryota; kingdom Metazoa; phylum Chordata; class Amphibia; order Caudata; family Salamandridae; genus Calotriton; species Calotriton arnoldi. The sequence continues at coordinate 670,807 of CAWUFW010008562.1, forward strand.
AGCAGGTCCGGGTGGTGTGACTATAAGTCCCGTCATGGTTAATTCGGTGATGGGCAAGCGCCCACAAAATAAGGACGATATGTGTTATTGGCTTGCAGAAAAATTTGACCAGCTGGAGGCAGTTTTTCCAAATACTTCTCCTGTGGACAAACACAGGATTCTTACTATTAGTTTGCCCAAAGACTTAATACCCGAGTTGACAGAATGCAACAACTGGGGTAAGGTATTCGCAGCAGTTTATGTGAAGTGTTTCGGCACTCCTTCAATGATGGTTCTCCCCTCAGTGATTAAACGCTTACAAGATGAACATGGCCCTGAAGCGGCGGTGGAATTAGGGATGAGACTGGTGGGAGTGTTCGACGTAGTGGCTGATCTAATCCTGGCAAACGTCAAGGGGGATGCAGTCAACTTTCAAGCCGCTAATGCTTTGGCTTTGATCCCAGAGTTGGATAAGCCACGCGAATTACCAAAAATAATTGCTCAGGCTTATAAAACCATTGGCCGCAATAGTCTAGGTGTCAAGCCTTTTGCTAAAACACCGGCGCAAACCCAGTCAGAACCAAAAACATAATCTGATAAAGAAGAAAAGCAGTTCTTTACGAAAAAGAACTGGCGGTTGAAAAAACAGGGTAAGCAACAACAAAAACAAGGGTCGCGAGCAGCGTCCCCAGTTTCAGTATCTTCTGAACGCACTTATGATTTGCGCGACCGAGTGAGAATTAAATCTCCTGATAGATTTCAGGTCCCTGATCCGCGTTCTCCTCGTTCTCCACAGGCACCGTCAACTTCACAGACGGGTGGAGGAGATCGTCAGGATCAAGGCAAGGGTCGTGAGGCCCCCCAGGGATGGGATCAACAGCGCCAACCGAGCCGCGGGAAACCAGAAGAATTCCCCCGTTCTCGTCCACAGTTTCAGAAGAAAAAAGTTGCAGCTGTAACAGCACGATATGCCACAGACGGTGAGAACGATACTCCTGAATTGGACGTGGGCAGTGACGCTGCTAGACAGCGCCACGGAAGTTACCATAGTGCGGGAGGCACTACGTCCTCATGTGGAGGCGACAGCAACTGACACTTTCATTACTGTCGAGACAGCAGACACCCGAGTGGCACCCCCTGACAGACTATATAATATTGCCATTCAAATTGAAGGTGACATTGAGCGTGTAATTAAATGGATTTTTTGGGAAAATCTGACGTCTTCTTATGACATTCTGTTGGCAGAAGCAGATTGGCCGCCCCCATTCCTACTAGCTGCACCAAGAGGGGAAGAAGTAATCCTTCCAAGCTTTTCGCGACATGTCCCAAGGACAAAGCGGAGGCATTAGCAGCTGAGTGGGCTGGGGCCCTGGCTCCGGCGTTGTACCGTAATCACGTGGGTTGGGATGAGGAGTCTCCCCCCCATGACATTCCTTTGCGGTCTCTGCCCCAGCCACAACCCCAATATCCCCTCCGGCGGGAAGCAAAAGCTCCCGTTTCAGAAATTCTGACACAGTTAGAATATCAAGGAGTAATTGAAACATGCATATCTCCCATGAATAATCCCCTTTTTGCGGTATCTAAACCAGATGGATCGTACCGCCTAGTATTGGATTACCGGCATTTGAACTCTCATTGTCGGACCATTGCGGTGCAAAACACCCACAGTTCTGCGCTCGTAGACAGTCTTGTTCGTAAAAAATATAAAACGACACTTGACCTTTCCAATGGGTTTTACACTCACAATTTGTCCCCAGAAGGCAGCCAATGGAGCGCCTTCACATCTGGTGGAAAACAATTCAAATTCCGGCGTTTGCCCATGGGCTACAAGAACAGTCCGGGGATCTTCGCCGCACGTGTCGTCTCTTTGTTGGACGGCATAGACCCAGATGCGTATTCGTACGTTGATGATATATATCTGACAGACGACGAACTTTGGCAGCATCTGTCCCGAGTGGACCGCATTATACTTGAGTTTGCGGCCTTGGGATATAAATTTAATTTTGCCAAATCGCACATTGCAGAATTCACTGTTTTGTTTTTGGGCTATGAGCTCAACAATGAAGGTAAGGGCTTAGCTCCTCACTTCTTAGAGAAGTGCGCACTCCTGCGACCTCCAACAACCTTGAAGAAACTCCAGTCACTACTGGGATTCTTGAACTTCGGGCGTTCCTACATTCCCGAATACGCCCAGCGTATCAAGCCTCTTTATGCTTTGATACAGCCTAGCTTCGTGAAGTCATGTTGGCTTCCTGAGCATTCCGCTATACTGCACTCTTTGCAGTCTGATCTACTTGAATCTAAATTCTTGTTGACACGTGATAACCACACCAACCTGGTAATCAGAATTGTGCCAGGAGCAGTGGGTTTCACGTATTTGACGTTCAACGAAGGTGACACAGTACCTATTGCATACAAGTCGCATCTGTACACTTCCACAGAGTTGTGTTTTTCCACTGTGGAGAAAGTGTTGACTGCTGTACAAATGGCGATTCTTAAAGAACGCGCACTGGCACAGGGAAAGCGCATTCTGGTGGTAACTCCCTATCCTGCCCTAGAGGCAGTGACGAAAGCAAGTGTACCGAACTCAAAAGCTCTGCACCCTCGTTGGATACAATGGGCTACATCTTTAACATCCCCGGATGTTACTTTTATCTTTGATCCCTCTCTTCAGACACAGGAGTTCTTACAGTATGAATTCATTCATCCTCCTCCTTTGTCTTTACTGCCACTTGAGGAGTATCATTGCATTATCTATACTGATGGTTCAGCGCAACCGGCCACAAGTTCGAAACATGCTTATTCAGCGGCATGTGCTATTGTTGCAGGCACCATGGAAAATGGTGGGTTCAAGCAGAGTGTGGTACACACTCAAGCTCTGGGAGACAGTACTGCACAATTGGCCGAGCTGCGCGCATTGGTTTTAGCTCTTGAGTTTACAAACCCAGAATTGACTACACTTATTGTATGTGATTCGTACTACTGTGTCCAATCCTTCAATGACAACCTTTTCTTTTGGTCTCAAAACGACTATAGAGATGCTAAAGGCAGCACAATTAAGCATAACATGCTTTGGGTTCGAGTGGCAGAGCTTAAACAACATCTGCCGCTCACACAAGTGATTCACACACTTGGCCACCAGCGTGTGGGCGCACACGCGGTAGGTAACAGTTTGGCAGATGAAGCAGCCAAATCAGCAGTAGCCACGTGCACAGCAGCAGTTACAAGATCCATGACTAAAATAGATAACGAAATTTTGGCAGCTATTGCTGCCACTAAGGAAGGTGCTAATTACCCACGGGGTTTCCCTTCCAAGTACTCTTATCTCTTAAGTCCCGATCATGCCCCTTATGCAAGAATTCCGGACGTTGGAGATCGGCTGATCCCCAACGCAGACCGCAGACCTTCCTTGATAACAGCCGCACACGAAGGCTTGGCTTCGGCCCATGCTGGCGTGGCTGCGACTTTTTCTATTCTGCAGCAGCGTTACTGGTGGCGTGGTCTATATAAGCAGACCCGTACTTAAGTGCTTTCTTGTGACGTCTGTCAGCAAATTAAGCCTTCAACGGTTACACGTCCGCCACAAACACAGCTCTGCATTTCTAACAAACCTTTTGGTTGTGTTTACCTTGATCACTGCGGTCCGTTTTCTTCTGATACTGCCTATAAATACATTTTAGTTGCAGTTGATTCGTGCACACGTTTCATCTGGGTGTGGCCACAACGAAGTGCTGACGCTCGAAATGTCATCAGGGATTTGCGTGTCTTTGTGGAAATGTTTGCCTGTAGTACCTTCCATTCCGACCAAGGTCCAGCGTTCGCCTCTAAGGCGTACAAGGACGCAATGTGGTCTTTGGGGGTGCTGGTGCAATTTTCGTCTCCGTACAGGCATGAGGGCAATTCAATTGTCGAGCGAATGAACCGTGACTTAAAGCAATCCTTGACAGCTAGAGTCTTAGGCACTGGAAGGAACTGGCTAGCCCACTTGTATGGCGTGCAACGTGCACTTAATAATCTCCCTAGAAGATCTCTGGGTGGGTGGACCCCATACGAAATGCTCTTCGGCATACAAATGTTTGTGCCAGACCTTGATGGTCTAGACATGGCAGCAAATACCGCAATCTTTTGATGTAGATAACCATTCTACTATGTTACATGACTTACAAGAGACTCGTGACAAACTTGCAAACGAACACTTGCCTTCAGCCACTGACACTGCGTTCCAGATTCCGGTTGCCGGCTGGCTTCCGAAGATTGGTGACCTGGTCCGAGAGAAGGTGGAGAACAAGAAAGAATTTGGCCCCTCTTATCGTGCACCGGTTCCAGTCCTTGGCTTGAAGGGTACTCATACAGTAATCCTACCACCACTTCCAGGTCGCAAGGACAACAGATTCATCTCAGTGGAGCATGTCAAGCTACACCATCTGGCCGATCGAGAATAGTGTGACACCTGCCGTGTCATGTCCAGTAATTACAAGGAATCCTGTTTGTGGCCTGCCGGCCTGCACAGACATTGACATTAACATTGAGATGATCGATTTGCCAGATCGCCTGATCAACTTCCCGACTTCCTCCTGCAACGGGGAAGACGAGTATGTCTAGAGAAGGATGGAGGATTGTGCCTTTTCAAATTCGAATGTATTTTTGATAAATGATTTCCAAGCGTTCTTTGGTGATTTTCAAATGCATAATATTTATTTGGATTCTCATGCATAGGACACAAAACAAAGTAAAGAAACAGCCGACACGTGTTTCGCCCATATGGCCCATCGGCCGAGGGCTTTTTCAAGGCTGAAAAGGGGTAGGTGTAAAAGAAAAGGGTTTATTGAGGGTTGGGGGGCAGGGAAAATGCACATATGAGAGAGTAGTTAAGATGTGGGGAACAGTAGTTAGGTGAAAGTGAAATTAGAATATAGTTCGAGGAAAAGTGGGAAATGGAGAGATAGTAGTTAGATAAGAGTAACATTGGTATTAGTTTTAGAAAAGGTGGAAAGTGAAAGTTAAAAGTTTGAGTGACAGAGAACAGGAGAGGGGGTGGTAATGGGTAAGGTACAAAAAACCAAATTCACAAAATTAATCATGGTATAATATTCCACAGTAATCATAAATTGACGTGTAAAATCATAAGGCCCTATATTCGATACAAGTTTAGTTAGAAATGTGCAATATGCCACAATATGATATGGAATGCAAAACCTGATATTTTACATATATTAGGCCCTAGGACTTTAGGTTGCGTCATCCTGTTCTGGTAATGTAAGCCATTACTTATCTAACATATACAGTACAAAGATATAGGGAGAAAGCTACGTATGATGGGGAAGCAGAAAAGAAAATGTATCTGATATCATATCTCGGTCAGTCACCCTGAAGGAGTGTGAATGTAATTTCAGCAGAACACAGTGGCAGGATAATTAGACATGGTTTGGGGCTGTCTACAAGAGTTCATTAAGCAGATACAAAAGAATAAAAAAGCACCTTTCAACAAGCAGCGCTTACCAGGGTTCGTGGCAGACGGTCGTGTGTCTAAAATAAGAAAATATACTTAAGGTCATGGAATAATAAATCTCTGAAACGGAGGCTATTGATATCTAATCCTAGGAAAGATCATGTTACAGCCTTTATGTACAGTTAAAAGTGGTTAAACAAGAAGTCCGACAGTGAATTGGATTGAACAAGGGATGCTGTTTAACACAGGCGAGAGATGAAAGAGAGCTGCAGAGGGCTTTTGATAGCTCCTTGTTTATACGCTGAAAAACGAAAGGCAGTTGAACAAGGTTAAACAAAGAGGCCAACAGTGAATTAGATTGAAAGAGGGAAGCTGTTCTACAAAGGCAAGAGGTGAAAAAGAGCCGCAGTGGGCTTGTGGTAGCTCTTAGTTTACGCGCTGAAAATCGAAAGTTTTATCATGGCTTTTAACAATTCTATATTTAAAGCATGCACTAGAAGACAGAAGTTAAAGTATTGTCATGTGTAAGAGGCAGCCGGTTTAGGCGGGGTTGAAGTCCCCTCTTACCTAGAAATCTCTGAAACAGAGGCTATTGAAATGTAGGAAATATCATGTTACAGCCTTTATGTGCAGTTAAAAGAGGTTAAACAGGATTGAACGAGGGATGCTGTATAACACAGACAAGAGATGAAAGAGCTGCAGGAGGCTTTTAATAGCTATTTGTTGACGCGCTGAAAAATGAAAGGCAGTTAAACAAAGTAAACAAGGAGGCCGACAGTGAATTGAATTGAAAGAGGGATGCTGTTTAACACAGGCGAGAGATGAAAGAGAGCTGCAGTGGGCTTTTGATAGCCCCTTGTTTATACGCTGAAAAACGAAAGTTAGTGTTTTATCGTGGCTCTTACCCAGAAGTCAGGTGAACAGGTCTCTGCGGTCCCAGGAACAAACAGAGGAGCAGGGCACACCAGCAGTTATAGACCCTGACTCATCTCCTGACGTCAGAGTCAGTAATTGGTCATGCTGTGTTGCTAGTTGCAGAGCAACTGAAGAGTTACTTAAGTCCATGAGCTATGTAATGATGCTCACTAACACTATACATATATGTCGCAAATAAAAAGGATGGAATAACAGAAATTATTCTGTGGCTAGTAAGGGAGGAGTATTAGGAAAGAATATTCTATGGTAGAATTATTAATCTGAAGAGGGCAAGAAAAAGAAAAAAATGTAATATTTAGGGATGGCTAATGAAAGAACAGCATACTAGGAGATGCACTAGGGATAGTCACTACAAAAGAAAGAAAAAGCACATTCTAACAAGAAACGCTTACCAGGATTCGTGGCAAACGGTCGTATGTCTTAAATAAGAAAATATACTTAAGGTCATGAAATATCAATTCACTGAAACGGAGGCTATTGAGATCTAATCCTAGGAAATATAATGTTACAGCCTTTATGTGCAATAAAATTGAACGAGGGATGCTGTTTAACACAGGCGAGAGATGAAAGAGAGCTGCAGTGGACTTCTGGTAGCTATTTGTTTACGCGCTGACAGTTTAACAAAGGTGGGTCAAATTATACTTATCATAAATATGATGACGTGGAGGTCCATAGGAGGGTCCTGTTGAGCATCCTGAGATCTATAGTATTGAGTAGAATAAGAGAGAGGAAGACGAGAAAGTCCACAACTGCCACCGCAAAAATCAATAGGTTAATGAATTTTAGGGTCACCGCATGTGTGTCAGAGGAAGAAGTAGGGGAGCAAATGAAAGAAACACAGCAGGAGGGTTGTTGCAAAGTTTACAGGTATTACGTAGGCAGATAAGCAAGCTCAGGAGTATTGTCTGATAAATAATTGGCATTGGTTGTACAGTTATAGCGTAGGCAGGCAGACATGCTCAGCAATGTTGTCTGGTACACTGTGGAAAAGACTAGCATTGGCTATACAGATATGTTCAGTTAATATAACCAGTAATGCATTTCTGCATCTTTGTTGAGTCCTTGTGTCGTAGCGTTCAGACGCATTATGTACTCGCTCTCTTTCCGCCTCATGGTAAGCTCTCGATTGCCTCCTCTGAAGGCTGGTTTCACAATCTCCAGACAGAAAAATTTGAAAGTCTTTTTATGTGGGTGAGCTTCTTCAAAGTGTTCAGTCAGTGGGGGTCCCACCTCATCTTTGTTGATGTTGCGGTAGTGTTCCAAGATTCTTGTTTTAAGTGCCCTGATTGTACTGCCTATGTAGATTTTATTGCAGGGGCAGATTATGATGTAGATGGTATATGTTGATGTACAAGTAATCCAGTCAGTGATTCGAAGGGTGGTGTGTGAGTCATGTTTGTATTCCACCTGTTTATTGGCTCCCAATTTGCATGCATTGCAGTCGTGGCAGATGTAGAAGCCACAGGGCTTGGTCAAGAAATTTGTTTTGGGTTTGTTCCGTTTATCCACAAATTCTGATTTGCACAGGATTTGTTTAAGATTTTTGGCTCTCCTGAAGCCCATTTGGGGAATTTCTCCATCTGGTTGGTTAAGGATGAGTTATTAGTCAGGAGATACCAATGTCTCTTCAAAGTCTTTCTGATATAGTGATGTCCATTATGGTAATCCGTAAGGAACCTGATTTTGTTAGAATTCTCATTTCTTGTGACATCTTTGGGTTTGAGTAGATCATCTCTTGATAGTTTTTCGCATTCTTTGGATGTTTTCTCCAGCAGTTGACTGGGATATCCTCGGTTGAGTAGCCTATTCGTCAGATGGTCTGAACTTTCTTTGTATGAATAGAGCTGGCTACAGTTCCTTCTCATTCTTTGGTACTCCCCTTCGGGATATTCTGAATAGTTTTTGTGGGTGACAACTATCCGCCCGGAGGATTGAATTGGCTGAGGTGGGTTTGCGGAATGTCTTGGTTTGTAGTTTGTTGTCCTCCACGTAAATGGTTATGTCTAGAAAATCTATTTGGGTAGGAGAAATGGTACTGGTTGTTTGGATATTCCATCTATTAGTGTTGATGTTATGCAAGAATTCTTTAAGTATGGATTCGGGTCCCTGCCAGATGCACAGAATATCGTCGATATACCGCCCCCAATACATTATGTTGGGGGTGTACTTGGTAAAATTATCGTCCCACAGCCAGTATTTCTCAACCAGTCCCATAAGGATGCAGGCATACGGTGGGGCGAATTTAGCTCCCATTGCGCTCCCTTGAGTTTGTAGAAAATATTTGGAGTTGAATGTAAACACATTGTTTGTAAGGCAGAAATGTAGCATATCAAGAATCATCTCATTAGACTCTAGGAAATGAACTGGTTTGGTAGCTAGTGATTTACTGAACTGCCTCCATTCCATCCTTATGACGGATTGAAGTGTAGAGACTGACCACATCAATGGTGGCCAGCAGACAATCGTCATTCCACGGGATATTGTTCAATTTGAGGAGGACATCTTTTGTGTCCCGAATATACGATGGTAGGTCCTTCATGAATGGTTGTAATTGATAATCAATATATTCTCCCAGTTTGGAGCATACAGAGTTAATGCCTGCAATGATGGGTCTCCTGGTGGATTAGTCTTACATTTGTGTATTTTTGGCAGGAGGTATAATGTTGGCATGGTTGGATGTTCTATGTAAAGTTCATTGCGTTCCTCCAGGGTTAGTAGATTTTGCATATACCATGTGTCTAGTTTCTTTTTAGATCTTCCTGTGCTTTAAATGTGGGATTGGTGGATAATTCTCGATAGCAGGTAGTGTCTTTTAGTTGTCTGTGAGCTTCCGCTATGTAGTCATCCGTATGTTGTAGTACTACGTTGCCCCCTTATCCGCTTCTTTAATCACCACCTCTGGGAGATTCCTCAATTCGTTAAGGGCCTTAAGTTCGTCCTTCGGTAAGTTATGTGGGAGAAAGCTTTTTCTTCTTTGGTATTTTTGATGTTCAGCAGTTAGGTCTTGAGAAACTGCTGTGTAAAATAAGTCAATTGTATTGCCTGGTGGTAGTTGGGGGCAAAAAATTGATTTTGAAGTAATCTTGCTGGCAGTGGGGTAAGCTGTGTCTATACCCAATTCATGTGCTAATGTCAGAGAAGTTGTTTGGTCTCCTGGATCATCAGATAGGGTAGTCAGTAGGTGTATATTCTCTAGATCTTGGACTGACAGAGGACTGGTAATTGGTGTTCTGCTTTCCTTCCGGATAGGTGGTCTATTGTGAAAGAAGGACATCAGCTTGAGTTTTCGAATGAATTTGTACAGGTCTATCATAGTTCTGGTGAGATCCCAAAATGCTGTAGGGCAAAAAGATAAGCCCCTGTTGAGAATTTCTGCTTGTGCAGTGGTATTATGATGGTCCGAGATGTTGACCATCAGGTTGAGCGTTCCTTCGGTTCTGTTTCCTGCTTTTTCCTCGCTCTGGTTGTAACTCCTGCGGTTGGTTTTGGCGTTGAAGTACTATCTGCTTTCTCTGTAAAAAGGTTTCCATGTGCCTTAGGCACATCTCTGATTGGAATCTGGAGTGCCCTTATAAGTCCCTAGTATATGGTATACTATGTACCAAGGGCATAGGTACCTCAGATGCCAACCAGGGGCTGCAGCATGTATTATGCCACCCCTGGAAGGCCACCAAACTGACACCACAGGTCTGCTACTGCAGCCTGGGTAAGGTGGTGCATGCACCCCTTACTGTGATATAGGTTACCTATATCACTATATACATACACACATATAAACCTATAAGTCACTCCTATGGCAGGCCTTATCAATCCTGAAGGCAGAGTGCGTGGTTCCTATGTGAGAGGGTGCCCCTGCATGAGCAGGGCCCCTCTGCAGCATTTGGAGACCCTTCTCTGATGCTGTTTGTAGTGCAGCCTGACCATATACTCTTAAGCGCATTATAACCTCGCGTTAAATGCTAACTTTGGAATGGCTGCACCGAAACATGTCGTGTTTGGTGTCAAACATCTTGGAATACTACCCCCGCCAATTCTGGCGGCGGGGGTAGCATTCCACCCTTCTAGAGGAGAGACATGTTAACCCTGGCCTGGCCGGTAACTTCTTTCTAATGCCCTGGCATCACAAAATGGATGCTGCTGCCACAGACACAAGTCTGGCCTCCTGCTGCTGGACGAAACTCCGGCAGAGGAGGCCTGGACAATAGGTTTCCTGTCCCAGGGAGGTGTGACCACCTCCCCAGACAGGATAGTGTGTATTGGGGCTGGGCGGGAGCACTTTCGGGTGCTTTGAAGTCCTGCACTGGGGGCACACTTGGTGTCCCTGTGCATACCCCAGTTCAAACCGGATCAGGGGCTTGCAGCCCCTGCTTTGGCGCGAACTGGACAAAGGGAAAGGGGTGTAGCCACCCCTCTGCCCTGACCCACCCATAGGTGGGGCCACAGAGTAGTCCGACCCCTAAACTTGGTATAAGTATAGGAACCCAGTCCTTAGGACTTTAGATTATCCCTGGACGAAACTCTGACACTGAATCCTGGACCTTCGACGCTCTACTCAAGACTAGAGGACAGAAGAATCTCCCTTGGGGTCAAGGAGTGACTCCCCTGCTTGGCAGGCACCAAAGAAGCAATTGTCCGGTCTGCATCGCCTAAGCTCCCGTCGGATGCCGAAGTCTTTGCATCACCAGAGGTGGATTTCCAGACTTCCCGAGGCTGCCCTGAGTCCCCAGCAAAGCTGAGGCCCGTAGCTGTCGTGGGTAACGTGGAACCGTGACCCCTGGACACCGCACGCATTTGCAAGTGCATCCTCTTCTGGGTCTCCCACGAAGTCGTGCTTTGGGCTCCGAGTAGCCCTAGCCTCCAGCACCAACTGCACCGAAGATCACTGGCCTCCACTTCACGAGTGTCCTGTGAGCCAGCTCCACGTGCGTGTCAGAACAGATCACCCCATGGCCATAGTCATGACTTAGTTGGATCCCAGTCCAACTAAGTCATAAACCAGCAAAACACCATAAAAAAGTGGGGGCAACCATATAGTCAGATTCCACCTTCCTACAACAATGTTTACTGTTTTATCTTTATGCATTTTTCTGATAGTGCTGGCACGTGTACTTTATCTTAGAGCACAATAGTTGAAATAAACATTTTAAACTATCCAGTGTCTCTTATTACGCATGTTGTGGACAAGTATGCAGGAGTTACGGAAGAGTGTTCTTGCTCCCGCGATTCTTGAGAGAGAGTCAGTGTTCTGGGATGTCTAATCATTTGTGCCTTCATTGTATGGAGAACCGAATGAGACGCTAAGGCTAGTCAAATTGTCTATCCTGCCAACGAGTCGGTGGCTCATTTACCAACAACCCCACTGAGACCGACCCGTTATTCCTTTGATTCGGCTTCCACCTCATCAGTTATCCCATCCCGCTTCAGTATTTTTGTATGCTGGTTCAGAGACAATTTTTTAATCCCTCCATGGACATACATCTGGTTGGTACTATTCCTAATTTTTCTGTTCATGTCTGTTTGCTTTGTGACAGTTTTCTTCTTGCTTATCAATGGGCACTATTTACCTGAACGCTCTTCGGTGAACTGTGTCGCTGGAACTTTGGCTCCGCATTCTTCCTCTCACATCATGAAGCGTGACCACACCTTTGTGAACATTTCAGCCATTCCAATCGCTGATGGCATAGTATGGGATGCTGTCAAGTTCCATATCCATGGACCAACGGAAATTATTAATGTACCTAATGTCCTTCGGGTTTCATTGGGTGATGTGGTAAAAAGAAATATTTATTCTGATGATTGGGATGTACATGCCGTTGAATCGTTATTTTCAGATTTAAAATATTATGCAGCCTTTAATGCTGAAGATTTGTATTTGAATTCTGCAAATTATGCCGACTTGTATTGCTATCAACATTGGGGTCACCACTTCCTGCATAAGCCGAGTGCGCTTCGAGGCACTTTTAATTACACTCAATGGGAACATTGTCCGTCCCCTCCACGAGGCAGCTCCCAAACCCTTAAAAATAAATATACTTATTTTACAGATTTTAATAGGTCAAACCCAGGGTCCTATTATTTTAAATCAAATGTTACTTCAAATCAGAAAATCATGTTGACCCACACTAAATTGCTATATTCCACTTCCTTTTTGAACGATCTGGCTATGGGTGGTTATGAACACTGGAAGGATACCATCGATTTGAAGTCTATTTGGGGAACTAAATCATGGCAGGTACGTGGTACTGATGCTTTACACCGTGCTTGCCTCATTCCCACCCAACTCTTGTTTCTGAATGATACTATATATCAAACAACTTGTTGCAGTTTGGCGACTTCCAAACAACTGAATGCACCCTCCTTTCCTATTTTGTCTTCCCGACCAAATGAAAGCTTATTCTTTAATTACTCCCTTTTAGAACTACAAGTTCTATTTCAGAATAATTCCTTTAATGTTTCTGCTATTGATCACTCACTCTGGTTGGCCTGGCCCACAGCATCAAATGCCTGCCAACTACGTTTCCATGATTCGGCTCCTGGTTATAAACAAGATAGAATAGACCCGAGGTTTTCAGACTCTCGTACTGTTACAACATATTCTGTTGGTAAATTATGTAAACAGTGGTTGCAGCACTCTTCCTTAGATTTTGTGAAACAACATTTATCCCTCTTATCAGGCAACATTGATCTGTCAGATTTTGTTCTAGGGCTTAGAGGTCCCAGACCTAAGAGATTCATTTATGAAACATATAATGAACTCTGGCAGCTGTCGCAAATTGAGGCTGCTACCCGCCTGCGTGAAATCGTTCAGGCCAATCTAGAAAAAGTGCTCGCTGTTGTTGACAATAGCATTAATACCCTGTCTTCCCGCATTTACACCTTGGAGAATATTGTTTCTTCTGTTGTCGATATTGTACAAGATGATGTATCTGTGTTATATCATGGTCAAAATCAATTGCGTTCCGTAATGCAGTTTGCATGGACTTTGCAAACGCTCAAAATGGGCAAAGTTCCCTGGCATTTGTTAAATACAACGGCCATATTCTTGCCTTTTAATTTAACCGAGAAACAGCAATTCATGTCCATGAAGGATGCCACATACACTCTCCTACATATCGAAAAGATAGAGCCTTTACCATTCTCTGTGGCGGAGACTGATTCAGCTGTGTGTCTGGTCCATGGGATTATCGCTTTGCCTTTTTCTTTATTTGAATTCGGTTCATGCATGAAGCATTATCCTGTTGGCCGTATTCAGCCTTTGGGCAGTGCCTTTTTGCATGAACTTTGGTCCCTGCCTTTTACATACCGCTGCCTTAGGGACGAAAAAGAGGTTTTTCTCATAGGAGAGTCTTGCGATTCTACGGTGGGACATTCCCTCGTTTGTAAACATATTAGGTTACACGGGGCTTGTAATGTTTCTGCTCCTAATCTTGCTTGTGTTTTGAAGGGCATTCCCGCTCCTGTTATTTCCCCTACTTTCACTGTGCTTGCAAATGGTAGCTATCTGCTTTTGAATAATCAGGATTGTTGTGGGATGCATGCAGGCATCCCGTATATTGTGACGGTTTCTCACCGTGTGGTGTGCTGTAAGAATGTGCTTTTCCCACCCCCGCATGACAGGATAGATAGCTCCATTTGGCCTTCCATACCAACTCTGAAGGCGGATTTCAATAAATTGAGCAGAATAAAAGCGCTGTTGTTAAACCAGGAGGTCATGCTTATGTCCGCACGTGAGACCTTCATACTCCAGGTGGCTAATACCCACAGTGAGATACAGGCTCTCTTGAACACCAACCTCCCCCAACATTTCGGTGAGCTGATTCACCGCGTGTTCAATGCGTCTAATACCGTAGGTCTTGTGCACTTTTTTAAAGTTGTGGGCTCCGGCCTTTTGACCTCCATTCAAACTATCTTTGGTGTGATTCCGGCGTTTATTCATTCTTTTTTTTCCAGTGCCTTTGGTGGTTTGCCATTGATCCTCGCCTTAGCTGCTGGAATATTACTTTTGATTTGTTTCATGCGCAATGGCGGAACCTCCTGCAGACATGCTACTCCGAGGTCATCTCCTGATGCTCCGTGATCGCATGGTCGATACCTTTGGCATCCTGCCTTTGGCAACACTCAGCGTGTCCTATAGACTTTCCTTTCGCTTTGCATATTTCACTTGCGTGAAACCTGTGGTGTCTTGTCTATGATGCCCTTTCTTTTGGTCTTTGGACATTTGCCTCTCCAATACGTCTCCTTCGGACCCGGATTTCGACCAGTTGATGGGTCCCTTAGTGGCCCATGAACGGGACTGTTCCGGGGCTGGCTTGATGGCGCGTGCGGCTGTACTTGGAGTTATGGCTCAATGGGATATCTGGGCGACTGCCCAGAATCTCCTACAACGCAGTTCTCTTGAGTATCACGCAAGTTGTCCCGCAATGCTGATTGACCCTCCCCTCATTGAAGATCATGAATGCAGTTTTCATTTGTTGAATTGGATGGCGTCCCTTTTTTCAACCGACGACAATGATGACTTATTGGAGGGCGTGGCAGTTTGCTGCGCGTACACTGTCATGGATTAAGGACATAGACTTTCAACAAACTGCATCCCTACTTTTTTTGGTTAGGGCCCTTTCTATGCTGAGCTGAAATATTTTTATTCACACATTTTTTTTTCGGTCATGGGGACGTTTTTTCCTGACATAGACGTTTGAATTCTGCTCCATCGATTGGAACTCTGTTTTCATCCTGTATCTTGGCCTATGGATTGACCATGGGAGGGTGTCGTGTGGTTTGTGGCCTCCTGGCCGGACTTGCTACGTTAGCTTAGGCCCAGCTGCCATGCTGCCTTCTTTGCACACGTTACTCTGTTTTTCCAGACTTTGCTTGTGCCCGTTTATATTAAACCAGTCTGCCTTTTTGACTTTCACCTTTTCTCCCGTACCCTGTACCCTGTACAAGGTCGAAAAACACCGTCTTTTGTTCTTTGCTTATCTGGTCAGTCCCTCGCATTTAGACATAACATGTAACACAGCTGCACTGGAGAAATTTGTGTGCTTTTAATATTGCGCTCTGAATGTAACTCACATGTGGCACATGTCAGTCCAGCTCCTTCCATGTGAAGTGCAGCACCAGGCCAGGGTCACCTTGTAGTGGAATGTATGACATGAGTCATCAGAACTATAAGTCCCACAATACAAAGCAAAAAACATAGAATGGACCAACACATCATGCATGGACACATTTACCCTGCCCAACCTGACTTTTACAATGCAGGCCACCTTGCACCATGAGATCATTGTGTCTAATTTGGGCCCATTCACACAAATCTGGATTCTACCGAAATGGAATGGATTGGGCTTGCCAGAGGAGAAGCTGTACCAATGAGTGGGGGGGTCAGGTGTGGGGCATGTGAATGGTTAGCACATAGGAACATGCCAAGAGTCACGTGTATAGTAAACTGCATGAAATTGCATTGCACGCAGCTTGTCCTTATTTGTGGGGTGAGAGCACACAGGTGTCAGCTCCCACGTTAGGGACCTGCCAAACTCCAGAGGACCAAGGGGCATATTTACAAGCCCCCATCACCACCATAACGTCACTTTTTACGACGTTGTGGTGGCGATAGGGGCTTCACCTTATTCACAAGGCAGCATTAAGCCACTTAACGTGGCTTAACGCCGCCTTGTGATACAGGCCCCCCTTTCACGCTACACTTAGCATGAAAGGGGAGGGCAGTGGGTTTTGCAGTGGGCGTGCTACCGCAAAACACATTGATTTTGACACTGCCCCATATTTGCAAGGGCAGTGTAAATAGGAGGCAGCGTCAAAATTAAGACCAGGGAAAACCTGGCCTTAAACATGCGCAACAAGGAGAAATGTTTCAATTCTCCTTGCTTTTGCTGTTTCTATGTGTGCTGTGTTGTGCAGCACATTTAGAAACAGCAAAAGACCATTGATTGTTTATGTGTCCTGCATTACATAGCAAACATAGAAGTTTCAAAATGCCATTTCAGACTGTTTATGTATAGGAAGGGACACCTTCCTGCACATAAACCATCTTCCCTTACAAAGCAGGCACCCTTGCACTATGGTGCTAGGGTGTCTGCGTTGACGCTATGCAGCTAAAATTAGCGCCAGCGCAGGGGGAAATGCAAGGCCGCACTGTATCCTTGTAAATACGGTACAGCCCTGCATTTTCGAAGTGGGCGGAGCTCGGCATTAAGCCAAGGTGGCTAGCGCCGCACTCCGCCACTTCCTAGTAAATATGCTCCCATGTGTGTTGAAACAAAAGATGGCATGTGCCCCTGGTGAGCCCAAGGTAGGCAAGTGCATTGTAGGTGCTGGCTGAGCATGTTGAACTGCCACTGTGTTTTAATGGGGTGACATAGCATAGCAAGGAGGTGAGAAGGATAAGTGTGCTGCAAGGTAGCCTGACCAGGACGCATGCACTGCTGTGTCTGACACTGCCACACTTGTGTCGCAGCTGGGCTAGGGATGATGGAGAAGAGACCATTGTGGAACCACATCCTATATGTGATGTGGCCCAGGGTGAAAATGTAGCGTGTGGCAGGAGGGAATCTAAGCTAAAATGTCTCACCATGCCACATATGTTAAAGCCAGAGGATGTGAAATAGGAATCTGTCAAGGTGTAGGATGAACTAGTTTGCCACCACAAAGGCCAGGAGTCAGGGATGGTTGGAGGCTGAGGTGGATGGGCCCAGTTCTGTGGCAAACCTGGGTAGGTACATCACCAAGTCCAGCATTCCTACCATGTGGGATACAGCTCATCGGATAACCCTCATAAACAGCAAGCCATGTCATTCCATTGGATATGGTCACGCATATTGTTGGTGTTTTGGCACATGCAAGTCAATGTATTATCTGCGTACCATCAGTGTGTGGTAGTAAGTTGAGTGCCTGGCCCAAAATCAGAATTGCCTGAGGAGGCATTTACACGTACAAGTGAGTGGGCCTGAGTAAAAAGATGTGTGAAACTCTGCACATTACCTACTCTGTCAATGATGAACTGATTTGAGTGTCAGTGTTAGCAATCTACCTAGTTTGTCTGGGTCCACCCCCTCAGAGTTGCTACACAGTGGCTACTGTTGACAAATACGGAGCTAACGGTGTGTGCTATGGAATCGCATGTGTATACACAAATAGGAAACCCATGGCAAGTGCATGACCCTTACATTCCTGAAGTATAGCAAGGTTGGGAGCTATGTAGAAGTGTGCAGAATGTGTGTAAAGAACTGAAAAACACAATGGGCATGCAAGAAGGCACAACAAGGTAGAATGCGGTGGTGTGCTGTGTGAAAGGCAGACTGCCGGACCATAACTAAATCATGTGCAAACCCACTTCACCTTCATAGAACCAGTGGGCTGAGTACTGGTCACAGGGAAGGCAGGTACCCTGGGGACTAGGTACAATGTGCACAGTAGTGGTGTCAATACACAATACACAATCAGAATAAGCATCATGAAAAACAAAGCTATTCAGCAAGGCAGAGGTGGAATGTACCTCATATCACACGTGCAGGAATGGCTGGGCTAGCGAGATGTATAACTGTGTTGCAACAATTGTCACGACACGACAAGTCAGCCTTGTCACACAGTGGTTGTGTGAACAAATTAGAGATACTGCCACCTAAAATGCAACTACACTGCATCTTGTCCTCTAAACCTATGAGGAATAGATGTCCTAAGCATCAATGTTGGCCTGACAGTGAATCAGTAGGAAGTCTGAATGTCAACCCGATTTCTCATGTAGCCATCTAGCATAGATTAACAACAAAGTATATCTATTTCATTGCAGTGGATGTGCCAATAACTGAGCAGCTGGCTAACCTGGATGAGGATCCTGCTGACGATGACAGCCTGCCAACCTTCAGCCAAGACACCCTCCAGCAAATCCTGTACTCTGTTCAGACACCATCTCCCACCAAAAGAAGGGCCGACAGCATCCCACCATCTCCAAAGGATCAGCCTATCACCCAACAAACACCACCAACCAGCCCACACCCGCCCTTGACTCTGAGGATCACCAAATTGAATTCCAACATATTGCAGTAGAAGTCTAGCGGGAGCTGCTAGATGGGGTGTAGGCGGGGATGGAGACGGTGGCAGGCACCTTACATGGAGTGCATAGGTGCCTCAGATCCAATAAGGACAACTCGGAGGCCATAAGGGGCACCTACCCTTTGCTTCATGACTTCGAACAGCCCCTGGCTGACAACGCCCGGTCGCCAACGAGCTGGGGTGTTCAACAGCATCCTGGAGTCCATGGAGGGGAAGCAGGACTTCTACATAGCAGCACTGAGTGCCTTACACCGCGATGTTGTTGCTGTGCTGGCAAACCAACAGGCCCTTCCTAGTGCTGTGCTGCCTAACTTGTTGGTGCAGAGAAATGCTTCTGGGAACAGGAGATTCACAACTTCAGACCCTGATGCGTGTGTGCCTCTGTCGCATCCAGAAATGACAACAACCTCCTCACAGGAGGCTCCACACATATCAGAGGACAAAGTTGTAGACTTTCTCTCTTTCTACCAAAAAACTGCCCGGAAGCATTTCTCTGTGCCACATGGATAGTTTCTCTATTGACCTATGATTATGGCCATGCCAATGTACTTCTCAATTGTTACTGTCTTCCATTTGCTTTCCCAGCTGTTAATCTCAACCATTTGTGGACTGACAATGTGGCCTATCTTCCCTAATGACAATTTGGTCGTCCTCCTCACTGATGCACTCCGCTACTCCACATGTCCCATGACATTTATCCCCCATGGACTCTTGGACATTCAACGGCTAACAAACTATATTGGGGTTGTTTCCCCAAGGACTGCCAC